>OY759235.1:4372500-5060000 GCA_963662185.1 Eilema griseolum
GTTTACCTAATGCATCGACAATAATAACGCGAGCAGTCGCGAGGACGACAGTAGTGAGCGCAGCATTAGCGGACAACGAACACAAGGTGACGTCATTCGCAGCGGTCTCCGGGCGGGCCGGAGCGCGCGCGAGCGCGGGCTGCGGCTGTGGCGCAGGCCGCGCTGTGCCACCGCTCGATGAACCAACTGTGCTCACATTGGATGCGGCGTTACTATTTTCAAAATGAAGTAAAGTGTGGTGTCTCGCTTGACACTTGCGACAACTATTGCTACTATTACATAAAACAACGCGGTGTTTAGTACCGAGACAATTAAAAGAAAATTATTAGCGCGAACAAATTTATAACGATCATTAGGCGATAATTTTAGGAAACCCGGACACTTGTACAATTGCGAATGATGAGTATTACACAAAGAGCAAACAGGTGATTGTACACGTGCTGGTGCGGTATTAACATAAGTATGAGTTGACTTCAGTGACTTCGATGACGCATCTATTCTACGTTCCGAACTAACAACTTTCTTCGCGCCTTCATGTTTCGATGAAGAGCGTTGCAATATTTTTATATGCTCGCGAACAAAACTTTCTAAGTCTTCAAACTTAGGAATTTTATTGCCGCGGTGATCCGACTCAAATAAACGAATGGTTTCGGAATCTAATTTATTTAAACCCATATACAAAAATAAGAAGTCGCAGAGGTCTTCGATCTTTAGGTTCTTTACGGCGCGAACAGATGATGCGAAAGTATCCAGAAACTTCTCTAAGTTTTGATCGTTACATGCCGTAATGGCTTTCAAATCAAACATCTGATCCAAATATGCATTAGCTACCGATCTTTTATCCTCATACTTAGCTTTCAAAGTATTTAAAATTAAATTATAATTTTCGGCACTAAACGTAATTCCAGCGCAAACGGTTATAGCTTTACCAGTTAATTTTTCAACGAGATAATGCAATTTTTCGTGATCTGTCAACGAATCGTTCTTATCTATTGTATTCTCAAAACTATCTATAAATAAACACCAATTGCGGATGTTACCATTAAATTCGGGTATCTGAATTGGTGGCAACTTAGGTCGGTCGCGAGTGGGATTGGGTCGGTCAGACGGTTTCTCCAAACTCCTAGCGACGCGTTTGATACGACAATACAAATCGTCAAACGACGACAAGGCCTGATAACTCACTGAGTAATCGGGATTTAAATTTAACTCTAAAACGTTGATGTCATGTACTAAGGATTCGAAATCCGCGCGTAAACTATCCAAGTTTTCTATAGAACACAAGAACGAATCTCTAATAGCCAAATCAGAGGTTTTAAGTGCATTATCACAAATCGATTGTACGCGAGAGTAAATCATTTCTCTTTTAGCGTATAAAAGTTTCAATTGAACTTTACTATCGGTACTATCAACCTTTGGGGGCATTTTTACAAATAAATATCAAACTAAAGTGCGGTAAACAACAAATGAAATGACTTAATCTTAGCGGTACAGAGCAGCGACGCGGCGCGAGCGATATCCGTAGGTAGGTAGGTACTTATGACTGCCAGTGCAAGCTTGAACAAACGCGCATAGCAACAACCAGATCGTACCTACGCGAGCTAGATCGCTGTCTAGGTTCAACTATTATTTCAGGGATTAAGTATTGCGTAATATCTATTCAAATTAAAATACTTTCGTATGAATTTGAATGAAATGCGAGTGAGGTGTAACCGCGTACCTACTCACGTAGGTATTAGGTAAATACGATGCAAGCTAGCGGCGAACGGACAACTTAGAAATTGAAACAAATAAAAACAAAAGCCAAATGCGTTAGGTATTACACTGTGCCTATGCACTAGGGTGTCTAGGATACCTAAGATCTAAACCTAAATGCCTAGATGCGGGGTTTTCTACTAAAATAACTAGGTATTTAGGTGCGGTGCGTTTATTCCCAATGGAATAAATGACAAAATGCGAAACTACGACTAAGGATCGATACGATAAGAGAAATGCGAGCGAGGTATAACCACGTACCTAACCTATGTAGGTATCAGGTAAACACGATGCGAGCCAGCGGCGAACGGACAACCCAGAAATTGAAATAGCCAAATGCGTTAGGTATTACACTGTGCCTATGCACTAGGGTGTCTAGAATACCTAAGATCCAAACCTAAATGCCTAGATGCGGGGTTTTCTAATAAAATAACTAGGTATTTAGGTGCGGTGCGTTTATTCCCCATGGAATAAATAACAAAATGCGAGCTACGACTAAGGATCCGGCTCGACCAGGACCAAAAATAATGGTGGCGCGATTCTCATGCCACCTGAGCTAGTGGACTGTATTTTGCGGGGTTGAAGCTAAATGTTTCATATGACACTTTACACAACAAACAAGATAGATGATCGGGTTGCCGCGGAGGTGGTTTAGGCAGTGAATGCAACCCAAGAAAGTAGGAGAGGATGCACTAACCTTTTATGACGCCACGTGCTGGCTGGGCCGGTGCACCGGTCTTCTCTTCCTGGCTCAGGAGCTGCTGCCCACATCACTAAATCACTTGAGGGACACACGAGAGGCACAATCCGATCAGTAAAGGTCTATGAAAGCGGTTAAAATCCAACAAAACATTATTAATTTCTGAGAGTCGCGTGCGCTGCCGCCATTGTTTCTTGCTAGTTCGATGCGAAGTGAATATGCGGCTATTTCAACCATTGGCGGGGCGGAACTATTGTTATCTCACTTTAGAGGTAGTGCGGGAGGGAGATGGGTATAGGGAGCGTGTGCTCAGCGTCAACCAATTGAGACGATTTGAATTTACTACTACTGGCGCCACCATTCCCATCCGGCTCGAAGGACCAAAAAGAATGGTGGCGCGATTCTCATGCCACCTGAGCTAGTGGACTGTATTTCGCGGGGGGTGAAGTTAACATGTTTCATATGACACTTTACACAACAAACAAGATAGGTGATCGGGTTGCCGCGGAGGTGGTTTAGGCATTGAATGCAACCCGAGAAATTAGGAGAGGATGCACTAACCTTTACGAAGCCACGTGCTGGCTGGGCCGGTGCACCGGTCTTCTCTTCCTGGCTCAGGAGCTGCTGCCCACATCACTAAATCACTTGAGGGACACACGAGAGGCACAATCCGATCGGTAAAGGTCTATGAAAGCGGTTAAAATCCAACAAACATTATTAATTTCTGAGAGTCGCGCGCGCCGCTGCCAAGGCTTATTCTAGTTCGATGCGAAGTCAAGATGCGGCTATTTCAACCATTGGCGGGGCGAAACTATTGTTATCTCACTTTAGAGGTAGTGCGGGAGGGAGATGGGTATAGGGAGCGTGTGCTCAGCGTCAACCAATTGAGACGATTTGAATTTACTACTACTGGCGCCACCAGACTGTGTGAAAGAGGACATGGCAAGGAAATTAGTTGCTGAGAAAATGACATCTGATAGGAAGGTTCCTTACTGTCAGAGCCAAAATAATTGGAAGAAGGGCAGGTAGTGATTTAGCTTACCTAATAGCTTAATAATGATCTAGTAGTACTCGTAACTAGTAAGCTAGTAATAGCTTGACTTGTCTAGTACGGTATTTTAAAAAGAGATGTCGCTGTAAAATTTTGACTAATGCTAAAACGCGGTGATAATATCGTCGATTGGGTAATGTTGGTTACTCAATCTATGAAACATTTTCCTATCTGTCATCATCTGTGTTCATTTTGTGTTCTGCACTGAAGACAGAAAATCTCTATTCTTACAGGGTAGGCAGCACGGGTGTGACTCCCCTGGTGTTGCATACGTTCATAGGGTGGGCCGTGTACTTGCCTGCCATCTAAGTTGTATAAAAAAATATACTTCTTTGTGGCAGACTTGTTATCCTATGCAACTGATTATTCAGAATTTATAGTTATTTAACTTAATGTAAATTTCCTGGTGTTACAATTACTCTTATTAGAATCAGTATCCATCGTATCGTTTGTTCACCATTTCCATTGTCAAAGAAAAATACTGCTAACAAAAGTCTTTTATTGGAATCACTATCAGTTCTTATTAGAAGATCAGATTAAAGTAAAGCAGCGTTCACAGTCTCTATTAAATATCAGTTATTTAATTTCAATTTCGGCAGATTAGAATTTCGGCCACCCCATCTCTTTCCATGCGGTCGTACAAGGCAACTAAAGGATAAGGCTGTTTACGGGATATACACAACCCAGACTCAGCCTCAGATGCATGACTCGAATCAACAATAGTGCCCGGAACACGGTAATAGGCTTACTCCCCATTACGTGGGGCCGAATACAACGATTGGTGAAATATGGGTGTTAATTATTTAAAACTAGAATAGATAAAATACAAACAAAACCTCAAACAACACCTGAAATTGGCAAAAAGTGCTATGGCGTGGTTAAATAAACCGCAATACTCGATGCAGTAACAGTGCACATGTCACCATAAAGCCTTTTGAATATCCGTGTGCAATTCTATTTGCATTCAGAATGATATTGTTACAATAATGGTTTAATGTTAGTCAAATAATATGCTATTTTTAACCTAGTTCTAGAAAAGAGGAGGTTCACAGTTCGGATGTTTATATTCTTTATTTATTTTTTATGTTCGTACGCGCATAATCTCTGTCATTTGTGGACGAACTTGCAATTTTTTTGTTCGATATGGATTTATTCCGAAATGATGCCATTTTAATTTTGTGAAGATCTGATGAGGGGTTTCAGAGCCAGACTACAGAACTCTTTAATATATACCAGGAAATTAGCTGCGATTGCTGTAATCGCACATTATTGCATTATTAATGCAAGACCACATCATAAGATCGGGCCTGTACCCTTTGAATAGATACGTAAAAGTGTACATAATATTAAATATATATTTTAGATATTTATGCATCGATTTCAAAAATATATTAATTCCTTTGGACCTTGGATACCATAGATTTACAAGGGAACTCCTCAAAATCAAATAGAAAGTGTGAAATGAGCGAAGTATTTTTATATTTATGACAATCTTATACCACGGTAGGTACATCTCTATAGTCAAGACATTCTGAAATTGTCCGATTTTGGACTACAAAGATAGACAACACAAGTTCGTGATATACAGCATAAATGGAATACTCTATAGTTGAACTATGCAGGTAGATAATTGAACTTCTTAACGATTAGCATTATGATCGAGTTTGAGTTTTTGGAGAAATATTATTAATTCTACAGCTACTTTATTAAGGATGCCAGCACTATGCAGCATTTTCAACGACCTATCCCCATGGTCTTGTAGTTTGCAATATTTTCAAGTTTTCTATTGTAACTTAGCATTTACGAATTTCTGTTATTCAGTTTTTTACTATCAAAATAATTATAATTCACTACCTACTAATTACATTTCACTAAAAATGGAAAGACAAGTATTTAAAAAAAAAAATATCTGACTTCTAAAAAAAAATGCATCGAAAAGTAAAAAATAGTTACCTCAAAAATAAAAATGCGCGCAAGACTTTTCTTGAAGTCAGTGCCAAGGTAGAATATGGGTAAAGACGACTGGCAATTACGTCGATCCCAACATGTCTGCCCGTTTGAATTGCCATGCTGTCTTGCAGAAGACTCTACACACACTTATAACTTTCATTGGTGATATGGCGAGACTGTGGTTATGGAAATCCTTACATACCTGAGTCTCACCGTATGGCTTGGCACCGTCTTCAACTTCTACTCTGCGGTGACTTTTTTCTAGAAATTTAATTTTTACGGTTAATTTTTATTCTTAAATAATACTTGTCAGTTTATATGATCATTTATTTGGTTACCAAATTGAGCTGTATAAGAGGCATAAGTTGTAGCACCATTTCCATAGAACATAATCCTTTTTTTGTATAAATAGGTTGATACTAGTCGTTGAAGTACCGTACTTTCACTTGGAATTTCAATGTATTTTCTGTAAAACCATTTGTTTGAGTAATTTGGCGTATTCCAGGCTCTGAGATTTGCCCTCAGAATCTTGGAAGCAATCGGGACACAATGAACTATCATAATACATACAATATATTTTTTTTAAAACTTCATGTTATAACTGTCATTGTAACCCTCTCTTTACCTGGTACCAAGAAATTAATGGAAAACAAGGCAGTAAGAAACCTTGTTCATTCAACTACCAATCACCACAATGTCAGTACAAGTAGCAGTATTCTTTATAACCCTTATGTTTTCCATTCTACAAGACAATAGGACATATTCTTTCAAAACTTTATCGGATCTTAAGGCAAGTCTAAAAAAGCTAGAGAACGAAAAATTTACCACCTCTGATCGCCTTGTGGGTAAGGCGATGGATTTTATCAACTCCAATAGAACTATGATGGGTCTTATTGCAGGGGAATTGTGGAATGTAGGGTCAAGGGCAATGGATCGAATTGTAGAAGTCAAAACGGGATTTCAAGGTGAGTTTTTATATTACAAACTCTTATAACTGCTATACAATAATGTTAACAGGAATTAACGCGTTCATGTTATAGGTATATACATACCTTTGGTTTGCCTGACGATTCGACCAGGTTTCACTAGCCGTCACAGGTTAACTGCACCTTCTACATCACGAGTTCGAAGACGGCGGGCCTGCACCGCTGAGCCTGTCAGCCTGTGACCACAACCGGTGAAACCTGGTTAAAACGTCAGGCAAACCAAAGGTATGAATGTACCTATACCCTGATTGCGTTAATTCTCGTTAACCATTATTGAATATCATGAAACGCGATAGTTTTAGTTTAGTTTTAGCGAATAACTTTTAGTTATTCGTATAACCACTGTTCTTATTAGATACGACATCTACTTCTTCTACATTTAATTAATTTACTAGTTTAAATGGAGACTAGAATTTATAATTTAAAAATAAAAGATCATCCTGTTCATAGCCTCCTGGACTTTTTAGCATATACGGTCCTAATTAATTGAGGTTAATATGCATGGAAATATACAACAAACGTGTTTAAAGTTTTAAATACTGTTCGTGCCTATAGAATGCAATAGTACATAGTACATATTTGTTTTTAATTGTAATTACATTTCTCACAGTACTTTAAAAAACGGCTGGTTTATTTTTTCTGCACTATGCAGCACAATGTTATTGTGTTACTATTAATAAAAACGATATGACAACGTCCTTAAATAATATAGTTGTCATTCTTTTCAGAATGCCTTACAAATTTTCATTATAGAGCAAAGCTTATTTATTTTTAAAGTAGTATAGTTGGGGCACCTGCGAAGACCCTCAAACGGTGAAAATATGATAATATAACCAACAAATTATATATTTAAGCCGTTTGGGGTCGAAACGCTAGGTTCGTGGGGTCCGAGCGCACGGTCGCTTTACAAAGAAATTGGAAAAGCAACTGGTCGATGCTTCGCGTGACCAAAAGGCTGGCCTCTTTTTTCGCACAGCGGAATGGCATTATCTTCCAACGGGGTAATGCCGCTAGCCTTTTGGGCACGTTACCAGTCGACATGGGGAGGCATTCTTGTAAATATTCGTTTATATCTTTATACAATAACAAAATGTAGTATAGTAGTAAGTATATAATTTAAAATAAACATTACCCCTTTTTAATGCTTCTTGTTTTGTTCTTATATATAAATAAAAATCTTATCCCACTTGTTTGTGACGATGTTTGTTATTCAATCACGTTCTAACAGTTGAACAGAACTGTCTCAAATTTAGTATGAGGATAGATTATAGTCTAGTACGTTTTGGCAACATTCTACGCCATAGACAATCAAATAATAAATTACAATTTCATTAGAGTTCGATCGTTAACGTTAAGTTCGATATCAAAGCACTGCAGCTAGACCAGTTTTGTTTTTTTTTATATATAGGACACGTCAATTGGACTTCGCCTTGCCTGATGGTAAGCTGAAGTTGTACTTTTTAGGGCTCCAACTACCCGTAACGACAGCCATAGATGTTCGTATGGAAACCAGGGCCAACGGCTTAACGTTTTTTTTTATATAGAACACGTCAATTAGACTTCGCCTTGCCTGATGGTAAGCTGAAGGCAAAGTCTCCGAAAAGAGGGTCACCATTACTTACACATACCGTGTGACAATGGTGACACTCAGCTTGACGGCCTCATCATATGCTTTTTCACGCCACACTTAAAGGAGCCGGGACTGTATGAAGAAGGAAACACGTGAGCTGGTAATGAATTCCAGGCCTTAATGGTGCGACAGAGGAAAGAGTCACCGAACCGCTTGGTTCTTGATCGGATGTTTTGCACCGTGTGCGGATGACATCTAAGACCTGCACGTGTTGTCCTTTGTAGAAACGGGGAGGGTGGGACCAACGGGAAGAGCTCATCAGAACACTCACGTGCTCTACGAGGCACGATCGGATCAATGCAAATACCCATATATATGTATACACTGAGCGGAGATCGAATCCACACTTTCTGCGTAGTGGCCTCGTTCACTATCGCCACGCCACAGAGACTGTATTTGATACGTTTTACTAAAATAATGTGCAGTTAAAATTTTAATACTAATTATTTTTTACGGTTTCCAGCAAACAAAAAACCACAGCAAGATTTCGTAGAAAATCGAGAGCAGAATGTGAAGTATAATTAAAATTATGCAATGATGAAGATTTTATAAGAAATTATTAAATGAAATAAATTGTTAATGCCTCTCATGCCGTTTTATTTATATCTGTCAATACTAAAGATTTATATTTCAAGATTTATGAGGTGCTGTGATGATCTACCCTCAAAAGGATTAAATAGGTCCAATTCCCTGCTAATTATCAATTAATTAGCAACTCTTTGGCAGTCTTTGCGGTAATGTCTGAAGGTGTTCCGATGAGGTGAAACCCGATTGAGGCTTGCACCTCGCAGTCTTGGGTTCGCTATACAGGTGATGAGCATTTCTATACTATTTTTATTCTAAATACAAACTGGAGAGTTTTTGTGCTGTCAGTGGGATGACCAAAGGCTTGTCCTGCTTTGTCCTCTACACTGACTGCACAAAATCACTGTTCTTACAGGGTCGGCAGCACGGATGTGACTCCACTGGTGTTGCACATGTTCATAGGTCATAGTAACCACTTTCCATCAGGTGGACCGTGTGCTTGTCTGCCACCTAAGTAGTATAAAAAAAAAAAAAAATATTTCGTCACCATTTAAGTGAAATAAATTGATTGAACTATGCTATCAGTAGAGTACCACTAGGCTACCGCGGTTCAACCAGTAACGTTGAACCGCGGTACGTGGGGATTTTGCGCACGTAAAAAAAAAAAGTGATATGGGTAATGGACTGTTGAGACGACGTCTCGGGTTCGATCCCAGGTTTTACCATGGCACACACCAATGACTTTTCGATGCTTTTCCAAGTTATGTGTGTATTTATCGCAGGTTTATAAGTGCCCAGTTAATGGCAATAGGCTCGCCATCTATTACATTGGGACCTAAACATAAACTGGCGAAATGTGGGTGCTAGCACCTCTGCCTACCCCTTATTACAGCACATTATTAAACCTGATTAATATTCCAGTTACTTACTTTTTCTCTTGTTTATTTACCATCAAATTTATCCCGTATTTGCAGAACTTGCCTGTCATTTTCAATTCAGATTTTGATGAGGTGGGTTTTTTAGTACAAAAGAGTGTCTTTAATGAGCTCACTTGACAACAAAACTGCAGGTGTACGGAATACGGTAAATGAGAGCTGATCAAATATGTTATGTTGCTTTCATTTTGTTTTCAAACTAACTGTAATTATCACTTTATTTTATCCTGTTGGTTCTCAGTGGTGTAGAACAAGTGGGTGAACAGTGGATGTCATAGAAGGCGACAAGAGAAGGAACTGTTTTCCATCCAGCAAAAGTACAGCCCACGAGAAAGTGCCGAAGTGAACGAAAATCATATTCATCAAAAGAGTGTTGACACTGACAGAATTCAATATATCAGACAGATCTAAAAGAGTTAATTTTTAAAACTATTGGTACATAATTGGTATTGAATCACGCCTTTATCCTTTATCCTGTTAGGCAGAGGTGAATTTACATCTACATTTCACTATTAATAGTATTCGGTCCCACGTAATAGGGGGTGACCCTATTACCGTATTCCGGCACTATTTTGACTCGAGCCATGTATCTGAGGGTGAGTCTGGGCTGTATATATCTGTCTGATGTTACACAGCCCTATCCCTTAGTCGTCTTATACGACACCGCATGGGAAGAGATGGGTTGGCCCAATTTGTAGGTACCGGAAACCACGCGGAGATTAACAATATTAGCGTAAAATTACGTAACGTTTTGAAAATTCTCACCACAATGTTCTGTGGCAATAAAATTTGATTTGAATTGAATTTGCAAAAAAAGATAAATACCTAAACGTAATGTTATATTCAATGAATACATAATTTAATTAAACATGTAACCTCTGATACAACTACAGTGTTAATCAAAAAACATACGCGTAATTACCGCATAATTTACAATGATATTATAAGCAAACACAATCCTAGTTATATTTTTTTTTTAACATTCTACACAACGCTATCTAGACCCATGGTAAGCAGAGTTTAACTAGCTAGAATATGGACAAACATACTTAAATACTTCTTTTTCTTTTGGAAATACATACATGTTATACATATTATGATTTTTGTTTCATTTTCTGACTTATCATCACTTTTGTCTCAGTAAACATACAGTTCCTAATAAAGTGCGCTTGATATGAGGCTAGCTAGCTCCCTTGTAAATTAAAATCAAAGTTGACGAAATGCGGCTAATAGTACACCCTTAGCTAACTTCGACGATTTTTAAGCTTCTTCCATGCTTTAACGTCGGTAGCTGTGGTTAAGGAGTCGGCCTTAGGATAGGAAGGTCCCGGGTTCGAAACCTGACCATTGCACTACCGACGAGAACCCACTCCTGACACAAGCAATTTAGCTTAACTGCCCTCCAGTTAAGCTAAATTGCGAGTATATAGATAAAGGTAGAGGGAATATTATTAATATCGGTTCAAAAATATTAAAAAAATATATAAAAAACACACATATAAAGTAGGTATGTATGACAGCCTCTGTGGCGTGGCGTTAGTGAACGCGACTGCTATGTAGGAGGCGCGGGTTCGATACCCGCTCAGTGCAAATATTTGTAAGCATGAATATGGGTATTTGCATTGGTCTGGGTGTTACTATGTATAATATGTATTTACAAAAAAAAAGTATTTAAGTATGTTTATCCGTATTCTAGATTCCATAACACAAGCTAGTTAAACTATGCTTACCATGGGTCTAGATAGCGTTGAGTAGAATGTTGTAGAATATTTATTATTATTATTATTTCAACGTTGATCCGGAAGGGTTTCATTTCAGACTTACTTTTTGGATTCTGGTGTCCACTTACTAATTTTGTTTTAACTTATACAGCTTTTATGAGAGTGACTACTGTCTGACCTTGCAGGCCCGGAAGGAAATCCTTCACCGGCGGCTTATTCCTTCAATCAGCAATTGCTTATTACAAGCTGGTACACCTGTTTAAGCTTACAAGTGAGGTTGATTTGGCCTCGAAGGTCTTAATGAGATCCAAACACCTATATTTTATTTCCCAACTATCTGTTTACAAATATTACCACTCTAACTTCCATTTAACTTCCTAAGAGTTGAGGAACTAAACTAGTAAACTGTTTGTAGTGTTTTAAGTCTAAACAGGAACAAGTCAATTCCTCAGTGAGCTATATAAACCAATGTACCTAAATTCTAAGTCAGACAGCAGTCAAACGTATCTAGTAACATGTCACTTAATGTCAAAATTTTCGTTATGATTTCACTTATAAGTATAATATTGGAAGCCGATTCTAGAGGTCATATAAGAGAAGGCTCTAAACAGGTTAAACCGAGTAGAGACTATAGACCAAATAAATGGCTTACTAATAGTGCAATGGATATTTGGTATGGAAATAAAACTTTCATTGATGTTGTGTGGCAAGAATTCGCTGATTTAATGTATAAATTGACTGACAGGGCAGGTGAGCAATGTACACACGTGATGTAAACATGTGTAATTAATACATATTGAGAACACACTTTTCCACAGTATTTATTTAACCGGTCAAGTTCGATAATAAATAATGTGGAAAATAATTTGTAAAATACGAGTATATTCTCAAAATGTGTACCCATAAATTCCATCAACTAATAGTATTAAATAATCTGCTATTGTTTTTTTATACTGTAAGTAAATTCAACTCGATGGAACAGAATAAGGCCACCCCTTCTCTTCCCGTGGGTGTCATAGAAGGTGACTAAAGGATAAGACTGTCTTCCATCCGAATTAAACATATAGCTTTTGACTAAATTTGTGCTTGTTTGACAGTAATAGGCTCATCTCTTATTAAGTGGAATGAAAGTCTTAGTACCCAAAATTGATATTTTAAAGTGTTAACACTCCTCTGCCTAGCTCTTCGAGGACTTACAGGCAAACTTCTTTAATGTGTAGAATATTTATTTTTATTTATTATTGAATTAAGCATTAATTTGTTCTTTTCCACAATTTATTTATTTATTTTTCACCGCACGTTATTCTCAAAGGTTTACAAAACAAAATAAATAAATTGTGGAAAAGTACAAGTGCCTTATTCAATATACATATTGATTTTAAAAACCTTTGAGGATGCCGTAAGGCGAAACCGGTCAGGTGTAATAAGCAATAAAGTAATGTGGAAATGTACAAGTGAGTTATCAATATGTGTAACAACAAATTCCACCAAGTGCCATCAATCTACAGTATAAATAGCCTTATTCAATATGTGTAGCAGGTGCCACCCCTTCCTGATCCAAGCGCTATCAATCTCCAATATAAACAGCTATAATTATTAATTTATTTCAGAACGGTCAGTTTCACTTGGAGACTATAATGTAAGTGAGATTCACAAAAACACAACATATTCATTTGACAACGAAATGATTATGGAAGAACTTACAACAAGAAGAAGTAATGAAACACATTCAATGTATATTAATTAACATAACTTACAAGTATGTGTGATAGTGTATAAGTTCTAGTCTATTATATAAGTTCAGAATTGTGTAAATAGTAAATACTGTAAGTCAAACAAGTGAGTTAGTTAAGTTAAAAATAAAAATGTAAATATACATTTGTATAAAACTAAATGCAAATATTTTTTTGAAAATCGATATCCTTAGTGTAATTCAATTATATATAAAAAAAGATCGCTCTAAAAATGATTACATACTGAAGTCCTCAACCTCTTACTAGTTGTTTAGAGAAACTGGAGTAAACACTATCTAAAGTAAATACCCTTCACACAGCATAAAACCGCAAAGAACCACAACATATCTTTTTTATCGTGCGCAAAATCACCACGGATACACGACGGCAGCCCACGCATTCGCAAAGCAAGCGAGAGAACCCTCACCTAGGGCCGCCACTAGCTCCCGTTTCGGTGTCTCTCACGCCTAGGCACTCAGTGATCGTGTAGGCCCAAATCTTCACCCGCTTCACAGTGATTGCAGTCAACGTCGGCTCTTTCTTCCGACGCACAAAATCTCTGAAGCACCAGTGCCCAGTGAATTTTGAAAATAAAATATTGTTACGTGCACGGGGTACAATTAAATGTCGTTTACTCAACGGAGATATTTATTAGCTCACCACAAACTAGACAATTAAATCACTAGTACACAAAGTACTCTTCAACAGTTCCAGTCGTTCAGTAGTTCACAGTAGTCCACAGTCGTTACTCAGGTTGCAGGTAGAATCTTCTTCGGTCGCTTAAGCTCGCTGTGTTCGTTATCGATCTCAAAGACAGAATGAATCGTGTCGTCAAATCATCTAGAAAATACGCGAGCGATAACTACCTTCTTTTGAAGTTTGCCGCCGTCGCTGACCTTTCGAATTCATTCTCGATATTTACCTATTGTTTGTTTTTATTCAAGAGAGTAGGTACTCGTAGGTATGTAGGTTATGACTTTGTGTTGACGATTCTAGATTTTTCTATGCCAATCGGTAGAATACCTCGTCACTAACAATTCGTTTTTATTTCTTGAAGATTCAATTATTAGTTTTCGAGATATCGACGTCCGTCGTAACATTACCCCCCTTTTAGTCATGCTCGTCCCGAGCATCATTTGTTCCATGATGACGCGTCAACCTTTCCACATGGACCACCTTTGGTTTTCCCCTAACCCCCCTCCTAATGCGGTAGGTAATGTCATTGATTCTCTTAATAACCGTATAGGGCCCTTCCCAGCGAGCTTGCAGTTTTGGAGATCTCCCCTTCTTGCGTAGCCGATTATGAAACCATATTTCCCCCTCCCCTTCTCTTGCAAATGGTAAACGTCGAGGTCTCCGTTTTTATAGGCCTGGAGTCACCTGTGTTAATTCGGTGTTTTACGAGCCCAGTCCTTCCACAGTCATTCCCGGTTGCAAAGATGTCTCTGAATTGTAGCACAGGTCTCTGGCTTAGTGCAATTCTGATGCTGTTAAGTTTTCCTCCGAATTCTTAAGAAGTTGTTGGATGTGATCTTCGGAGATTTGTGTATCGCCTTGTTTAGTCGTAGTGTTGTCTAGCCGCCTCGGGCACTTTACTTCCTCACTTCTTCCGACCACACTATTCTTCTTCAAGTGAACTATTTCATCACTGAGGTTGAGAATTCTCACTCTAGCGATTCCGTTCGGTATCAGTAAGATTCTAGCTGTTATAAAACTTTGATGACTGCCGGCATCTTCCACAATAAGACATCTTCTTTGTTTAGTCTTCGTGGGAAACTTCACTTTGACTAATGTTTCCGATTTAGGAGCTAACGTTGTATCCGTTATACAGTATAGAGTGCACGGGTGCGAACTTCCTGATCAGGGAATCTCAGCACTCCTCTAGGTATATCCAAGACACATCGGTGGTTCCTCAAGAAATCCAGTCCCAAAATGCAGTCATCAGTAATATTAGCAATGAACACTGACTGCTGGTATATTTGATCGCCAATTCTTACCTCCACTTCTGTTTCACCGTGAACCGTCACTGGCTGGCCAGTAGCGGTCTGAAGCTGGCACCTTGGAAATTGTTTTTCCCACCTTATGGTGCGTTTCAGTAATTCTGGTCTAACAACTGTACGTGAAGCTCCAGTATCCACTGTTAAACTGCAAGGTTGATTGTTTAACGTGGCCTTAATGATCAAACTATTGCCATTGCAAACTTGAGTTACAGTGATGGTTGGGGCCCCATGTCGACCAGCCAGCGCCCGCCCCGTAGCCCTGGCGGTATTTAGTTTAATGGAACCTCTTGATCCACTTGAGTCCCGGAGTCTGTGACCCTCCTCCGTTTTCTCGAAGGACACTCTGATTAAATATGGCCCCTTCCTCTACAGGAATAACACGTTGGGACATACCGTGGCTTCCTCTCTTCTGCAATCACCTCTTTAACCTCCCTGACCTTACTTATTCCAGCATTCTGGCGTACAGTTTCGGTCATTCATCGACCTCCGACGCCCGAGTTGCCTACATACGCGGGCAGCTTGGCTTGCGATCCTTCGTCGCTCCCGCTGCCGCACACAAATACCCTAGATGTTCGTATGGCAACAAGGACCAACAGCTTAACGTGCTCTCCGAGGCAAGACCAGACCAATATTAGTATGCATACAAATATTTGCACTGAGCGGGGATTAAGCCCACGGGTCATAACAATATTCGAAGTAACGAGGAGAGAGTCCAGACTACTAAGTACAAACTTTGGCCGTGACTGCTCCGCCCCGAAACCGCTAGTACGACAAGGCGATTGTTTATGTGTGTTTTAAAATGATTAAGCTGCCATTATTTAAATCTAATATCTACTCTTAAAAATATTGTCCAATACGGTACCAAAAGGCAATTGGAGCTACAATATCAGTAACCATTTATCTTATCCAATCGGGATTACTTAGAGTGTGGTATTTATCTCCTTGAGGGTCAGCGATTCGTTCATGTTAATAGGTGTGAATACACTACACACGAACTTCTAAATAGTTTTCAATCTACCGACAATTTCTACATACAGGTAGTTAATATCAAAATATTTTGTTTCGCCTGTTGGTATAGAAAATAATACATGGGAAGAATTACTATTGGCAATAGAGATAGATATGTAGTCTGAATTTAAAAAATGGGTTATGCTACAACATATACCAAATAGTATAAAATTATTGTGTTTATAATGCACCAGTTCTTAATACACTTTTTTATACAACTTAGGTGGCAGCAAGCACACGGCCTACCTGATGGAAAGTGGTTACTGTGACCTATGAACGTGTGCAACACGAACGTCACATCCGTGCTACCGACCCTGTAAGAACAGAGATTTTCTATGCCTTCAGTGCAGAACACAAAATCAGGACAAGCCTTTGTTCTTCCCACTGACAGCACAAAAACTCTCCAGTGAGCTCTGGCTACCCTACTCACCGCAGGGAACACAACACGAGGTTATTATAGCCGTGGTATTCTGTAGGATGGAGGTACTTCCCCAGTCGGACTGCTCAATTGGGCTTCCTACAGTCCCGGGGCCCTTAAGCGGGCGTAAAATAGCATCTGATGAGGCCGGCAAAGTCGTTACTTCATATTTTAGCGTCCCAAAACGTACTTTTTCACCATACAGCACGCATTTATCAATATTATTCTCTACTATTGAAATAAAGGGGGCCAGACACACACAAACTAACAGTGTGGCCCAACTCAGATACAGTTTTGTTTTGCTTCCTCAACAACAACTTATTTATGACTCAACTTCCGAAAAATTCAGGAACTAAACAAGTAAACTATGTGTAGTTTTGTAATCATATACAGGAAATAACCAATTTTCAGTGAGATATATATACCAACACCAATAATTTGAATTCAGAAAGCAGTCTAACATTCTAAGAACATGTCGCTTAATAACACATACATCATTATGTTAGCACTTATAACTATTGTATTGGAAGCTGATTCTAGATCAAGCATAAGAGAGGATAACAAAAAAATGCAAATACAGAGAGATTATAGACCTAATAAATGGCTTACTAAAAGTGCCATGGACGTTTGGTATGGAAATAAAACATTCATTGATATTGTGTGGCAAGAGTTTTCTGATTTAATGTATAAATTAACGGATAGAGCAGGTATGTGATCTATAGTCGTTATATATTCTAACTTAGTAATCATAAGTATCAGATGAAGTATTATATCAATGTTTTCGATAGCCTCTTCTAGAGCCAGATTTTCTATTCCAGTGTTAATGGGGACCGAATTTGATTTGTGAACTAACCTGACTGACGATAATTGTGTGAGAATGTTCCCGGCGTTGAGTAGGGTAGCCGGTTCAATGGAGAGTTTTTGTGCTATCAGTGCGAAAACCAACGGTTTTTCCTGCTTTGTCATCTAGACTCCAACAACTCTTTGTTCTTAGTTGGCAGCAGGAATGTGGTTCACCTGGTGTTGCACACGTCTATAGGCCTAGGAGGGCCGTGTGTTTTAAAAAAATGCCTCAGAACTATTCTACTAACAATTTAATTATTAATTTTGTCTGTTTCAGTACGGTCCGTTAAAGTTGGAGAAAATAGAACAAGTGAAATACAGAGTAATATAACGCATTGGTTCAACAACGAAACTGTCAAAATAGACCCTAAACTTAGTAAAAGAAGAAATAATGAACGATATCCAATTTAGATTATTCTTAGTAATTATCATTTCATACTTTACGTGTATGAAGTAGGTATGGCTGTAAATACTGTAAAATAAATTTAATTTTCTGTAAATATTAAATAGATTGTTAGAATAGAAAACTCCTTAGGATAAGACGAGAACTTCAGAATTATATCAGCTAATGTATGAATGTTGCTTTTGTATAGAATGTTCCATGAGTATTATACAAGTAAATAGTGGATATAATTTTTATACAGGAAACGTTAATTAGACTTCGCCTCGCCTGATGTTACCATCAGGCAAAGTTTGAAGGTAAAGTTTCAGAAAAAAGGGTCACAATTACATACATATACCTTATTACAATGGTGACACTCAACTTGACGGCCTCATTATATGATTTTCACGCCCCGCTTAAAGGACCCGGGACTGTTATGTGTGTAGTGTGAATTTTAAGTACTCTGTGAATTATTGAATGATGAAATGATTTCTGAAATTAAGAATAATAAATATTTAAAGTGAAAGTCATGTTTGCTCTTCTTAATCAAATTATATTGTTGTACAAGCAATAAAAAAATAAGAATAACTATATGCTTTGAACGCTTCAGCACAACTAAATATCAAGGTTATGATCATTATCACGTTGTTACATTATGAATATAATAATGATGTTATGTACCGATTGCATCCAAAGTCTTCAACCTCGAAACCCAGGATCCGACAATTGTGGTTGCAAAGTTCTTAGAATAAATAGACAATATTACACACACATTACCTTATGTTGGTGACTTGTGTTCCCATTAGAATAAATGTTTGAAAATTTAATGAACCGCTTGTATTTATTTTACGTTACCAAAGGTAATGATAATAAGGAACTGTACGTTAGTAATAATAACAAAAAATATGAAGGAGTAATGTAATTTCTTCTTATATTGGCTATGTACGACATGTTAAAATTTCAGGTTGATGTTTTCAATACAGATTTTTAAAGGGAGAGGGTAAAATTGCACTAGCTTCAAAAGATGTTCATTTTATGTATGATTTTTTTATATATATAGCAATATATTTAGTATAACAAAATCCTTTTCTAATATGGCAGGGAATTCATCTTCACGCTCTGCGACTTGAAACAGTTCACAAAGTCAGGTATGATAGGAACTCCCACCCACGCTTAAGCTATGGAATCTACTCCCTGACAATCCGGTAGGAGTCGATGTAGACATACGTATGTCCATTCGATCGAAGGCATTTTGAAGAAAGGACATGTATAAAAACAATTATGGAAGTAGAAGAAGCAAAAGAGGTATGTTAGGATTGTGGCAATTGGAAAACTGTAGTCTCCGCCTACCCCACTGGGAAAAAGGCGTGACTGTATGTATATATGAACACCCTGCCGTGGTTTTTCCAAGTGACTACCATGTGTGGTTCTTCAAGGTATTAAAAGGTTCTTGCAGGGTCGACAGCGCGAGTAAGATGCCTCTGGTATTGCAAATGTCCACAGGCTACGGTAATTACTTTTCATCAGGTGGACTGTGGGCTTTGTTACTTCTAAGAATTATGAAATTTGGTTAGGGCAACTATTTCCTTCATCCTATAGTCTCGGGTCCTTTAAACGGGGCATGAAAAAGCATATGATGAGGCCGTCGAGCAGAGTGTCACCATTGTCACATAACGTGACCGTCTTTTCTGAGACTTTGCCTTCAGTTTACCATCAAGTAAGACGAAATCTAATTGACGTTTCCTATAAAAAAACCTCTGCCTAAACCTTCGAGCATACACGTCTAAAAATCTTTTAGATGTGGGAAAATATAAAACTGCTATTGAAGAATGAAACGGGATGAACTTATTTATATTTGCCCATTTAATTGCTAGACAGTACGATTTATGAATTGTTTTTCAACTACAGAACAAAAGACCAGACTATGCAAGTACTAATTTGAAAGCATCTTTCAGTATTTGTTAATGGTTATAAATGAGAAGCTGGTGAACGAAACTGAAGTTAACTACGTATTTATATACGAGAAAAAATAATAAATGACAAAGATGACTTTGATTAATATCTCACCATCTAATAATGACTGAATTAAATATAGTGAAAATATCATTCATATAATTTTATTTTATATTAACATAATATGTGAGATTATAGTTTAGAATGTAACAAATAATTTTATTTTTAGTAGAATTCAAATTAATACTTGTGGTCACCAATCAAATCTTGTACAAACATTTTTCCCTTTCTCTTTCAGTATAATCAGAGTTAAATTAAACTCTATATCAATTATTACCTTCCCATTTTTACCCAACTACGGCGAAGCAAAAAGAGGGTTATGATTTTGACAAGCTATGTATGCATGTATGTATGTATGTATGTAGATTAATCTGTTCTCTCATAGCTCCTGAATTACTTATAAGAACTGGACAAATGAGGTATGATTAGAAGTGTCGTCCGCTGGTTAGTGGCTTTATGACGTATCACTGAATCTAATGTAGTGTTCATAACACAACCTCTAGCGTTTATAAAACACCGTGATAAAAAATAAATTTAAGATAAATATTCTATGTTTGATATCGTCTGAAAGGGCTTAAGTAGCACATTACAAATATTGCCCTAAGCCATTGCTTGCCCTAAAATAATATAAATCAAACATTAAGTTTAAAATGTATATGTATCTATATTTTTGACGATGAATTTCAGATGCTTTATTATTATTTTTGATTTGAATTGTGTAAATATTATCATAAAAGACGAATAAAATAATGTAATATTTGCATGCCATTACTGGTTATAATACATTGTACCTACTTATTTTATTTTTAAGCGACCAACTTATTATGACTGTATTATGCAAATAAATGAATAAATAAATAAAAACTAAAACATGACTATGGTCAAATCACGTTTTAAAAAGTATTAAACAAGAAAATGTCAATGATAGCCGTGGTTGTATGCTACTTAGTCTAACAGAATAATATATTCTAGGAAAAAGTTATTGCTTCTAAGCTTATTTTTTGATATGTATGACAAAATTATAATGAGAAAAAATATAACGAAGTACGTGTAAAAATAAAATGTGGGTGTAAACTATACTATTCAGAGTTATACAGTAATGAGTGCAATATCTAATTAACTTACTTAAATTACAGTGACACAAATTTTTCAGTTCACATTTTGACTACAGTCTGAATTGTATCAGTGAGGACCTGTAATTGGCCGTATGTAACTAACGTCAATCACTATACCTTCGTTATGGCTGTTGGTCTTCCCAATAAATAAATAAAAAATAAACTATTTAAAGTCACATATAAAGTTCTAGACAAAAATAGCAATGATAATCAAAATCGGTTTTGAAACCTAAATGCAATAAAGTACGTAAATTAAGCTACGCAATTTAAAACTTACCGTCATTGATCAATTACTTTTAACTTTTTTACTCAGATTGATCACAAGTTTAATTGCGTATAACTGAGTTCTCTTTATAATATTACTAGGTCCCACGAGGAATTTTGATCCCGTTCCCGCAACTCATGCAAATCTATTTTTGTTCCAGACCATAATAAATCCTTGTACCAAATTTCAACCACATCCGTTCATCAGTAAGAGTGTGAATGGATAACAAACATACAAACATATTCATAAACTTTCACATTTATAATAATATCAGTAGAATAACTGCTTATAAATATGACACTAAATTCACTTAATTATTAGCGAAATTGACTTATTGGTACCGAAAATATAGCTACTTTCCGAGTCACGAAAATTTCTATAGAATTTCTATTTAATTCACAAGAATGACCACCTTCTGACCCGATTCTCAAATCAATATGCCAAAATTTTCATTTTCGGTCAAACAATTCCTAAACATAGCTGACCTTGAACTATTGAGTGTTGATTTTTAATTTCTAAACTTCCCAATAAGTCAGGAACTAAATGCGTAAACTGTTGGTAGTATTCTAATTATAAACAGGAAACGAAACAATGCTTTAGTGAACTATATAAAGCAACATTAATAAATTAATGTCAGAAGGTAATCAAACACATCTATGAACATGTTGCCTAACAAAAAATTTGTAATTATGGGTACAATTTTAGTTTTTATTTTAGAAATTCAATCTATCTCAAGAATAAAAGACGATCCTGTTCCACCAAAAAGAGATTATAGACCTTCAAAGTGGTTAACGAATAGTGCTTTGGATGTTTGGTACGGAAATAAAACATTCATTGATATTGTATGGAGAGAGTTTAACGATTTTATGGTGAAGCTGACAGAGAGATCTGGTAAGTGAATGTTTGCCAAAGTAGTCAATACATTTAAATATTAAAATCACATTCATAAAAAGTTGCTTAGATTATTGTTACTAGAGATTTTAACACCGTGATCTAGGAATAATTTGAATTATACAACTTTACTACTAAACTTTACTTTACTTTACTAAACTTTACAAGTGGTTCCCGATAGAGCATAATTTGGGCCACCTCATCTATTCCCATGCGGTGTCGTATAAGGTGACTCAAGGATAATACTGTTTAACATCAGACATATAAAATACGGCCCAGACGCAGCCTCAGATGGATGGCTCAGATAATTGGTGAATTTTAGCTGTTAATTCACCTCTGCCTAACCCTCCGGGGACAAAGGCGTGATTGTATGTATGTATGTATGTATGTACAATATTACTTCTGTTACCTTAGGTAACAAAACAAGTCATATTATATATTTTTACTTATTCTATAGTCAACCAAATTTGTAGTAACATTTATATTAATTATTTGTTTTGTGTTTCAGAACGATCAATAACACTTGGACAGTTTGAGTCTAACGAGATTATAGACAATACAACACATCATCTTTTCAATGATGACATCGTCAGGGTAGATGTGAGACTTAGCAACAGAAAAACTAATGAAACGATACATACTATGTCATTTGATCATCCATTGAATATATCACTGTTTCATTCTCTTCATCCATAAATACTTGAAGGGATCCTAGCGGTTATAAATTGAAGTGATATTTATAATTTTGTACAAAATAAGATTGCAATTAAACATTGTAATTAGATGATAGTACATGCAATTAAAAAATGCCTATGTATAGTTTGTTTATATTTAATTTATCTTTTTCATTAATGTATAAATTATAATAGATTTAATTAGTGTAGATAAATAGATACATAATTAGTATCAAAATAAACGGGATATTTACCGTGTTTCATTGTTTTGAGTTTCCGCTATTTCATGAATGAAACATGAACAATGAAAAACAATGAAACATGGTAAATATCCTGTTTATTTTGATACTGGTGTGAGTGACCATGATAGTTTAAATACCCAGATACATAAATGTTAATATTTATAAATAATTTAAAATAAAATCTAATGAAGTATTATGAGTCCACACTTCATTATTTTCAAATAATTATAGATTTAAAATAAATAAAAACGATTTAATTGTGTATTAATTAAGTAATACTCTGTATGTATAGTATTTATTAATATATAGTATATTAATTTGTGTACTATTTCGTTTAGTTTTCTAATTTTGTAAGAAAATAAATATTTTGAATGTGAAGCCACATCGTTTATCTTTATAACCTTTATAATATCCATTTTAACCGACTTCAACAAAGGAGGATGCGCTGATGTAGTTGCGCCACTGTCTAATAGTCCTAAATTAATTAGGTAGACAGTAGCTTGTCCTAATGATAAGCAAAGCCTAGGAAGATGGTAAGTATCAATAAACCTTTCTAGAATACACTTACTACTCTAGATTCTAGTGTAGGATCTATGAGTAAACTGCTGAAATGTTTTATTTTTCTTTGTTGATTTAATTTAATTTGAAAATGAATATTTGGAATGAGTTATAAACTGCACCTGAGAAGATCAGAAACTGAAGTTTTCGGTCCACAAGAAACGTCAACTTCAGTTCAGCAACAGCGAGGATATATGGAATCTAAAGGAGGTTTACAGTTTCCATTTATCCTCATTATTAACATGAAAAAAATTGCAAATTTGTGAAGAATTGGAGTCCATTATTTTTTTCAAGTTAATAATTAATAAATTTTCTACCTAACGGCAGATACAATAACGAGAACTGGGCGATCTTTATATTTAGTTTCGATGTACCTGAAAGTATATTTTACATTTAGCAATCATTGTTCACTTTAAGATCAGTCTTAATATTTTACAAAATATATCGATAAGCCTTTTTAAATAAAAGTCTATATTCACTCTTCGATAATTTTATTTCACTCAAAATACGAATTGTGAATTCAATATGAGCTTAGACATGTAGTGTTGTGTTTATAGCACGTTGAGCCTCTTCAATAATAAGAAGATACCGCCATTACATTGTGTGATATTTCTGGAGTGTCGATGTTTTTGTGGTCAGCGTTCAGAGCAAATGCGAAATTTATTTATACATTATTTAACATTTTTAATAAAATATTATATTTTGACGTTCATTATGTGCTCTGTATGTGCCTTAACTGAATTAATGAAATTGATTCTTTGATTCTTTCACTGATTCCAGTAATTCCACCTATCAAAACCATACGCAAACTGGAATCAAAATAATGTACTTAAAAGTTTTTTTTAAACAAAGGTTTTTTCAAGGTTATCATGCAGATAGATGCTATAGAACACCACAATGCTTTTGCTACTGCAGGTTCTTTGTTTATTTACTGTAATAATAATATTAAAAAGAGTTTAAGTTAATCAACTACGACCAAGGTCAGCCTAAAATGAGCCATAAATCAGTTCCTGTTCTGGACAAATATTTCTATGATTTTTTTTATCTAGGACACGCCAACTTGACTTCACCACGACTGATGGTAAGCTAAAGACAAAGTTTCAGGAAAGAAGGTCACCATTACAGATACTAAGTAATTTTACAATGGTGGTACTCAGCTTAGTGGACTCATCAGATGCTTTTTCACGCCCCGCTTAAAGGACTCGGGACTGTAGGAAGAAGGAAGGAGCTGGTAATGAATTCCAAATCTTGGTAGTGTGGCAAAGAAAATAGTCTCCGAACCACTTGGTTCTTTGCTCGTATATTCTGCACACTGTGAGGGTGACATCTAAGCCCTGCACGTGTTGTCCTGTGTAAAAAAGGAGAGGGTGGGATTAGTTGGAAGAGCTCATCAGAACACTCACCATGGTTGTGTCGTTAAATTTGTGTATTTTTACCTGGTTGCGTATCTATTTATTATATAATAACAGAAAAAAAATGTATTTAAGCATATATGTCCGTATTCTAGAGCCATGTTTCTAGTTATGCTTAGTTTGGGTCTGGATAATGAAACCATTTAATGTTAGCTTCGGTAAATATTACCGAAACACTGATAGTGTTGTTCTGTGAGAAACTGTATGAGTAAAATGACTATTATAAAGGTATTCTAAATACATATATATACATAAAGATATGCTTAATCATCCTTAATGTTCTGTATCCAAATTTCAATTAACAATAAACGTTATTAAAACATTACAATTTATGAGGAGGTAGGACACGGCGGTATTTCCGCCCAATTGAGCAGTCCGACTGGGGAAGTACCTCTGCCCTACAGAAAATCAAGGTTATAATAACTTCATGTTGTGTTCCCAGCGGTGAATAGGGTAGCCAGAGCTCAGGGGAGAATTTATGCTGTCAGTGGAATGACTAAAGGCTTGTCCTGCTTTGTCCTCAACACTGACGGCACAGACACTCTGTGCTTACAGGGTCGGCAGCGCGAGTGTGGCTAATCTGGTGTTACACACGTCCATAGGTCACGGTAACCACTTTCCATCAAGTGGGCCGTGCGCTTGTCTGCCACCTAAGTGGTATAAAAAAATAACAACAACTGAATAAAATACACTACGAGCGCCATTTAGATCCAAACAAAAGTACATTGCAAAGCGTCGACGGCAGCTTGGTGGGTAAGTAAGTAGGCTTTCCTACAATTGAGAGGTCACAAATTTGATCCTTAGTCATTACACTACTGACATGAACCCACTCCTAAAACAAGCAATTTAGCTTAGCTGTAGGGTTTCGGGGCAATAATAGTAGGTAATTTGGCAACAAATATTGTTAAAAATATTCTTATAGCTTCATGAATTACATACTGAGTGACTTCAATTCTGGTTAGTGGAATCTGACAAAAATAATTTATTTTACTTAATACTACACTAGGTTCTTTATTTCATAGTGCAAGGGTTGCACTGGACAAGGCTGTAGTTCTAATTCTATTCGTTTCACATACAGCTGTTTACAAATATCGCTTACAACCTTGAACTACCTGTTATGTTGACATTTGTCACAAAAACATGGTAACATTACAGGAACTAGTAGTATATTAATCGTAAACAGGAAAGTAAAACCTAATTGCGATGAGGTATATAAACCATTACTATTACTTTTATGTCAGACGATAGTGAAACCTTCTCAAGAACATGCTGTTTAGCACTAAATTAATTACTGAAAAACCATTATTTTAGAAATAGAATCCTCAAGACTAGAACAAAGCGATGTTGAAAACGTGGCTACAGAGTAATGTCATGGATATTTGGTACGGGAATAAAACTTTTACAGATATATGGCAGCAGTTTTCTGATTTTATGTCTAATCTATCAGACAGAGCAGGTAAGCCAAACCTGAAAAATCACCATCACAATTTTGAAAAACCAATATAACTAATCGTAGTATCTGACTACATAGTCGTGGATAGCACTTTTTTTTACGTGCGCAAAATCCCCGCGTATACCCCCCCACCGGTGGCCAATGAAATAAGTATACACCTTAGCAGATACCCTCGCATGTAAAGGTCCATACTAATTTACTTGGCTATGTGTACTATAGCACTTGAAACAAATCCAAGATCTTTACTATGCAGCATAGGTCCTGATAGCATGGCAAGGTGAATGCAATAAATTCTTAGATTTAAATTAGCTGACGGTTATAATTTCCACTGAGTTCCTTTTAATTCGCATAGGTAGGACTAACACTCCATATTTTACGTTACGGTTGAAAATCAGCGCTGCAGATTGTACCCAATCTGTAGCACATAGCTGAACTGTAGCCATTTAGACACACACTCCACACCGGCCGACATGAAAATGACACACCTGTTATGTAAAGTGTAGGTTGTTATATGTAAAGTTATGCATAACGTCGCAGAGGCCGCTTGGGTTCTGACGTCTCGTACTGGCATTTTTTCCTTCCTTGTCATGCTGCTTGTGTGGAGCCGCGTCGCTGGGCACTCGGCGGTTTCGTGGCCTAAAATGAAATTTGCAATTAAGTAAAAAATAGGTACTGACCGTATAAACGGAAAAAAACATAATGGAAACGACACTCACCTCCATGGAATGGCCATTAGACTTGCTGATGTGACCGGCGCCGAGGTTTCACTGTATGGCTGGCGACAGGTGTGGGGGATGTAGGTGCAAGTATTGTTGTGGCTGGGCCAGCGATTCCGTGAACTTGGGAGTGCTTACACCGATCGTCACTTCGTATTTGTTAAATCTTGCCCAATTCACGGGTCGTTGGTTCATCTGGGTGTGCCTATACCTGTCGGACGCCGTCTGCCTGCGCCCGCGGTGGCTCGATTTGTAATTTGTGGCGCGTGCGTCCCGTGGGTTGAATCGGGCGACACTGATCGACCCGCGCGGGCTGCTCGCTCGCGTTACACAATTCCTACATAAATTATGAGTCATGGCGGTGCGCATCGAACTGCATGCGAGCGTTTGATTGTTGTTTTTGTTATTTTTTGTTTGTTTTACTTAATAATTATGTATTTTATTATGCTTGTTTAGTATTTAATGTTATTGATTTTATGTCGTATTTTGTGAGTGTGTGTATCTAATAAACGCGTTTTCTTTCTTTCTTTCTTCTTTCTATAACGTATAAATTATTTGGTATACATTTTAATGAACACAGGCGACTCTTATTATAGCAATAACTTCAGAGGCATAAATTTACAGAATTGGTGAATTTACCAAAAACTTTGTTATACAGTCGAACGCATCTTCGTGCTGTGCCGTCCATCAGAAGTCAGTACCCTACTACAGCAAGATGATCAAAGGTAAGCTGAACTTTTATCATAACATGAAAACAAACGTCATGTCTATATCTGTTATCATCTAGTATACTACATTTATCTATTGTGGTGAAAGATTATTATTAGAAGATAAGAAGTAATGTAAAAAAGGTCCAAAAAATATATCAACAATAAATGACAATGGCATTGAAAATTAATGGCCATGAAAAATAATAAGTATTAAAATTGTAACTGCACACACAGCACACAACAAAATTTTAACAGCTGTGCAAATTTTAACTTTTTTTCGTAAAAAGTATCAAATACAACCTATTTGGTGAATAGCGGTGGTAGTGAACGCGGCTACCCAGGAGACGCGACTTTGATCCCAGCCCAGTCCAAATATTTGTATGCATGAATATGTTTATTTGCATTACTCTGGTCTTGCCTCCGAGAGCATGTTAAGTCGTTGGTCCCAATAGCCGTACGAACATCTATGGCAGTCGTTATGGAAAGTTGGAGCCCTAAAATCCAACAACCGGTCTAACAATTAATATTCCACACAAAAATAAATTTACATACCACACAAAAGTGGTAGAATGTACAAGGAAACATTATTTAAATTTTAAGACCACACTTGTTGTACCTGCATTCTGTGAATAAATAAATGAATATGAATATGAACTGTAATGCTTCGATATCACCATTTTTTTTTTTTTTTTACGTGCGCAAAATCCCCACGGATACCTCCCCACCGGGGCCGGTGGAGGAGGTTATGTCGGACTCAAACCGACTAAAACGCACGCCGCCTGTGGGTCGTTTTGGTTGCCGAAGGTGAGGTTGACAGGCATATCCCTCGCACTCGATATCACCATTGGGTTGTGGAGGTCATATGGCAGTCACTTCATGTAAAAGATCGAAATCCAGCCAAATGTGTAGTTAGTCTGGTAAAGCGGATTTAAGATTCCAAGGTAAAATGCTTCGGATGCGACCTATATGAAGAAGACCATGCCAGATATATATACCAGATCAATGACCATGAGAAATTTCCCATTGACTTTGATAACACGCATTAAGAATAATTAAAACTAATGGTTAAATAAAGTAACACAGTGAATAAAAAAGACGCTTAAAACACTGACGAAAAGGTACAAAGTTAAACGAAGAATAATGACTTTTTGTGTTTCAGATCGGCCAATGACACTTGGAGAATTTAATTAAATGAGATTGAATTCGACACTTCTTTTCAGTGACGAAATTGTCAAAGAATATTAAACTAAGCAGTACAAGTAATAAGGAAGTATTGTGTATCATGCCTTTTAATCGTTTATTTATTAAGTTTCGTGCGGTTGAAATTTATGACTAAGACATTTGAATGTAAATAATAATATTCGAAAGATAAGTCTATGTGGAAATATTAATATTTCTGGACAAAGAGGATTATTATAAAATTGTATCTAGATAGGTACGATATTAAAATAAAATGGCTTTGTAAATACATAAATTAATAATTTCAAAGAGTTATTAGTTATGCCCTGTTTAAATTAAATGAATATACTATCGTCAGTGTCAATCCCGATTGCACTTGATACTATTTCTTCTTTCCTTCAATGATTTCGTTCTATCCTTCTTTCCTGCTTTCCTTCTTTTCTTCTTTCATTCTTTCCTTCTTTCCTTCTTATCTTCTTTCCTTCTTTCCTTTTTTCCTTTTTTCCTTCTTTCCTTCCTTTCTCCTTTCCTTCTTTCCTTCTTATTTTCTTTCCTTCTTTCCTTCTTTCCTTCTTTCCTTCTTTCCTTCTTTCCTTCTTTCCTTCTTTCCTTCTTTCCTTCTTTCCTTCTTTCCTTCTTTCCTTCTTTCCTTCTTTCCTTCTTTCCTTCTTTCCTTCTTTCCTTCTTTACTTCTTTCTTTCTTTCCGTCTTTCCTTCTTTTCTTCTTTCCCCTGAGCTCCCCATAATTGTAGTTAGTAACACCTAATTTTATAACCTGAATTTAATTTGCTGGTCATTCGTGATTCGTGACACATGTTCACATCAACGGAACTATTTACTTAACTGCATTAAAACAGCATTTATGCTGTCGATGTTTACTCGTCTAAGCACCTTCGTGTTTCAAACTGGTCTAATCAGGTTAAAGAATTTCAAATGAGTACCTAGAAAATGCTACTTTGATCAAACTTAGGTAAACTATTTCATTTAAAGAATTCAAATGTTTATGATGCAACTTTTTGAAGTGCGAAACTATAGGTTAGTGGAATAACAAATTCAAACTTGTACTAGATATTTACAAATAAGTGCAACCCACTATTACCCCCGAGTCCATAACATTATTTTCATCAAGAACACCTGTATATTTTGTAATTTTTAATAAAAAAATGATAACATCCAGAACAGGACGTAATTGCTTAGAAATACTCTGTCATCTAAGATACCAGGATAGATGACATTATCTAGCGCCCATTCAATAGGTAAACAACTAGCAATTAGACATTTCGTAAAGTTCGTATTTTCTAATTTAACTGCGACATTTACCACCATACCTTATCTACTCATGAACAATACGAGTAAACTGTCTCGTATTTCGCAATCATCAGTCGAAAACAAACAATATTTTAACAAACTGATTCAGTTAATATCAGATGTCAAATAATCTGGACCAACAGATGTCCACTATGCATTTGACTAAAGCCACATCAACGTTAATACTTATTTTAACAATTATTGAGATAGAAAAGAAAGTAAAAGGAATACATTTAGTACAAAGAAAAATAGAAAAGAAAGATTATACACCTACAAAATGGTTTGCAAAAAGTGCTATGGATGTGTGGTATGGAAACAGGAGCATGATCGATGTTATTTCGACGGAACTAGGTGACATTATGTACAAATTGACGGCTCGTCCAGGTAAGTGGATATTTTTCTTAGAAACTTTTTTCCTGGAATATGCTTCCCAATTGAACTTATTCTGTAGTCTTTGCTTAGCTCCAGCGTTCATACTTCCGTTGTCGCCGTTCTCATTGTATGGGTGGATAAATATATTTTTTAAGTTTTTTGTTATCGACACTAGTAGTGCAATGGTTTACGTCATTTCCGTGTTGGTTTCTGATGGAGCAGAAATAAATAAATATTAAAAATATCGTTTGTCACCTCACCGCAGCAGAATAAAATATTGATTACATTATTTTGTTAGAAATTGCCCTTTTATTTTATAAAATTCAGTTTATGGGTCACTATGCCTGTGGTAGGTAACAAGGACCTGAATTAAAGGTAGTGCAACACTATCTCTACCTATAAATATCGTAGAAGGCGACTGAAGGATAGGGCTATTCTCCATCCGATAGGGAACATACCGCCTTTGATACAGTGGAGTACGAGTGATGTAGGGAATAGGCTCGCCCCCTGTAACGTATGACAAAATCTAAAAATCTAAAATAATATAGGTATTAATACACCTCTGCTTTCCCTTCAGGGATTAACAAGCCTGAATAAAATAGTTTTATTAAATGTATAGTGCACTCATGTTAAAATGTCATTACAACGCAATATAAATTTTTTTTTTTTTTTTTACAGCTCGATCGCCGCACATCGACGGTTTTATATTGAACAAAACAGAAGTTCACAATATAACATTAGATCCTGAAGATATAAGGATAGACATACGATTTAGAAATAGAAAGAATGAAACATTAGTTACAGTGACATTATAAGTTTTTAAATCAGTTCGTCCAAAGTCAACTCATTTCGGATAAAGTCAAATCATTTCGAATAAATTATTTGATAATTTTAACTCCTTTTTTCATCCAAGTGAACAAGGTGGAATAAGCCTTTGTGTGAATCCATTAATACTTACTAATTAAACACAGTAGCGCAGTAGTCATGAATGTGAATCAGAGTAGTCAAACTCGTGTTTGTCAGATCAGGAGAAAGAAATAATTTTGAGGTTATGTAAGCAAATAATTTAAGTCCAAATATGTTGGTACTAAAAAAAAATTGTTCACATAGTTCACATAATCTGAATGTGTTATTATAATAATACATCTTCGTCATCTTTCTGTTAGGGAATACACAGCGTTTGTAAGTGTAAATGTAAAAAATAAAAATTAACTTATTTTTATTTTTTACATTTGTTGACTACAAATTAATGTAAAAAATAAAAATAAGTTAATTTTTCGTTTCGTTACATTTAATTTGACAGCCTCTGTGGCGTAGCGGTAGTGAACGCGACTGCTACGCAGGAGGCGCGGGTTCGATCCCCGCTCAGTGCAAATATTTGTATGCATGAATATGGGTATTTGCATTGGTCTGGGTGTTTCTATGTATAATATGTATGTATTTACGAAAAAAAAAAGTATTTAAGTATGTTTATCCGCATTCTAGATTCCATAACACAAGCTAGTTAAGCTATGCTTACCATGGGTCTAGATAGTGTTGTGTAGAATATTAAAAAAAAAAAAAATAATGAAATCTTTAAGCATTTTAGCATTCAAATTTAAATCAATAGTATTATATTATACCTATTCGCTAATCAAAGAATCAAAGAATCAATTTCATTTATTCAGTTTAGGCACATAAAGAGCACATATGAACGTCAAAATTTTACAAATATGTATGTCAAGAAATAATATAAAAATATTAAATAATGTAAAAATAACCATTGGAAAATGATTCTTTCGCTCGTTCGGTAGATTAGTTCTACTGAGAAGATACCAGCAAGAAACTCAGCGAACTACATTAGAACTAGATTATTTTTCTTTTATAAATATGTTTTGGTTTACAATTTATTTTGTGCGAGCAAGCAAGAGACTTATGTTGACCACGCATTAACATCATTAAGGTACTCATCCACTTTATAGTAACCTTTACTCATTAAAGTTTTTTTCACTTCTATTTTAAATTTATTTATTGGCATATTAATCAAGTCCTGAGGAATTTTATTAAATATTTTTATGCAGCTGCCTACAAATGAATCACCAACCTTGTGAAGCCTAAGTTTTGGTACAACTAGTTTATTTTTATTTCTCGTATTAAAATTGTGTACATCAGATAGTTTTTCGAAAATAATTAGGTTTTTTCGTACATATAAGATATTTTCATAGATGTATTGAGAAGCAAGTTGATCCTCGATTAGCATCTATTTACAGAATTTATCCAATAAATAAATATCAGTATCAAAATAAACGGGATATTTACCATGTTTTATTGTTTTAAGTTTCCGATATTTCCTGACAGAAACATGAACAATGGAAAACAATGAAACATGGTAAATATCCCGTTTATTTTGATACTGATGTAAGTGACCATGATAGTTTAAATAAAAATAAAGAAATATGTCTCTAAAGAACCCTTTCATATCATTTCTCTGTGATTATACTAGAAAACGAATATAGTGTCAAAACGTTTATACTTACTCACCCTTATATTTCTGCAGTGTAGGCAAAGACCACAGTTCACCATCTGCCTTTATACCTACATAATTCACGAGCTCCCTTTTTACAATTTGGACCACCCCATCTCTTCCCATGCGATATCGTACAAGGCGACTAAAGGATAGGGCTGTTTAACATCAGACAGCTGTATACAGCCCAGATTCAGTTTCAGATGCATGGCTTGAGTCAACAATAGTGCTCGAATGATGGCAATAGGCTCGCCCCCTATTATGTAAGACCGAATTCAATTATTGGTGAAATGTGGGTGTTAATTCCCCTATGCCTACTCGTACATAGTATAAAATATAACCTATCTACAAATTTACTCACGGAGAAACTTGTATGTCGCATTTTTTTTTCCCACATCAAAGCGAGTTTTAGAACGTTTAATTAGGGAAATCTCTGAGCCTTTTTTTAAACCCTCAAAGGGATTGTGGTTTGAGGACCGAATTTCAGGAAATAGAGTATTGGTAGGTAGCGAATATTCCCCTTTAGAACGCTAATAAATCACTTTTATGTTCTTACTAGCTGATGCCCGCGGCTTTGCTCGTGGAATATTGATCCCGTTACCGTGAGAACCTATTTCCGGGATGAAAAGTAGTCTATATGTTATTCCAGATTGTACCAAAATCCCTATACCAAATCAGCTAGATCCATTCAGATGTTAGAGCGTATTTGAATAACAAACATCCAAACATACATACGTCGGAACAACCAAACATGTTCAAAAAATTTCACATTTATAATATTAGAAAGGATATGACTTGAGGATTGGCAGAGGCGTTGACTTTGATGTTTGAAAAGCCACTTCTTAAGTGCACACACTTCGATCCCGTGATTAGATGGTAGTTAGGGGAGCGAGGGATATCCGGGAGGGAAATGAATTTTGAATAAAGCACGTTTGATTTTGACCGCGTTAGATCACTAGAATTGCTTTGATTTTTTATATACACAAGGTAATCAATAACAGAAGACTGCAAGCTGATATTGCTGAAATTAGTAAATCGATCACAATCAAAGAAACGTAAGATTTTTAGTCAGGCCTTTCTAATAAAAATAACACACTGAAATTCTTTCAGTAGTTTTTCGTCCATCGCGAACAAACATCTCTAATGTACAATAAAATTGATTTACCTATATTGTATGTATTCCTTGTTGGTGTTGTGATATACTAAACCATTTACAAAATTAAGTTTAGATGTCATTTAAAATTAAAAACTGTTATTAGGTACCTACTAAAATACACTAAACTAAAAAAAATAAAAACAATTACATACATAATGCATCATGAAATTCCTCCGCATCATCACCGACTGGTAACGTGCCCAGAAGGCTGGCAGCATTGCCACGTTGATTGGCAATGCTTGTACTCTGTGCAAGATAGTAACCAGACTTCTGGTCACGCGTGGCGTCGATCAGCTGATTTGCCAAGTCCTAGTATAGAGAACGGGCACTTGGACCCCACGTTCCTAACGTTTCAACTATATAATAGTAAATAAAAAATAGATAGACGCTAAGCTTGCATATATCGCAGATTTAGCGTTTGAAATCGTTGGATTTTAAAGAACTGAATAATATATTAATTTGCATAATTCATGATGGCTACTGTGACGTATATTCGTACAAAATATTATAATCTGTACGTATAAAACTACTCGTACCTACGTAAAATTTAAAAAGATTCTAAACATTTGTTTTCACTCAATGGCGTCGTCCAAAAACCACAAATCTCGCTGCCTTGTGACGTAAAAAGCATTCCTGTGTTCCCAACCGAAGAATAGCGGTTGAATACTCTTTACAAGCAGCATTATATAACATAAACAGAGCAGCCTAGATAACTCACAAACAGAAGCACAACTTGAATATTATAATACAATAACACTAGCTGTTGTCCGCGACTCCGCTCGGGTGAATATCGGTTATCGCGGCAAAACATAGTCTTTATTATTTATCAAGGTCTAGTCTAACCCTATACCAAATTTCATCAACTCGGTTTAGCGTTTTGGCGTGAAAACGTCACATACATACAAACATAGTTACTTTAGCATTTATAATGTTAGTATAGATAACGGTATTTTTCGTCTCTTTCGAAAAATCTAAACATAGCAATCAAAAAGAGGCGTAGAGGATGACATGCGTGCAAACGGTCTCACTACCATGGACGTTCAAGTTCGCTCAAAATAGAGGAGTAAGAGCCGGAATATAATCAGAGAAATCCATCTTCATGTAGATGATCAATATAAGCGGACCCCAGGCTAACTCTGGACTCAACTAAGTAATTCTTATGAGGATGATGATGATCAATATTATCAAACCAAATAATATACCAAATTTGTTCATCAAAAAAATAATTACATTATAAGTTAAAACAAAGTCATTCTTGCGTTAGTAGTAGTTAGTAGTATTAGTAGAGGCAGGACGTAGGACACGACGGTGTTCCCGTCCCAAATGGACAGTCTGATTTCGGAAGTACCTATGCTCTACAGAATACGCTCTACATAATAAGGTTTTTTCAATGTGTGAAATCCCCACGGATACCCCTACCACTGGCACCGGTGAGGGAGGTTATGTCGAACTTGAACTGACTAAAACGCACGCCGACTATGTGGGCCTCAGGTTGCTGGAGGTGATATTATATGAGACATATCCCTCGCACCCCGACCGCGGCCATAATAACCTCGTGATGTGTTTCCGGCGGTGAGTAGTGTAGCCAAAACTCACTGGGGAGTTTTTGTGCTGTCAGTGGGAAGAGCAAAGGCTTGCCTTGTTTTGTCTTCTAGACTGACGGCACAGAAACTCTTTGTTCTTACAGGATTGGCAATACGAGTGTAACTCCCCTGATGTTGTACACGTCCTTAGCCCACAGTTACCACTTTCCATCAGGTGAGTACTTGTCTGCCACCTAAGTTGTATAAAAATAAATAGTCTTGTTCGCAACCGGGGCCTTACACCTCGGAGTCCGGAATCCTCTTAAATTATGATATGACTTGTTGTTTTCAGCTATATTGGGAGTAACTGCACTCTTATCTCCCACCCTGAGTTATGTTGTGGCCAAACACTGGCAGAGTTGTCTAGATTGCTCATATAGGTCTCCGTCTTGGCCTGACGACTATTGACAGCTGGGATTGACGTATAATGTGCCGTCTTAAGAGCGGTAGCGCTTAGATAAAAAATAGTTAATGGTCACTCACCCAAGGTGTGTAGTTCGGAGGTCAGTGAAAGTTCCTTCCGTAAAAGTAAGTTATATCAAATATAAATTTCTATCTTTAGGTGACTTTCACAGTCAAACCAATTCATGAAAATTTAAAAAAGATGCCCTTAGACATATACGTATGTATTCTTATATTAGTATTAAATATTGGAAACTCATAACAATACAACATGGTAAATATCCCAATAACTTTAATACTAATGTGTGTGATCATGATAGTTTAAATACCTGTGTATTCTTATAGCTATTCAAGTAAATGTCATATTAATTGTAAATGTACACAATGATATGGAATCGAGAGATATTGAAAACGTTGAACTACACTGGCAATTCACGAAACGCTGTAAAATTTCAAACTGTACTATTATATTCTACTAGTGTATCGCAATAAAAGCTCTTATTCTAAAGGCCATAAAGGGCAGCGTAAGGAAATCGGTGTCAGTTCAGAGAATGCAATAGCTTACTTTTATTTTAGTGTTATTGCGGTATCATTCCAGTTGTGGACCACCTGCGCTTTCTACAACTTCAGAAACATACGAGGCAATAAAATTATATACTTGTTGTCTTACCACTTTATATTACAAATTTATATCCAAAAAAATATCAGGTCCACCATGAACTCTTTAAACAGGTCAATTGGACGACTGTTTACACTACCAACTGCATAAATAACTTTCTAATCTAGTATAAATACATAAGATTACAATATTACATTTATATATTTTAGTATGACAGCTGTTCAATTATTGACCTGTTTTAATAGTTCATGGTACGACCACAGAAACTCGAAGGTCTGTCTACATGAATATCTGTTTTCAAGACTTTTTCAAAGTCAATTTCCAGTGCTACCCAAAGTCAAAGTCAATTAATTATTCAATATTTTGCTTTGAAAAATCTAAGGTGGTATCAGTTGCTAAAAATCAACGTTTTGTTAACTGTTGTGTTTGTCTTCTTGGTTATTTTTAACGTCTATTATATCTGAGAAGTGGGATTCGAAGTTCGATGTAATTATGGGCCGTATGCTTGTCTGCCACCTAAGTCGCATCAACAAAAAGGTCATGATATACCCACAGATTATAATGAAACTGCTGAAACTCAGTATTAAATTAGCTCGATGAACGACCTCCGCCCCTCATGAGCCCCGGCCTGGGGGTGACAGGTGGCGCCGCCTGTCACCCTTGCAGAAGCAGGCCGCGGCGGTGGCGCGCGTGGCGCGCCTCCCCGTTTCCGGGGACGAGTTGGGGACTCTGTAGTCCCCACACCCGAGAAGAGGGCCAGATCGTGAGGTTCGAGTCCGACATAACCTCCTCCACCGGCTCCGGTGGGGAGGTATCCGTGGGGATTTTGCGCACGTAAAAAAAAGAAGTATTAAATTAGCTAATACTATGTAAACACATGCTACTTATTTTCAAAATATAATCACTGAGAAAACCACCGTTATAGGTTACTAATTCATAAGTTAACAAGAACGTAATGTAGAAAGTGCATAGCTGGATGATTCTACTAACTCCGGCTTAACTCGTTAGCAACCTTTGACGACTCCCTTGAGGATCGCGGTGCCTGCATTAATTAGCAGAGGATGGTGAACGCCATTAGTAGGTATACTCCTGATGACGATCAAAAGTTGGTGTACAAAATGCTGTTGTCATTATGTTAAGCTTGTTCATTTTATTGTGAAACAAGTGCCGTGGAAATTAGGGCTCAAGTTTGGTTGTGAAGCGCTAGGTCTTTGAGAAGAAAACTTTGTTACTTTGTGACTATTACGATTAGGTGGCGTTTAGGGAATAACAAAAGTAATACGGCATGGAATAACCATAACAAAAAATTAGGTAATATTTGTTATGGCTATGCTGTTTTCACATTGTCCTGCCCGATATCGGTGTCGGACAACAATAGCCGATATCCGATAGTCGACACGTATATCCGATAAAATCGGTCGGATACGTTAAAGATGCATCCACTTATTTGCTTGATAGACTCAAAAAAATTAACTATAAACTCAACCACAGACTCAAATATAACATGTTATATGTTTTTTTATCATTTTGCTGTTGTGGTGAATGATTGACATTGATATCCGATCGGGTGAACACAGCGCTGTCAGCTATGATTTTCGATATCGGGCCGGACAATGTGAAAGACAGCATACATATTTCATACATTTTACTTCCTGTCGGCTATCGGAGATCGGAACCAACACCGATATCGGATTGGATAATGGGAAAACGTCCTTAGTATTGGTGACTTTAGGGTCAATTAAGATCAGATGACAAAATGCTCGAAGTTTTTACCCAATAAGATGGTACTGCGGTGTGGCTTATTACCTTAAGGTTTGTTTTATTGGACATTGCTCGAACATTTATTAGCTTGATTCAGATTAAACTTTCACTACAATACTAATAAAGAATTATCTATCTATCTATCTATCTATCTATCTATCTAATCATTAACATTTATCTGTCTGTTTATCTATATTAATAAAAACAAAAACAAATAAAAAAATGCCGAGATTAAGAAAACTCCAGCCTTCTCGTCACGAGAAGCGTCGACCACACGCTTCGCAATTTCCCTGAAGAATATAAGTTACAATACTGAGATATAAAAAAGAACCATAATATTTTCGGTATCAGATTACTACCAAACAAACAATATGAGATTCTTCAAAAGGGGCATTAGAAGGTTTCTTCGTCGTCAGCGTGAGTGTGACGCTCCTGGTGTTTCACACGTCCATAGGCCTCAGTAACCCCTTCCCATCAGGTTGGTCATGTGCTTGTCTGCCACCTAAGTGGTATAAAAAACAGTAGATTACCAAATTCACATTATAATGTACTACACAAATTGAACACTGAGTCTCGTTCTACATCGCAACACATAAATAAAATACATAATAAATAACAACTCGGTTCAATACACTAATAAAAAGATTTATTTGAAGAGACCAAAACTAATTTATCACAATCACGTATAACGCTCCTAGAGCGGAAGTTCGCCCAAACAAGCGTACTTATCAGACATTTTTCCAGAAAGTTGTACTCGTGTTTGTCTTCATATATCGCGAGTATTTAATCTTCGTATGACATTGAAAGTTCCTATGGCAAGGTGATGTTTACATGTCTTATTAGCTTGTCATATCCTTCGAACATCATCTTTTTAAAGAATTTTGAAAAGCCTTAAAATAAATGTTTATCATTAGACAGATACGTACAGCCCAGACTCAGTCTCAATAGTGCACGGATTACGGCAATAGAATGTACTTATATAGGTTAAAATAACTAAAATACATAAATCTTTAAAAGGGAATTATTTGATTTGATTGATTTATAATTGAACTAATAAGATCAAAAGTCACTTTAATGATTTGGGTGAATATTGGTTTTTAGATAAAGGTTTATTTTCTATGTTTGAATTTCTTTTCCTTGAATCGTTTGAAATATATTATCTGTGAAAATTCCAACGGCCCAGCTATTTTGGTTTATGAGATACAGTCTGGTGACAGCGAAGTCTTAGTAATAGGGTTCTGTTTTTACACTTTGGGTACTGAACCCTAAAACCGAAGAGAGGCTCCATATCTGCGGTGTCTTTCGTTTTACAGTACAGTATCACTGAGGTCCTTCACTCGGGAGTTACATAATTGTGATTAGATTTTATTAGGATATACCACATTACCAGCGCACCTTTGTATTAAGAAGGCAGATGATCACCCATCACACTGTGCATCCATAAAATATTGATTAATTACGTTTCAAAAGTTAAACAATTCTTTGTAGAAAACAAAGGATTGTGTGGTTCAACATAAGACAATGAACATAGTTACACTGTAGGCTGAGTGTTTCATTGTGTTACATACTACTAGTGTTGTTACCTTGTTCTTCAATTGAAATTCGATATTGGATTTGAGTTTAAATGTAACTTAACCACTCTAGAGTAGCTTAACTAATTTTTCAGTGGCAGAATATAGCTTGAAACTATCATTCAAATAGGGTTGTCTATGTGTATAAATATTTTCATTTTGTAAGTTACTAAAAATAGCAAAAAGTTATAGTTCGGGAACATACAATACCTTCAGATACTATGAATGTATGTAAGTCCACTGCTAATGCTAACAATTAACCTAGTTTATGAGCTACAAGATCCAGAGTATAATAAGTGCGGATTGTCCAGCGATCGTCGTTCATTCTCTCTACGTGTCCTGTCCATCCCCATTTTAGTTTTAGAGCGTAGGTGAGAGCATTTGTTACCCCTGTCTTTTGTCCAATTGTAGTGTGACGAAATTTTGGCATTTTCTAATTTTTGTGATATTTCTCTCCATGCTTCGCAGGCAAAAGCTTCCTACTTTAGAACTAGAGCAATCAAAGATAAATTGGTTTTCTTTTAAAATTATACTGATAGTAATGTGATATACTATTGTAGCAGTGCGATAATTGTTATGAAAATAATATTCTGCAAATAGTTTTCAATTACCTAACATCCTTGAGGCCTGCAGAACGATGAGCCTGCTAAGCAATGGATGAGGCTCTGTTGAAGGGTTGGGAGATCGTTCCCAGAAAAGTTGAAGTAAATTTTTCTTTTTTTATTATTGTATATTATTTTTTTTTTTATCTTACATGTACTCCGCTATCGGCATAATAAAGAAATTGTATTATAAATTACTCAAACAGTAGTTTTTTTTACCCCGCTACCGGTGCCGGTGGGAGAGGTTATGTCGGACTCGAACCAACCAAAACGCACGCCGCCTGTGGGTCGTTTTTGGTTGACCAAGGTGAGGTTAACAGGCATATCCCTCGCACCCGGCCGACCTGTATATATTGGCCTGACAAGGCCAATATATACAGGTCGTGACAGGTGGCTCCACCAGTCACCCCCAGGCCTACGCTCATGGGAGGCGGAGGTCGTTCATCGACCTAACCTACTCAAACAGTAGTATATCAGTAGTGTTTGTTGCAATATTGTAGCAAAAAATTTAAACTGTAGTTGTTTTTTCAACTTGCTTGATTTTGCCGAGTAACGTAATGTAATTCTTAAAGATTATTTACAACTTCTATAAAATACAGTATCATGGCTTTATTGAACGTTGAAAATTCGTAATTTAATCAAGAAATATGATAATTATTTAATATGTACATTTAAATTGCAAATTATAATTATGGAGAATAATAAAATATTGACTGACAATGAATAGTTACAACATAAACGTATTTATATTCTGAATTCAAACAGAATGAAACAACTATTTGCATTCGAATTAACAGCAATAACGCAAAACGATTCGCATCTGCACCTACATCCGGTAAAATGCAATCGAATATGGAATCGATAATAAACACCGACATCGTTATTTAAATCGTTATTTAAGCTATATCCCATCACTAACATTTCAGTTTACATCGAGTCGTATTTAATTTGGTTTCAGCTTTACCTTAGTTTAGTTTATTATTGTATTTTGAATGGAAAGGTTATATTTGACAAAGGCTGGTTACATTTTAAATATTTGGTTAACCACAACACAAAGGGTAATGTTGAACTATGAACGAACGTCTTTGCGGTGGAGAACAATAGGTGTCACATATATGATGTGGGGAATAATTTATCAAATGAATTTATTATCATAGTTTGAACAATATGTTTAATGCCATTCGCTTAATGTGAAATTTAAATTCATATATTAGGAAACCTATGAAATTGCCGAAATTTTCTTACAGATTCATAAGTTTGTTATGCCTGTAATTTAATAGCTATTTCCATAATTTATGCTTTGTTTGAAGTTGATTTCAGGATTTTACAACAATAAAAAATTTGATTATATTGGCCGCTTGATAGATTAAATTCGATCTTCAAAAACAGTACTTCCTAAATGCTATCCATTTTGATGATAAATTTCGTATTACTTTTTTATAGCTGTCACTTTTCAAAAATGTAATAAAAGTGTTTGTTAGCTTATGTATGCTTATGTTGTCTCATTAATATATACAAAAACATCAAATTTGAATTTGTCATTACTAGAAAAATGCAAAAATGCTAGTACTGAAAATTGGGTTTCCTCCAATTTTTTAAAAAAAAAACGACAATTTCAATTGTAATAAAATAACCTATTATTAACATGTAATAAGTATAATGATTGACTGATTATTCAGAGCCTAAGCTACTGGGCACTGCGTTGGCAAAAGGTATCAACGATCACTAGTTTGCACTCTTTTTAATAATGATCCCGTTAGTATAACATTGCTTCACCTGATGGTAAGCTAATAGTAAAGTAGTCGATTCACGTCCGACATAATCCACCGGGATTTTACATATATTTGTGGGAATTTTTTGCACAACAAGAAAGTAACGAAACGGCAAGTCTCAGGAATGAGGGCCCCCATTACAAATATTACAGATGTACTTATTTAAATTATTTTTAATTTATCAAAATCTTTCCTTAGTGGAAGTAGAAACATTACAAAATTACATTACAACATCAAAAATTCTAATGATATTTTTTAAACTTTTATAAGGTTTTGATATTTTAATATACATCACTAAAATGGGTAGAATATGATACATCCTGTGGGTAGACAAAGTGGACCAATAGTAAGATTACATCAATATAAAACGGTAAAATAAAAAAATGTAAAAGGTATTGTAACAAATTTCTAGACCAAATAAGTAAACTATTAAACTGTCTCAAACGTTTCCTGGCGATAAATACAGTTTCCAATAATACTTTCATAATAAATAATAATTGAACGTAATGTGAAAAGTTTGGACAAATAATAAGTTACACTGGAATACTTTACAGTATAAATTTAGGAGTTGGCGGCGCCACTGTGCCACTGTTTACATCGAGTCCACAAAAAATTGTGCTTTAAAAATAGTAGAAGTGTTCAAATTAAACCAAATTGTGCTAAAAAATATAATATGAGAAGTAATTGTGACACATGATATGAAGAACAGAGATATTAGTGCGTAATATTCAAATTATGATAAACAATAAAAAATAACGACATTCGCTCATACAAAATTGTTCTTGTAAAAACAAGTGAAATAGTGATATAAACGAAATAAACTAATAAACTACAATGAATTGGTGATAATAAGTGACATTAAACGGAATAGACTGTGAATGTAATGTATATAAACAATGAAGTAGTAATGAAAAATGCCAATCATTGCTATTAAGTTCTGTAGAATACCGCCATCTATGCAAACCCAAGTGGACTAACGTGAATACTAAAAGCTATGAAGACAATTCCTTTAACAAAGTATAGACGTCGTCGCTTCTATCAATAATTATTTATGGTTTGTCTGTCCACTTTTCAAACTGCGTGCACTTTATAGTAGTTCACAAATTTGCAATATATCTTAGATGTTATTGTGGTCAAGCTGGTAAACAGAGGACTTGTACTCGAGGGGCACGAGATCGAATCCGATCGTTGCCTCTGAACACTTTTTGTGTTGTGTGAATGTTCGGGACTTGTAGCACTGTATGACTGCATTGTTTGCGAATAAAATACTATCGAACTTGAGGATTATTTAAGTAAGTACAACAGATTGAAAAAACCTAAGCCAATAAAAAAAAAAATATGGATCTAGTAAATAATGTCACTGTGAGAAGGCGACGAACAAAGTCATCCGAGAGTAGACGTGACTCTTTGGATAGCACTGTGTCGGGTGAATTGCTATCAAAAAGCTTGGATTTGTCGACTTATGTATCAACGAATGTAGAAGAGTTGAAACACGAAATTGATACAGTAAAATCAAATCTCGTAACAACACAAAATGAGCTGGAAAATGTAATAATTGAAAATAATGATTTAAAGAAACTTATCTCACAATTAAATCAAGAAATTAATATTTTGAAACAGTTATGCAACAGTCCAGTAACCTCAGCGAAAAAAAGCACACGAAAGAATCGCCTAAGAAAACGTCGTTTGGCTGACAGCTTCAGAGATAGTCCACTGATATGTTCAGATAATACACATATATCACACTGTAATAACCCATCACCTGAGACAAACAATAACTTGCAATTTGAAAACAACAATCATCCTAAAAAGGATAGCCAGCAAGAAAAAACAGGTGATCAAAAAAAAAGGCAAACGAAGGGTGTTCATCTTTGGAGGACAGCAATGTATAGGTCTAGCAAGGCAATTGATAAAATCAAGATATAAAAATCCCTACGAACAGTACAATGTTATATCTTTTATAAAGCCATACGCATCGACCGCGGATGTGTTACTAAGTGCTAAGTTGTACGATATAACAACAGACGATCGTATTATTTTGTCGGTTGGCGAGCATGATTCGAACCCGCATGCCACTATGTGTAGTTTGAATGTATTTGTAGGTCAGATAAAGTGTCCTGTTCTCATTCTTAGAGTATTTAGAAACATTTATTTGAATGAATTCAAGTTGAATAATATGTTGAAATTCACATGTACTCAATTCAAAAATGCTCGGTTTATTCAATGTAGATATTATGATGACCGCTATAGGAGAAGTCTATGTAACGAAATTAATTATGTACTAGATCAAATTTATTATAATAATACCTTTTTATTGTTCAAGAAATCAGGGCAATGTAAGCATTTAGGGGCAAACGCAACTTCTACATGCCAGAAAGTTGTTGAATCTTGCAACACTGGTACTGAATATACACAGCACACTGTAGCTACGCGCGACACAGCAACACAAACAACACCTACCTCAATACAAAAAAATGATCAAAACGACACCTTTTTTCGTGACTAATGCTATTGAAAACAATTATTTTAGAATACTACATCAAAATGTCGCCGGACTTTTTAACAAAATACACTATCTGGAAATAAACCTTTTTGAACTTAAAAAGGACAAAAGGGACCCGGAAATTATTTGTTTGTCTGAAACATTTGTTGGGCTGGGTTGTGATGATCTCATTAATGTTGATGGTTATGTATTGGCCGCCTCTTACTGCAGACAAAATCACAAAAAAAGGGGAGGAGTATGTGTGCTGGCTAAACGTGGCCTTAAATACACGGAAATTCAACTAACAAAGAGCCTAGCAATAGACAGAAGTTTTGAATGTTGCGGCATTGATGTCACTGAACGGAATATGATGATTATCTGTATGTATAGAACTCCTGACTCCGATATAAATATTTACTTTACACAACTCAATAGCTTACTACAGAAACTCCTGTACAAATGTGATAAAAAAATTATTTTGGCAGGGGATTTAAATATTAACACACTCAAATTCGAAAAAACCACATTAGAGTTTTTGGATCTGGTAAAGAACTATGACTTGACATTACACATCAAAGACCCAACCAGAAAAAACAACTGTATTGACCATATCATCAGTAACTTCAAAACAGCAACTGGTGAACTTTTGCATTGGGGGTTGTCGGATCACAATACTGCGCAGGTGCTTAACATACATTTAAAGAGCAAAAATACACCTGGACTGGCATATTACATCACCGTTAGGGACTACAGTAAACCCAATATCTTCAAGTTCCGTGAATGCTTAACAAATCTGTCTTTTCAGGAAATTTACATTGAATCCGATGTGAATTCTGCATATAAATACTTTCACGACTTAATCAGATTGTTCTATAACCTATGTTTTCCTAGCATACGAATTAAGAGATGTAATAAGGGCCAATACACACGGTGGATAACTAAAGGGCTACGGAAAAGTTGTAAACAGAAAAGAAAACTACGTTTTGCATATTACAGTAACACCTCTGTGGAGAACAAAATAATATACAAAAAATACACAAAACTATTAAGACGTTGTATAAATAAATCTATTCAAATGCACAATGACAAACTAATTAGTAACAGTAAGAATATTTGCAAATCTTCATGGAATTTAATAAAAGCAGAATCTGGAAAAAACAGTAAAACTGAACCTATAAAAAACATAATAAATAACGGTGAAATAATATGTAAGTCAAAAGAAATAGCCGACCTTTTTAACGATTATTACATAAACTGTAATATAAACAAGAACAGTTGTGGGACTAAGGTGGAAACAAATTGCAATAGCCTATTCCTAAAGCCGTACGACTGTTATGACATTAATAAAATAGTAATGACCCTAAAGAACACAAAATCGACGGGCTATGATAACATTACGACTGAAATTTTAAAGGCTAGTACGAATGAATTTGTTCCTGTACTAACTCATTTGGTAAATCTATCTTTTACCACAGGCTGTTTCCCAGATCTGTTGAAAATATCCATTGTTAAACCACTATATAAAAAAGGAGACAAATCATCAATTTCAAATTACAGACCTATTACTCTTGTGTCTGTTCTCTCTAAAATATTTGAAACAGCCATGTATAAACGTATCATGGAATTTCTAGCCAAACATAATATTCTTAGGAAGGAACAGTTTGGATTCCAAAAAGGGAAGTCAACTACTGCGGCATGTTTCAACCTCATGGCTCAAGTCATTGATAGTGTAGATGATGGTAACGCTACAACTGTCACATTTTTTGATATGACGAAAGCATTTGATTTTGTTTCACATAAAATATTATTAAATAAGCTGGAAAAATACGGTATTCGCGGAAATGCGCTGTCATGGTTAGAAACATATCTAACAAATAGAAAACAATGTGTTCAAATTAGCTCCCTAAATGACAAAAAAGAATTAGAAGCAACTAATTCGAGTTACAGAGTTAACGGCTCTGGCATACCGCAGGGCAGTGTGCTAGGCCCTCTATTATTTCTATTATACATAAATGACCTTCCCGGGGTCACGGAACATCCATGTACACTATTTGCAGATGACATTTCAATAATAATTAAATCCAAATTAACTGACAATTACTTAAATGACACTGACCTTAATAAATATGACATTACTAATTGTGACATTAATAAGCATGACATAAATAAATATAACTATGACATCAATAAATCAATAGAATGCGTTATAAAATGGCTGGATGAAAATAGTCTTAATGTTAACCTAACAAAAACTAAATATATACAATTTAGCACATATGGACGTAAACACTTAAACCTTAATATTATGTACAAAGCTATTAAAATCGAGGAAGTAGACAACACTAAATTTTTAGGTATTATTCTGGATAAACATATTAATTGGAAAGCCCACATAAATAACATATGTAGCAAAATAAACAAGTTTGTATATGTCTTGGCGAAGTTAAGTAGAATAACGTCGCAAATGACGGTTCTTAGCGCGTACCATGGTTATGTGGCCGCAGTTCTAAATTATGGCTTGATTCTTTGGGGGAACTCAACTGACATAAATAAGGCATTCATTGTTCAAAAAAAATGTATCAGAGCGATTTGCGGTGTGGCCCCCTGGATATCTTGCAGACCTCTATTTCAATCACTTAAACTGTTAACCTTGCCCAGTATGTTTATATTTGAATGTGCAAAATTTGTCAGACTGAATAAGCACATCTTTACAACAGCAAAGGAGATGTACCCCAGAAACACACGCGACCCAGACAGAATAGTTTTATCTAAGGTACCAAAAACAGTTGTATATAAAAAGAATTGCCTGTCTATGTGTGGATATATTTATAATTGTGTACCTAGTGAAATCAAAGCTTTACCGTACAATAAATTTATAAAAACGTTAAAAGACTGGTTGCTAAACAAATGTTTTTATTCTGTTACAGAGTTTTTATCCATAACCAGTAAAGAGTATAGATAAAAATGTGATTAGGTGGTTTAAAATGTATAAGCTTCCTTTTGACTTCGTATCATTTTGTACGCCAAAGTGTATAGATAATAAGGAAAATTTGCATGCCCAATTTAGGCAGAACATGATGTACCTAGTCATAAGACACAATTTGTAACATCCTTATCACAATGTTCTAGCAAATAAAGATCTATTCTATTCTATTCTATTCTAAATAAACTAGTACGACATGTAATAGGGAGGATTACTATCTCACTTAATATCGACTTTATGTAGTAGTATGCTGCATTTAATATTGTTTATGACAGAACTACAGGTTCAGGGAACGTGTGATCGGACTTTTGTTATTATAAGTACCGAATTCGAGAACGATACTTAGTCTTGAATCTCGATTTATAACTAGTAGTGAGGATAGATAGTTAATCTGTCAAATCTGTCAGTCTAAATACGTGAATGTTCAGGACTGAGTCTATTTTATTTGTTAAATAAATACTTGATATTCATTATTTATTGCCTTATTTGATTCGAATGACTAACGTAAAAAAATGATTTATAGTCAAATTCATATAAATACATACAAATGTCTTAAACTGTGTGATTGTTTGATTAGTTAATTATTAATTTTAAATAGTTACCTATACAATATTTTATAGTAATTGACCAATTATTATTTTTTAAACTTAGGGCATTATTGTCTGTATTTGTCTGATGTTTACTTAACTTTTAAGATCCTCCTTTACTTGATGTATTACTTATGAATATCTAAAAGCAATTATTTATACTGTAGACTATAAACACGTCAATGTGTGTTAGTCACACAAGTCTGCAAGCGTTATGCTGCATAAACACGTGTTTCTTTTCAGTATCAAAATAAACGGGATATTTCATTGTTTCCATGTTTCATTGTTTTGAGTTTCCGATATTTAGGTGCTGTTGCAAGCACCATGATCACGGAGGAACTGGAGTAGTTCAAATGCCTATACATGTTTATTTTCTTTATTTTTAAGCACTTTATACAAAAAGTACAATAAACGTATACCATTAAATACCATGTAGGCTGGTTTGGAAAATAAAAAATAAATTATAGTATCAACTCCGTTTTGTCGGTGTATAGTCAGTGCTGCAACCTGCTGATTTTTCAAATTGGCCGCCGCCATTTATTTAAACAATCTTTTGATTCGACTCTAAGGTCATTTTGTGTGTATTGTTGATGCAGTAAATGCAATAGTTCGGAACTATAACATAATCCATCAAATCATTGTAACATATAAAAGTTTAAATCTTTCTGAATTTCAACAAATAAAAATGCAAGGAGAAATCACCTGGTGAGACCACGTAGCACGTAGCGTCTGTCACATCATATTACTATGCTACCAACTACTACGCCGTAGCACAAAGGGATTTCATTTCATACTCTTGTTGAAACTTTAAAGGTATGAAATACTAAATAGTTAATTAGTTCATACTTTTAATGTTTTTTTTACCATAGATATTCAAAATATGTTCTACTAACATAAATTATCAATGCTAAAGAGGCTTCACTTTATGAAATATGATGATTACATTATCGGCTGATTATAGGCTCAAAGAGTGGGTAACGGTCGGCTCAGTTCAACAGCAAACAATGCCAGCAAAAATCTCATGCCGCGTGGTGGTTCCCGCCAGAGTAGTATTTGGGCCACCCCATCTCTTCCCATGAGGTGTCGTACAAGGCGACTAAGGTATCCCTTAGTCGCCTTGTACGACATCTTGTACCCTATCGGGCTGTTTAACATCAGACATATATATATACAGCCCAGACACAGTCTCAGGTGCATGGCTGGAGTCAATAATAAGTGTCCGGAATACGGCAATAGGCTCACCCATTATTAAGTGGCATCAAATACAATGATTGGTAAAATGTGGGTGTTAATTAACTAACTAACCCTAACTAACTAAGCCCAACATTTCGGAGATAAAGGCGTGATTATATGAATGTATGTATGTGTATAGAAAGGGTAACGTTTGGTTCAGTACAACAGCAAAAATGCCAGCAAAAATCTCAGCAATGAACATTTTTCATTCATCCTTTGAGCTCTGTTATTTGAAGTTAGACAGAAATTCTAATAAAGCCCTTTATTTAAAATAAATCCTTTATCTAGTAACGATATTTCACTAAGAGCTTATAAAGTATCCTTCTCCTCGGCACTATCCGTAATTGTGTGAGTGTTGAGCTCCAGGGATAATAAAGAAATATTACGTTTAGTGCAAGCCTTACTTCAGATCACGTACTTGATCACTATCTATGAGCATGATGTGCGAGATTTATAAAAAAAAAAAAAACTGTTTTTGTAATCGTTATTACTTGTTGAAATACGCTGATAATTATTTGTATGTGTTTTGAAACATTATTCAAATTCATACTTTTTAATGTTTCGGGACTTATCACGATGAGTTATGAAACTTACTATTGCTGAAGTTGTTCGAAGGCATATTGAAGACTTTTCAAAGGATAAGTTAAGAGTGCACAAAATCGAGGAGCATATATAAAAACAATTATAAAAGTAAAAGAAGCGAAAGATGTATGCCAGGTAAATGGAAACATGTGATCTCTGCCCACCGCTTTTATGGTATGGTAGGTAGGTATGTATTCAAATTGAATAAATACTGCTTTATTGGAAACGTGGCAAACGTTTGAAGTTCAATTGTCAAGTTTTTTTTATACCACATAGGAGGCAGACAAGCACACGGCCCACCTGATTGAAAGTGGTCACCGTGGCCTATGTTCGTTTGTAACACCAGAGGTACACTCGCGCTGCCGACCCTGTAAGCACAGAGTTTCTGTGCCGTCAGTGTAGAAGATAAAGCAGGACAAGTCTTTAGTCTTCCCATTGACAGCACAAATTCTCCAGTGAGCTCGGGCTACCCTACTCACCGCTGGAAACACAACACGAAGCGGTATTCTGTAGGGCGGAGTTATAGTAAAGTCACGTTATACGTTTATGACTCAATAGTAAATAAAATCTAATGAACGCGATTATGCCAAGCTGCTAGTTAAATTCCTACCCCTACTAATGCTGAGCATTCATTTTATTAGTTACAGTAGTTGTCGTAAAGTAGCTTTAAGTACCCAAGCAAAATAGCATTATATTTCGAATGGTATCGAAGTTACAAATACGAGGGTACCATGGAGGTATTGACGGTATTTCCGTCCAATTGAGCAGTCCGACTGGGGAAGTACCTCCGCTCTACAGAATGCCGCGGGCATAATCAGTGCTCACTAGAGAGTTTTTTTTCTATCAGTGGGAAGACCAAAAACTTGTCTTGCTTTGTCTTTTACACTGACGGCACAGAAACTCTGTGCTTACAGGGTTGGCAGCGCAAGTGTGACTCCTTCGGTGTTGCTCACGTCTATTGCCCACAATTACCACTTTCCATTAGGTGGGCTGTGTGCTTGTCTGCCAACCAATAGGTATAAAAAATATTAATACAACATAATAATGTGTTTGGATCGACTATAAAACCTATGACAGTCAAATTCCATTTTAGTCCGTTTTCATCGACTATGTTTATTCCAGTTGTTTACGCTGAATCTAGTTTTGGTGCGACGACATTTTGCCTCGAACCTAAATTTCCAAGGACACTGTCATCGTTTTTTTGTTGTCTTGGTTTAAGTCAGAGCTGTAAAGAAGTTTATTTTTATATTTCGTTTGTGAAGTCTTTTAATTAGAGCTATATTTGGTGTAAAAAATTGTATGCACCAAATTTTTTTATTATTATTATTATTTATTTATTTTCCTTATATAACTACCATTACATATTACATATTTTATTTTCATATTTCCTTTGTGAAGTCTTTTAATGAAAGCTATATTTGGTGTAAAAAATTGTATGCACCATTTTTTTTTTATTATTATTATTTATTTATTTTCCTTATGTAACTACCATTACATTTAATTACAGGTATAGGTGTATATATCTAAGTATAGTGTGAAGTGAAGGAGTCGGCCTTACAATCGAGAAGTCCCGGGTTCGAATCCTGGCCATAACACTACCGCCATAAACCCACTCCTAGCTCAAGCATTTTAGCTTTAACCCTTCCAGGGTTAGAGGCAACATAAGTTATTTCGGTTCTAATATTCTTTAAAAAAAATATATCTCCATCTTTTTTATACAACTTAGGTGCCAGACAAGCACACGGCCCACCTGATGGAAAGTGGTTACCGTGACCTATGACCTATGAACGATTCCATATTCTAGATCCGGTCTGGATAGCGTTGTGTAAAATCTCATGGACTATTTATTTATTATTTGGTAATCTTATACAATACCATTAATTTAGTAACTAAGAAATAGAAACTTTCAAAGTTCCTTTAATTTAAAAAAAAATATCCTCTAGCCTGCGGCCCAGTAGTGTTTAAAAATATTATTCCCCCTTTTTTCAAGTGGAAATCCCCTCGGATACCCCCCGTAGACCTGTGGCTACCAAATTATGAGCAAATAAATTATATTTTATTCTATCGATAAATCTGTTCATTAAACCATTTAAATATATTTAAATAGGGAAAGTCAATTACCTCTAATTTCGTATTCATCACAAAACTAATAGTAAAGTTGTATTAGTACTCGAGTGATAGCTTTAATCAACCTTTTACAGAACTATAACAAAAAGGTAGACTGTACCCACACGGAATGTTAAAATAACCCTGATAAAATATTCACATACACAACGTAGGAGGCCTGTTCGACTGAATTCCTTGTAGGGGAGCTGGGAATTTATTGGACACCTTCCGTTTCAATTTGCGAATGCGCTGCGAAGATGGTGTCATTCCGGTCCGGTCGGCCCTCTGGAGAGTTTGAATGAGTGTCCTCGGACAGCAGAGAGATGTTCGGGAGATGAAGCTTAGGATTTGTAGTCACTTAAGTACCCTCTCTATATATGGAGGAGTACATATAAAGAGAATTGTGAAATGAAATACTGTGATAGATGAACTGAAAACAGATAAATAATGTTACCAAGACAATAAAGCTTCTAATAAATTTGATACCTTTGAGCAAGGAGTCCTAAATTATTACTAATAATATGCCAACATATCTGAAAACTAACTTAAACGACTTGTCATCCGCACTTTTAAAACACCTAAATTCAGTTAAACTGTCTTCAAATTGGTCAGTTAGTAGATTCAGTTTTAAACATTTAATTTTTAAGTTTATAGCCTCGTGATGCTTAAGACTAGTTACGAGCTTCAGTTTATAACCACTTCCTCAGCTATTACACTCAGTGAATAGTGCAGTTACGTCTTTATGACCAGTTGATTATATAATAAGCACCTGAGTGTACTTGAAAAAGATCCAAGCTATGCGATATCCATATTAATATTATTAAGGCAAAAACTGTTTCTGTTATGCTTTCACTTCTAAACTGCTGACCAGATTTTGATAAAATTTGGTACAGAGATAAACAAGAACATGGGCCATGATTGGTCGTGATAACTAATATACATGCAAGTGGAGCCGCGGGTCCTGAGACTTTGTCTTCAGCTTACCATCAGGCGAGGGGAAGTCAAGTTGGCGTGTCCTAGATAAAAAAATAAATTACAATTACATATTGTACTTACTCACGCATCTCTCCGAGTTGAAGAAAATACTTACAAAATCTTCTATAAGCTTTTCAAGCAAGTTCACCAGGTTATTTGAACCTGCTCTAAAATTTATAATCCGATGTGGTTGATTCGAAATTCTGTTTCATATCTAAGCTGAATACACAGAATCAAAAACTTCAAACTCTTGTTATGTCTTATTCCAAAACATGATGACGAAACTAAAATACGTGACCTCTTTTTATGGAAGTCGTGCTTCATTTCTCTATCAGGATCGACAAGTGTATGAACGTACAATCAGCGTCAGAACGATATTGAATACAATGTCTCAAAATGTTCATAATACCGAGGTATTAAGAACAAATCAAAGTGTTCAGTTGATTTAAATTATGTTACTTTTTTATACCACTTAAGTGGCAGACAAGCACTCGGCCCACCTGATGGAAAGTGGTTACCGTGGCCTACGGACGTGTGTAACACCAGAGGAGTCACACTCGCGCTGCCGACCCTGTATTTAGTCTTCCCACTGACAGCACATATTCTCCAGTGAGCTCTGGCTACCATACTCACCGCTGGGAACATAACACGAAGTTATTATGGCCGCGTTATAAGACAAAACAAACAAATTAAAGGTGTGTACCAAATGTCAGAACAATCAGTCAACAGAAACGTAGGATACTGAGGTATTAAGATCATTTTGAGAACTTTGTTGCTCAAGACCGATTTGATGCTGACTGTACTGAAGGGATGAATGGATGACTGATTTTATGCATAACGCATGTCGACCGCGTCTCAAAAGGTATGTTATGACGCTGTCCTGTACACAAGTCACGTAGCTTGACTTTAGTATAGGTTTACACTCGGTTTTATAAAGAAGGATGAATTTTAATGGTGCATGTATTAGATAGGGGCGAGTATCTCGGGTTTCAGGCTGTTAGGGAAAAGGGATATGTGTGCTAACAATTGATTACTGTTTTGTAAATGTTTAAGATCGTTGGATTTGTCTGCGTTATATTGTATTTAGCAACCATAGATTAGAGCAAAATGGAATAATAGGTTCACTTTGGTCATAAAGTTGTAATTGTAATGACTACGGATAGAGGAGGGCAGGTTGGATGGTGTTACCATAACGATTTTCATAGTTTTTTACATCGTAATGAACCGTTTTTTTGTTGCAGTTTTTTTCTTCTTCAACTTAGAATATAAGTTTTCGCACGCAAGCTTTACGTTGTGGTAGATTTTGTTTACTGAAAGAAGAATCCTTTACTGGCATATGTGTTTTCTCTTCCCCTAACAGTATCGGGTCCTTTAAGCTAGCCGCCAAAAAGCATTTCATGAGACCTCCAAACTGTGGACCACCTTTGTAACATTGGTTCATTAAATGGTGACCCTCTTTCCTGAAGCTTTATCTTCAGCTCTAGGACACGACGGTATTTCCGTTCAATTGAGCAGTCCGACTGGGGAAGTACCTCCACCCTACAGAATACCGCGGCCATAATAACCGCGTTTTGTGTTCCCGGCGGTGAGTAGGGTAGCCCTCTGGCTACCCTACTCACCGCCTCAGTGCTCTCTATCACTGGAGAGTTTTTGTACTGTCAGTGGGAATACCAAAAGCTTGTCCTGTTTTGTCTTTTACACTGACGGTACAGAAACTCTTGTGCTTACAGGGTTGGCAGCGCGAGTTTGACTCCCTTGGTGTTTCACACGTCCATAGGCTACGGTAACCATTTTCCATCAGGTGGGCCGTGTTTTTTTTATACTACTTACTTGGCAGACAAGCACACGGCCCACCTGATGGGAAGCGGTTACCGTGGCTTATGGACGTATGCAACACCAGGGGTGTCACACTCGCGCTGCCGACCATGAAGAAACCTTCTGAGGCCCCTCTTGGAGAACCCCATATTGTAGGCGCTTGTGAAAACCGCAGCAGGGATGTCATTGCACAGTTTGAGTGTGCGTGGGATGAAGTTTCTTTCATACCGCACAGTGCGCACCGTCTCGGGTCGCAATGTATGAGGATGAATTCCCTGTCTATGGCGAGAGGTACGATGATAGAATGTAGCTACGGGCATCATGTCAAACAATTCATCTGAGCACAAACCATTGTAGTGTGTGTAGTGTACACTCACAGGTAGTGAGGTCACTCACTACCTGTGAGTATGGGATTGTCAACCAGCCTTAATGCCCGTCTTTGCACTGAGTCGAAGGGGTCAAACTGGTATGCAGGTGCTCCAGCAAAAAGGTGACAGCAATACTCCATGTGAGGCCGGACCTATGCTTTATAAAGAAGGAGTTGCTGCCCCGCAGTGAAGTACTGCTTCGCCCTGTTGAGTACTCCGAGTTTTCTTGATGCCAACTTAACCGTGTGCTTGTCTACCAACCAAGTGGTTTAAAAAAATAGATGTGCCACATTGACGCGTTTAATATAGCAAAAATAACCTACAGAATAATTGTTCTGCACTTAAATAACTTTAAAGAGGCTAGTCCTAAACTAAAGACTAAAATAAATACGGTCGTAAAGGCGTACAGCCAGCTATTCGTCAACATAGTGGGATCAGTGCGAGTGGACTAACGTGATACGGCGTAAATGATGGGATATTACAAGCCAAGTGTACTTTATAAATTTCAGAGGATTTTGAGTTAAAAATTACTCTGAACTATAAAAGTGGAAAGGTTAGAAAATAGTTGCTACTGAACGTTATGGGTACAAAAATATTCACGCCTTTAAATCCCGGAGGGTTAGGCAGAGATGAATTAACACCCATATTTCACCAATTATTGAATTCGGTCCCAAGTTATAGGGGGTGAGCCTATTGCCGTATTCCAAGCACTTATTGCTGACTCGAGCCATGCATCTGAGGCTGAGACTGGGATGTATACATTTTTCTGATGTTAAACAGCCCTATCCCTTAGTCGCCTTGTACGACGCCGCAGGGAAAGCGATGAATGGTCCAAATTCTACTCTGCAGAAAACCACCATTTATTAGCTTTTTTTTAACCTGCGCAAAATCCCCACGGTTACACCCACCGCCGGAGCCAGTGGGACAGGTTGTGTCGGACTCGAACCGACTAAAACGCACGAAGCTTGTTGGTCGTTTTTGGTTGCCGAAGGTGAGGTTAACCGGCATATCCCGATCCAGGGCCATCTCTCTCGAACAGGGCTCTCCTCGGGTGTGAGGACCACAGAGTCCCCAACTCGTCCCTGGAAATGGGGAGGAAGAAGCGCGCTGCCCCGGCGGCCTGTTTCTACCAGGGTGACAGGCGCCTCCACCCGTCACCCACAGGCCTGCGCACATGGGGGGCGGAGGTCATTCATAGACCTCCGGCGCCCGAGTTGCCTTCGTACGCGGGCAGCTTGGCTTGCGATCCTTACTCGCTCCCGCTGCCGCTCCCGCCCCGCCTCCTTCTTCACGAGCATTACTTGCTCACAGAAGGAGGCGTTAGTCACCTAACCATTTATTAGTATATACGAGCTTATGTGTGCGGTTTCGACCATGTGGGCTCAGGGGGTGGAGGTGGAACTTTTGGCCAGTAAAAAACAAATTAGCCGAATCGGTTGAGACGTTCTCGAGTTATGTGTTTAGCAACATCCATTTTTATTTATTAGATGACGTCCTACCAAATACTTAGGGGCTCTAGAGCTCTCACGCTATTAACTGATCAAAGTAAATATTTTTAGGACATTCGTAAGGAATTCTTAGGAAGATTGCTTAGCAACATATTATCAAAACATTTTTTCCTTTTCTTTTACACTCTTTTTTTACTTAAATATATGAGAAAAGTAATATATTTGATGACGTTTTTTTAATAGGACACATCAATTAGATTTTGCCTTGCCTGATGGTATGCTGCAGGCAAAGTCTCAGAAAAAAGGGTCACCATTACTTACACATACCATGTGACAATGGTGACACTCAGCTTGACGGCCTCATCATATGCTTCACGCCCCGCTTAAAGGACCCGGGACTGTAGGAAGAAGGAAACACGTGTGCTGGTAATGAATTCCATGCCTTAATGGTGCGACAGAGGTAAGAGTCAGTCATTATTAGATGGTGAGATATTAATCAAAGTCATCTTTGTCATTTTTTATTTTTTTCGTATATAAATACGTAGTTAACTTCAGTATCGTTCACCAGCTTCTCATTTATAACTATTAGCAAACACTGAAAGATCCATTCAAATTAGTACTTGCATAGTCTGGTCTTTTGTTCTGTAGTTGAAAAGCAATTCATAAATCGTACTGTCTAGCATTTAAGTGGGTAAATATAAATTAGTTCATCCCGTTTCATTCTTTAATAGCAATTTTATATTTTCCCACATCTAAAAGATTTTTAGACGTGTATGCTCGAAGGTGTAGGCAGAGGTTTTTTTTATAGGAAACGTCAATTAGATTTTGCCTTGCCTGATGGTATGCTGCAGGCAAAGTATCAGAAAAAAGGGTCACCATTACTTACACATACCATGTGACAATGGTGACACTCAGCTTGACGGCCTCATCATATGCTTCACGCCCCGCTTAAAGAACCCGGGACTGTAGGAAGAAGGAAACACGTGTGCTGGTAATGAATTCCAGGCCTTAATGGTGCTACAGAGGTAAGAGTCACCGAACTGCTTCGTTCTTGATCGGATATTCTGCACCGCGTGCGGGTGAGATCTAAAACCTGCATGTGTTGACCTGTGTAGAAAAGGGGAGGGTGGAATTAATTGGAAGAGCTCATCAGAACATTCACCATGGTACAGACGGTAAAATACTGCCATGGACGCAACCTCTGGTGTTCGTGACCTCGGGATTCCCAATGATGCGGGCCGCACGTTGCTGCAACCTGTCGAGAGCATCTAGTAAGTAATTTGCTGAATCATCTCAGAGATGTGAGCAGTATTCCACGCAGGAGCGAATTTGTGACTAGTACAAAAGACACCGCTGCACCGGCGTAATAAAGCGTCTCACTCTGTTCATTTTTACGAAATATTAACTGCTAGGTAACTGTGATGATAGGTATAAATATTGAGGTTAAAAAACCTGTGCACATTCAGTCGATGGATAGCGTGCAATACGTTATTGGAACAAAAGAGAATGGAGTCGTCCGATATGGCGATAAATTATTAGCTGGACTGGATTGAGTAACTGAGGAAGTCATTAATCGTGCCAATGATAAATTGTGATAGTGCCGGTAATATATAGGAATCTACTTACCTTTCTAGTAATTATAAGTAGAGATCCTCAAGGAATCATTGCTAATAAAATTCAATTATGAGAACTAAATAAATTATAACTTCTCATTATACTGTTAAAGTAAAATGCTTGATTATAGTACACTGGCAAAAAATACTTTGGTCCAAAGGGCAAACTTGAACATATCATGCTCTTATAACATTGTTATAATGTCAATAAATGCATCAAACATAATAACATGTGCGATGTAATCAAAGAAACCTTAGCCCAGTGCACTAGGAGTTATTCCAGTAAGTATTATTATCAATCAGAACAATCAGCAAAAGATAATAAGGTCTCTGACTATACACCCATCAAGATTTTTGTGGTCGGGCCAGCACATTTGCTAATGGACAGCGAAGCTCTGGAACAGGTTCTTTCTTGGAGTAAGAGGCACATACAATAATCGCTCTACTAAAGCTAAAATAAAACCATTGATAAGGTGAGTGGAGCCTGGGCTATAAAGTAGACATTTTGGATGTAATCAATATTGGTACATTCATCGTCAGAACAAATTTGACGACAAAGTTTCAGAAGATTTTAATACCCAGGTATTAAGAGCAAAACAAACTGATTTAAATTAAATTATTGTCTGAAGTCTGTGTACCAAATATCTAAACAATCAATCAACAAGAAGGGGGCAAACAAAAGTATGAGTATGATAGATAGTATTACTATCTATCATCTAATCTAAGCATCGGTGGCTTAGTGGTTAAGGAGTCGACCTTACGATCGAGAGGTCCCGGGATCGAATCCTGGCCATTACACTACCGACGTGAACCCACTCCTAGCACAAGCAATTTAGCTTATTTGGAGGGGTTAGAGGAAATATTAGTAATTGCATTAATTAATATTCTTTATAAAAAAACAAAATCTTCTAAATCTACTATCTTCTAAATGTTAGTTTCAATAATGCACCTACTAATTTATCTCTGCATCCCTTTGGTTGACTGGAAGAGAATCATAATCATAATATTTATTCTGTGGATCATAGGTTAGGTATAAAGGTCTTATAAATTATGTTATGTACGCTATGTCCTACCACATGTGGTTTACAGATTATTAAGTACAGGTTTCAATTTCGAATATATCAATACAAATAAATTATGTCAAAATAAATAAGATTAATTTAAATTGATGAGATTAAGATAAAATTAAATTGAATTATTACAATTCCAAGCCGTGTCAATTGAAAATTAATTTCATGAATATTTATACATCAATTCAAATAAATTATGTCAAAGTAAATAAGTAATATAAAATTGAATAGAATTATTATAATGTTATAAATGCAAGCAGTGTCAATAACCAAGAAAAATCATATAAATTATGTCAATAAAAATAATGTAAAATGTAATATAAATGAAGTCAGAAATCGGATTAACTACTCTTTTCATTAAGATACTCCTCTATTGAATAGTAGGCTTTATTCAGGAGAAATGCTTGTAATTGTTTTTTGAACATTGGTAGGTTTTTACAAGATTTAATAGCTTGAGGCAGTTTATTATAAACCTTAGGTGCCATTACGAATACACTTTTATGTAATAGGGCCGTTTTGGATGGGACCAAGCATAGCCTGCCAGACCTGCGACTGCTGGTTATAACAGAGAATTTCTCCCAGTTCTGTTTAACAAACATAACTATCTCAAATATGTACATACATGGCATCGTCAGTATCTTCAGGCTAATAAAATACGGTTTACATGTATCAGTCGTTTCAATCTTACATATGGCTCTAATGCATCGTGTGTACCTACGTGCATTATGTGTACCTACGTGCTTGTGCATCAAGTTCAATAAATAAATAAAATATGTAGATCATTGTGAGTAATTTGTTCGACAAAATCGATCTGATGCAGACTGTACTCATATGCTGATCATTATTACCTAATTTGTACATACTTTTTAAAGCTATAGGTCAAGCAACTACTCTGGTACAACATAGTTCACAGTTCATAGACTGTCTTGATAAATTTCATTACCTATTGACGCTTCAACGTTCCGTGGAAGTCAATTTGTTTATTCATGCTTACTCTCTGTTTGACTTACACCTGCACTGTCTGAATCATATCACAGCTTTATAGCATTTCAGAGATAGTTTCATTTGTTTGAATAATATATTGAGATTCAATTTAATAAAAGGGGCAAGTTTGTTTTCAATGTTCTTGTTGATCGATAATATAGTAATTCATTCGCTATTATTGCTAGCCTAAGTATGTTTGTATTTATTATACGTATTCATCGCAATGCTATATACGTCTCGGATTATATAACATATCGATTAAGATAGGAAAGCATTGAAATCAGTTCAGGCTGGATTTGAAACCGCGACCTTTCCCTTACAGGGGGAATGCTCTAACCACAAAGCCAGCGAACCTCGCCCGAAATCATCCAAATCTTCCTATCTATATCCGTCTTACAGTGACGATTTTCTTTTTAGTTGGCAGACAAGCACACGACCCACATGATGGAAAGTGGTTACCGTGGCCTATGGACGTTTTTAACACCAGAGGAGACACAGTCGCGCTGCCAACCCTATAAGTACAGAGTTTCTGTGCCGTCAGTAGAAGACAAATCAGGACAAGCCTTTCGTCTTCCCACTGACAACACAAATTCTCCAGTGAGCTCTGACTACCCTACTCACCGCTGCCGCGCTGGAAATTTTCTTAAGGTAGGTAGGACACGGCGGTATTTCCGCCCGATTGAGCAGCCCGACTGGGGTAGTACCTCCGCCCTACAGAATACCGCGGCTATAATAACTTCGTGTTGTGTTCCCAGCGGTGAGTAGGGTAGCCAGCGCTCACTGGAGAATTTGTGCTGTCAGTGGGAAGACTAAAGGCTTGTCCTGCTTTGTCTTCTACTGACGGCACAGAAACTCTGTACTTACAGGGTTGGCAGCGCGACTGTGACTCCTCTGGTGTTACAGACGTCCATAGGTCACGGTAACCACTTTCCATCAGGTGGGCCGTGTGCTTGTCTGCTAACTAAGTGGTATAAAAAAAAAAAAAAAGAAATACAACACGAAGTTATTATAGCTGCGGTATTCTGTAGGGCGTAGGTACTTCCCCAGTCGGACTGCTCAATTGGGCGGAAATACCCCGGTGTCCTACCTTCTTTAATCCAACCTCCTATCTTAATCGATTTGAATAGTAGCATATTAAATGCTTTAAAATTTCATTTTATAACATAGCCCACCACCTATTACGTGGGCCCGAATACAATTATTCGTGAAATGTGGGTGTTAATTCACCTTAGCTTCAGGGACAAAGGCGTAATTATATGTATGTATGTGTGTACATAGTCCACGCAAAAACTTTTTTTTACTTACCTGTGTCATAATCAAAGCTTATTAGGTATTCTACATTATACCTTTTCTTGCTAGGAGAATAACTGGAAAATTAATTAAATTTATCTGGATATGATAAAATAATCTGCCGCGTGGTTCCCGGCAGAGTAGAATTTGGGCCACCCCATCTCTTCCCGTGCGGTGTCGTACAAAGCGACCAAGGGATAGGGCTGTTTAACATCAGACAGATATATACAGCCCAGACTCAGCCTCAGATGCATGGCTCAAGTCAACAATAGTGCCCGGAATACGGTAATAGGCTCACCCCCTATTACGTGGGACCGAATACAATTATTGATGAAATGTGGGTGTTAATTCACCTCTGCGTAACCCGTCGGGGATAATTATATGTATGTATGTATGTATTATAAAATAATTGAACAGAATAAGCGGGACAAGATCAAATGATATCCCAAAGTTAATGTTGCATTTGGTAAAACTATTATGGTGGCGCGATTCTCATGCCACCTGAGCTAGTGGACTGTATTATGCGGGGATGAAGTTAACATGTTTCATATGACACTTTACACAACAAACAAGATAGGTGATCGGGTTGCCGCGGAGGTGGTTTAGGCATTGAATGCAACCCGAGAAATTAGGAGAGGATGCACTAACCTTTACTACGCCACGTGCTGGCTGGGCCGGTGCACCGGTCTTCTCTTCCTGGCTCAGGAGCTGCTGCCCACATCACTAAATCACTTGAGGGACACACGAGAGGCACAATCCGATCGGTAAAGGTCTATGAAAGCGGTTAAAATCCAACAAACATTATTAATTTCTGAGAGTCGCGTGCGCCGCCGGCCATTGTTTCTTGCTAGTTCGAAGCGGAAGTCAATATGCGTCTATTTTGACAATTGAGCGGTGCGAAAACTATTGCTATCTCACTTTAAAGGTAGTGCGGGAGGGAGATGGGTATAGGGAGCGTGTGTTCAGTGTCATCAATTTGAATTACTACTATTGAGCGAAAAAAAAATACAAATTCTACTATCGGCGCAACCATTCCCCCCGGCTTGAAGGGTTACCTTCAAAACGAAAAATGCGGAACAAATCTAAAGTCTAATCTAAATCTAGGTTTGGGAAATAACAACTAAAATATAAACCTAGATTTGAACTCGTGCCTACTGCTGGATAGGCAGAGGAACAACCGGGCGCAGATACGATCCGGTTGCGGTTTTAACCCGTACAACACGAGTTATCCCGCGGGAATCGGGAAAAACTTCCTCTACTACTCCTAGAGGCCAATGTAAAGGAGGCGCATTCCCAGTCATAAGGACTACCACCGTACCTACAGTAATTGGGTTAGATGGAGTATTCCATTTTTGACGCGACTGCAGCGTGTGCAAACAATCGGTTCTCCAACGATTCCAAAACGATTGGACTAATTTATCTAAAAGAGCGTGACGAGTTAGAAGGTGCATTCTATCGTCATCAACATCTATTGCGGGCAAATATTTTTGCGTACTTAAATCACCGGTCAACTCTATATGACCGCGCGTAGATAAAATTCTCAAAAATTGGCCTACATAAACAACACAACGCAACAGTCTCGACCAAGACGAGACGCGATTAGCCAACAACAAAATAAGGGACTCTTCACGCGGGACCGATACAACAAGCGAGTGCTTCTTCTCCTCGGGTGGTTCGGAAACCGTAGTGGGATTGAATTGACTAACTGGCCACTTATCTAACGCGGCATGAATCCAGGACGGTCCACTAAACCATAACAGGTGGTCTAAAATTTGCGAAGGAAGCAATCCACGAGAGAGACAATCGGCTGAGTTGTCGGTGCCAGCAACGTGAAAGAGATTTCGTGGCGCTAATTCAGATTGAATTTTTGCCACTCTATTAGCGAAGAATGTTTCCCAACGATGGGGCGAAGAGTGGGCCCAACACAAAGCGACTGTTGAGTCCGAAAAAGCTAAAATTCTACTAATATTAATGCGACACGGAAGTGCTAGTCTTAGCACTGCCATCCAAGACTACGCGGAGTTTAGTAGTAAGCTTATCTTCTCTAATAACTCCGTGGTGCGGGATAATGTACGAAGGCTGGGTCCCGCCAGTGTCCGCAGGCGCAGGTGAGATGCAACCTTTATCTAAATATTCGTTAACAACCTCATCACAGGCCCGCTTCAACTTTGGAGACGCCTGCATCTTTCGTTCTAAACAAAGAAAGCGTTTTTCAGCGGATACACGGGAGTCACCGAGCGAAAAAATATCTCCCTTGAAAGGGAGCGCGACAACATAACGACCCTGCTCATCACGAGTAGTCGTGCGACAACAAATCTCCTCAGCCATCTTGTCATCAGGGCTTAGGATAGGTAGGACATTGACCTCTTCAATTTCCCAAAACTTGCGGATGGTAGACTCCAGTGGCGGCTCGACGGTGCAACAGAACGAAGCAGTCGAGTGACTAAAACTATCTATAGAAGCGGGTGCGGAACCAATTATAACAAAACCTAGAACTGTTTCCAGTGCGTGCGGAGCGGGGTACGTCGGTCCCCCTTGAACCTTACGTGATAACTGGAGGTGCGGGAGAATCGAAGCGCCGATCAATATATCGACGACTCCAGGAACAGCGAAAGTCTCATCTGCTAAAGGCAAGTCTTTAAATTTCGTTAATAAAGACGTGTCAACCGGGACGGTAGGCAACTGTTCAGTTATTTTTATCTATAACGAGCGAATCCATGTCAAACCAAATATTATTATTAAAACGAGATCCAAACCTTGTTTTAACGGTGCCATGAACAGCTGACTGTAAACCTCCAAAACCCTTCACCACTGAGCGGGTTGAACGCTTATCAACATTGAAACCAAGACGTTGACAACAATCTTGAGTAATAAAATTACTTTGCGAAGCGCCATCTAATAGCGCTCGAACAATGTGCGGTTTACCTAATGCATCAACAATGATAACGCGAGCAGTCGCGAGGACAACAGTAGTGAGCGCAGTACTAGCGGACAACGAACACAAGGTGACGTCATTCGCAGCGGTCTCCGGGCTGGCCGGAGCGCGCGCGAGCGCGGGCTGCGGCTGTGGCGCAGGCCGTCGTGTGCCACCGCTTGACGAACCAACTGTGCTCACATTGGATGCGGCATTACTATTTTCAAAATGAAGTAAAGTGTGGTGTCTCGCTTGACATTTGCGACAACTATTTCTACTATTACATAAAACAACGCGGTGTTTAGTACCGAGACAATTAAAACAAAAATTATTAGCGCGAACAAATTTATAACGATCACTAGGCGATAATTTTAGGAAACCCGGACACTTGTACAATTGCGAATGATGAGTATTACACAAAGAGCAAACAGGTGATTGTACATGTGCTGGTGCGGTATTAACATAAGTATGAGTTGACCTCAGTGACTTCGATGACGCATCTATTTTGCGTTCAGAACTAACAACTTTCTTCGCGCCTTCATGTTTCGATGAAGAGCGTTGCAATATTTTTATATGCTCGCGAACAAAACTTTCTAAGTCTTCGATCTTAGGAATTTTATTGCCGCGATGATCCGACTCAAATAAACGAATGGTTTCGGAATCTAATTTCTTTAAACCCATATACAAAAATAAGAAGTCGCAGAGGTCATCGATCTTTAGGTTCTTTACGGCGCGAACAGATGATGCGAAAGTATCTAGAAACTTCTCTAAGTTTTGATCGTTACATGCCGTAATGGGTTTCAAGTCAAACATCTGATCCAAATATGCGTTAGCTACCATCTTTTATCCTCATACTTAGCTTTCAAAGTATTTAAAATTAAATTATAATTTTCGGCACTAAACGTAATTCCAGCGCAAACGGTTATAGCTTTACCAGTTAATTTTTCAACGAGATAATGCAATTTTTCGTGATCTGTCAACGAATCGTTCTTATCTATTGTATTCTCAAAACTATCTATAAATAAACACCAATTGCGAATGTTACCATCAAATTTGGGTATTTGAATTGGTGGCAACTTAGGTCGGTCGCGAGTGGGATTGGGTCGGTCAGACGGTTTCTCCAAACTCCTAGCGACGCGTTTGATACGACAATACAAATCGTCAAACGACGACAAGGCCTGATAACTCACTGAGTAATCGGGATTTAAATTTAACTCTAAAACGTTGATGTCATGTACTAAAGATTCGAAATCCGCGCGTAAACTATCCAAGTTTTCTATAGAACACAAGAACGAATCTCTAATAGCCAAATCAGAGGTTTTAAGTGCATTATCACAAATCGATTGTACACGAGAGTAAATCATTTCTCTTTTAGCGTATAAAAGTTTCAGTTGAACTTTACTATCGGTACTACCAACCTTTGGGGGCATTTTTACAACTAATATCAAACTAAAGTGCGGTAAACAACAAATGAAATGACTTAATCTTAGCGGTACCTACAGTACAGCGACGCGGCGCGAACGATATCCGTAGGTAGGTAGGTACCTACAACTGCGAGTGCCGGCCTGAACAAAACGCGCATAGCAACAAGATCGTACCTACGCGAGCTAGATCGCTGTCTAGGTTCAACTATTATTTCAGGGATTAAGTATTGCGTAATATCTATTCAAATTAAAATACTTTCGTATGAATTTGAATGAAATGCGAGCGAGGTATAACCACGTATCTACCCACGTAGGTATTAGGTAAATACGATGCGAGCTAGCGGCGAACGGACAACTTAATTGAAACAAATAAAACAAAAGCCAAATGCGTTAGGTATTACACTGTGCCTATGCACTAGGGTGTCAGGATACCTAAGATCTAAACCTAAATGCCTAGATGCGGGGTTTTCTACTAAAATAACTAGGTATTTAGGTGCGGTGCGTTTATTCCCTGTGGAATAAATAACAAAAGCGAGCTACGACTAAGGATCGATACGATAAGAGAAATGCGAGCGAGGTATAACCACGTACCTAACCTATGTAGGTATCAGGTAAACACGATGCGAGCCAGCGGCGAACGGACAACCCAGAAATTGAAATAGCCAAATGCGTTAGGTATTACGCTGTGCCTATGCACTAGGGTGTCTAGCATACCTAAGATCTAAACCTAAATGCCTAGATGCGGGGTTTTCTACTAAAATAACTAGGTATTTAGGTACGGTGCGTTTATTCCCAATAGAATAATAACATAACAAAATGCGAAACTACGACTAAGTATCCGGCTCGAAGGACCAAAAAGAATGGTGGCGCGATTCTCATGCCACCTGAGCTAGTGGACTGTATTATGCGGGGATGAAGTTAACATGTTTCATATGACACTTTACACAACAAACAAGATAGGTGATCGGGTTGCCGCGGAGGTGGTTTAGGCATTGAATGCAACCCGAGAAATTAGGAGAGGATGCACTAACCTTTACTACGCCACGTGCTGGCTGGGTCGGTGCACCGGTCTTCTCTTCCTGGCTCAGGAGCTGCTGCCCACATCACTAAATCACTTGAGGGACACACGAGAGGCACAATCCGATCGGTAAAGGTCTATGAAAGCGGTTAAAATCCAACAAACATTATTAATTTCTGAGAGTCGCGCGCGCCGCCGGCCATTGTTTCTTGCTAGTTCGAAGCGGAAGTCAATATGCGTCTATTTTGACAATTGAGCGGTGCGAAAACTATTGCTATCTCACTTTAAAGGTAGTGCGGGAGGGAGATGGGTATAGGGAGCGTGTGTTCAGTGTCATCAATTTGAATTACTACTATTGAGCGAAAAAAAAAAATACAAATTCTACTATCGGCGCAACCATATTAGATATTAGTGTTTTAAGAATATTAATATAAATTTAGAAAGAAAATAAGATAAAACCATTGCATTTATGAATCGCACAATAATTATGATTATGATCAAAATTATAATAATGCGAGCCCAAATAAGGTCGCCATGCCTTACTGATAAACTCCTTTAAGCACGTTATTGTTATGAGAGAACAATCGTTATTAATAGTTTATACAATGTGGCATAACTTAAACCAACAGCAATTTCTATCTTTTAAACTCTCGTGTTCCATGATATACAATAATTTTAACAGGAATTAACGCTATCATGGTATAGGAACATGATACCTTTAGTCGAAACCTCAGGCAAATTAAAGGCATGTATGTAACTATACCATGATCGCATTATTTCAGTATGAAAATATTACTAAAATATCTGTGAATATTATAGACGGGAAGGAAAAGCAATACTCAGAATTATATTACGGTTATTAAGTAATATTCCGAATAGGCAACAACTCACCGTATCAGAAAATGGAAATTAAATGTGCGTAAATAATTCGGGGGTCTCTAAGCGACTAATCATCCGGTTACCAGTAGTACCCAACGGGGTCAGCAGGAAATGAAGCCGCGTGTTTCGGTGCCAAACCTGACTTTACTTGGACACGTTTCAAGTGGCAACGTATTGGGTGCTAGATTAAATTGTGTGCCGTAAAAAATAAGTGTATTTTACTTACTTAATTTTTATTAATGAGCATGTTGTCGTTCAAATTCATTCATATCAAAATATCAATCAATTTTGGAGCTGCTTACATCGAATTGGCTGAAACTTATATTGTGAAGAAAAAACCTTGGTGAAATAATGGATAAATAATCACCAAATTAATGTGTGCAGATATGAAAAAGATACTGAATCGAAAGTGATAGGGGCAATTTTGGGATTAGTGCACTAAATTGCTGTATGAGGGTATTCGCCTGGTACTTACGCATATTGGTATTGATAATTGGGTATTTGTTAAAATGCATCTACATCTACATCAAAATGAACGAATTGTTAATTTGGCCCATAAACATTAATTCATCGATATATAACTGCAGTACTCATTCGCATCAGATGCTTCATCGATTTTAGAATGTGGTTAAAACCAATAACCTCATGATTGCATGTCCGATATTGTGACCTTAAGTATTCTTCTACTCTTCACACTTCAAACAACATGAGTCTAATAGTACCTATGAATCTAACAGTGTACTCGTGCTGCAACCTATGAATATTGTATTTTTATCTTACGATACACATGCCCATATTAGTATTCCATTCATGTCGCAACAGAGCAAACACCACCTCCCAAAACAAACAAATATCGTTTAAATAGAACACATACCGGAGACAGACGAGGTTAGACTAAATTCACACTAAGGGGTACATCAGTGATAGATTGAAAATAAAGGAGTGAAAAAGGAAGAGTTATATGACCTGAAAGATAATCCGATTCCTTCCTATCCCAATACATATATACCCCCACCACCGGAACCGGTGGGGGAGGTTATTTCGGACTTGAACCGACCAACACGCAAGCATGTGGACCGCATATTGTCGGAGGTGAGATTATCTGAGTCCTATGTCTCGCTCGTGATGTGGAACCTGTCAGTCTTACAAGAGACTTTACCTCACTATGTGTGTGCTACAGCCTATACAATATTTTATGCCCACATTTACATTCTATCATCGCACCGCTCGCTATAGGCAGGGAATTCATTCTTACACATTGCGACCTGAGGCGGTGCGTACTGTACGGTATGAAAGAAACTTTACACCTCGCACGCCAAAGCAGTGGAACGAAATCCCTGCTGCGGTTTTCCCAAGCGACTACAAATTTGAGATTCTTTTAAAAAGGCTTCTTCTAGGGCTAGCTATACAATATGGGGTTCTTTAAGTGCGTCATTAGAAGGTTTCTTCAGGGTCGGCAGCGCGAATGTTACGTCCCTGGTGTTGCATACGTTACGGACGGCCACTGTGACTACTTCCCATCAGTTGGGTGTGCTTGTCTGCCACCTAAGTGGTACAAAGAAAAAAAAGAACTATATTAGTATAGTGACTGAAGTTTTAGCGCATAACTATATTCATGCTTGTAAATCCCAAAAGGGGTTGGCAGACCTACCACTCACATTTCACCGACTATGGTTTTCAGTCCCGCGTAATATCCTAATCTATTACCGTTGAGCGGGCACTTTGGCATAGCCTATATGTGTAGTGTTAGATAGAGTAGAACCCTACCCATTAGCCGCATTTTACGGTACCCACGAGAAGAGGGGGTGCCTTTATTCTACTCCAACAGCTGGCAAATGGCAAATTTTATACACTAGTTGACCCGACTTAGTTTGGCCCTTGCTATCTTTAGAAACCTCGCTCCGTTAAGCCTGTAATGTTTTAAAATATTGAATGGAAATTTTAGGTTTGATGAAATTTATGATCACTGCTCCGCTCCCTTAAATAGTAGCGTGATAATATATAGCCTAAAATCTTTGTCGATAAACGGATTATGTTATACAAAAAGAGATTTTAAATTCAAATTTTAATGTAGAACAAAGATACTCTTCAGCTGTATAATCTTTAGTGTAAATTGAAATAAAGTATTATTATTATTATTTCACGATGTATTAGGCAATATATAATTATAATGATAATAATCCCTGACGTTTTGATAACTTAACATCAGCTATGGTCACGGTGGGGAAAAATACTAACGCAGTGAAATCATTATAAATAGTTTTATTTCTAACGGCTAACTGTCTAAATATGTGTACTTACTTCAGATTTTAGCGTTTCTTTCAAAATATATTGTGAATTAGGCGTTTAACGCAACATTGTATAATAGCGCCATCTTTTCAAACTTGTTGGAAGTAATATGTACATTCTACTGTTACTTACGTAGCAGTTATGTACTGGACGCGCTATCAAAGTTACTGAAGGTAACTTGGCTGTGGTACTTGTAATATGGACTAGATGTCGTTTTCAGATGTAATAACTAAAATTATTTTTTTATTAAAATGCGATTAGCATTTGGCGTCTTAATTTGTTTGCTGTGTTATATCCCGTTTTAGAACTGAGTACAAAGATTATTCCACTTACTTTTCTGTAAGAATAAGAATTGTCAAATACCACGAAGCTATTTTTAATGAAATTTTTAGTTTCACATTCTTTTATAAAATAAAATCTATGAATAGGCCTTTAGTTTAGGTACCTTTTTCTGGGGAAAGATGGGGACGCCGTAGTCCCACGCCCGATGGGGCCTTCTATAGTCCTGGCCAGTTGGGGTGCGTAAGGGATATGCCAGAAGTTACCTAGCCGCCGGCAACAGATGGCCCGAGACGGACGAGCGATTTTAGTAGGTTCAAGCTCGACATAACCACCCCGCAGATCTCGGTGTTGCCGCATGTTAAAAAAAAAGGTACCTTCTTATTATAGGGAAGCCGCAGTCAATTTATCTGACTATACAGTCAATCTAAAATCTAGTATATGGATACTGTTTAGTTTTTTAAATGCAAAGGTCTACTGCTTCTACTTGATCAGGCTGCATTGTTAGATTCAACTATCAATATATAGACACTAAGATAGATTGACTTTTTGACCATTCTTTTCAGTCAAAAAGATTTTTTTCCATCTAATTATTTTTTTATCAATTAATGAACAGTTGCAACATAAAAATAAATAACGTAGGAGTTTGTAAATAATTTGCTAGAAACCAAAAAACAAAAACTGAACGCTATAATAAAAAATAGTAAGTATATTAATTTTATACATTTTGTAATTAAAAAACTTATAAACAAAAACTGACTTAAAATTTAGGTACTTTATTAAAAATGTTTTTGTAAAAAACAAGGACTGCCCAATTCAACCAATCTTCAAACAAATTAGCCACCTAAAATATCTTTACTTCATGCATATTTCCGTCTCACACATTACTGCAAGCGTATTTATTCTTTGATTTGGGCTTATCACCGTATAAACTATGTACCCATCCAAAATCAGGCTTAGGCGGAGCTGGTTCAATATTAAATAAGAAATTATCGACAAATCCAGCATCCGTATCATAATGTCCGTAAACAGCTTTACTCTTTTCCAAATGTTTTATGACTATCGAAGGTGATGGAGTATTTAAAGAACGTTCATCATCATCATTGATAGATGAGAGCCCATCTATACTTATTTCTTGCCTCTTAAGCTCAGCTTCAAAGTCATGAGTATTATTATCATTCGTTTGGACATTGTTTCCAATCCAGTAGTTCTCCAATGGAAGAGCGTATTTGCAAGCAGGTAATGTATTAATGCTTTCTGTATCAATATTTGCGTTAGGAACCATGAAGTTCGATGGCAATATTTCAGAATGTTTATTCTCAAGGTTTGATAGATCAGGCACTTGTATCAAAGGTTCTGGTAAATGCATATTTGGTTGGAATCGTATGTCATTGGAAGGCAGATTATAATGATCTGTTTTATCATTCTCATTTCCTGCAATTAAAGATGCTAGTGACAAATCAGCCAATATATTTTCCAGGTGTGAATTTTCTTTTTTCGGGTGATTGATGTATTTTTGAAAGTGACCTGTTACATCCAAACTTAGTTCATTGCGCGTTTGTTCCAATTTTGTTTCAGCGTAACCCGGCTGTTTGGTGAAAGTTTCCCAGTTTGGTTTAGAGATTGTTTGTTGTGATAATTGCTGTGAAGGAATGAGAATTTTCTCTCCATATTGTCTACTTTGATCCTGCGAATTAAAAGTATGTCTTTAACTTCATATGTAACGTAATTCTCCGATCAATCAGGAATTTAGATTCGGAAACCTAAGTTATTATTATAGATCTAAGAACCATTACAGTTATGTATCTGCTTCAGAGCATGTACATAATCCAAATCAATAAATTGTGAATTTATTGTGCAATTCAATAATTAGAAATTAATATACTCCAAATTTGTTATAATTATATTTGTAAGGAAATTTACCTGATTTATCACGCTATTTGCTCCGACAATAACTTTATCTCGACAAGCCACTGGAGTAAACTGCTTGTTACATCCTGATATAACACTAGGATGTGGACAAATTTCCGAGTGATTGCGCTCATGGAGCTTAAGCTGATGTAATGTTGTGAATGATTTGCCACAGCTTTCCTTTAAACATCTGTAATTGCAAATTGTATTTTTGTTAGTTATTGTCATCAAGACAGTAAGTTGATCTAGCAGTCAATAATCCTTGGAGGATCTATTTTTGCAACTGGATTTGAAGATAAATTATGAAGTTTTATTTCATGCAATGGTAGCATTCGATTTGAACAGCAGATGCACTTATATTCGAGAATGTCTATATTCAAGTATTGAATAAACAAAACGATGTAAATCTATAACTATAAACACAAAACATAACAGATAAAAATTCTGTAATATTACATAACATTTATAATATTATTGTTTTTTTTTTTTTTTATGGTTCACAAAACTAAATACAACCAGTAATAAATATATGTTATAGTACAATTTACAAAAGTCATAGCGCGATTGTATTCTACTTGATGCGAACACAGCATGCAAAGTAAGGTTATGTTATGTTCAGAACATGAGAGACATTACATTCTATAATATTTCGCTATATAAGTGCTACTTTAATACCAAAAGTCACTAACAGAGTTATACATCAAAAAAACAAAATATGTAAATCATAAAGTAATACAAAAAATCACAATTCGCAGTTAAATACTGAAGCTATTTTCTTTCTCAAAGAGGCCATAGAATCGCATTGAATAAATATATCGATATCATTACGAATGTTATTCATTGAAGCGCTCATGCGATAGATCGGAGAGTGCTGGCCAAGATTAGTTTTAAAATGTGGTAAATGAAAAGTTCTACGATTGCTCAAACGACTCTCGCTACGGGGAACGGACAGTGATACACGCTCAAGGACATCCGGAGAATCCACCAAACCATGAATGAGCTTGTACAAGAACATTACATCGGCGACCTTTCGACGTGTGCTCAGTTGATCCATTTCATAAAATGAGAGACGTTGTTTATATGATGGTAACTGTCGACACATGTTGCTATTATATGATAAGCAGTATAAATTGTTATTTAAACTATCATGGTCACTCACATTAGTATCAAAATAATCGGGATATTTACCATGTTGCATTGTTTTGTATTGTTTTGCACCATGCTGCTTGCAACACAGCCGAAATATCGGAAACTCAAAACAATTGCAACATGGTAAATATCCCGATTACTTTGATACTAACATTAATATAGCGTTTTTACCTACAAAGTTTGAATGTACTTACATAAAGGTTTTATCTTGACTATGAGTGCGAGTATGTTTTTTCAAATCACTTAGTGTCGTAAAAAGTTTGTAGCATCCTTCAGCATCACAATTGAAAGTATTGCCACTATGTAATCTCTGGTGAGCTCGAAGTCTGTGTGCAGAATTATTCACATTTTATCATTAATTTTCATTAAACAGAAGTTAGTGTTTGGTACCGTTCCGTTTTATTTTGTGTAGTGCATCCTTCTCTTCAAACAAAAGAGTGTTTCAAAATCAGAATAGTTGTCAAGCCTTAGCATACATAGACTGAATATAGGTAATAATATTAAACGCTTGTTCTGATTGTGTCTTCTGTACTGACAGCATAGAAATTCTCTGTTCTTACAGGGTCGGCAGCACGGTGTGACTCCCCTGGTGTTGCACACGTTCATAGGTTGCGGTAATCACTTTCCATCAGGTGGGCCGTATACTTGTCTGTCACCTAAGTTGTATAAACAACAAATATATGTATAAAAAGAAAAAGAAATATTACTATCGTTATCATCTACGTTTCTTTTGTTCTGATCCCGGGTCAACTCACTCCTCTGTGGTATATTGTGCAAGCTAATTATTTTCTTACCTATATAAAGTGTTGAATGCTTTCTTGCAGTTATCTTCTTCACATACAAATGGTTTAACCTTCGTGTGCACCCTTATGTGAATTTTCCATCCATACGACGTCAAAAATGCTTTCTCACATGACTGTACAGGACATTTATATTTATAATCCCCTGTTGAAATTAGTTTAATTTAGGATTTATTTTTAATTATCGAATTAATAGTAGCTAATGATGATAAAGTTTAAAAAATATCAATAAAATACAGATATAGATGCTAAGATCATTTTTTTATACGTAGTACCACCTTATCTATCGTTAATTTGCGTAATACGCAAATATATTTTTCTTTATCAGTGTATTAATATGGTAAAATCAATGAAAATTAAATCTTATTCACTTTAATCGAAAAGTCATTTTGTAAATTACAAACCATTTTAGCCTAGTCATGGCGATAGTAATAAGTAACAGTATGATAACAGCGGTGGTTTTATTAATTTCGCATTTGTTAATAATAAATATCTCATCAAAGTATTATGCACAAAATAAATCGATACTATTAAACATCGTGTTTTGAAGCCGCGTGGTTGCCGGCAAAGCCGCGAGGTTCCCAGAAGAGTAGAATTTGGACCACCCCATCTCTTGCCATGCCGTGTCGTAAAAGGCGACTAAGGGATACGACTGTTTAACATCAGACAGATATATACAGCCTTGACTCAGTCTCAAATGCATGGCTCGAGTCAACAATAGTGCCCGGAATACGGCAATAGACTCGTATACGTGAGCAGCCGTCGAACGTGGGACCGAATACAATTATTGGTGAAATGTGGGTGTTAATTCACCTCTGCCTAATCCCCTGGAGATGTGAGTATGTTATGACATTTAACTGACTTGTCAGCCGTTGACCAAATACAAAAGATTCCAAATACATATCCAGGTAAATAAATTATTTGATATTTTTCTTCTTCTTCTTCAAGTCAATATTATAGTATAAAAGTATAGTCAATAGTATAGTGGTCTGGTATTTAGTTAGCCCAAAACTTGGTCACAGCAACTGCGCTCTCCATTGCTCTACAGTGGTCATCGGTAAGCAATACATTACAATTGTTAAAAAAGAAAAGTCGTTGCCCATTGAGATATAACTTCAGTAACAATATTTTATACTCGTATCAATGTCGTTGCCACAGTATGCCAAAAACTTGGCAACAACGCTCTCCGTTGCTTCTACAGAGGTCGTCGGTATGTAATACATCAGATTTGGTAAAAAAGAAAAGTCGTTGCCCATTGAGATATTACTACAGTAACAATATATTATATCAATGTCGTTGCCACAGTATACCCAAAACTTGCCAACAGCGCTCTCCATTGCTTCTACAGAGGTCGTCGGTAAGTAATACATAAGATTTGGTAAAAAAGAAAAGTCGTTGCCCATTGAGATATTACTTCAGTAACAAAATATTATATCAATGTCGTTGCCACAGTGTTATCGTGACTAAATCCTGATATATATCTAATTACAAGTACAGTCGAACTGAACCGGCATTATTATCTAATATGTGACTGAACTTAATCTGTTAATGTGTCTTACGCGTTAGTATAATATCAATGTATCCACATAATTAGATAACGCTGTACGTTGTACCGGGTCCTTTAAGCGGGACGTGAATAAGCATCTGATGAAGCTGCTGAGTGACACCATTACTTAGTGTCTGTAATGGTGACCCTCTTTCCTCAGACTTTGCCTTTAGCTTACTATCAGGCGAGGTGAAGTCAAGTTGGCGTGTCCTAGATAAAAATTTTTGACTGTGGATATATATAATGAGATCGCAATATAAAATATCTGAGTGATCTTATGAACATAACTGAAATTAACTAATTATTGTTCACTGTAGATTTATTTACACTGGAAACTTTTCATTGAAAAACAAATTGAGCGAATTCTTACTGCACATACTTTTTGTTTCTGGCTGTACAAATTCTGCTAAGCTGGTCATAGTTAAATAGATTTTTTTTTCTTAATAATATAAAATTGTGTGTATGAAAATTAAATTTAGAAACTAATACCAGATATACTTGTAGAACAAGCTATATAGATGCATAACATAAACTTATGCCTATATCCCCGAAGGGATAGGCAGAGGTGCTAGCACACACGTTTCGCCATTTTATGTTTAGGTCCCACTGTAATAGGTTGCGAGCCTATTGCCATTAACCGGGCACTTATAAACCTGCGATAAATACACACATAACTTCGAAAAGCATCGAAAAGTCATTCGAGTATGCCATGGTAAAACCTGGGATATAACCCGAGACCTCGTCTCAGTAGGCCATTACCCAAACCACTGGACTACCGCGGTTATTTATGTTATAGATGCATCATATGTATTATACAAAATCAATCTCCGTTTATCGGTTCGGTTCTTTTATGCTGAGGGAACTCTACCAATTGAGTCTCAACGTTATGATTGCAACAAGTATTTGAACATGCTATCTTGTAAAGTAGATATTTATAAGAAACTTCCATCGTAAAAAGTATTAAAGATATAGTTTCATACCATTATGAGTCTTAATATGAGTGCGAAGATTTCCGATAGTACTGTATGTTCGGCCGCAGCCCTCGAATTCACATTGAAAACGTGTTGGTTTCTCTTTTGTATTCTTATTCTTTGTGTTTTTTTTCTTTATAGAGGTCTTGGCGTTAGGTACTGCAGTTGCTTCAATTTGAGATCTGTTATCAGTCAAGTCAGGCCCTTCAAGGAGAAGCAATGACCGTTCTTCTGTACGTTCTGAACGATAAAAATAATGCTTTTGGTGCAGATAGTTTTCTTTAATTATGGGTGGTGAAATGGCATCTAAAAATAAAGTTTAAAATAGCATTAATGGAATAATCTAAGACAGGATTTTATAGATTCATATTATCTTTGAACACAAAATAACATAACATAACATAACATAAACTCACGCCTATATCCCCGAAGGGGTAGGCAGAGATGCTAGCACCCACATTTCGCCAGTTTATGTTTAGGTCCCAATTAGTGGCCTGTTAATTGCAATAGGCTCGCCACCTATTGCCATTAACTGGGCACTAATAAACTTGCGATGACGACCATCTTACGAAATTTTACGTACGACTACACAAGTCTATCTTTATTCTATTCACACAATGTATATTTGTTTAATTATATGATAAGTCACTATTTTCGTGAAGATAAACAAAATTGTAGCTAAATTACTCTGCCACTGTTACTATTTTAAATGCCTCGAAAATTATCCTTCGTAGATTCTTACGACTTACGAAAATTACTCAGATAACTCTGCAATTTAAGATAATTTGACTGCTGATAACATTCTTCTACAATAAATACCGTACGATGTAACTGAAAACATTTAGATATGGTACGCTGGCCTTGATCTGTTTTACGCCAGTCGATTTACTGATAGTGCAATTAATCAATCGCTCATTGTATTTTGGGTTATGGTTAAAAAATATGGTACCACTTTACTTCTTTTTTTTTGCATTGTATGCTGTTATATTTTTCAAATTGTAATTTTTTTATAGTACGGAACCCCATCGGGAGGGGCGTGATTGGGCTATGTCAGACGTTGGTTATCAATTGCCGCCATTGTGGTTGTCTCTAGCATATCCCTCACATCGTGGCTGATCCCCTTAGGTGTGGGGCTACTGTCACCCCTAGACCCGCGCTCTTAGAGGACAGAGTTCCTTAGTGACCTCCAACGCTCGGGGCGCCTCCACGTATCCCACGCAAGCTATGCCAGTCGGAAGACACCTTAGTCTCCTCCATTGAGATATGATAAGATAACTACTTTAAGACTCCATTCATATTATTATGCTAGCGCCTAAATTTTGGTTAAACGACAAGCCAGCAAACAATGTTTGAGATAACATTGATTATATCATTTACAAGTATATGTTAACACTGTAATCTTGATATAGTGACGTAGCGTCTGCTAAATTACTACCTCGTGGTTATCTATGATAGTAGGTAATAGTATGTTTATTTCTTTGGTCAATACCATTGTACCCATTGTACATTAAACTGTATGCATGCTACCTACAAGTTTAACTGTAATCTATTGGTGTACAATAAAGATTTATCTAACTGTAAGAAATGATGTTACTTAATTTATGTTGGCAACGAAACTATGCTCCATTTGGTTAGGTACTTTCCTATTTTGTTAGTGTGGCCTTTTGCTAGTGTGGCATATTGAGAAAAGACATTTTGCAAATGTGTCATTTTGCGACAATATGTCTTTTTGAAAATGTAACATTGTGCGCCTAAACCCGTAAAGGTAAACAATCTTGATGTGTCTTGTAATATTTTTTATTTAAACACTTAATTTTTTAAGGTTTCCTCGTAAGGAAACAACGGAGCCCTTATGGGGATCACTTCGTTGTCCGTTTATCTGTCACGTCTCTTTCTCAGGAAAGTTTGTAACGTCTTGCAACTGTGCTAAAATCAAATTTCCAAGTCAATTCATCAAAATATAATAGGGCTTATGTAGCTTATGTTACGGAAACTTTGTTGCGCGAGTCCGACTCGCACTTAACCGGTTTAGTATTCATAAGGTCTAAGTTCAAAAAAAACATGGGCTAAAAACTTAAAACCGAAGTTAAACCACAAAATTATGAAGTAGTTTATTAGATTAATATGTGTATGAAGAAGACACATCTAAATAGTTCAGTACCTAACCAAATTGAGTTATAGATATTAACATGGGATAGACACAATTTGATTAAAATACCGACTTCGGATCCTAGGTTGATAATATAACACCTTAATTTTTTTTTTTTTTTTTTTTTTTTTTTATACCACTTAGTTGGCAGACAAGCACACGGCCCACCTGATGGAAAGTAGTTACCGTGGCCTATGGACGTCTGTAACACCAGAGGAGTCACAGTCGCGCTGCCAACCCTGTAAGTACAGAGTTTCTGTGCCGTCAGTAGAAGACATATCAGGACAAGCCTTTAGTCTTCCCACTGACGGCACAAATTCTCCAGTGAGCTCTGGCTACCCTACTCACCGCTGGGAACACAACACGAAGTTATTATAACCGCGGTATTCTGTAGGGCGGAGGTACTCCCCCAGTCGGACTGCTCAATCGGGCGGATATACCGCCGTGTCCTACCTCCTTCAATTAATTAAACAAATATGCCACATTTGTGCGAATATTGCCTAAATCACGCATCAGGAAGTGATTGAAATACAACTAATATTAATAGGGAGACAGAGACAAGTGACTTAAATCAATCCTGCATAGACATCTGACTTATATATTATGCAAAATTTCATGCTGGATAAGTAAGTAATTTACCTTGTAAGATTTTATGACCGGTGACAGTAATTTGATGATTATATCGGTGATTGAGATTGAAAAAAAGGAAATCCAATACGGAACTTTTTCCGATCTAAATCTAAAGAAAATGTTAGTGTACTAAGTAACTCAAAAATATATTAAATAGAGTAGAAAACTAGTTTCTAGACTACAAATTAGACTATTGTATCTTGATTTTGTTTTATATTGCTAAGTATGTTATTATTATAATTGAACCAAAAATGTACTAACCATTTTTAGTGTGAAGTTCAGTTTTAACTCCAAATGATTCCAGAAATCTCCAATTGATCATATCGTCAGCGCCAAGGGCTGTTGTGAAATGATAGGTATCCATTGTTCACTGGGCTAAGTTTCTCTAAAACAATAAAGTTGGTTAGTAATATTGTCAAAATCAACAAGAGATGTAAAGAAATTGTCGGAACCAAGCCCAAATTTCTCCTGCCAAATGTTTTCTAAGGCCGTTACTTTGAAAAGTAATATTATTCCAATCTTACTTTACTTTCGAAGTGCTTGTGTACTGTGTCTTGTTAGATAAGTGTACAACAAACAAATATGTTCACTACGGTAAGAGATACTGTTTGACCCAGTTTGGCCATAGTCACTAGTATCCTGAGTATCCTGGCGGACGCTTCACACTATCGTCACAAAGTAAGATTAAAATAATACTGCTGGAAATTATGGTAGCACTCCTTTAGTAAATTTAAAGTGTACCTATTATTATTGTACAAAAATAATTAAAACACCACTAAAAATGATTTAGTTATTTTTTTATAGTTTTTAGTTATGTCTAAAAGACCGAAACCAGTTTAATTGCAGGCGGTACCCATTTATCAATCGTAAACTGAAAGAAAATTAATATTACATTAATATATATAGCTTGTTTCGATCTTTTAGTCAGCAGTCAGATTTTTGTTTTTTAAATATTTTTTTATTTTAAACTTTTTAGCTATGATATGACATTTAATTTTTTTGTAATCTTGTTCTAATTTCCTTTATTTTGATACCATAATCGATAAATTTGTACCGTATACTTTTATGAAGTCTAAAACACCTGGGAGATGAATACCTTTCATTTGAAACCCGTTCATCAAAATCCATGAGCCGTTAGGCTCGTAGAGGGGAACAAAGAAAACTACATACATACATACGCGCAAAACACATTACCCTTGCTGGCGCAGTCGGGTAAAAAACAGAGCTATGCATTTTACAGCAACGAATGGGTTAATTGGAGCGGAAAAGTTGCCTTTGTTGTTATGTTATGTTTAAATTAGACACAATAGTCTGAAATCTAATAAATATTTAAAAAATTCTATAAACCCATTACATGGCTCGAGTCAACAATAGTGCCCGGGAGACAGCAATAAGCTCACAATAAAACACTAGCAGAGTCTCTAATCTGTTGCTTACAGACCGTCATATACCACACTCACAGAGTTCCTATTCTGTTGATTACAGAATAGGGACTCTGTGAGTGTGGTATATGACGGTACATGACGAAAACAAAATCTAAAAGAATCAAATCAAAGAATCAAAGAATTAATTTTATTTATTCAGTTTAGTCACACAAAGAGCACATATGAATGTCAAAATTTTACAATTAGGTATGTCAAGAAATAATATAAAAATATTAAATAATATAAAAATAAACCATTGGAAAATGATTCTTTCGCTGGTTCGGTAGATTAGTTCTACTGAGAAAATACCAGCAAGAAACTCAGCGAACTATATTAGAACTAGATTATTTTTCTTTTTTAAATTTGTTTTAGTTTACAATTTATTTTGTGCGAGCAAGCAAGAGACTTATGTTGACCACGCATTAACATCATTAAGATACTCATCCACTTTATAGTAACTCATTATAGTTTTTTTCACTTCTATTTTAAATTTATTTATTGGCATATTAATCAAATCCTGAGGAATTTTATTAAATATTTTTATGCAGCTGCCTACAAATGAATCACCAACCTTGTGAAGCCTAAGTTTTGGTACAACTAGTTTATTTTTGTTTCTCGTATAAAAAATATCGAGAATGTGCGAGTAGAGGAAGAACCTTCTACATCACGAGCATGAAGACGGCAGGGGTGCACCGCTGAGCCAGTCGTCCTGTGACCACAGCTGGTGTAACCTGGTCAAAAAGTCAGACGAACCAAAGGTATGTATGTACCTATACCATGATGATTGCGTTATTTTCCGTCAACATTAGGCGACTAAGAAATAGGGCTGTTTAACATCAGACAGATATATACAGCTCAGACTCAGGCACAGATACAAGTCTTGAGTCAACAATAGTGCCCGGAAGACGGCAATAGGCCTATTACGTGGGACCAAATTCAATGATTGGTGAAATGTAGGTGTTAATTCACCTCTGCGTAACCATCCGGGGATAGAGACGTGATTATATATATGTATGTATTATTGCATATTTTGTTTGTAAATATATACAAATCATACATAATGGTTTTATTAATACTTACTCAATCTGTACTAGTAGACCTGGTGACGTCGCTAGCAGTTGGTCACTGTTGTAAAAGCAGTCAGGTGACAGAATGTACCACGATATAGTTTCTAGTGGCAAAGTCGATGATAGTTCTATTGATTTTCCAAGTGATATTAGGTCGCAAAGATCTTGCCGCATCCTTTTCGACATCTGAGAAAGAAATATATTTTTATGTTTGAATATCTTTTCCATATGATACTGTCTGAAGTTTACAAGAATATCACTTATTGAAATATAACTACCTATATATAATAATGAATTCTATCGTTATTAATTTAATAGTATTTACTGATTAGATGTGGTTGATTTACATTTGAGGACAACACGTGCAGGACTTTTTTTATACCACTTAGGTGGCAAACAAGCACACGGCCTACCTGATGGAAAGTGGTTACTGTGGCCTATGGACGTGTGTAACACCTGAGGAGTCACACGCGCGCTACCGACCCTGTAAGCATAGAGTTTCTTTGCCGTCAGTGTAGAAGACGGAGCAGGACAAGCCTTAATATTTCCACTGACACTATCAACTCTCCAGTGAGCTCTGGATACCCTACTCACCGCTGGGAACACAATACAAAGTTATTATGGCCGCGGTATTCTGTAGGGCGGAGGTACTTTCCCTGTCGGACTGCTCAATTGGACGGATATACCGACGTGTCCTACCCCGCACACGGTTCAGAATATCCTATCAAGAACTATAATACTATAATGGTGACCCTCTTTCCAGAGAATTTGCCTTTAGCGTATCATCAGGTGAGTAAAGTTTAATAGGCATGTCTTATTTAAAAAATCCAGACGTTTTAGCTACTTTTCAGCAGCCATGGTTGCGGGACATATGTACGGAAAAATGTTTCAAAATTCTCTTGAGTTTGTGAGCGGCATAACATATATACCTGACACAAAAACAATCTTCTAGTCTGTGGTAGTCGACTTTAAAAAAATAGTCATGCATTCCCTTTTTTAACTAGCTCCCTAATAAAATTAGGGATTTACCTGTGTATAAATTTAAAAATATTGTTAAAAGTAAATTGTGCCAGAAAGGCTATTATAAAATCCGAGAATACTTGGATAGTACCAATTTGGATAATACCAACAAGCTTGGAAATGAGCTGTTCGCTCAACTATGATACTCAAGTAAACTTTTGTATTTAGATTAAGTAGACTAAGTGTATGTTTGTAAATAGACCAAAAAAGAAATGCCCGCTGAGTTTCTTGCCGGAGTCTTCTCAGGTCAGGGCCGCGTTTCGAACTGGTGGTTCATATACTAAATTTATATTAATGTTACTTTTTTGTTGACATTTTTTAAGTGCCGATATAAAAAACATAGTAGCAAATATCGAGGTAGAATCCTTTAAAAAGTTATTTTCTATTGCTATACAAGGCAACATTTTGTCACTCATCTCGTTATGTAAAATGATTGCAAAGAATAAAACTATCCGTGAGTTAAATAACTTATACCCTCAAGTCAACTTTCAATGCAATGGCAGTTGGCAAATTGACCACTTAATCTACTGCACTTTATCCCATTCCGATATCATTAATGCTCTTTGTTTCAACGACGTGATTTGTGGATTCATTTGCATTTCTAGAGGATTTTATCATTAGTAATAGCATAAGTAGAATATACCCATTATAATTCATCATTTTATATGATAAAAAATAAAAATATCTGTGATTAATGTCAGCTAGTTTAAAATACTGATTTTACTTGCGCATGTAAAGGTAAAATTCCATCAAAATAGTGTTCCGTACATTTGGATACAAACATATTGTGCAACACACTAGCAGTGGACGTATTAAGCTAATAGCGCAATAACAGAATAACCTCCTCCCGTGCAAGCCTGGTGGTGGAGCCACCTATCACCCTGGCAGAAGCAGACCGCGGCATCAGGGCACATCGCGTGCCTCTCCGTTTCGACTCTGTGACGAGTTGGCGACTTAGTGGTCCCCACACTCAGGAGGGGCAGAACGATAGACATGGCCCGGGGTCGGCCAGGGTGAAAGAGATATGCCTGTCAACCTCACCTCCAGCAACCAACAACAAACCCCAGGGGATTTTTTTGAGGATTTTTCACACGTAATAAAGCTATTAGCGCAATTGGGTTCCGTCTCCACTGATAAGACTGTGCGTAACTATTGTAAGCGCACATTGTAGAATACTTGTGCACAGACATATTAACGTAAATAAATACATAGACGAGTTCCCTGTCTGAACGTGTGCGCGCACAACATTATACAAATGTGCGTGAATATTATATATAATGATCGCGCACAATTTGTTATTGTTTACTTGAGTGAGTCGACCAGAATAAACATTTGTATCGTCCACTGTGCATTGCAGTGCTGCCTGTTCAGTACACTGGTGGAATTTCACCTTAAGAATAACCTACTATAAATTGCTCTCGGGTCAGTCATTACGGACATACAAATGTAGCCTATGTCCTTTCTCGATGTCATTAAATTTGGATGAACTTTTATACAGACTTTCATTCCTGATATGAAGGTTTGAATTTCGCGATAAAAGGTAATTTATACCCTTTCCTAAGCTCTAGTCCATCTCTATACCAAATTTTATCAAGATCGGTTGAGTAATTTAGGCGTGATAGCATAACAGATATACAGAGTTACTTTTGCATTTACAGTATTGGTATGGATGCTAAGAAATAGATTCTCAATCTAGGTACCTACGCTATCATTATTATTATACTTACTGGAAAAAAAATACTGACTGTATTATAATATTGTTTAAACTTTGGTATTACAGATAAACCAAAGGTCATATATGTCTTCTTATTTGAACGTTTCGACGTAGATAAGGCTAAGAATTATCAAAATGTAAGAAATGTACATAAACATTGGTCACTGTTGTGATTTAAAACTGGATTCAAAACTTAAATTGGTATTAAAAGTTGATTTTCATAAAACTCTACTAAACTAACAATAGTGACACGATAGCGTCATAGTGATGGCAGATAAAATCAGTGTATTAGATGAAACTAAACATAATACAAGCCAAAGAGCAGTATTTGACGATATCATTAAATGTTGTATGTCATTTGTTAGAAAGTAACTTGAATCAGTAGCTTTACAGTAGTCTGGACATAGTCGTTCTTAGCTTGGTCTTATTATTTCTTACAGTCGACGTGGTACTTGTGCGGGGCAACTGTGAGGGATGCAGAGGTGGTGAGTGGCAGGGTAAGAAATTCTGTCTGGTGCACTGGTCGCATTTACGCGCTGGATTGTTATGACAAACATTTGCCATTATAATCCAGCGCGTAATACGGAGCGAGAGTCACCAGAGTATTTATTTTAAAAATATAATAAGAAATCAACCTCAGACTCACTTAGATGAATTTTCTTTCGTTGTCGTATGACGTATATCACTCCACTGTATATTTCTACAATAATGGAGATATACTTAGCAGCCTTAATCCTGGCCTGTGAATAATACAATATCAATTTAGTCCCTAAGTATTACATTTATCATTATTGACAAATCTAAATATACTAATAATGAGAGAGTTTCCTCCAGAAAACTTAGAAAAATATATGAAATTTACCCTCGTATTTTAACTCAATAAGAACCGTTGTATGTGATTATTTTTTGTTAAATTGTCCTGCAAATTTGAAATGTGACAAATGCTTAATAGTGTAGCTAATTTACCACACATAAAGTTTTCAAATTTGCAATCACCGTTGAACTAAATTGGTGCAGTTTTTGATCAAAACGAATGTAGCAGATGGACAAAGAGAGATGAACAATGTTTTCAAGGTCAATTTAGAAAGATATTGTAATCAATTGATATCGATAACATTGATAATATTGGCAGATATTTTTTGTTGATATTAGTCGAAACATTTTATAACAGGATATACAACATGTCTTTTATAGCGTTCAAATATTATAAAATGGTTGCCATGGGGTATCATATAGAAAACTACTGAGATTTTTTGAATTAGTATAATAATATCTAACTTAATATAAATGACAAACATAAAAAAAGAACATTACAATGTAGTTCCAAAGAAATGGTATTGTGAATGGAAAATTTTCTACCAAATTAAGTATGAAACGAAGATTCTGACTAAATTTTTATAACCAGTACTACCTTTGAAACTTTTACATTCCATGGCAAATTAAGGGGATGGTAATTTTATTTTATTCTTAAAAAAAAAACTTACAGCTAATACTATGAGATTTATAGTTTTTACGACTAAATACAGATCTTGTATAAGAATACAATGTACTATTCATTCACTCTTCAAAGAAGGCATCGCTCATAATTCTTTTGAGTTTTGGTATACTGGTTTTCAATAAGTCAACTAATAATCCAACCTATAGTCACCATGATCGCAAAAAAATATTATTGCACATTTTATGACAAACGTAGAGCACCATTTGCATAATTTAATGAAACTACCTTTTTAAATTATATCACTGTTAGGTTATACACGATCAAATTAACTTAATGATTATTTTCTTTCAAACATGGTGTTATCATAGTTTTATCACTGAAATATCATAAACGAAGCATGGATGTTTGTGTATCATGAGGATAACATGGGAATACTGATTCACTAAACTCTTGCTGATGATATATATTATTTATATAAATGGTGATGAACTTACACAATATTGAACATTATTATAATATAACCGATTTATAAAATAAAAGAAACACGCACACTTCCACTTTTTATCAACATGACTAAATGGAAATATCAACTTTATCACTTTTTATGGACCATTATTTTGTGTATCTTATCTATAGTTATTCATTTAGTAGGTATATTATTTAAATAGTTATCTTTGTTTTTTATACTGAGCTCATGCGAAGACCGAATGGCTTAGATGTTTAAAGTACATTAACATATTCCCGGGTTTCATGTCATCATGACCTTCGAAGAATAATTAAGATTGCAGCAAAAGAGACAAATTTGTACGTAATCTCTTGCGGTTTGTGGGCTGCGTCTAATTATTACCTTAAATGATAACGTGCATATCGCTACAGCATTTGATCAGTTACAAAATCCTTTTTTTCTGTAATCCTAAACTCACAAAGCATATTAAACCTTTCCTTATATTATTAAACCTACTTCAAAAGAGATTTTGCTGTCATTTCTTTTTCTTCTTTTGATGTGTTTTTTTCCTGTTTGTTTTCTGGAAAATTACTTGAGATATTTTCTTTATTTTTTGCTTGCTACTAGTAGTTTATATAACTTTATAATCAAACTACTACTTTCCATCAGTCTAACAACTATTTGTACTTATACTAATTATGGAACATCTGCACCATCACAAAACAGCTGTTAGGTTAGGTATTAATTATGTTTAACACTAGATGGCACTCTAATCGTACTACCACATTCTTCAAATTGTGTATCAGAGAGTGCATGTTACCATCAGACAACAATCGGCAGAAGAATTTATTGATAGCTGCTGTTTGTCATACAATTCACAAAAAATTTGACTATGCGGTTACATCTTTTATCACACTAGGTACCTACTACAATAGGGGGTTAGATTGATGAACCTTATCATTATTATGGTCGTGTGAATTATGTCTTCGGTAAAAATACTTTTGAGGTTATCACGGCATTATCGTTAGTAAAATGTTTCCAGAAAATAATTTGTTTGTCGGATCTGGTTGTTAACAAAAATATATTGAATGCGTACCTATTAAAGTTACCGATATAAACCTAAGTATAAGCAACCTAAAGTAGTCTGCCGATGTATCGATAGCTGGTGGAGCAAACGAATTTAGATACCGCAAATCGGCAAATAGAAATTGGAACACTAGGCAGCAAAATGGACGAACGACCAGAAAGAAAAAGTGTTCGGGAACCTGGATGTGCAAGATGGAGGATTGGGTGCTATGGCGCATATTGATAGAGATAAATGTTTAGTAATGAACAGAAACATACCAATCAATTGATTGAAATATAAAAAAAAACTTTGGTACTTTGGGAGTGCTGATAGGAATGAAATCTTGGCCAATATTATGAGATACTTTTTTACACAGAGGTGTCGCAGGTGGTCACAAACTCAACGTATTATTGTTCATCAAAAAAATTTCTGCGTTAAAATAATATAGTGTGCCTAAAAAACTTATAGATGAATTGTATCACTTACAATGTTTTCATGGGATAATTTATGTAATGAAAGGTCTATAACACGATTAGAAGACTATAAAGATTGACTGGAACACAAGCAGGACTTAAACGATAAAAGCACCACCTATTTTTCTTTTATGTGCAAAACACTCAGTGTGCATGACGGTAGACAGGTCTTTTTCTACTCGTGAATTTCTCTCAACGCTCACGGGAGGCGCAGCAGAGGCGGGTTTTCTGTCATTGCGGTTCATTAGAATAAATGCTCGAATAATTCAAAAATCATTACAATGTGATAATAAAAAGTTAAATTCTAATAAATTGTACAATATGAGCAAATTGGCCGTCAACATATTTTATTCTCCTCTATTGGCAGTGCTACGAAACTTCGTAGAAGCAAGTCAGTTTAAAGTGTTTATGGTTCACTTGTCCATTCATAGATGTCTCTGAAAGAAGTTTTAAATTCATAATGTAATCAAAATTTTTAACTATATTTTGTTTAAAAAACTAATAAGTTATCCCTCATATTTCATTTAAATAAGAATTATAACAAAAAGTCTGGTGATAATAGAGCATAAGATAAGTTATTATTCCTTTTGGGCGAGAGGTTATATAAAGAAGATAAGATATATGTATTTTTAGTTTTAAGGTATATATTTATGGGCCGTAGAATAAGTTTTTTAACATCCTGTAACTTTTCTATTATTGCCTGAAATAAATGATTTATTATTATTATTATTATTATTAATTGTATCTCCTCTTAATTCTTGTCAGTTTTCTACCTAAATTGTAACCATAATGGTGCAAACACTAAGTATAATAATTATAGCTACTTACTCAGGTGAAAAAATAATCTGTCAATATTTTTAATGTATATGACTGATGAAAAATATTAATATATATTATAGTTTAAACTTCTCAGTCTTTTGGACTGGTAGGTATGTGTGACGACCCTATCACGGGCTTAAACTAAGTGAGTCGGTTCATTCAGAATTGTGGTGGGTGTTTGGATGTGAGGAATCGACTAACTATGGAATATGTACCTATTTATAACATATGATCACTGCAATAATATATTTCAATTACATTATTATTATTACGAATTTATTATTACGACGACCTCCGTGGCGTAGCGGTAGAGCATTCGACTGCTATGCAGGGGGTGCGGGTTCGATTCCCGCTCAGTGCAAATATTTGTATGCATGAATATGTATATTTGCATTGGTCTGGGTGTTTCTATGTATAATATGTATGTATTTACAAAAAAAAAAGTATCTAAGTATGTTTATCCGCATTCTAGATTCCATAACACAAGCTAGTTAAGCTATGCTTACCATGGGTCTAGATAGCGTTGTGTAGAATGTCGTGGAATATTTATTTATTTATTTATTTATTTATTATTAACATCGTATTCTTTTAGGACAACTGTTGTGTTTCTGTTTGGTGCGTGAAATGATGAACTCCACATGAACTTCCAGCCTCGGGAAGAAAGCCAGAGTCTAGTCTGTTGGCCTTAAACTATTGTTAACATAGTATATCGCGATTTATTTTGAGATAATTTACAATTCATACTGTTTTGGTTGCTTTTCAGTAGCAATGGTCACGGGTCTCTTCGCTTAAATAAAATTTACTTTATTAATCATTTTAAACTTAAATTTTTCAACTAACAAAATAGTGGGAATGCTCACAGGAGACCCTTGCAAGACCTATGAGACCCAAGCTAACGTTACCTCCTGCTGTTGAGTGGACGAAGTTTGTTGTAGGTTGTCCACTCAGGGACATCGCCCCTCATAAGCCATGTTAAACCTATTATATCGAAGGTGTAAACCTCTGTGGTGTGGCGGTAGTGACCGCTGACGCTCTGCACGATGCGCGGGTTCGATGTCCGGTGTAAGCCTGATTGGTATGGCGTTGATGAACGCGTACGCTATACATGAGGCGTGGGTTCGATGCCTGCTTACTGTAAATATTTGTATGCATTTGTTCGCATTGGGCTGGTCGTAACTTGGAGAACACGTTAAGGTTAAACCGTCGTTCCTTGTTCCCATACAGACATCTATGGCGATGGTTACGGAGCCATAAAAAGTCCAACAATTGGTCTAGATGCAATGTCTCGATATCGCCTTTGCGTTGTGGAGGTCAGATCGCAATCGCTTCACGGAAAATATCGAAGTTCAGTGAAATCCGCAGTTAGACTGGTAAAGGGCAACACAGACTCCGAGGTGCCAGCTTCGGATGCGACTGGGTTTAACGCTAGGATGAAGTAGAAGAGAGTGAACTCCAAGCTCAAAAAGGCAGGCAAGAAAAAAGATATAGTACATTTTCTTTGAATACAGCCGAGACTGACGAAAACGATGAGTAAAACTCATTCTCCCAAACACTCAAACGCACTAAAGAACTCAAAAACAAATGAGTGTTTATCTAATTCTAATACAATGCAACAATCGCCCCACAATACTTGAAATAGGCGTCAGACTTTAGATTTTATTTCGCATTGTGGTCGAAACACTAGCCCGTTAATGGGGTTAATAGCTGAGGTAAACACTTGAGTGCACTCCGCCGTGGAAGGCTATTTTCACTAAAATATTACCCTTTCAGGATTACAAGTCAGACTGGCATGGCGGCCAGCTGCGGTCAACTCATGTTTTTGAACGCTAATGCAAGTTAAGAGTTTTCTTTTATGGCATTATATCAGAAATTTGTTCTAAGAGACTCTTTAATGAGGCAAATTCTTTTAACGTATTTTCTCAATGTTCTATTATAATACATTGCCGAAATGTCTTTAAGAGCATAACTTTCGAACGAATGCACCAAATTGGATTTATAATTATTTTTGTACTAACTTTGCTAGCAGTTTCACCCTCATGTTTGTCGATTGTTGTGATCCTTTCCAAATGTTCAATATACATCTGAATCAAAATTCATCAAAGTCGATTCATTTAAGCGTTAAAGCTAACTGACAAGCAGAAAGAGTATTACAAGATTAGTATAGATTCTTAATTGACAGGAGAAGGTTCCACTTAACAAATTTGTGTGCTATTATTACATCAGAGCGAAGCTAGGACGCGCAGCTAGTATGTCAATTTTTTTTTTTTTATTTGCGCAAAATCCCCACGGATACCCCCCACCGGAGCCGGTGGAAGAGGTTATGTCGGACTCAAACCGACCAAAACGCAGGCCACCTGTGGGTAATTTTTGGTTGCCGAAGGTGAGGTTGACAGGCATATCCCTCGCACCCCGGCCGACCCAGGGTCATCTCTTACGATCTGGCCCTCTTCTCGGGTGTGGGGACGCTAGTTTGTCATATGTGAGAGTTTGATGCGAATTGGATTGAGTATAAGAATGAGAATAATTTTATTTCTATATGATCGACTTCAAATTTCTCCTAATAAAGTAATATATTATTGGTATAAGTTATATGCTATAAAATACAATTACATTATGAGGAGTGCTTAGGCATTTGTACTAGGTGAAACCCTCTATCACGAAAGTCTACACCTTCCTACAAATCTGTGCAATGCAGAACACTAATAATTAAATATATATATATATAATATAATACAAAATAATAATGCAAATGTGTGAGTTTGCGTGTGTGCGCGCACGCGAGTGAGTATGTTTGTGTGTGTGTTTGTGTGTGTGTGTTGTCTATTCAGGTATAAGTAGAAGTATTTCTGTGTCGTTAAATTACCTTTCTGCCGCCATTAACTGCTCGTTTGTAAGCCCAGCAATATTCAAGTATTGATTCGCTTTACTGTAAAGTCTGGCTCCAATTTACTTTACTACTGAACTTATTTAATCTCTTGCGCAAACCAGTTCTCATGTTTAGAGATGCTAGGGCGTGGCTGCGTAGGACTGCTTTGAGCACAAAGAGTTGTCTAATGGTAAAGACCTCATAGTTTAAGTAAAAGTTTTGTGTCGGATACCTCACTAATAACGAAAAGACCATTAGAGACTTTACGTAATACAATATTGTACACAAATATTCATACAATAATAATTGTGATACCCCGGTACAAAGGTAATCGTTTTATCATAAAAGTGCTTCCATCTAACTTGGGACCTTGCAATATTAATCCCCGCTTTGTGGATCAACGCCGCAGCTATATCTCGATGTGAACCATAATACGTTAATGACATAACCCAACGGCTGACTCTTAAATCCGATTTCAACTACGGGTCCATTACTTGCAGCAAGAATTTAGTGAAATACTATCAATTTGAAATGAATTCAAATATAAAAAAAATCAATTGAATTTCTGTCAGAGTAGAATTTGGACCACCCCATCTCTTCCCATACGGTTCCCATGTACAAGACGACTAAGGGATAGGACCGTTTAACATCAGACTGATACATACAGCCTAGACTCAGCCTCAGATGCATCGCTTGGGGAAATAGGGGTCAGTCTATTACGTGAGTCCGAATTCAATGATTGGCGAAACGTGGGTGTCAATTCACTTCTGCCTAACACTTCAGGGATAAAAGCGTGATTATCTGTATGTATGCAATGTATTGAATGGCTTCTGTGTGTTGTTTGCTAACTTGCCAATGTCAGGTCATTCAGAATTACTGGAATTTAATGAAAAACCAATGCGAGCGACCTGGCCCTGCCTGCTATTTATAAGTACCAGCTGATGTTCCCCACTCGCTCGGATGTCGGTTATTGTAGTTTTTGGTCGTCTCCGGTTTAGCCCAACCAATTGCGTTCAAATAAATGTTAAGTTTTAGGTCTGACCAAGACCTTTCTGAAGAAACGATTAGTTTCTGCATCCATCACAAATAAAGGGACAAAAAGACAAACGGATGGAAATGGCAGAATAAAAATTTTGGTTAATAACAAAGTTTTTTTGTAGATGAAAGAAGATTGGTGACTTCTAAGAAGAATGTCAAGTTCTTTTGAGTAGGTTAGTTTTTTAAAATAATATTAAACCAAAATTAAACTGTTCAGTATTATTTTTAGCATAACTGATCAAATGTTGAAAAATTTTAATACTAGACGAGAGATCTTATCATTGAGATTGCCAATATCTGATTGTCGACGACTAAGAAAAGAATAAAATTATTCCATCTTTGTAGAAAAACTTTCAAATGAAACTTACTGGAAGGCGGTGGAGGCTCTTTTCTATTCAAATGAAGTTGATTTAGAAAATCGCATTTTCTTGTAGTAGGCTGACGGGCAACCTTTATTAAAAGTGGTAAAATAGATTTATTTATATCCTTCAACAGAAACTCATTGTGTGGAATATTATTCTCTAGCAACAATGTTTTGTAATTTATCACTTACAAAAAACGCTTTAATATTGTTCATTACTTTGACTGGTTTAACTAGGTTTTTAATATGCATCTCAAGTACTTACAGTTAGCGTTAGAAATATCACGACTAAAAGTCTGAAAATGATCTTTAAACGCAAATAATTAAAAGCAAATCTATTTTATTGTACAAACATACGTAATAATCACGGGTTAGGCAGAGGTGAATTAAGACCCACATTTCACTAATCATTGAATTATGTCCCACGTAATAGGGGGTGAGCCTATTGCCGTCTTTCGGACTCTATTATTGACTCAAGCTATTCATCTGAGGCTGAGTCTGGGCTATATATATCTGTCTGATGTTAAGCTCAATCTTTTAGTCGCCTTGTACAACACCGCATGGGAAGAGATGGGTGGTCCAAATTCTACTCCGCCGGGTACCACTATATAAAATAAACTGTTTTATTGATCAAAATCAGAACAACCAGTCAACACAAAAGGAGGAAAATTAGGGTATTAAAATCATCTTCAAGATCTATCTGATGTTGACAGTAAAACTCTTCAAAGTATTCAAAAAGGAAATATTACCTCAAATTATAAAGGGTACCTACTTTCAATTTTTATATAATACCTCACACATACCCATTTCTCATATTATCTAAACATGCGTTCTCACACCTTTCTCTATTCCAGAAAAGCCTTCAGTTTTGAATACTTTCAACCTTGCCCTTTTTGGTAATTTTATTGATTCTTATTTATCTCTTACGTATTTTAGTACTTATTACTAAACTACTTCAAAATCACGGAGGCTAAAATTTCATTAAAAATCACGGGGACAGAACCTTTAAAAAATTATATAGAATATTATAATATACATAGGTACAAAATTTATTTTGTATAGCTGGGAAAGTTGCTATTTTTAGACTTTAGCTATTAAACTATCGCATTAAACTATTGATTTTAAACTATCGCATTTCGTGATATACAATAATGTTGAAGGGAAATGTGTACAATAGCGGCAACATGAAATACAGTAATAAAAAATATGCAACCTCGTTTTTCTGCGCAGTTGGATAGACACCGGACAGTTAGCTTACAGAATAGGGACTCTGTGAGTGTGATGGTATAAGGCGAAAAAAAGAAAATATCGAGAATGTGCGGGTAGAGAAAGAACCTTCTACATCACGAGCTTGAAGACGACAGGCGTGCACTACTCAGCCACTCAGGCTGTAACCACGCCCGGTGTAACCTGGTCGAAACGTCAGGTAAACTAAAGACATGTATGTACCTGTACCATGACCGCGTTAATTTCCGTTAACATTATTGGATATTTCACTATTGCTTCACAGGACAACACGTGCTCTCAGGTCTCAGATGTCACCCGCACACGGTGCGGAACATCCGATCAAGAACCAAGTGGTTCGGTGACTCTTTCCTCTGTCGCACCATTAAGGCCTGGAATTTATTACCAGTTCACGTGTTTCCTTCTTCCTACAGTCTCGGGTCCTTTAAGCGGGGCGTGAAAAAGCATATGATGAGGTCGTCAAGCTGAGTGTCACCAATGTCACGTGGTATGTGTAAGTTATGGTGACCCTCTTGTCTGAGACTTTGCCTTCAGCTTACCATCAGGCAAGGCGAATTCTAATTGACGTGTTCTATATAAAAAAAAAAAATTCGCAGGTACGTGTTTCTATAAGCTGTTAAAACCGACAGCAATATATTTCATAACAGTCGCACATCCTACGCGTTTCAATTTATATTTTCTGAGATGTCTTCTACATGGTATGTTTTTTTCATTACAGTGCTTTTCATATCCATGTTACCTATATACGGCACAGATACATCCCACGCACTTGATGTGAGAAACGTGTAACTTTAAGCGTAGTTTCTTGTTAAACTTCACTATTGGTTTATAGATGATTTGTGAAAGAATTTCGTAGGAAATTTAGAAATAGTCAATCCTGAAATCTTTTATGTATTTGTAGAATTTATTTTAATTGCGATATGGAGACGAAAGAAAATGTTTTATCAAAAGTCACTAGTTTATAAAACAGAATATCCAGATATCAAATTGGTCAAGTTGCGCATTCAAGTTGGACTAACTAATCTAAACTTATATCATAGTAAATTTATTATTTACGTCACGTATGGAAACATGTTCCTAAAATCATACAATAGTTCCAAGATTTTTAGAATCCAAGGAAACCTCAATTGATAGGCGGCACATTTGGTAGACGGCCGAGATTCAGAACCGCAAAGTAAGATAGTCACTCCCCTAAAAAGTCATAATAAACCAAGTAAGTAAGTTATGCAGAGAGATAAATTTGAGTGCAATCGGGATTGACACTCAGATAAGGAACACGCATCGTAACTACTGAAGAATATTTTCAATTATTATAATAAAATTGACCTGTTTTTTCCGTCATCAAACAGTAAAGCAAAAAAAATCAAAATGGATGGTCTGTTATTGTTCCCAATAATTATATGCTGGCCTCAGTAGGCAGACATTACATAAACGGAAGCAATCGCCTTTAAATTCATCAATGCCCAGATTGAATAATCACGCCGGTCACCTGCCAATTACCTCGACCAGTACGGGCGCAATTTATTGTAAAAGCCCCACGGCACATCTATTATACGCCTCTTTTTCCAATATGAAGAATTTTACGCCTCGATGAAGGTCCAAACCAAGCTCAGCTTAATTTTAGTGTTGATTTTTTGCACAAAATATATATTGAAAGAGCGGTGATGGAAGAGTGACTCAGGAAAAGAGTAATTGCGTAAATATAAATAAATTTGGAGGTAATTTTATTTGGGATACTGATCAGTTGTTCAGTGAAATAAATGTTTCGATTGAATAATTTGTACGAAATTGGTACGATGAAGAAATGTACACTCAACAGATACTAATAATAAAAATAAAATATTGACAGATGTCGATGTTTATGAAAAAGCGATCACGGCGCGATATTATGGTTGTAAAAAGCATGATTTTTTTTTCAAGACTAATGAAGCGGAAGTATCTGCAAATCTGTTAGTAATCAGTGAAACATAAAATATTTCATTTAAGTTTCTTTTTTTGGTATTATTAAACGGTATAAGCTAATAAAACATCTATATAGTTGTAGTATATTATAACAAAATGTTATGAAATTTTAAAATATCACTTTATATAAAAAAATAATGTTTGTGATTAATATTTTTGCACAGAATGGCACCTACATATTATTAAACGGTGACTTTTTCCTTGATACAATTCAGAACTGACTATTTCTCACTTCTGAATTATATCAACGAAAAAGTCATTTTTAAATTTTATTGGCTGTGGTTGCTTTGTTTAACAAAGTTTCGATACAGAAAAGATCAACATGTTCAATAGAAAAATAAATTAATATACCTACTGCTTGCTCACTTTATGCAACTTTGTATTTAAATAGATAGTTTTAACTTATACGTGTTTAGTAACAAAACGATGACATCAAAAACTTTTTTCACTAACTACACACTACAACTACACTAAAAAATTATAGAAACAATTAGGTTTCTCTAAATGTTTTTTTTATCTAAGTAAGTACTATATAATAATAGTTTATGAAACAGTTGCATAATAAAGGTCGTGCAGATTCATACAACATTTTATCTAATTTCATGAAATTGTCAACATAATTTGCATAACATTATAGCGTTATTTTTAGCGCCAAATCCATTTGCAGATCACGCATTGCGCCACATCCACAAACTATGTAAAAAATGCATTAACACCTCCTTGAGTCCAGCTGAAGTTGTATGGAAATGGAAAAAAGTTACAGTATGTGTTTTTTTTTAATTTATTTAGATACCCTTTGCGTTTACAATGTCAGCAAAGTTGTTTTTAATTTTTTATGTTAACACTTCAATATAGATAAAATTATTTATATTATTATTTTCTTCGCAAATGTTTTGAAAAAGGTTGTATGATAACTTCATACGACGTTTTTGTTATCCTCGGCTCTCTCAAATGCTTGGAACTCCATAAACAATAAACATTTTATAGGTATTTAAACTATCATGGTCACTCACATCAGTATCAAAATAAATATCGGATATAGGTATTTAAACTATCATGGCCACTGACATCAGTATCAGAATAAACGGGATATTTACTATGTTTCATTCAACTTGAATGAAACATGGTAAATATCCCGTTTATTTTGATACTGAAATAAACATTTTTTTCTTTTCTTTTAACTTTTGTACCATTACCACTTTTAACTATTAACCATTGTATGCAAGTACTTTTAATTAGGTTTCCACACAAGTGGCATTGGACATAAATTTTTTCAACACACTTGCTAAAAAATTGACTCTAATTTCACCATAATTAGGCGTAATGGCACCTTTAATCAATCTGTACCTTTTTATTGGTATAATTCACACGTCAGTTAGCTTTTTTAAATTTTATTACTTGAGTTGCTTTGTTTTTACAAAAGTTTCGATAAAGCAAAATCGTGTTCAAAACAGTACAAATAAATCAAAAGCTCATTACATGCAATTTAGTACTTATACAGATAATTTCAACTTGTTTGTTTATTAAACCAGTTTAATGAACTAAACTTTCACTCCAATATAATTCCCCATTTTCTACGTTCCGAAAAAAAATCCTCATTCTTTTAGTCTATGGTCTATGCTAGATGAGCGCGCGTAGGAAAACTGATAAATTTTTCCTGCTATTGCGAAAATAATTCTCAACTCGTTTTCATTGTCGAAATTATAGTTAATTATCGATTGAATTTAATTATGAAGAAAATGATTTTATGCGGTTCACCGCTCGATATGAGATGTGAAGCCCTTAACGTTATAAAAAAATAATACCTGAAAATTACAAGAGTATATATCTATTTCAGTATTATTTTCTTCGCAAGTGTGTTGAAAACGTCGTATGATAAAAGTGTGTATTGATGATTACCGTCTTCGGCTCTCTTAAGACCCTTGCCGGTCTCAATGGTGCCTTAGCGGTAATAACCAAATTTACACACTCATACCATAATATACTATTATTTATCTGAAAATCAATAAGAACGGTCAAAAAATCTCTGTCTACCTCATCACATATGTACAAGATAAAGGACAGGAATATGTTTTAGCTTGGCCACAACCTTCCATTAGGCGTGCTACCCCTAACTACTTCGTACCAATATAACAGCCAATAGAAAAATATCCCTTATAGGGAAAAACCTGCACGGATATTTTTATAACGGACGACTGGTTATGAGGTCCTTCCTTATATTATTAGTTTTTGGTTATATTCTCTTCGGCGTCGAAAATTGAATTCATTGCAGTTGGTTTGGTATTGATTTTAAGCATGTATCTTCATAGGTATACACAATTTCAGGGTCGGCGGAGCAAGTGTGACGCCTCTGGTGTTGCACGAGTTCATAGGCCACGGTAACCATTTCCCATCAGGTGGGCCGTGTGCTTGTCTGCCACCTAAGTGGTATACAAAAAAATAATGATAGTGTTATTCTATAGGCAAAGACTGTCCATAATATTGCTACGTTCTATAGTAATCGCAATTTCTCCTCTGCGTGGTTTCCGGCAGAGTAGAATTTGGATCACCCCAACTCTTCTTATGCGGTGTCGTACAAGGCGACTTAGGGATAGCGCTATTTAATATCAGACAAATATATACAGCCCAGACTCAGCCGCAGATGCATGGCTCTAGTCAACAATAGTGCCCGATAAAAGGCAATAAGCTCACCCCCTATTACGTGGGACCGAATATAATGATTGGTGAAATGTCAATGTATTCCCACCTCTGCCTAACCTTCTAGGGATAAAGGCGTTATTATATATAATTTCCCCTAAATACTGGTGCCTGTGAATGTATACTTTTTTTTAATAAATATACCTATTTTTATTGATTTTGATAGAAAAAAGTACACGTATCGTAATTTCTCCTATATATTCATCTTGGGGCTTAATCTATAGGAAAAGTTAGCATAGGTACTGCTTTGCAGCATAATTTGCTAAAAAAATGTTTTTTTTTTAACTTTACATCATAAAGACATGAAATTACCACCACTATCTTAGTGGACCCATGCCCATGTTTACTGTTGTATCGTTAGTTGTTGTTGTCAAAAATAATCTAAAATTGTGACTTTAGCGAACACAATAACTTCATGAAGTCATAAATTTCATAAGCCCCATGGGCTAGTTTTAACCCTCCAATTTGGTGTGCTACCAATTTGCCGAGTAAGATCAAATAACCCATCGGAAATTTTTAGTTCAGCCTGTGCTTCAGGGTTTTAAGCAGTCTGCAACGAAATACCCGGTCTAATTGGCACCGTCCCAGATTTCGGCCCCTCAAATAATTTATTACGCTATCGGTCTTTCCTGCGGCTGCTCTTGTTCGAGTTTTGTTATTTGTATACAGGTGCAGGAGAATAATAAATTGCATACGTTTGAAAATGGAGTTAAACGTACTTAAATACTTATAATAATAATAATAATAATAATAATAATAATAATCATTTAATCTCAGACATCGGTCCATATGTGTTAGTAACAATGATCTTATAACTATGTTAGTACTACATTAAACACAAATTACAAAATAAAACGAGGGCACGCGCTAGCATGTAAGCGCGTCCACCTTTGCAGGACAGGAAGGTCCCATCTCTCGGACAATACCTTCAGGATGCTGTTGGTGCTACTTAGCAGTCGAGCAGACATTGACGCGCTCCGCTTTCTTATTATAGCGTAAAAATCATCGCAATGTGCCTCCGCGAACATATTTGATGCGCTACAGAATCTCGGCAGGTTCAGCAGCACCCGGAAGGCATTGTTGTACTGAACTCGTAGTGCGCTGTACGCCCTCTGCGTGAAGTCGGCCCACAGACTGCACGTGTAAAAAGACTGGCAATACGCTTTGAAAAGTGTTACCTTCACTGATATTGTACACCGTGCAAACCTGCGCGCCAACATGTTACAACGAACGGACAGCGCCCTACGCTCCCTGTCTATGTCTAGGTCATCTGACAAATCATCGACGAACCAGTGGCCCAGATATTTGAACCTATTAACCTTTTCTAAAGGTTTACCGCAAAGAGTGACGGGAGGAACAATTGAGTAGCATTTAGTACCGGCTTTAAAGATCATAAGTTCACTCTTCTTGGCATTATACCTAAGACCATGAGACGCCGCATAAGATTCACAGATGTCTATCAGCTTACGTAAAGCACCGATCGACGGGCTCAGCAACACCATGTCATCCGCGTAGCTTATATTATTAATACACACGCCATCAATAGAACAGCCAATGTTAGTGTTGCTGAGCTCACCGATCAACTCATTCATATACAGGTTAAAGAGACGAGGCGAGGATATACCACCCTGCCTAACGCCACACTCCAACCCGTACAGGTCCGAGCGCGCATTCGACCATCTTACCCTATTTTGCTGCCGACTGTACCAATATTTAAACAAATATACGATTTCACGTGATAAAGTGGTATCGCATAGTAGTTTCTGCCAGAGTCTGTCATAATTAACAAGATCAAAAGCTTTTGACAGATCCAGATAACAAGCGTATACTGGTGTATTTCTAGTTGTATAGTACTGAACCGTCTGCTTGAGACAAAGAATAGCACTCTCAGTTGATAACCCGGGCCTAAACCCAAACTGAGCGTCATGTAATTCCAAGTGCTGATTCAACTGTTGGTCAAGCAGACTGTCCAGCACCTTAGCAATGACAGTCGCAAGTGAAATTGGCCTGTAATTAGACAGACTCGATAGGTCACCAGTCTTGTCTTTTACAATTGGCACAACATCCGTACACATTAAATCCTCTGGCAAAAAGCTATGAGTAACACACAGGTTGCACACACGCCACCTGCGACGAGGGCCCGAGAGGCGATGACACACTGAAATGAGTCTGAAAGGCACGGGCTATATCATGTGGATCGTGTGCACCGCCCACACTCACCGGTGTGCTCGATCTAGGATTCAACTTTCGCGTGTTTTTCCAAAAACTTGCAAAGTTTTTATTTGAATGATGTTTCGCTATAATATCCATCTTAATTTGAGTTTCATTGTTCTGACAGTTATGAAAGAACCACATTTTGTTTATCACTGTTTATATAAAGGAGCACTTCTATCAACTATTACTTATAATTCAAATTCAAATTCTTTATTTCTCAAAATAGTGCAACGTAGTCGCATCTTTTGACGTCAAATTCTGCTTAAAACATAGTTCACTACCGCTTTCTAGACGCTAGTGGAGAAGAAACAGCGCAACAAACTTCACTGCGGCATTTTATAGACGTCAGCTTATAAATAGTGTTTTCTTAAGACTATATATCGAAGAATGTACATTTTTGTTTCGCATCAAGATAATTAAAATGTATAAAAAATCTTATAATAAAACAACTAGCCTAAGTTTAAAGTTAAGTTAATTGTAGATTTTTAAAATATGCTAAAAAAAATTCGCGGTTCTATTACAATATTATGACGTAGTTACAGCATTTTAGAAGGGACCTGCGCTATACTCAAGCCGGACATTTTTGTTTTTAAGATAATCATCTATCCTATAGTATGCTTTTTACATAAGGTAGTCTTCACAATTTTTTTTAAATTTATTCTCAGGCATACCAAGATCCAATTCGGGCAATTTATTATAAAAGCGTCGTATACCTTCTCCCTTAAAATAATCACTAACATTGCTTAGCCGATAGCATGGAAGGAGTTTATTTTTGTTGCGCAGATTTCTGTCTGTAATGTCACTTACTTTTGTATAATTGGATATATTTATTCTGACATACAGTATGTTTTTGAATATGTATTGGGTGTATCTCGTATATATAGTGGCTAGTTAAAATATTAATGCCTTTTGAATCGATCCCTAAGAATAAAGAATAAATGGGACGAATTACCCTTTTTGTAATATTAAGATAGAGAGTTTCTAAATCTGCTGCACACCCCTAAAGTAGTATTCCATAGGATATCAGACTATGAAAGTAACTAAAGTATACCAGTCTAGTAGTAGATTCATCCGTCAACTGCCTAATCTCTCTGACAGTATAAGCAGCAGAGTTGAGTTTATTGTCACCCCATTGAAATTTCGAATTTATTGTAATTCCTAGGAAAGTAGTGCTATTTACCAATAACCTTTACCGGCCCCTCCTTCCTCCCCCAGCACGACATCAACGTGGGCTTGCATCACATTAGGCAGTGTAAACTTGATGCATTTGGTCTTCTCTGCATTCAACAATAGGTTGTTTGCAGAAAACCAATTTGAAATTTAAAATATTAGTAAAACTGTGTGCTACGCCGATCTACTTTGAATATTAGTGACGTATCATCAGCAATCAATACTATGCCATAATGTGCTTCGATTATATAAGGCAGGTAATTGATATAAACCAAGAAAAGAAAAGGTCCTCAGATTGATCCTTGGGGTACGCCTATTTTGACGTTTGATTCATTTGACGTTATTCAAATTAACAATCTGAAGTCTATCTATGAAATTAGTTTACTCTGCCGACCCAAGGAATTGTCAATGTCAATTGTAATTGTCCATATCATGAATTTAATGTAGTCAGCGGCGTGCAGTCAATTCCTGGACTGAAAATTTAAAAAAATAGGAAAGTTCCTTTAGTGAAAATATATTTTAAATTTATAGCACAACATTGAAGTCTCTATGAAAATAGAGAGTAATGAGTTTATGGTCAAATCGTCTATTTAATATTTGTGAGATACAAATGGTTACTATTAATACAATTAAAATATATCGTACCTATTATAAGCGTGTGGAGTTTGTTACACCACTTCAACTCCACTAACGCCAAGAAATCAGTAGTAAACTTAAGTTAGGTAGAACCAACGTCAATAAGTTATAACACAATTAAACTGTATTGGAAAATAAAGAACTGAACTAAACTAAAAACAACTTCTCTACTCGATGAACAGATGAAAAAGTAGTAATGATTTAGATGTTCAACCAACTGAAAAATATTTTATCAGACGCTGTGATAAATTCAGGTGGAATTTTCCTTCTATTATCTGCAGCGGTCCTGGGTTCATTCCAACAATAATTACTCTTTATTATCCTCGGTGTGTGAATCCATAGCGCGGATTTTCCCTTTGTTAAAGCTAGTGATAAATAAAAGGTATAAGCCAACAAGATGGATGTAGACGAAAAAAATATCTTTGTATACCGGTTGAGTTGAAATTTCTCGCTTTTTCTTATAATGTGATTTTCATGTAGGTAAATAACCTGATACTGTAGACAGTAGAATAATATATATTGCTACACACAATAAAAATGTATTAAGGAAATGCCAGTATTTCGTAATAATCGCGGCAAAATCGTACATTAGAAACTGATTACATGGAAGTGCATATAAATATTTTGAATTTCCCGATTTTGAATTTGGAATGGTGAGATTGGTGACACTTTGCTACATTATCAAAAATAAGAGGAGTTGGATGGTTTCTATGTAACAGTTCAAAATCAGAAAAACGTGTATAGATGACAATAGACTTGCTCCCAAGAAATATGACAGTTGTAAAAAAACTGTGTTGACAAACTCGGATAAAACAGTGAATGTGTAACACAATTTCCCTGAGATGTCTCCTTTGAAATCTTGTCCTTCTTTATAGGTGTTGTAAAAAGTTGCCTTTCGCTTCGACATATTTATTCCAATCTGTCACGGCTCATAAAAACGTTGAGAATACTCGTTTTACATAGTCAAAAATCGTACAATACGTATTCACCTTCCGCATATTTTAATAGTCAAACGAGATGCTAAACTCAACTCTATTTCCATGACATAAAAATATATCATGTATTAAATCAAAGGGTATCGAAAAAAAAAGTTATTTGACATAAGCAATAAAAAGTTCTAAAATTGTCGGTGTAGAAATCGTCAGTTTCGGATGTTCACGAGTATCGAGACACGATCCGATTCAAATAATCGTCCCCTTGGGCAGATCCGTCATCAATATTTCAAGGGATATCGAATGCGGGCTACCGATTTGCTCTTTCATTCCTTTCTCCGAATGTGCGGAGCTGATTGCTTTGGTCTCTCATTCATTTGGGTTGGAGAATTTGTGAGGAATACCCTTTTTTCTTCGCCTATGCAATAAACAATTGCGGGAATCCTACTATATTCCTATACTTTATATTATTATGGTATGGTATATAGATTTTTACTCGTAAAAAACAATTTTTGAATTCATTGAAATACCTGAAAGGTAGATGTTAGAAAATGTACAATGTCACCAGTATTATAGCAATACAAGAAAGATTCTTCTTTGAGACAGATTTTGACTAAACTATAATTACGAAATAATTTACTGACATTGTATTTTGGTCAGATTTTAGTGTACAGAATGTTAGCGGAATGCTGCAAAAACCAAGACGGGCAATGCTGACTTGAAAAAAAAAATTGAGCTAGAAATATATTAATTTTTATTTTAATTGTAATTATGTTTTGAAGTCACGATTTTTAAACTTTTGATTGGCATTATTCACGCTCCATTGTGTTAGAGCAGATAAATTAAACAATAATTTAAAACAATTGGGCGCCCGAAAACAAAATTAACTAATTTTTGAAATCATTAGTAATCTACAGTTTACTGTATAGAAAATTATTTTCATAGATTTGAATAATGAGGAACTTGTTGCGTATCACTATACGGTAACAAGTTCCTCATAATTATCCTCATATAAGCTGCTTATCTTTGGTCGCAAGCTGCAACTAAAGACATAAGTCAATATAATGTCCTCACCGGGGACAAACTTGTCCCTATTTTATGCTAATCTAACGGCCCGTGTAATTGTTTTGTGTTGCTGCCTCTTGGCAAGCATTTCTACTAGAATATCTTCATATTAGAACTAGCTACATATTCTAGCATAAACAATTACGTCACACATATATTTTCTTGTATTACAAACATTGTCCTGACAATGAGGAATACAAAATAAAACATAATTATTCAATTCAATGTACTCGTTATGCAGGTACGTGCGGTAGGTACAGTCAGCATCAAATCGATCTTGACCTACAAAGTACACAAAATGATCTTAATGACTTGCCCCCCCCCCCCCCCTAGCAGTTGAGTGATTGTTCTGATATTTTTGGTACACACCTTTAGCTCGGACAATAATACTATTTAAATCAATAAAACAGTTCGATTTGATATTAATACCTTGGTTGTAGGATCATTTTGAGACTTTGTCGTCAAGATCGTTCTGACGCTGACTGTACACACAATTAGGCAAATTTTTCATTTTCAATTTTTTAATTGCCGACGCCAGAACGATGGGCTTTGCTATGATTTGCTTCGGACTTAGTTTTTTTGTTTGAAAGGTATATTAGTCAGGAGTGTTCTTAGTTATGTAATTAAGTGTATATTTTTTCACAACTCCTTAAATATGGGAATCAGCTGAAAAGGGCTTGACTAGTAAAATACCATTCACTATGATAAAATTCAAATCCATGTCAAATCCACAAAATGATAATAACATTTTTTTCGCAACTCTCTCAATTTGGGTGTCCAATCAAAGAGCATGACTACTAGATCAATTTAAAAAGTGTAAAATAAAAATTAAATTTATAATTTAAAAACCTCCGTCTCTGCAGCAGCAGTACTGTACTGGTACAGCCATCCGTGCAAGGTATATGGGAAGGAGCATTTTTATTTGAGTATGAGGCGAGTGTGGATGGTACCGTCGGAAGGGGAAGACCTAGGCGCACATACCTGGACCAAATCGGGGAAGTTTTAGAAAAGGGGCAGGTCAGGAGTACTCTAAACCGACGAGCATGCATGAAGAATGTAATGAGAGTGAATGAAGCGAGAGTAGTATGTCAGGATCGTAGCAAATGGAGATCCGTGATCTCTGCCTACCCCTATGGGAGACAGGCGTGATTTTATGTTTGTATGTATGTATGTATCAAAGTAATTGAAATATCAGAAACTCAAAACAATGCAACATGGTAAATATCCCAATTACTTTGATACTGATGTAAGTGATCACGATAGTTTAAATAGCATTTTTATAATTTAATACAGAGATGTACCTTACACAAAACTTGTGCTAGAATCTCATGCATTTTGTTGTATAGCAAGTGTACCGACTTGCAGGTGAGGTTATCTTGAGTCTATAAGCTGTTGGCATAACCTCTTTTTGTGTTCCTGTCGGTGAGTAGGGCAGGCAGGTTGAGTCGGAAGGGCCAAGGCCTATACTGTTTTATCTTTAACACCGACATCATAGAAACTCTCTGTGCTTACAAAGTTAGCAGCGCGAATGTGACTCCATTGGTGTTGCATAATATGTAATAAGCAACAGCAGGATATATTTTCAACTCGTATATTCATAAATTAGATACAATTACAAGTAGGTACCTACAATTCTTGAATTCCCATCATCATTCTCTAATCCCACGAGCGCCCACAATGTAATCCCGCCAAAACACGTCCACAGAGTATATCTCCTTATTCCGCCGTGCGCTACCGACAACTTCTCACCACTTCAAGTTGTCGGTGTTGCTGGCACAATAAATACAATCTGAATTAATAGATTATACAAAATATAAATCGATATTATAAATCGATATTATTATTTTATTTTTTATTGTAATTACTATAGATTACTTACTATAGATTATTACTATAGGTCACGGTGGCCACACCCGTATCTATGCGTGCCTTTACAGGTCTCATAGCGGTGACTAGGGCACGGCTCAATTATTTCAGCATCTGCAGCGGTCGGCGGACAGCGTAATTGAGCAGTACCCCACTGCGGAATTAGTATTCTTGGGGGACTTCAACGCCCACCACGTGAAGTGGCTGGGGTCTCCTAGGACTGAATTTGCGGGAAGGGCTGCTCACGACTTCGCTCTGACCTATGGGCTCTCTCAACTGGTTCATTCTATCACTAGAACACCAGAAGTTGACACCCACAGAAGCTCTATACTGGACCTTCTGCTGACTACGCTCCTGGATTAATACTCCATAAGGCTGGAAGCACTTCTCGGTAATTCGGACCACAGCCTCGTTCGGGCGCAAGAGACACTCACGCGGCCTGAACCACCGCGGCCACCTCAGTGGCGGCACATGTGGCACTACAAGTCAGCAGACTGGGACGGACTGCGTACCCGTGGAGGCAGCTTTGCTTCACTTCTGATGATCCAAGCTCCTGTGCAACAGCAGTCGCTGACGCGATTCTAGCGGGTATGGAATGTTACATCCCCAACCGCTGGGTCGCGACAGGAGCGAGCAAACGCCCGTGGTTTAATAGGCCTTGCAGGGAAGCTAGAGACCGCAAGCAATCTGCATACAAGGCTTGGACCACGGCTCTTGCCAATAAGAATCCGAACATCGCTGAAGTGAAGCGAAAGTTGAATGCTGCTTCAAGGTCCAGTAAAAAGGCAACGTTTAGAGCAAAGTTTGAGTTCATCGTCAGAATTGGCGAGCGGCTTGCGCGCTACACATCTGGCAGTCGTGCATTTTGGTCGCTCGCTAAAGCTGCTGAGGGAAACTTCTGCCAGTCTTGCCTTCCGCCGCTGCGAAAATCCGACGGTAGTCTAGCCTATGGCGCTAAGGAGAAGGCCGATCTTTTGGGTAATCTATTTGCGTCAAACTCGACTATGAACGACGGGAACACCGAACCACCCATCATCTCCAGCAGCTTCGATGACAGAAGTTAAAATCACGCAACGGGTGGTCCGGCGCGAGCTTAAGTCCCTAGATGTTCGGAAGTCGAGTGGGCCGGACGGTATACCGGCGATGGTGCTTAAGCACTGTGCCCCCGAGCTGTGCCCTGTACTTACACGCCTTTTCGTACTCTCATACTCCGCGAGGCAGGTCCGGCCTCGTGGAAGACTGCATTCGTGCACCCTGTACCTAAAAAGGTGGCAGGACAGATCCGACCAATTACAGGCCTATCGCTAAAATCTCTCTTCACTCGAAGGTTATGGAGCGTGTTATTAATACACAGCTCCTGAGGTACCTTGAAGGAAACGATCTACTGAGCGACCTACAGTACGGCTTTCGCCACCGTCGCTCTACCGGTGACCTTCTTGTGTATCTCACAAATCGGTGAGCGCAAGCCATCGAGAGTCGCGGTGAGGCACGAGCGGTCAGCCTCGATGTAGCGAAGGCCTTCGATCGGGTCTGGCACAAAGGTCTTCTTACGAAGTTGCCATATTATGGACTCCCCGAGGGATTGTGCGAATGGATCTCCAGCTTTTTGTCCAACAGAAGCATCCAAGCCGTCGTCGACGGCAGCTGCTCGGACCGCATGAACATAAACGCTGATGTCCCACAAGGCTCCGTGTTGTCTCCGACGCTGTTTCCGCTGCATATCAATGACATGCTGTCTGATGGCTCCATTCATTTTTATGCGGACGACAGTACCAGGGACACCGAGTACCGTGCAAATATCCCTCAGTCCGAGGTGGAGAAGAGTCGCGAACAACTTGTTTCTGAAATCGAGACTCAGGAGTATCCGATTGGGGACGACTAAACCTAGTCCAATTCAACCCAACTAAGACACAAGTATGTGTATTCACCGCTAAAAAAACCCCATTCATTGTAGAGCCACAATTCCTGGGCACACCACTTACCATCTCCGCAAGTATCGGGATCCTTGGTATCGATATCTCCAGGGACGTCCAATACCGAAGTCATTTGCAGGACAGGTTTAAGTTGGCATCAATAAAGCTCGGAGTGCTCAACAGGGCGAAGCAGTACTTCACTGTAGGGCAGCAACTCCTTCTTTATAAAGCACGGGTCCGGCCTCACATGGAGTACTGCTGTCACCTTTTTGTTGGAGCACCTGCATACCAGCTTGATCCCTTCGACTCGTTGCAAAGACGGGCATTGAGGCTGGTTGACTCACTGATTTTGCCACACTATGTGTGTTCTACCGCCTATACAATGGTTTGTGCTCAGATGAATTGTTTGACATGATGCCCGTAGCTACATTCTATCATTGCACCTCTCGCCATAGGCAGGGAATTCATCCCCACACATTGCGACCTGAGACGGTGCGCACTGTGCGGTACGAAAGAAACTTCATCCCACGCACACTCAAGCTGTGGAATGACCTCCCTGTTGCGGTTTTCCCAAGCGCCTACAATATGGGGTTCTTCAAGAGGGGCATCAGAAGGTTTCTTCATGGTCGGCAGCGCCAGTGTGATACCCCTGGTGTTGCATACGTCCATAGGCCACGGAAACCGCTTCCCATTAGGTGGGCCGTGTGCTTGCCTTCCAACTAAGTAGAATAAAAAAAAAACTTTATTAACTAAACCTTACACATATGTCTATAGGCCACAGTAACCACTCTACACCCATTCACAACCAAAATTATTACGTAGTGCTTAGTTTGGTAATGTTCATTATTATTGTTAATGTTAACAAGAACAATTCTCATTTCCTCGGAACATTCATTACCGTGACTGCAGCTTGCTCTCCGGTACCTACACTATTTACTACTGCAGTTCACTCCACAAAAGGCTTACGTAGTTAGTCTGCCGAGCTATGAATATTTATCTGAGCTTAATGCTCACTTCATTATTTAATACTTAATGAGATGAACTTTGTTGAATAATAATTGATTTCAACATTGAAAAATTGGTAGAGTATGATAAATCAAATTAACATTGTATAAAAGAATATAACGTAAATATTACAGACTGAAAGAATATTTATTTATAATATGCTGTGTCTGTAAAATAGGGACATACTCTCCATAAACACTAAAGGTCTCCGCAATTCCAAGCCTCCCAACATTGGGAGAAGCTTATGTCCAGCAGTGGACTGCGATGGGCTAATTTATTTATTTATTTAGTGCCAACCGACGCCAATGGGCTCCGTCGCTCTATAACTCAAAACAAAATCAATTATTAAAGGAATAATATCGCATGCTAAGATAAGATAAGTCAGTTCCCGAAAATTTCTGCAGTAAACAGTCATTCTGACAAAACGTCATTGTGACAAAACGTCATTGTGACAAAACGTCATTGTGACAAAACGTCATTGTGACAAAACGTCATTGTGACAAAACGTCATTCTGACAAAGGTAATTCTGACAATACGTCACTCTGACAATTATACAAAATGTTCTTTGAATAGAATCTGGTGTTTACAGGCTCATACCACACATTGAATCGTCATCAATAACAATGTTTGTTTTCGTAACGAAACAGTAAGTAAATTGCTGCAACCGTATAACAATGTATAGACCCTGCCCTTTGTATTATGAAGATCATGTTAACTCAACAAATTGAAAGGACCTTTTAAACCCTCTAGTCAAATTGAACAGACCCAACCAATTATTTTTCGTATTTATATCTATACTATATCGTGTTTACTTTATTAAAGATTGAGTATGTTGGGTAGGACGGTAGATAGCTAATATGAAAATAATTCAGGCCTGGGGGTGACGGGTGGAGCCGCCTGTCACCCTGGCAGAAGCAGGCGCCTTGCGCGCCTCGCCATTTCCGGGGACGACTTGGGGACTTTGTGGTCCCCACATCCGAGGAGAAGGTCAGATCGAGACAGATGGCCCTGAGTCAGTTGAGGTGGAAGGATTTGCCTGTTAACCTCACAAGACCTTCGGCAACCAAAAACGATCCACAGGCATCGTGCGCTTTAGTCGGTTCGAGTCCGACATAAGCGGGCATAAAATATGAACATAATATTTCCGTAATAAATAAGAAATACCTTAGAAAAGTGCTGCTAGTAGACCATTATTTATTAAAAATATTATATTTCAGACAATCATAAAAAAATAATCGTGAAAAGAAATAGAAGTAGAAATAACGAAAGATATATTTTTTTAAAACAACTTAGGTGGTAGACAAGCACCTGATAGACAGTGGTTACCGTGCCCTATGGACGTGTGCAACATCAGAGAACTCACACTTGTGCTGCGGACCCGGTAAGTGTTCTTGAATCGTAGCAAGTGGAGAGATTTTCCTTTTTTGACTGACTCTGCCTACTTCAATAAAACAAAAAAACAAATTGGAGTAAACTCCAATATTGGTCTTTGGGAGAGTGAAATCAAATAATGCAATTATTGCTCTCGAGTGTATTACAAATTATTATCGTTAAAATATTTTGATTTAGTCGATCTATAACTTTTTTTGATTGATAAGAATGAGCCGAAGATGACATAACTGAGTTTTTTTAGGTTAAAAAGCTAAATTTAAAAAGTTAAAAAGCTTAATGTTATACATCGTACAAAGTTTACCAATATAAAACTTCAACGAATGTTGATGGGTACCGGGTATTGCGCTGCCTCATTCGGGTTTCCCCGGACTTGTCCTAGTTTGCAGAATATCCGGGTTCATCTGGCGGAGTTTTCAAAAAGATACTGGGTCAAACTCGAACCCTTTTTTGAGTTCCAATGTTGAATAACAATCGACTGCTGTGTATGTTAAGTTGTAGAGATTGTTTAAATTGAATTGGAGAATAAGGGTGCATGGAACTAAGATAGATGATCCACCATTCTGGTAAGCAATAATAATAGTGTATAGGAAACACCACAAAGATTGTATCTAAGCTAACCTCGTGTTGTGTTCCCAATGGTGAGTTGGGTAGCCAGAGCTCACTGGAAAGTTAATGCGCTGTCAGTGGGAAGACCAAAGGCTTGTCCTGGTTTTCTTCTGCACTGACGGCACAGAAACTCTCTGTTCTTATATGATCGGTAGCACAGGTGTACCTCCTAACTAAATTCTTGCACACGTTCATTGGTTACGGTAATCACTCTCCATCAGGAGGGCCGTGTGCTTGTCTGCCATCTAAGGTGTATAAAAAAAACTTGAAAGCAATTTCACCAACTGATTGTCGGATAAACGTCTAAAACTTGCTTACCTTTCATTGTTTGGGGGTCAAATGGTAGTTACGTAAAAGCCAAGATATGCCAAATCAAGAAAAAGAGTAGAAAAGTATATAGATGATGATGATGGTGCTGGCAGCCTTAATAAGGTACCTTATAAGGTGAATAAATCTTTCCCATTCAATGAGGAGTATTACTAAATAATTAATATTACATTATATCGTAAACACTAAAACCACAACAAACAAAAATATATTATTTTTTTAAATGAACAGCTTAAACTGCGCAAGCTATAATACCGGATGGATAAAAACCTCATTCAGAATTCGCGTTATAACCCAAAGAAAGCAATTTCGTGCTAAGTGAAGCAAGTAAAAAGAGGCAACTTACCACGTCTGCCTTCCAGCATGAGCTAGATGTCACGTTTTCTAATAAATAAGATTAAAAGCTATGCGGAAATTTGTTTTTAATGCACGCATGCGCATATTAACTTTAAATTTCAATTACCTTTTTATTTTCAACACACGTTTTACATAAAATATTGGGATAATGAATATTAATAAATAACACTTTTTTCACATATTTATTTTTATGTTTGATGAACACAAAAGATAACACAGCATAAAACCTAAATGGAAAGTTCAATGAACACAAAACAAAAAAGTGTGGTGCAATTCCTCCGTACTTGATACCCCTGAAAATCGATCTTAATTTAAAATAGCGTTTTGTCACACCGTTGTCAAACAATACCTACCAACATATTGAGAGGTATTGTGACTAATCTAATAAACTTTCATCACAATTACAATATATTTCTAATAACCCTTCTTGGCAGTCGGCTAAGAAGAGGAGTTCTAAATTCCTCATAACTTTTTTCCCTTTTAAATGAAACCGTTGCTATGTCAACGATTGCTGTATTATAACTAAGTTCTTGAAGCAATTATATCCAAATTGCATTGGACTAGAGCTTTGGTGAATTTGACATGATATATTTCCTTGTGGTTCTAAACGTCAGTCTAATCGATTTGAGGGTTGCCGAACACTCAGATAATATCAGATCCTATTAAGATCCAGAGGTAGTACGTATCGGGAGCCACAGGCTTATTAATATGCCCCATTCGGAACTACGTAACAAATTCAATAGAATATTCAGCGAGACAGAATCTAACACGTTATATCGTATTAAATGCTGCCAGAGTAATATGTGAGAAATATCGTCGACCATAGAGCGTCATACAGTTGCAGTTATTTTTAATAAAACTGAAATGTACTTGATTTATACGTATTTTGTCGGGTTGCAACAAGATGGCGCCCGTAATATCTGCATGGAACCGTTTAGATGCGGTTGGCGGGTGCAATTTTAGTTTTTCTCGCTATCTGGCAATTTGAAACTGGCGAGAGAAAAGACAATTTTATTAAAAACCAATGTGCTTTTGCAATATTTATTAACTACGCCATCATTTATCATAAAAAGTCACAATTGCGATTGACTTAAAGTTTTTATTTAGTTTGGTATGCAATTACGTTTGAAAAAATGTGTTTTAATGAATAGCCAATCACTTCTGCTAGAATGAAAAAAAGAACGGACTGCTGACCGCTGAAAAACATCAGCTCCATAGCAATAAGATCATATAACGGTACGTGAAACAAAATGTAGCCCAAGTTAACCTCTTTTGCAAGCCGGTACGTAGGTACCAGCTTGCAAAAGACTTGTGTGTAGACACATGCTGATAGACAAACAAGACCCTGGCACAGGCTTCTCTCTTGGGGTTTAGTGACAATCACTCACGTAAAAGATGAATCATGTTATGAAGAAAGACAAAAAGAAAGAAAATTGAAAATGGATCGTCCATACATGTATAAAATTTAAAAATACATACAATAAAGCCAATGACAAAAAATACAAAAAAAGAAAAACAATATTACTTAGTGGCAAGTAGTTAACCCATACATAGCTACATACTCAGGCAGCGACGCGTGATAATGATGATGCCCGAAACGGTTAGATTTTTAAAATACTTGTTTAGTAAAATAGTCATCGACCACGGACCCCGGGCTCTAAACACAATCAGGATTAGCACTTGTACTCGTATGATAATGACATTGATGACTTTTTTGGTACTGCTTTATGTCTGGTGCCTTTTAGGTGTTCCTAATTACCTATACCCACGTACAGTCGACCAGATCGATCTTGACGAACATAAAATGATCTTAACGCCTTGGTTTTTCTCCCTTCCTGCTGATTAATTGTTCTGATATTTGATACACACCTTCAGTTCAGGCATTAATACAATTTAAATCAATAAAACAATCGGAGACTCCGTAGTCAGAATCGTTCTGACGCTGACGTAGATCTTTTATGAACTTTTAGTTACCACTATACTAAACTACACCTTAAAACATCACGCATATTTTTCGTAGGCTCCTATGACATTAATAACAAACTGATAAACTATCTTGTATCTCGTTTTCACACCAAACGACTCAAGAGAATTTGAAATGCACAATTAATAAATGAACGTGATCCCATAGTACACCTATAAAATCTCATAGCATGTGTCTAGATCAAGGCGAAACTGTAACAAAGTGGAACTTTACAATAGCGTGTCGCTACATATTTTAGTGGGAGACGGTAACTTGTCGAACTTATCTCGGAAGAGCTAGGGTTGGGACGATATCAGTTTTATTATATGCTTGCTTTATTAAAATCCGTATTAGGTTTATATAGTTAGCTATTTAGACGTGAAGTTGGTACTCCCGCACATAATTTAATTGATACGGTCAACTTTTATTAAGATAGTGAATCAGAGAGCTTAGTTTTTATCATTTTCCCATTTTCGTCTTTTTCTTCTTTTACCTGCTAAGAGTGGTAAATATTCTAATGTTGCAAGCCGTTATAAGCAATAGGCATGGTTATCGTGTACCATAAGTTCAAGTGTTGTGTTATTGTGTTATATAAAAAATTAGTAGCGAAAATTCGAAAAGAAGTAGCATTGGACGCACATACAATATCATTTCAATTACTTCATGCATAATATTCCATTAAAATATACAGTTTTCTTATTAAACTCTTTTATCATGTCTGGAGATACACTTAATAAAATATTTTTTATATGTAATAATACATACTTATATATTAATATTGATAATATATCTGATTTAACAAATAATGTGTACATTAAGTCAATACAATTTAGTTTTTGTCAATAAATTAAACAAATAACCCGCCCTGACCGTTTCCAGCGCAAAAGTGCTCATCACACTCGCCGCGGTTCCATGCTGGATTGCAATGGCCAGCTATTGCATCAAAAATGTTCCGGAACTGGAGTCACTAGTTATCTCTATGAGCCTGTTTCCAATTTCTATTACAACGAGTTTAGCCTCCTTGCTCCAGTATCCCAAGGACTCCACCGCTATCGGCACAAAGTGACACAGTGACTGTCAAAATTAAAATTAAATTTGAGTATACATCATAAAGTGATGAGACCAATCCGATCTTCATTTTATCACAACCTCGATTTGTCGATATGAATATTGTTATCAGGTCCCTCACTAGTTTGCCGGCTATGTGCGTCACCCATTTAGTACATACAGAACTTGGGTCTGAATCTTCGGAAATAAACTTTGCTTATCCAGAATGTTCTTCAAAAATAAATTTATGAGATATTCGTGGACCTTTTTCAATCTCTGAAACCAGCCCTTTATATTGAGCCTCATCTATTCATATAGAACCTCTAGCTGACCCTACCGTTACATTTGGTGGGTGAATAGGAATCAATATCAGTTATCACGCTTTTCTGTGATATTATATGTGAGGTAAGGAAGTTTGAATACACTCGAGAGCAATGAATCCGGGTCACTTAAAGAATCCTAAAAATCTCGGAAACTAAAAATGCTAGGTTAATGCAATAAATTGTATTTAATAGACAATGTAATACTCCTTAAATGAAGGTATTAAAACTTCTTAGTTATTGTAAAGTTATATCATAAAAAAATCAAATTTGAAAAAGGGCCACTTTCGAAGATGGAACTACGAAATTACAGCATTTGGTGTTGCTTTTGTTTGTAATCTGTCATTTATGTGGGTACATAAACCATGTTGATAGTGCTCTATATTCATTAATCAAGCTGAAATTATGTCGCTTACGCCTGAAGAATGCACCAGAATACTTACAATGCTGGAAACCGGCCGGAGTCAGCGCGATACAGCCAGGACTGTCGGTGTGTCGCTGTCAACAGTACAAAGAGTTCTCCGACGTTACGAAGAAACTGGTTCTAACCTACGCAGACCAGGAACGGGCAGAACCAGGTGTACCACAGCACGAGAAGACCGATACTTGGTGAACACCATGCTTCGAAATCGCTTTCTCACAGGAACTGAACTCACCAATCAGTTTCGACGCCTCGGAGGAAGTAACCCAAGTGCATGGACAGTAAGACGTCGGCTTGCTGAATCTAACTTAAAACCCCTTAGACCTGCAAACGGCCCTAAACTGGAGCGTGGGCATCGTATTTCGAGACTAAGTTATGCCCAGAGCCACGTAAATTGGAGTATTGAAGATTGGTCAAAAGTTATGTTCTCCGACGAATCAAAATTTATGCTCTACAAGCACGATGGAAGACACAGAGTGTATCGAAGACCAGGGGAAAGATTCAAGCAAGCATGCATCGAAGAAAAAGTAGCCTACGGTGGTGGGTCTGTACTTGTGTGGGCCGGAATTTCTTCTGAAAGTCGCACAGAGCTGGTGATCATAGAAAACGGCTCTTTAACTAGCGTAAGATATGTGGAAGAAATCCTCAATGATCACGTTGGTCCATTTATGGTCAATTTAGGTGAGGATGCTATATTTATGCATGACAATGCCAGACCTCATACAGGTAGGATTGTGAATGACTACCTTCAAGAGATGAACATTACTCGTATGGAGTGGCCAGCGCGCAGCCCGGATATCAACCCGATCGAGCATGCTTGGGACGAGCTAGGCAGATGCGTAAAACAACGAAACCCTCCCCCAATCACGCTTCGTGAGCTCAAAATTGCTCTCACAGAGGAATGGGAGAATATTCCCCAAAATCGTATAAGGAACTTGGTGTACAGCATGCCAAACCGCGTAAACGCAGTAATGGAAGCACGAGGAGGCAATACGAAGTATTAAAATTCAAGAAAATCGTAATAAAGTTCAAAAATTTCATGTTTCCTATTTTTGTTTTAAGGAGAGATCAGCAGTTTTTTTCTTTATGTAATTTTGTGTTAATAAAATGTATGGTGACTCATATTTTTTTTACTTTCATTTAAGGAGTATTACATTGTCTATTAAATACAATTTATTGCATTAACCTATCATTTTTAGTTTCCGAGATTTTTAACATTCTTTAAGTGACCCGGATTCATTGCTCTCGAGTGTAGTATTGTTATTCTTACTGCCTACACCTAAAATACGTAAAATGCGACGATAATATTGTTTGTGTGTATGTTTTATCTCAAGTCTATATAATCTAGAGCGGGTAAGCAAAAATGTGTTTCAATAATATTACAGTTTCTAGCCCTATGAGAGCGAGATACTACTAGATACTTGCTGTGAATGGACAATGGATGTTTCAATATGGGGTATGAATAATAAATAACTCTGAAAATATTATTATTTTTTGCTGTAAATTAAAACGTCTTTATTATACACAAATAACATATCTTTAAGAGATATCAAATTTGTGGTACGTACAGATGGTAGCTTCATCGCTCTGCGGCAATTTCTTACAGGCAATCATAGGATGGAGGAAAAAAATAGGAGAAGAATATTTCAGAGCAGTTAACAATATATAAAGAAAATAAAACAATAATATTGAAAACACATAAACGTGATAGAAAACAAAAACATAAATATGCTTCGTGTCAGTGACGCCAGTGGCAGTAGCGTTCTTTTATCTCGAACGGATTTTGAATATCGATTCAGGTCATACCTATCAAAAAATCCATGGTCGTTGAATCCTTAACAAGAAAGAAAAGTAAAACTTGTAAGATAAGAGGAAGCGTTAGTAACTTTGTGGGTTTGAATACTGGCTATCACTCTACTGATACGAACCTATTCTTAACACAAGCCATTAAGTTTAACTGGTCAGTTAGTGAGAATACTAGTAATTTGGTTTCTAGCAATCTTACAAACAAATTGTTCTCATCCAAATTGCAAGTTTCGACATTATCTATTATGCGATTTTGACCTTTATGAACAGACTAATATACAAACAATGCAACTTCATTAAAAATTTGTAAGAAACTTGAACAGTAAAAGTAATTTACTTAGACTCTTTTAAAAATAGATAAATAAATATGAAAATGGAACGTAAATAGTTGATAAAACATTAATTTTACTCTAGCCTCAAATATGGCTTATTTTCACGATTTTGTTCCCAAAGGCTACAAGACTAAACTTTAATATAATTAAATCATTCCCATGGGCTCTAAAACTATATAATATTAATTTTCTTAAAACGTTTGTTCGGTGATTCCTTTACACTTATTTTATTCGTTACATTTTATCCCAGATTCCTACACTTAAGAAATTTAAACAAATTGTTTTTTCGTCGCTTCTTCTTCGTGACATCACAGCAAAAAGTGTCTCCGGATACGACCACAGAATACCGTAAAGGGGAAACAATTTGCAATCAGACTTTACTTCAGGGAATAAATTAAAAGTTGTCGGCTTTAAATTAGAGGTTCCCGAATAATTGAGATTTTTACCCGTAAGGTGGTAGAGCGTGACGGTGGAATAAAAATGTAGCAAGGAAATAAGTGAGTTATCAAACTAAAATTCCTGGTAATGTGCGAATGACGGCTTTGGTGTGTGTTTTCAGTGGTTTATTGGGTGTAGTCCAGGAACCTTTTTTCGCGCATCCCAATCACCCAATCCCCTCGAAGACCCTTAGCCGTCCGTTGGATCGTTTATATCAGATTTGAACTTGTAATCCTCTGAAGTCATTTTGGGTTTTCAGATACGGGCGAGGGGGACGGGGTGAAGATTGCTAATTCATCCCAGCGGGTCATCAAGGTAAGATTTTTACAATTTGATAACTATCAACTAAATATTCCATGGATTCATTTTCAATACGTCCAATTGTTTTCTTACATAAATTCTTGATTGTAGTTAATGGCAAGGATTAAATATTTTCTAAAATGTATTGGTAGGTTTATAAAACATACTGATACTTAACACTTATCACATCCAGCTATATTGACATGCTCATGTTAAAACTAGGTGCACGTCGTGGTATAATCGAACCCTCGATCGTAAGGCTCCTAAACCACTAACCGAACTGTTTTTATTCACTAAAGAATAATATTTCTTGATATACTTGACTATATTTGATAAAATTGACACAGTGGGTTTGTATCCTCATAATTCCCTTTGAAATGTCAGGCCTGATGAGCTCGTAATCCGCGGTCAGCAGTGATGGTTTCATATCATGCTAACGCTAGCCGACTTGCGGTCACCCCTGTCGCCTGCTGTCAACAAGTACAATGTACGCACTGGACGCTAAACACAGTGGTCATTGTTGACGTAACTACGTCAGTTACGCGAAGTATGTTTATGTTAAGCATAAATTAACTTTACAGTTTTGGGAAAAGTAAATTGCAGTGATTTACTCTTTTTAGTTTATCTTTAATTTATGTGTGGTTGGAATTGAGAATATTAGAAGGTTCTTACAGAGTCGGCTTCCTGAGTTTGACACTCCTGGTATTGCATACGTGGGCCATGTATTTGTCTGCCACCTAAGTGGTATAAATAAATCTTAATAGTAGTCAGATAATCATTTATTCAGCGTTACTTCAGCGTTACTTGTGTTCTTTGCTCTAACGGAAATTCTTAATAAAGCTTTGCTTCAGGAAAATAATCCTTATACTCAGCAGTCACAACCTCTACATTTGCACTAACTAGAAATACCCTATTTTGTAAAATTAATATAATTCTCTAATATCAAGTCATGTCACCATTTTGTTTTATTTCCAATATTATTTTCTGTGATGTTTTTTCATGTACTGTTCTTGTCACTTCATTGTTCATTCACTCGTGAAAGCTGCATTTTTGTTCAATGGCTGGAAAGTAGATAAAAAATAAAGCTAGGAATAAGGTCATGTCAGATTTTTACATTTTTCGATTCGTTATTAGATATAAAAACATTTTTATATATCACTTACAAAACCACTCATTTAAATTGTTTAATCATACAGTACGTATAGTAACACCTACTAGTAGTCAGTAATGATAGTCTAGGATACAATAACCATAGCTTGCAATAGCATGGGTTCTAGAATATGGCAAAACATACTTTACATTTCTAACATGGAATCGCATCAATATCACATCCAAACTCTTTTCAAGAATATAATTATAAAGCACTTAAAAAGATTCTCCCCATCCATTTTCAACCATAATCGGCCATTTCACACAACTGGAGACAAGTCCAACCCAGGCGTGAACTCCCGTCACGTTTTGAACACTACGTGCGAAGAAAACTAAAGTCATATTAGACAAAAATGCATAATATTACATTTCAGAAAAAAACTACTAAAAGATTGATACTGGTACACATTTCTGTGTATGCTAATAGACACACTAATTCCAAGAAAAGTTGTGCCACACTTGACAGTTTGACACTTCTTCAAACCCTGAAATGTGGCACAAGTAGTGAAAATATGTGTGCCACACGTGTGTTTGCGTTCACTTGGGGTATATAACAGCATCTTGTCTTTACCTTTGTCGGAGGACGCTAAAGGTCTATGCAAAATTGTTAACATAGGTTTAAAATCTAGAAACGATTAGTTTTAAATGATAATCGTAATTTAGTAGTTCCCTATGGGGGTGACATGGTCACTGCGTGATCAAGCCCTCACCTTATGGTAAATAAATAGAAAAAAAAAGTAGTGAAAATAGTGAAAATTGCAAAGTAGTGAAAATTGAAAAACATGTAAAAATTGGGTGTGATACTTATGATCCTTTATGTGATACTTATTATCGTGTGTGATAAACACGATCGTATGTGATACTTGTGATCCTGTATGTGATACTCATGAACTTGTGTCATACTCATGATCGTGTGTGATACTCATGATCGTGTGAGATACTCATGATCGTGTGTGATAGTTATGATCGTATATGATACTTATGATCATATATAATGATTCTTATGATAGTGTGTAATACTCATGATCATGAGTCTAGGCTATTAACTGACACTTACCTAAACTCTCAACCCATGATAGTAAATCCATCATAGAGAGCAATATTGGCCAACGGACGTGCTGAAAGCTGAAAAGAGCAATAAATGAATTAGTAACAATTTCGAATGCAATGAACCTACGTGAAAATACAGTTAACTGGTAAACAAGTAAATGAAAATTATTTGTTGTAATAAGCGCATTATAAATAAAGCAAAGCGATAAAATAATAACCAGTATTTGTATTTGTACGAAATATAAAATAAACAAGCGCTCGGTTTTGAATATCATAATTATTTAATTACAGTATTTGCTGCGCCATCAACGTAAGCAATGGACAATTTTAATACCGTGTTAATTTCTACGCTGTGTACTCGTTATATTTATAATTGTTAGATTGAGTACGCCATTAAAATATATTTTAACTTAGGTTAATTATTTTATAATGCGATTTTTAATTTTTTTTTAAATCCGAATTGAGCAGTCCGATTGGAGAAGTACCTCCATCCTACAGAATACCACGGCTATAATAACCTCGTATTGTGTTTCTGGCGGTGAGTAGGGTAGCCAGAGCTCACTGGAGAGTTTTTGTGCTGTCAGTGGGAAGACAAAAGACTTGTCCCGATTTTGTGTTCTGCACTGAAGGCACATACAATCTCTGTTCTTACAGGGTCGCCACTCACTCCACTGGTGTTACACACGTTCATAGGTCACGGTAACCGCTTTCCATCAACTGGGCCGTGACCTAAGTATCATAAAAAAAAGCTTTTTAACCATCTTCACACGAGGGATATGCATAATCATCCATATATAATCTTAAGAAATTACTAGTTGTAAATTTGACGTCATGAAAATGTCGCAGTGGAGTTTGTTGCATCGTTTCTTCTCCAGCGCCTAGGAAGATAAAATTTTGCTTAAATCTAAGTAATTTAAGCTTAATGTTACACTATTTTGTAAATTAATGAATTTGAATTTGAAAATTCATTCCTTTTAATCACATTGGATAATATAGAATACAGGCACAAAATTTATTCAATTGATTTATTTGTTCCTGTGTAATTATTGTTTTTGAGTTTACAGTTTTTTTACGATTTGGTTGTTATTCAACAGTGAGATGGCTACTAAATTTGACACATACAAATGGTGACAGAGATCGTTTGTACTCATATGAATTGTTTGACATGATGCCCACAACTACATTCTAACATCGCACCTCTCACCATTGGCAGGGAATTCATCCTCACACATTGCGAACAGAGACGGTGCGCACTGTGCGGTATGAAAGAAACTTCATCCCACGCACACTCAAGCTGTGGAATGACTTCCCTGCTACGTTTTTCCCAAGCACCTACAATATGGGGTTCTTCAGAAGGTTTCTTCGTGGTCGGCATCGCGGTCCCATCAGGTGGGCCGTGGGCTTGTCTGCCACCAAAGTGGTATAAGAAAAAATTAAAATAATGTATGTCACCATCGTATTCTGTCCGTGACCAAGACTGTGTATGCGTATTTATATATTCTTCATTTTTTGGTATTGTCTAAAGTTACTCATGTATACCTGATTACTAACATTAGATCATAAGAAAATTGGTACTCAGTTCAAATACCGTCATGGGCTCACGTCTGAAATCAATCAATTAATTAATTAGCCCACCGTAGTCCACTACTTGAGCCTGAAGTCTCAAGTAGTGGACTACGGTTCTACGAAGTCGAAAGAAATGACACAAATTAGGTCTTTCCTAATCCTTTTTCAGGTCGTCCGTCCATCTGGCCAGGGGTGTCCAACCTTCCGTTTGCCTTCTCGCGGTCTCTACTGTAGGACTCGTTTGCTCCAACGACAAACGACAGATGTGGCCTGCCTACTGCCACTTTAGCTTGTACTACTTATGTTTTATTGCAACTATTTTTGATACTTACAGGCGAGCTAGAACCCAGTGTACCTAAGTGAAACAATATGTTACAGGTAGGTTCTAACTACACTGAAAATGAAGCATAAAAAGTATAAGTTAATTTAAAATTCAGGCTATAACACGAAAAGGGCCGTATTCATATTCGTACACTTTTGAATTACACCATTCATTTCCACTGCTGTTAAATATGTATGAGAATATGTCAAAAGTTTTGTGTGAGAACCAAAGTAGGAACTTTGAGTATCACTTAGAAGTTTATAGTTAAAGTACCTAGGCATGAGTTTAAGAGAAGGCGCTATTAAGATTCTGTGACACAGTATAGTCAAATACAATATTCAGGAAAAGCTATTGTGAAGGAAAATGTCTCATTGTTCGTCGGGCTATTGTTGGTAGCGTTCGGTACTTGCTAATGGAGACTGCATTGTCTTGAAATGTAGTGAATCAGCGTTGGTGGACTTGATTTGGTTCTCGTTAATTGTATTGCACACAATTGTTACGACAGAAGTGATTAGATTCTGCTTCATTGACGTTTCTTAAGTATATTCTGTCTTTAGCTATCAAACCAGTGAAGTGTTGAGTGCATTGTACCGTTTAGTAACGAATACTTGTGAAAATTACGTAATAAAACGCTATTATGTTGATCTGCCAGTTGATGCACCTACTACACAACAGACGAAGCTCTGCTGTTTAATTTCCTTTCACGGTGGGGAGGTCAGTAGCAGTCACTCACGGCAAAATCAGGGTTGTCCTCAAAATTACGTTGAAATAGAGGCTTTTCGATATCAGTCATTATTACCAATTTTACCGATTTGTACACGACGGTATTTCCGTCCAAAGGAGAAGTTCAACTGGGGAAATCCCTCCGCCCTACAGAATATCGCGCCCATAATAATCTCGTGTTCTGTTATGCGATTCCGGTGGCGAGTAGGGTAGCCAGATCTCACTGGAGAGTTTAGTACATGCGTGTGTTAGTGGGAAGGCCAAAAGCTTGTCCTGCTTTGTCTTTTACACTGACGGCACAGAAACTCTTTGTGCTTACAGGGTTGATAGCGTGAGATTTTGCACACGTGCATAGGTTATGGTAACCACTTTCCATCAGGTGGGTTGTGTGCTTATCTGCCACCTAAGTGGTATAAAAAGACCATTTATATTGTTTTCTCATAATGGATTATTTCAAGTCTTAAATATTTAGAATTTAAGATCAATGACAATTAAAAAAATATCTAGATAAACAATCTGCAGTCAGTTCATCTACACATTTAATGTTAACTAATGTACCATCATTTTCAAAAAGAGAAAATATTCCACACAAAACAAAAGCACATAAACGTTACATTACGTATATAAATAAACTTCTGAAGTCTTTTTTATGATAATCTTCGTTCTCAGAGATAGCTATTTAACGCATAAAATGCAGAAAAAATATCAACACAAATTATATCCAAGATCTCCTCCCAAGGGCCATAAAATGCAGCGTGCTTATCGAGTGAGTAGACGGTTAAATAACTCGCTTTCTTAAGGCTAAAAGGCCCTGAAAAGGACTGAAATATATCTGAGATAAACTCGAGTCCATTATAGTCTCTTGTTAGCATCAGAATAATGTAATTTTTAACATGCCATGTCTGTATTCATTTCTGACATTTTGTAATCTTTTGTAGTGTAAGTTATGGTTCGTTTTATCACGATATCCTTCATTTTATCTTTATTAGTAAAAATTCAAATTTAAATTCATTTATTTGCAAAAATGTGGTCATACATGATATTTAATAAGATTAGGTACTACAGTTCAGCACATCAACTATTCAATGGCATGCAAATGTTAGCTTAGGCTCTATTTAAGTAGAACATACATAAATACACATAATCACGCCTTTACCCCCGGAGGGTTAGGCAAAGGTGAATTAATTTAATATATATTTTTTTAATGAATAATATAAAGGTTATTTGAACATATTTATCTATTTACACTTTGTATTCAGTCCCACGTAATAGGGTTTTCTTTTTTATACCACTTAGTTGGTGGACAAGCACACGGCCCACCTGATGGAAAGTGGTTACCGTGGCCTATGGACGTTTGTAACACCACAGGAGTCACAGTCGCTCTGCCAACCCTGTAAGTAGAGTCTCTGTGCCGTCAGTTTGGAAGACAAAGCAGGACAAGCCTTTAGTCTTCCCAATGACAGCACAAATTCTCCAGTGAGCTCTGGCTACCCTACTCACCGCTGGGAACACAACACTAAGTTATTATAACCGCGGTATTCTGTAGGGCGGAGGTACTTCCCCAGTCGGACTGTTCAATCGGGCGGATATACCGCCGTGTCCTACCTCCATATTCATGGCAGGTAAATCAAAAGTATGTATGTACCTATAACATGATCGCGTTAATTCCCGTTAACATTATTGCATAAGGTGAATATAATAATGGTTTCCAAGAATTTTAACCGTGGGCTATATATCTGTTATTTCAAAGGCGTGATTATATGTGTGTACTTATCACCTCATATAAAATAGAACCTTACAGAACACCACAACAGAATTTTGTTAAAAAATTTGGAAGTGGTAGGATGATACATTATAAAGCAGGATAATTTCAGAGAACACATAGTTGAATCACTTGTAGAATGTGGACGTTTATCCTGTTTGTTGGGGTCAAACCTTATTAATGGAACAAAGGTGTGTGTTTGTACATGCGGGTAGCCTGTTGTGAAGGTAGCGTCTAAACTGCTTAATCAAGTCAGTATGTATTTTGGACACGTGCGTGATCTGGTATATAAAATATGTATGCCTATATAGGTTAACTGACTAGTCAAACACAATAAATGTTTTATACATGTATTGAGACTGTCTCAGATACTTTTTACTTCACATAGTATGTATAGCCAACTAGTTATAAACAAGTTAATAATATTGCGTTCACACTGAAGCCTGTTACATATTGCAACTTGCCAAATACTTGTTTAATACTTAGGTGTAAACATGGGGCTAGAGTTGCAAAAATCTTCATTTTTGTATTACTGAAAATAAATATTCAAACGGGTGAACTTCTATATTTAAAATTTTAGTAGGACAGTCTATTTTATTCCAGTGTCTGGGGTACTATAAATAGCTTTGCAGCCCGAACGGTGGTTGTATCTGTAATAACTAAAATAGCCAAATATACAGTTTAATCAGTTTCTGCTTAACCATTCGTTTTCATCAAAAAACAAGTTGTAAACTTGTTTGATATATATTTTTTTATTTATATCACTTAGGTGGCATACAAGCGCACGGCCCACCTGATGGAAAGTGGATACTGTGGCCTATGAACGTGTGTAACACCAGAGAAGCCACACTCGCGCTGCCGACCCTGTATGCATAGAGTTTCTGTGCCGTCAGTGTAGAGGACAAAGCAGGACAAGCATTTAGTCATCCGACTGACAGCACAAATTCATCATCATCACTGCTGGGAACACAACACGAAGTTATTATAACCGCGGTATTCTGTAGGTCTGAGGTACTTCCCCAGTCTGCTCAATTGGGCGGCAATACCGCCGTATCCTACCTTCTTGTAGTAGACTAATCAGAACACAATACATGTTTTTATACATGTGCTGCGAATGATCACCGTGATCACCTCTAAGATGGTGATTTTGAATATATTCCAGTGACGAAGGGTGAACATTTTCAAAACGGAAGCCGGATGAAAAAGTATACCTCGGTCTAGTATATCATGCACTATCCAACCAATTAGGAAGCCGGCAAGGATTGGGTTAGGAAACCCTCGCCAATGACTCCATTCATAATTTCTTAATTTTATAATATATGGCTATGTCTCGTGCAATCCATTTTTGTGATGTCAGTGGGATGACCAAAGGCTTGTCCTGTTTTGTCTTCTGCACTGACGGTACAAAAACTCTGTTCTGACCCTGTAGGGTCTGCAGCACGTGCGTGACTCTCTTGGTGTTGCATACGTAACCACTTATCTACCACTTTAGTAGTTTTAAAAAAAAACAGGAATGTAGTATGTTTATATAACGCGAGCCCAGACTCAGCCTCAGATGCATGGCTCGAGTCAACAATAGTGCCCGGAATACGTCAATAGGCTCACCCCCTATTACGTGGGACCGAATACAATTATTGGTGAAATGTGGGTGTTAATTCACGTCTGCCTTACCCTCCAGGGATAAAGGTTAAGTTTAAGTGATTATAAGTAAGTAAGTAGTAATTTCTATAAAACCTAGTTAACTGCAGATGATCTGTACCGTCTCAAGGAAAGTACTAAGAGTAACTTAAAAGCATTGTTATATTGTACTATTACCCATGGTTGCAAGTGCAGATCTAGTTTAAACTAGGACAGAGTGATCTTAACATTGGTGGAACACGTGCTTGCTATTCAGAGGGTGCTATTTCCAACGGACTTGGTTTACTACGCAGTAAACTGCGAACCAGCATATTGCAGCAAATTGCCATTCCTCTGCGCTCTTGGGAGCTATTGAGGTTTTCACTGACAGTATTATGTTCTAGGTGTTTAGATGCTGCTTCTGTGTTCAGCAGCACGCCATTCAGTGTCACATTAAAGTGGCAAGATATTGTTCACAGTCTATAAAATTAGATGTTTCCAATATTGTTGCTATGGACACTTTCATGTAGTCTTTATTTTTTATTTCGAACAAACCTTAATTGTATTGAGGTTATAGTCACTTAACAATAATTAAAAGAAAATATTAGAATTTAGAAGGAATGCTTTTTGAAGTACCTATTTAAAATAAAGTTTCATAATAGACATTCACTGCTTTTGAAATATACTTCAAAAAGAAGAAGTTTAATTGCGGTAGCAATAAAATTCTTTGGCGAAATGAAACAGAAAGTCTCTTTGAATGAAGAATCATTTTCGTATGGCTCCTGTGATCAGTATGTCGTATCAAGCATCTAGTAGAGAAGAGAGATCACGCGAGAATCTTTCTTCTCCAACAGCTATTGAATATTGAGTCTTTTTAACTTAGGTAAATTACTCAAAGTAGCGATAAGCAGACAAACTCATGACTTACCTTGTGACTATGAAAAGAGAAAGAAAGATACGGAGAAGAACAGATAAGAAAGAAAAATGTTAGGTCAGCAGTCTCACTAAATGGCAATCGAACGAATACATTTTTATACTAAATGAAGGACTATTTTCGCGGTCGAGCCAACCTATTCATGATAGCAAAAACGTCGCAGAAAATGGGGTCTTTTCCTTAACACCTACGCGTACCAGAAAAAGCCCCTGTATCGACGCCACACACGTCGCTCTTAAACGTTCCACGTTTGAAATTAAAGGGCGAAGGAGCTCGCAATGTTGCTTTGTATTTCGTTAGAGTATCTACTGAAAAAAACTCTTAAACGCCGCCGACATTGAAACTTGTCCCGCAAACTCATTCCTTATGGGACTTGATTCGCACGTGACGAGAATTTTCATTCTCTGATGTTTTGGGTCGGTTAATGTCGTTTTACCGCTCAATCTCCAAGGAGGATTGGGCTGAATTTGATACGAGAACTCACTGTATCTTTTTTGTAACAAAGGTGAAAGGGTGACCTGACAAATAGTAGAGGATTACAAGGATCTTTGAAATTCGCATTATCTAGTTTCTTTTTGTTTGACTTTTATTTTTAGTTCCCTTTAGTTACCTTTTCAGTTTGGATTATGAACATATGAATAGACATGTACAATGTCGACTTTACATTATCAGGCTAGAGAATGATAGGAGATACTTTCAAGATAAGTAATATATATAATTGATTATTTGAAGACATATCTGAAGTCTAATTTAATAAATGTTAAAAGTTAAACTTATTGTTAAATTTAATAATCTAAGCCCAATCTTCACATGAATATAACAGTAGTAGAATCAATATTGAAGAAATAAATATTGTATATCATGGAACGCGACAGTTAAAAGTGTTAGATTAAAATAATATTATAAACTTAAATGCGGGGTAAGTAATTACATATATCTTTTGTGTTTTTAAGATTTTGAAAAAAAGTTGTATTTTATAATAACTACCATCTAACTGGTTCTATGTTCATACAAGAGAACAGCACAGCAGAACTATATGGATAATTTAAAACAGAGTTTAAGTTCATCATAATTTCTATCGTGGTTCCAAAGCACAGGGTTCTTGCTCGTAAAGGAGGAGGCGGTGTGGGAGCGGCAGCGGGAGCGACAAAGGATCGCAAGCTAAGCTGCCTGCGTACTGAGGCAACTCAAGTGTCGGAGGTCGATGAATGACCTCCGCCACCATGATCGCAGGTCTGGGCTAACGGGTGGAGCCGGCTGTCACCCTAGCAGAAGCAGGTCGCAACGGCGGTGCACCTAGCGCGCCAACCTGTTTCCAAGGGCAAGTTATACATGAGTCCTGGTTCGGCCGGAGTGCAAGGGTCTTTTAACCTCACCTTCGGCAACCAACAACGACCCAGAGGCGTCGTGTATTTTAGTCGGTTCGAGTCCGACATTACCTCGCCCACTGGTGTGAACTCTTATGAAAGAGTCCTGTATAAGGATCGTAACAAGCAGAAACAGAAACATACTTTTTTTATCCCCACCCCCTCGCCTCTGCCGGAGGAGGTGGGAGAGGTTATGTCGAGCTGGAACTGATTAAAACGCACGACGCCCATGGATCGTTGTTTATTGCTAAAGGCAAGGTTGACAGGCATATCTGTCGCACCCCAGCCGACCCAGCAGAAACATACTATCACTACTTACCCAATTACAAAAGAGACATGACTTCCTCTTCCTTTTAGCGTTAATCCCAGTCGTATCCGATACTTTCATTTTAGAGTCTACCAGTCTTAGAGTTTACCAGTCTAACTGCAGATTTGTCTAAACTTCGATATTTATTGCAAAAGATCCTTGACTGTGTGAACGTTAACGGATTCTATACCTAACTGCACGTAAATCATTCACCTTTAATTTGTGCTTTGCTAAAATTCAACCGAACATGATCGAACAAATCCGATTGCGGGCCCGTCTGGTCGGATTATACCCGTTTATACTGATTTCAGGGGGCTGCCACTGGTACAAATACATTTTAGTCCGCCCCACAATCCACGCATAATTGAAATGACAATATCAGTGAACATGCAGCTAAATTGAATGATTTGGTTGCTATTTTAATGTTGTCCGTGATTTGTTGGGCGAGTTTTTATTATGTAACATCACGTGTGAGGGATTAAGGGATTTGCGTGTTGATGGACAGCAAAAATGTGATAGATTTAATATTAAGGCTTTACGCGTGAGAGTCTCGGTAAGTGACATTTATAACTCCCCAAATCTATCTTAACATAAGTTCTATACAAATGTATCTATAAATTTATCCTGAAAAGGAATCTGTGGCCGTTCCCATTCTAAATTTTGAGGCAAGTATTTTGAAACAATATTTTTTGATGGCCAACTACACTGGGCTGCAAAATAACTACAACTGATACAACAAAACTAAATGCATGCTTGAATTTATTAGGTGCACGAAATTTGATTTTAAAATTGCCCCGTCAAATGTAATATTGGCCAGTGTAATCGATACTGAAGCCGATTCTTTTTTATTCTTATCTGTCTGTGTGTATTGATAAAACATATCTAGGATACATAATCCTAAATATGTCTTATCCCGATTTCAATACACACCCATTGTGGGAGGTAATGAATTTCAGAATGCGAATGTAAATAAAATAATTAAAGAAGACCGAAGACATCTAGAATGGTAGTCCATATCATCTGAACTTTGCCCTAGCTTCTTATCATCTAACGGGGTTATAGTAAATTGACGAGCTAATTATAAAAGACGAAACTAAAAAAAAAAAAAAAATTGTACATTTTTAATTTAGTCTTTTATTAAAGCGTCCATTTTTCAAACCATTATTATATTCTATTATGATTCAGTTTTGTTATTTTTATACCACCTAATCGCAAAAGCAGGCTTCGACGGGCGAGGTAACACTTAGATTGAAATGATCGCCAATGGGTTAGATTGATATTTTCTGATAAATCTGCTGTGTTGTTTTTGGCAAACATCTGAATCACCGCGTCATGCTATAACTTTAAAACTCTTACAGTAAAATGAAGGTGAAACGGCCATAGCATGGGCTGAAATACACCTTGGTGAAATCAACCTTATTAAGATACAAGGCACGGTAACTACTGGAAAATATCGTAATGATGTGCTGAAAATTGTAGTCATAGCATACAGGTGCACGGCTATTCTCGTGCACATAAGACTTGTGCCGTAACTCAGTGGTTACGAGAAAATAATGTCGCAGTCTTGGACTGGCCTGCCAATAGTCAGACTCAAATAGTAGATCACTGTGCAATATGCCGGGTAATCTGGAGACGGAAAATTAACTTTTTGAGCATCAGCAGGTTGATATAATTTACTTGATACATACAATTGATAATTCCGCACCCGCGACCGGCGGCGGTGCTTTAGGCTCACAGTCTGTCCGAAGCCTAGAAAAAGCATAAAAAACTAATACATACTTAACGAAATTGATATACCGTTTTTAAACGCAATTTTAAAATACACCTTCAACAAATAGATAGCTGTAGGCCTTACTTTAAGAGTTTGAAAATATTACCAATGCCGTGTTTGTACATTTACGAAACTGCGGTATTTGTTAGATCCAATTTAGGTTTGTTTGAACACTATACAAGTGAGCGTCACAAACACAAAATATGTTGCCCTCAGCATAGGAGCGCATTGATGGATAGCAGCGTTTTCTGTATGGCGCCTAGGATCTACAATAACTTACCTAAGATTATTTTAAATGTAGGAAATATCGACAAATTTAAACAAGAAATTAAATCATTTCTATACGAAAAAACTTATTATAGTGTAAATGAATTCCTAGACGACAAGACAAAGTAATTTACTGTAATATAATTTATTAGAATTTAATAAAAAGAGATTGAATTGTTTTAATTTGTTTTGTTATGATTTGCTTTTTTTTTTTTTAATTTTTTGTAATTTGAAATATTCTAATGATAATGGAATGTATGATAAAAAATATATGTATGATAAATTATTATATTGCATATCTTATAAGCAATTCTATTGTATGCCTTGAGGCGGAGAATGGAGAAACCACATTTAATCACAACACCACTATGTACCCATTTTCACAATAAAATGATTTGATTTGATTTGATTTGATTTGATTTCAAGTGAGAGAGCAGTGCGGTAATTCCGTTAAAGTAGGCACAGCTCCAACAATTAATTTGACTAAATAGATGAAAAACTACGTTTTTCCAGTAAAAATACCCATAAACCTTGAAATATTCACCATAAAATACGTTTATATAATTAAATTAACAAGACCCAATGCAGATCTTTTCCGTGCGTATTACTTTTTACGATAACACTTAGACAATATTAAAATTAGCCTGAAAGCATCCATTTACTCGACGCTTTATCAAAATAGCTCATTTGCATTACACCAACAAGGAGCTCCCCTAGAATATTCCAGTTTGGTTGAATATACCTTCAATAGTAAGGCGCTTTCATATTTCCTGCTATAGCTCTGGTAGTTAACGTCGACGGTAACACGAAAGGGGCGGTCTCGTACAATTGTATACACTGTCGCTACCTTCCGGGTGGTGTGCACTTGGCTTTATTGCTGTGTATATACAACGATTTAGAACAAGATTATTACCTTGTATAGCTATGCCGAGTATGGGCTCAAAGGTGATACGAAGTTTATAGTTGAGGAATTATTTATCTGAGATTGAGGTGCTTCTGCAATACTTAAATAGACGGGTTTCACGGTATTATTGTGGAGGGTAGAGTTTGATTACAATTTAAACTTTGTGAAACATTCATATTTTATACGATATAGGTATGTAATACATACATACATATAATCACGCCTTTATCCCCGGGAGGTTAGACAGAGGTGAATCAACACTAACATTTCACCAACTATTGCCGTATTCCGGGTACTATTGTTGACTCGAGCCATCCATTTGAGGCTGAGTCTGGGCTGTATCTGTCTAATGTTAAATAGCCATATCCGTTAGTCACCTTGTACGACACCGCATGGGAAGAGATGGAGTGGTCCAAATTCTACTCTGCCGGGAATCACACTAGCTTCTTATCAAACATAATATGGGATTCTTCAAGGGGTTCTTCAATCCGAAGGTTTCTTTAGGGTTGGCAGCGCGATTCTAACGCCCCTGGTGTTGGTTTATCTACCGTAATTAACATTTTTATAATACTTCTTGACATTAGTCCCAGCAGAGTAGAATTTGGGCTACTCCATCTCTTCCCATGCGGTGTCGCACATTGTTACTAAAGGTTAAGGCTGTTTAACATCGAGCAGATATATATAGACCAGGCTCAGTCTCAGATGCATGGCTCGAGTCAACAATAGTGCCCGTAATTCGGCAATAGGCTCACCCCTATTACGTGGTACTGAACACAATGATTGGTGAATTGTGGCTGTTAATTCATCTCTGCCTAACCCTCGATAAATGCGTGATTATATGTATGTATGTTGACATAATTGTAAAATTTAGACGTTCATACGTGTTTTTTTATACTTAAACTGAATAAATGAAATTGATTATTGGAATCTGTTTGTCTTTGCTACCTTTGTTTCACACGAGATCAAGGCAATGAAGTTGTAAATTTCAATGGGTCAAATAAATCCGGACTAAGCACAGCTCCTAGATTCAAAATCTCTTAATTAAATGTCCTGACCCGAACTCCGCATGACTTTAATCTTCATGGTATCGTTGATAAGGTCGCATAGTTACAAATGTTGTAGAGTATTAGGAAATTTAGGTTCAACGACTACCGTAGACCGTTCTGTAATGGGCTATCAAAATTCTGTTACCATTGGCAAAGTGCGTCTGTGATGTGAATTCTTGTATTCCTAGTGAGAGATTACAGCGATAGTACCTACATAAAATAAATGGATATTCCTATGTTCTGGTAAATATGGTAAGGAGGGTTTTTATTTTATTTAATTTATATGCATAGATAACAGGAAATGATTAAAAAAAAATATTTTTGTTAACAGAAATATCGGCATCTTTTTTAAATTTAAGTGATAAATATCCAAACAGTGAATCTATCGTCATTAGTCATTGTCGATTCAATTGTGTAATAATTACAAGAGATTACAAAGACAGAGGTTATAGGTAACTGTTACAATATGTCAAGCAGCTAGTCTACCTTTTTTGGGTTAGGATGAAAAGTATAAAAATATGAATTTTCTAGACTTTCTCAGAAAAACGAAACGGAAAAATGTTTGCTGATATAAATAAATTACTTATTCAATAGATTTTAGATAGCTACTCACTAAACATGTTTTCTTGTAAACTATCTTTCTTACTTTACAAATTTGTCTAAAGTAGACACACAAACAGAATATTTTGCTTTTCAAACCTTGAGGTAACTTATTTTCCGCGTTGAGACTTCTAAAAAAAAGGAAGAGTTTGTAAAAAAATAAAAAAATGTATGTTTGCACTATCGACGTTTTGGTTCTAAACCACAAACGAATGCATTAAGGCATTTGGAGTCTTAGCAAGATATTTACACCCAAGTTACCTCTCTGGTACACCTGCTGATGGCGGAGTAGGTACAGGGTTTTTTTTCAGGCTAGGAAGATCCGACGGCAATTGCTTCCATAAAATCGGAAACCAAAATAAAAGAAAAAATTATGCTTCGGATGTAACCAGGAATAACATGAGACCGATAATGATGATTTGAATGTATTACTTACTGTCTATGCTTAGTTATTAAGTTCGTCACAAGCTGTGTCGAAATGTAATTGAAGCATCGATGCTTCTGCGTTAGCATACATTAATAGCAACATCAATCAACTTCAAATTTTGTATGTATTAGATAATACCTAGTATCATTGGAATAGATAACTCACTGACTCCATACCTTTTAATACATATATACACATATAACATATAATCACGCCTTTGTCCCCAGAGGATTAGGTAGAGGTGAATTAACACCCACATTTTACCAACCATTGTATTCGGTCTCACGTAATAGCGGGTGATCCTATTGCCTTGTTCCGGGCACTATTGTTGACTCGAGCCGTGCATCTAAGATGGAGTCTGGGCTGTATATATCTGTCTAATGTTAAACAGTCCTATCTCTAAGTTGCCTTGTACGGCACTGCATGTGAAGAGATCGGGTGGTCCAAATTCTACTCTGCCAGGAACCACGCAGATTAGTACATTGATGAATATATATTATTTCCTGATAACTAGATGATAGCATAAGTTTTGAGTAATATGTTAAACAATTCCGGATTGTGGTAGAAGCTTGCAAAAGTGGCCTCTGTGCCGTAGTGGTAGAACGTTCAACTGCTACGTAAGAGACGCAGGTTCGATTCCCGCTCAGCGAAAATATTCCTTAATTAAAATAATTAGTAACGCATTTTACCAAAGTAAAGCCTTGGCGACCGAGTTCTCGGTATTTTCATTGAATAGTGTTATTCTTACTTTGACATAATTGACTATGACTTTGACTTTACATAATAATAATAATAACCCCACAGAGGCAGCTTGTGGCGAGTTGTTGGTGAGGGGCGACACCACGTACCCTTTTTCCCCTGAGGATTAGGATTTATTCCCCCTCACCTTGTGTGCTTGCCTTCATTGGCTGGCCATGAGTGGAGTTGCAAGAGCAGAACCTATGCTCCAGGTTGGAAGTGTAAAATGTTATAACACCAGGGGCATGCTGACTGGTATACCGCAAACTTGCGCCTCTCAGACTCACCTCTCGACATTCTTAGCCGCTAAACGGATGTTGCTCCATGGTCGCACTATATGTGGCTATTTTAATAATACTAATAATATATCTCTTTATTGTATGTACACAGAAAATGGATACAGAAAGAAAAAAATTGGTACAGTTTTGTGGCATAAGAAATGGCGGCCTTATTGCACAAGGCAATCTCTACCAGGCAACCATAGGATGGAGTGAGTTAGATAAATAGATAGATATTATTTATTTTATATTATTATTTATACTCTGATATATATTATATAGATATAATACATACTACTATACTTACGTATATACTTACCATAAACATAATTTATAATGAAACGGGTAGGTAACTAGGCACATATTATACTTACACTTAACACACCCACACATAATATACCAAAAACAGCGTAGACATGAATAAAGAGGAAACACAAAGAGGAGAAGAAAGATTTTGGTTATCATCATTCCCGCAAATACACACATCAACAAAGTCTAGGGAACAAGGACATTTTTAGTTTTTATTTAAAAACCCTTTCTTGTAATAGTGAGTGTTTTATATCAATAGAAGGGTATTTTTACACCGTTTGTTAATTTTAATTTTAATAAAAACATTCTCATATCAATTTTTTTTTTAAGAAAGAATTGAATAGTGCCAATGTTGAGTATTACAACCTTCTATGATTAGGCACAAAAATAACGAGGTAGTAAGAAATACAGTAATTAACCGTACTTTAAACGTTTTTAATAATCTGTAGGACCTCCTAAAGCATTAGCAACAGCTCGACAACGGCGTGGCATACTTAGTATGAGATTGTCAATCATCGTCTGTGGAATATGGCTCCATACACTGCGAAGGTGTAAAAAAAGTTGTTCTTCAGTGTTCAGATTTTCCAAAGAATCACTGAAAGCTCTTCTCCCAAGCAATTCCCAGGCATGCTCTATGGGATTGAGGTCGGCAGACTGAGCAGGCCATTCCAACGTCGCAATATTGTGCTCGCTTAACGCATTGACCACTACCCGTGCGGTGTGTGATCGTGCATTATCTTGCATGAACATAAAATCTTGACGGAACTGCTGTCGATGAGGGATTACCATGGGGTGTATAACCTCCTGAATGTATTGGTTTGCATTTAAATTGCCCCGTATCCAAACGAGGTCGGTCCTTCCACCAAGGCGAATTCCAGCCCATACCATGATTGTTCCACCTTGGTAAGGATGAACTTCTTGCGGATTCTGGAGACGACTCCAACGTCCAGGAACTCGCCATATACGCACTCTTCTCGAATCAGGATGAAAACCGAAGCGAGATTCGTCGGAAAACAGAACCCGTGCCCATTGATGGTCGGTCCACTGTAAATGTACGATAGCCCACAATAAGCGACGACCTCGATTTCCACGTCGAAGAGCTGGAACCCTAAGCGGTCTGCGAGCGTGAAGATTGGCTTCATGTAGTCTTCTCCTGACAGTTTGATCGCTAATAACCACTTGATGCTGAGACTGGAGGCCTGCGACTAACCGACGAGCAGTAATTGTGGGTTGCCGCCTTGCGGAATTTTGCAAGAAACGAACTTGTCGCGGGGTAGTAACCCTATTTCGTCTCCTGTGACGTTCGGCAATATCCCCTGTAGACCTGTAGCGTGCTCATAATCTGCAAATTACGCTTGGTTGGGTGTTGACAGCATCCGCTACGTCGCGTTGAGTTCGTCCAGCTTGCAGCATACCAACAGCCCTTAACATCTCTTCGCAACTTAAATTACGACGTGACATGATGACTACAGTCACAAAAATGCACAAACCATACGTAAAGGACGTATTATTGATAATAAACGTTATTTACAATCAAAGAAAATAATTTTTATTTTGCCTCAGAGAAACTGCACAATCAAACACTTAAAAGTTTTCCCTCCATATTCGAAAATCATTACTTATTAAAATTTATTTTTAAATTTCGAACAACTCTGTAATCTACTTTATTCTATTTTTATTTATTTGCTGCCAGTTATTTGCAAAACAAGATTTACAAGAAAAAAAAAATTGGGGTCATCTTGTTCCCTAGACTTGGTTGAGGTGTTTAGTACTCTGTTACCAGTTTTTTGAAGACGGGCAGAGATTGCGCACGTCTAATGGTTACAGGTAAGGCATTCCATAGTCGGACAGCCTGGACAGTAAAGGACTTATCCATGAACCTCGTAGAATGCGCTGGCATTCTCAGCCTCAGATTCTCTGACGATCTCAAGGCTCTAGAGGATGAAATAAAATACTATACAATATATAAAGAAAGTGAGCATTCCTGCGAAGGCGTATGGGTAACCACTTGAGCTTTGCACGAAATTCTGAGATATGATCATATTTGCGAAGTCCAAATATAAATCGTATGCAAAGATTTTGAAGTCTTTTAATGGGGCCCATGCAATGAGTTGGCAAGTCACCGCCTGCCTTTTTACAATTATGAGACTTAATGTCACGGCAGGCGTCCGTTAGTCTCCCCCCATAGCCCATTCACCAGTCCATCCAATTCTCAAACCCATAGTCCATAATTTAGTTTACATCGCGGCCACAGCACCGCACAGCAAAAGTCTCTGCACCTGGCGGGGACCATCTCCCGGAGTGCATCATATTGTGCGCTCGGGGATGATATCCGCCATGTGTGTGTTTCCTAGCATATATATAGTCCCGGGAATTCATAGTCCCGAGAGTCATGGTACTGAGAAATAATAATAATAATAATAAACTTATATATATATATATATAGAAATTATACAATTTAAAATTGTATAATTTCTGTTGTTTCGAAAAGAAAAATGTCTAATATTTTTTAGTTTACGTACCACAAAACTTGTATCTCATGTTATATATATATACAATATGTTGTCGGTGTATAATAAAGACAATACCAATCGTTTATCGTTAATTACCAATTTTAAATTGTATAATTTCTGTTGTTTCGAAAAGAAAAATGTCTAATATTTTTTAGTTTACGTACCACAAAACTTGTATCTCATGTTATATATATATACAATATGTTGTCGGTGTATAATAATTATACAGATTATGATACAGATTGTTGAATTTGATAGTGCACAATTCATAGTATAGTAGTGTAGACGCCTAACCTTAATAAGATAAACAGGCTTGACTATATGCCACTCCCATGGTGATATAATATGCGTAAGTATACAAAAAAGGATTTAAATAACGATCTAGAAGTAATAAAGGCACATTTGAAAGGGGGCTAAACGCGTGGCATGCGTCATATTGCAAGCACCTACAGCGCCAGATATGAATAAATCCATCGGGTTTGACATCGTTTGCATAACTGCGTATTTCAATATGAACTCGGGGTTGCATATCAACGACTTCCACAATCGAGCAAAGTTAACGTTATAAAAACCACAAAAACTTTCCTCCACACATTACTGGTGGAGCGTACTTTCCAATGTTTAGTTTTCTTTATCTGCCGTTCTTAGCAAACTCGTTTCAAAAGTTTCTCTTGAATCCCACTGTTCGCAATTTTACACATTTCACAGAGGCTCAATACGGTCCAATAAAGGTGGAAAGAGAACATCCGCTTGTTCAGGTGCGGTGTCAGTGGTGAAGGTTTCTTTTTAATGCCATTTTGGTTTGTAAGTATTTTCCTGTTACCGATTGGTATCATTTTTCTCAAATTGACGGTATTCGAGTATTTAGTCGATTTTTTATCGGCAATTTTCTTTTCTTCGTTCTGTTTTACTCAAATGCTGTGTAAATGATTTATGAATTTTGAATTTATATAATCAATACATTTTAATTCACATTAAAAATCAAGTACGAGTCGAACTCGGGCAGTGAGGGTGCCATAGCTTAAGAAACATAAACCGTAATATATTTTGAATGCGTTGACTTATAATTTTGATTTTTGTAGTCTCAAGGCGTTATAGATGAGTATGTGGTATCCTAGTAACGTAACGCGGTAGCCTAGTGGTATGTGTAATGGTCTGCTGAAACGAAGTCTCTGGTTCGATCCCAGGTTCTATCATGGCCCACTCCAATGACTTTTCGATGCTTTTCAAAGTTATGTGTGTATTTACCGCAGGTTTATAAGTGCCCGGTTAATGGCAATAGGCTTGGGACATTGGGACCTTAACATAAACTGACGAAATGTGGGTGCTAGCACCTCTGCCGACCCCTTCGATGATATAGGCGTGAGTTTATGTTATTTTATGTGGTATAACTCTCAACTTGATATCTCTACGCATTCCTGAGAAATAGGTCATGACAGACAGACAGACGAACAACGAAGTGATCCTATAAGGGTTCCGTTGTTACCTTTAAAGGTACGGTACCCTTAAAACATTGACTATGTTTTATTAATTCAAAAGCGACTAAATTTCTGCTAATGTGACCTCCACCTGGCTGCTATTACCAGTGTCGAAACTCTGAAACTTTACGGTGTCATACATGTGCCTTAATGCAGCTGAAGTTTCACACCTTAGCCGATTTTCTCTGATTGGAAATCAGAATCTAGAGCACACTTTGTAGCATTGAAATGCAAGTTACGTCAGCAGCTTCACAGTGATATTGGAAAAGTTACTTCTGAAGTACGTATTTTTCTTTATATATAAAACTAGCACCGCGCCGCGGTTTCACCCGCGTAAATCCTGATCCCATGGGAATATCGGGATAAAAGTAGCCTATGTTACTCACGAAGAATGTAGCTTTCTAATGAAAAAAGAATTATTAAAATCAGTCCAGTACTTTTTGAGTTTATTCCTTACATACAAAAATACAAATCTTTCCTCTTTATAATATTATAGTATAGATTGTTCTGTACATGCGCTTGTAACCTAACTCCTTCTAAACGACTGATCAGATTTGGATATTTTTTTTTGTACATTTTCAATGTGTTCTTGGTATTAGTTTGATAACACAATTGGACCCGGTAGATGGTGCTGCTATTGATAAATGCAGGCATGATCTTTTTGGATAAATTCTGATTAAATTACTGTCACAATTTTTTTATCTTCTATTTCAGCAGCTATACACTAATGCTTCTAAATAATGAATAAGATTATAAAACACAATAGTGTAATAAAGCATATCTCGACCACACACTCCTTCACACACGTTTTTGTCATTTGCCTTTATTTTCCCAATTACCGCATTGGTCCAAGACGGGACAATGCCTTTTAGCTATTTCCGCCCGATGTTGAAAGCAACGTTTGCTCTTTACTTTGGAATCTTTGTTTTACTTAGTTCTATTGTATCGTTGTCTCGGTTTCCATTAGTATTGAGCAAGGTTTTGTTGCTGTCGAGATTTCTAGAACGGCTTTTATTTGTGGTGAATGGTCGACGATGAGAAATTCAATCAAACTGGTAAAGATCTGAAGTATTAAATATTTTACTGTCTATTTTTACTATCTAATATAACATAACATAAACTCACGCCTATATCCCCAAAAGGGTAGGCAGAGGAGCTAGCACCCACATATCGCCGGTTTATGTTTAGGTCCCAATGTAATAGGTGGCGAGCCTATTGCCATTAACCGGGTACTTATAAACCAGCGATGAATACACACATAACTTCGAAAAGCATCGAAAAGTCATTGGTGTGTGCCATGGTAAAACCTGGGATCGAACCCTGACCTCGTCTCAGCAGTCCATTACCCATACGACTAGGCTACCGCGGTTGATTTTTACTATCTAATTAACAGTATTTGATTATTACGTCTGTACGAAAACAACAGTACGAAAGGAAAAAAGACGTGTCTTGTGAAGTTAGACTATTTAGATTAGACATGACTGTATTTTACCGTCTGTACCATGGTGAGTGTTCTGATGAGCTCTTCCAATTAGTCCCACCCTCCCCTTTCCTACACAGGACAACACGTGCAGGTCTTAGATGTCATCCGCACATGGTGCAGAACATCCGATCAAGAACCAAGCGGTTCAGAGACTCTTTCCTCTGTCGCACCATTAAGGCCTGGAATTCATTACCAGCTCACGTGTTTCCTTCTTCCTACAATCCCGGGTCCTTTAAGCGGGGCGTGAAAAAGCATATGATGAGGCCGTCAAGCTGAGTGTCACCATTGTCACACGGTACCCTCTTTTCTGAGACTTTGCCTTCAGCTTACCATCAGGCAAGGCGAAATCTAATTGACGTGTTCTATATAAAAAATAAAAAATAAAAATATTAAAGCCCTTCACTTCAACAATAGAAAAGTTTGACCGCCGTAATTGATACACCGTATCTTTTTAATTTATGTTAGAACTTTAATATTACCAAATTATTAGGATTTGATGAACATTAATTCATATACTAAAGGCAGGACTCTTTTGAACAAGTAACGCTGGAATGAATATCCACCGTAAAGCGAATAGAGATCAATGTATGAATATGGCTGAGTGTCGCATTATTTAAGTAGAATGTTCTTAACTGTATACCTTAGAAGATGCCGTAAGGCGAGTCCGAAATACTGTGGAAAAAGTACCAGTGTCTTCTCAACGTGTGAATAGAAATAAAATGGTCGTTGGATTTTTTAAATTGTACCTAACCAGATATTTGATGACTGTGTCCAATATTACATTAAACTTGTCCATAGTTTCACTTGCTGCAGAATTTAGCTGACAATTTTATTTTTTTCACCTTTTGGACTTTATTCACCCCCTTTTACTTGGCGCCTTCATGGACATATTTACAAGTCTAGTGCTTTTTAATTTTGTATGAGATACTTTAATTTTGAACTAGTGCTAAAAATTATTCCCTGAATGTAAGTACCTCTAATTTATTGAGTACAACATGTGATTCCAATTTGGTGCTACATTTAGAAGAGAGTATTTAACTGCAGCAAAGTAATCGTAATAATAATTATTATATACAGAGTATATGGGCAGTTATTATTTACTCAAATTGAGTTTGCATGTAAATGTAATTTTCTGTGTATTAATCTAACACAGAGAACGTCATATAAAGTTCCAGTTATTCACAGCTTTTTTTGTTTTAAATCAAATTTCCGAGTTCTACTTATACAGCTTAGTCTAAGTGAAACTGTAGCGTCAAATTCCAAAATAAGTTATGTGTATTAAAGTACATGTATTGTATTGCTTATTTGTCTGCAGTACAAAAATAATTTTTCATCACCGAAATAAAGTACTATAGAATACAACGTTGAAAAACCTACCAAAATAAGTCAGGCCGTATTAAATAAATGTGCTGATGGATAACTTAATCTATCCATTCACTTAAAAATATTTACTAACTTTTAAAGGTTTAATAAAAATAAAAGCAACAAATATTTTCTGCGCCTACTTAGCACTTGACTTGCCAGTAGATCCAACAACCCGATCACCGGCCATAGTCATCAATCTAAGTGATAAGTGGGCGACCAAAACGATCTCACGTCTTGCCTCCATTTTCGGGAAGCTTTTAAGGGTTGATCACAACTGTAATCACTTCCTATGTATTCATGAGGGAACATACGGAGAGGATTGCGTGAGCTTCTGAGTAATTAAGTGGGTATGGAGCTTTGACTGTAATGGTATTCGAATATTGTTCACATGTTTATGTAATTTATATGAATTTTTATAGTATAACACCTACCAGGATATCTTCCATGCTTTTTATAGTTTTCAAATATCCGATATATCGCACTGTACACCCGGGATCATAGCGCAGGTAACAGTGCAATAATATCAGATACCCGAAAAGCAAAAAAAGCATAGCAAATATCCCAGTGAGTGGTAACTATTAATGTAGATGACCAATTAATCAATCTTAAATTATATATCATAGGTACGAACTTCAAATTTATTTAGAAGTATTATGTAAGTACCTATTATAGTACTCCATTTTATTTAAAAGAATTATTAATCTAGAATGTATTGTGTACACACAATGAAGGGTTTCATAATAGAATACATTGGGGCAGGTATACAATACATAATAATCATTCACCATTTGCTAGAAAATGTGCTATGGTAAATCTGATTTAAAAATTTAGATTTTCGATCAATTTATTAATGTTGTTAACTAAATTCAATTTGATGCTGCGATTGCTTGTCTGTAACAACGCTGAAGAGCAATAACTATAAATAAATAAAAGTTTTAATCAAAGCACGTACTTAAAGGATATGAAACGACATTTTTAATAGATATAATAGTTTAAATATAAGTTAAAAAGAGTCACCGCTAATAATTGTCATAATCATAATAGAAAGACAAGTTCAAGACAACAAAGTATATTGAAACTAAAGTAATGTGGTCCTATTACTTACTACTCTATTTCATATAGCTGCACTTTTAAATGGTGTTCAGTCGACACTAAATAAAATCCTTACTTCCAAAATGCATTACACAATAACTTACAAAAATTTAAAAAAGTACTTTTTCTCGATCTACCTATATGCCAAATAACCTGTTAAGGAAAAACATTGGAAATTCAGTATTCTTAAACATGAAGAATTCTGTTTCTTTATTTCTCAAGTTGTTTGCTACAGAACCCTCTCTTCAAATGTTTAGCGAGTCAATTAAAGAACAATTTATTACATCTTCTTTGTGAAGCTTCGTATTTAAGCATTTATATCGAGGCTGTAGCTCATTTTCATACAAGTTTTGCAAAAAGAAAAATAAGGTAAAATAATGTCACTAAAGGAAAAGGTAATTTCCCTTATATCTCTTGCTTTTGTTTAATTTTAAGGAAATTGATAACCCCATTCATCAATTATATCTAATTTACATGGTAAGGTGACAACTGAAGCCTATTCAAATTTGTGAGAGTAAGGGTTTACCTCGTTAACTGTCATTCTTGCACAATCTCAAAAGAATTTGATTGAGTACAAATTATTGATGATTTTTTCGTGAAGAAACATATCCAGTTAAGCTGATCCAAGTGTAAACGAACATTATGTCGCTCTTCATCGTCAACCAATTATACGCGGGCTAAAAACAGCTGGCAACGTACGTAATAAACGAATAAATTCATGTTCCATTTTAAATAGGTATTTTATTCTAAGATTTTGTCTCTTTGAATTTATGCTTGAAAAGCAAGGAAATTCTATTTCAGTGAGAAATATTTACAGCAAAGTTTAAGAAATGAGCTATGAGAACAATTCTTAACTAATGTGAGTAGTGGCGGCGAATATTACCGAAAAGAGGGCAATTTGACTAAATTGTCGGGTTTTAGTGCAATATTTTATCATTACGCCCGTCTTACTCGAATAGTAGAATAAATTTCAGTAATACTGTGAACGTAAACAGAGCAAGATTGGAGTTAAATGCCAGGAGATGAATAAGAGAAAATGTATAACATTTTTATTAGCTGTATTTATTTTGATTATCATAATTTTTACACCACTTAGGTAGTAAATAAGTACGAGACGAGACGTCATACTTCGCGAGTGTAAAAATATGCTTTTCCACTTCGTTTGTTTGTTCATTTCTATTGTATTGCTAAGAAACTAGTACACAAAAGACATCCAATACTCCAAATGAATGAGTACCTATAAAAGATCAGTAAAACGTCCATAGGCCACGGTAACCACTTTCCATCGAGTGGCCCATGTGCTTGTCTGCCACCTAAGTGGGATAAAAAAAACACCTTATTTATCACTTTTTTATTGAAGTCTATGTAGACTCGCAATCAAATATGTTAGTGAAGAAAGCACAGACGTTCTGTTTACATCTTACAGATTTTTTTAAAGATATAGGTGAAAAACGTATAGGGAAGATGAGACACATTATTATAACAACATTTATTCACCTTCAGTATAATTATCTATATTTTTAAGTAAGTATAATAATAATATGCAGGGTGAAATTTTAATCATTGGGTTTACTGGTGAGCTTGACTTAAGCTTCAAAATCTCTGAACCGGACCCAATAAACATTTGAATAAGTTAAAACCTATTTATTAATAAAATCTATCATCAAGTTCAATAGGACTTACCCTTTTCTTTTACGTGAAAATCCCCATAGATACATCCCCACCGGAGCCGGTGGAAGAGGTTATGTCGGACCCGAACCGACTAAAACGCACGCCGCCTGTGAGTCGTTTTGGTTGCCGAAGGTGAGGTTGACTGGCATATCCCTCGCACCCCGGCCAACCCAGGGCCATCTCTCACGATCTGGCCATCTCCTCGGGTGTGTGGGGACTACAGAGTCCCCAACTCGTCCCCGGAAAACGGGGACGCCGCGGCCTGCTTCTGCTAGGGTGACAGGCGGCCTGCGCTCATGGGGGGCGAAGGTCGTTTATCGACCATAGGACTTACCCTACCTTTTCAGAATACAGTTAAATAAACATTAATCTATAATAATATGTATGTACATAAACTACTGGCTATTTTAAGCACCGCAGAATCTGATCATATAAGCAATTTACGGATGCAATATCATGCTTCATGACCACCGCCATTTTGACTTTTCATTTCCGATATTACAAGTGACATGCATATAAGTTTTAAAACTCCATCATCACACTTTCACGTTGCACTTTGAATACCGGGGTTCGTTCTACGCTTCCACGCTACGTCCACATAATCAGCGTGCGTTTTAATAAGTTTAAATCCGACATAACCTTTTCTACCGGCTCCCGCGGGGGGAGGTATCCATGGGGATTATGCGCACAACAAATAATAATAGGTATTATTTATTTATTTATCACATTAAAAACATAATATATACATAATGATTTACAGTGCATTTAGAAACCACTGAGGTTTGTAGTAAATGCAACACGTTATTTTTCAACAAGAAACTAAGCAGGTACACTATACAACAATAAAATTATATATGATGGAAATGGAGTTACACAGGTTTTTTTAAGAACAAATCAAGCTGTTTTATTGATTTCAATTTTAATATTGTCCGAACTAAAGGTGTGTGCCAAATATTAGAACAATCAATCAACATGAAGGGGGGACAATCAAAGTCAAGGTTCATCTTGAGTACTTTGCAAGTCAAGATCAATTTGATGCTGACTGTACCGGCACTTCCAATTTAATGTTCGATCTGGACATCAAGTCACAATTGAAATAGTTATGTGTTCATCTACTGTTCGAAGTGGTTATTCATGCCATCTTACGGTTACTGCCGAGAAAATTAACTTTGTATTCAGTACAACGACGGGACCTACTAAATTAATTTTAGTAAAGTTAGTTTCACAGAGAAATTTTGTAAAGAGCCAATTTACCCCGAAGGCTGGAGGTTCAAAATGTCTTCAAACGACTTGAAGATGCGGACTAGAGACATTTTTGGTTTAATTTAAAAGAGCTTTGATGATTTACTGGTTTTGGAACGGCCAATGTCACTTCGCACTGAACCACTTACAAAGTTTGAATATTTAAACTCCGTTACGGCCAAATAGCTTCAGCAGATTGTTCCATTCTTGGCTTTTGTTTACTTTTTGTAATAAGACATTCCTCGGCTAAGAGGTTTAAATCTGGTTTGTTTAGGTCCTTTTGATAATACTTAGCAGAGTTATTAGCTTTACATATACAAATTACAAATGCAAAAAGAAACTGCAGCAATTCAAATGTCTGAACCAGATATTCTTAATATGCATCGTAGGCATTCTTTTGTTCTATTGTAACTATAGACTATAAATTACAGGTTTTAAACTACGCAGTTGTTGATATTATTTTGGTTATATATTAACGACCTATTAATTAATTGCTGTTTAATTATTACTTACTTTGCCGTCAGTTGTAACATTATTGAAGTAAATTTTCGCTAGTTGATATTCCTTGCAAATTGAGTTAAATTCATGATTATTAATTTATAACTTATGTTCAACTCGTTAAAATATTTTGCTAATATTATTTTCATTATATTTCAACGGTAAAATATACCGCTCAGAGGCGTAAAGTTTCCATGGATGAAATTTAGTCTAGGGACGAAATATTACCTTAAGTTCCATTATGCTAAACTTAACACCTTCTCAAACACATTCCTCGGAGAATACCTATCAGGTAACTGTTAATCACCGAATCGGCCCCAAGAGGCTCTATTTCGTTACTAAGGTCTTAGCAGAAACATAATCTCCACTCGGCCAAGAACCCATCTAATGAATTGCAGCCGTTATAACAAGAGCTACCGCACCACCCGAAAGGAAATTTGCAACTGTATTTGAAGGTGTAACATGTGGGAGAACAGAGTTCAATGATATTTGGTTAGTTGGTAACCAAACTTAATAATTCAATTTAAATTAATGATAGCGTGGTTATTGCTGGAGCTATCGGCGTGACCTGTTGTAATGGCGTTATAAATAATTTTCATAACAGCGCATTATTCTGTGAAACAATATAATCAGCTACATTTAACGAAGTTGTTTTCTTTGTATGGAAATTGTTTGGTGCGAATATGTTTTGGAGGATATATTTTTTTCGTGGAAAACATCTTATTTATTATTTATTATAGAGATTTTTTGTCTGGGATTTAAAAAGTCTCATATCATTTCTCGCTCATTTTCTTGTTATAAATAATGATATGTTCGAACGGGAGTTCTGATTTCATAGTTGAATAAGCCTTTTGTTTAATAGAGAAGTGTTTTCTTTTGAACAATTAATTCTTTTTTTCAAAGTTCTACTATAGTGATAAGCCTCTCTAGAATTAATTGGCGGTTCAGGTATTGTAGAATTGCATGACGAATGTCCGGGATTTGACAGTTATGACATAAGTTGACAACTTTCAATTGAATTTAAATGCATACATACATATAATCACGGCTTTATCCCAGGAGGGTTAGGCAGAGGTGAATTAACAACCACATTTCACCAATAATAGTATTCGGTCCCACGTAATAGGGGGTGAGCCTATTGCCGTATTCCGGACACTATTATTAACTCGGGTCATGTATCTGTCCGGGCCGAATATATCTGTCAGATGTTAAACAACCCTATCCTTTAGTCACCTTGTACGACACCGCACGGGAAGAGATTGGGTGGCCCAAATTCTACTCTGCCGGGAGCCACGCGGCATTGAATTTAAATAATTTGTAAAATGTAACTTTTTAGAACACATACGGTACACCGACAAGAGTGTTCACTGTAATTAGTGTGACATAAAGGGAGGCTGAAAGTTTTATTTTTATGGAGACGACTACTTATGCACAGCTAAGTTAAGCTTGTGAAGAAGAGAAGAGCAGTCAATGGTTCCATTGACAAGCTTTTGCACATGGAAGATGTCAGCAACTTTTTATGTGTTCGTGTGACATGACTTGGAAATATCTAAGTCTAGACTCGTAACTTGTTAGATTGCAATACAATTGTCGGCCGAGGTGCGAGGGATATGCTTGTCAACATCACCTTCGGCAACCAAAACGACCCACAGGCGGCCTAGTCGGTTCGAGTCCGACATAACCTCTCCCACCGGCTCCAGTGGGTAGGTTTACGTGGGGATTTTGCGAAAAAAAGATTGCAATACAATTTATGAGTGTTACTTTAAATTCTCAATATCAAGGATGAGAGTGAAGTGGTTCTCTCGTCCTGACGCATCATATGTCCGGATCCGGACCACAAATACGCTGTTAAAAATGTTACCTCTACGAAGCATACTGAATTTTTTGGTAGTGGCAGCTATATTTTTACACTCATATTTCGCTAATTATGATTTTCGTACTACGCGGGTACGTGAGTACGTATATGGTGTTCCTATACTGATACACGTAGAATGAAAACCCTGCATCCGTACATAAATGCGAAATACGAGGCTCACCAGCCTATTGCCGTCAAGCGGGCTCTTTATCATAAGCTATATGTTTTATATCAAATGGATAACAGCCTTATTCCTTAGTCAGTTTTTAATACATTAACAGGACGAGATGGGGTGGACCAATTCTACTCCAGGGTTACATGCAGGACTTAGATGTCACGTCACCCGCATATGGTGCAGAATATCTAATCAAGAAGCGGTTCGGAGGCTCTTTCCTTTATTGCCCCATTAAGACCTTGAATTCATTACTTGCTCAAGTGTTTTCTTCTTCCTACAGTCCCGGGTCCTTTAAGCGGGACGTGAAAAAGTATATGACAAGGTCATCAAGCTGAGTGTCACCATTGTAACATGGTGTATATATTTAATGGTGTCCCTTTTTTTTTTTTTTTTTTACGTGCGCAAAATCCCCACGGATACCTCCCCACCGGAGCCGGTGGAAGAGGTTATGTCGGACTCGAACCGACTAAAACGCACGCCGCCTGTGGGTCGTTTCGGTTGCCGAAGGTGAGGTTGACAGGCATATCCCTCGCACCCCGGCCGACCCAGGGCCATCTCTCACGATCTGGCCCTCTTCTCGGGTGTGGGGACCACAGAGTCCCCAACTCGTCCCCGGAAACGGGGAGGCGCGCCACGCGCGCCGCCGCCGCGGCCTGCTTCTGCCAGGGTGACAGGCGGCTTCACCTGTCACCCCCAGGCCGGCGCTCATGGGGGGCGGAGGTCGTTCATCGACCTCCGACGCCCGAGTTGCCTTCGTGCGCGGGCAGCTTGTCTAGCGATCCTTCGTCGCTCCCGCTGCCGCTCCCGCCCCGCCTCCTCCTTTTTTTCCCTTATTTTTTTTGAGACTTTACCTTCAGTTATCATCAGGTGAGGCGAAGTCTAATTGACGTGTCATGTATATATACATTTTTTTTATATAGGACACGCCAACTTGACTTTCACCTCGCCTGATGGTAAGCTAAAGGCAAAGTCTCCGGAAAGAGGGTCACCATTAAAGACACTAAGGAACGTTACAATGGTGGCACTTAGCTTGGCAGCATCATCAGATGCTTTTTCACGCCCCGCTTAAAGAATGGCTATAAAAAACTCCACCGGGATCCAACACAAGCTTAAGAAAAATCAAAACAGCAATAAAATTCAACTGAAGTAAACTTACTAAATACAACCTCACTAGTTGTTTAACTTTGAATATACAATCAACATCAATAAAACAATATTCTCAACTAATCAGAATATTTTGCGTAAGTAAATAAACAATAAGTTCTATTAATCAGAAAAGTCAATACGAGACCTAACAGTTGTTGTTCAATCATTTGTTACCCAATTTAGTAGGTACGTTAATATGATTACGTTAGTACAGGAAACCATTTCATATCTGAAGATTATAAGTAAAATCCTACAAGTAGTAATATTAATTAAAAAGTTTCTCTGCGGCCTCCGTGGAGTGACGGTAGTGAACGTGGAGTCACGGATTCGATTCCCGCTCAGTGCAAATATTTGTAATCATGAGTATGGGTGTCCCTTCCCATGCGGTGTCGTACAAGGCGACTAAAGAATAGAACTGTTTAACATCAGACAGATATATACAACCCAGAAGTAGGAGTGGAGAGTTTTTGTGCTGTCAGTGGGATGACCAAAGGCTTGTCCTGCTTTGTCCTCTACACTGACGGTACAAAATCTCTGTTCTTACAGGGTCGGCAGCACGGATGTGACTCCACTGGTGTTACACACGTTCATAGGTCATGGTAACCACTTTCCATCAGGTGGACCGTGTGCTTGTCTGCCACCTAAGTTGTATATATAAAAAAAACCCAGACTCAGCCAGATGCATGGCTCGATTCAACAAAAATGTCCGTAGCGGCTAGCCGTAGCGTATGCAAAACCAAGGGAGTAACAATCACGCTGCCAACCCTTTAAGCATAGAGAGTTTCTGTGCCATCAGCGTAAAAGACAAAGCGGGGCAAGCTTTTGGTCTTTCTACAAAAAACACAAAAACTCTCTAGTGATCTTTGGCTACCCTACTCACCGCCGGGAACACAACCCGAGGTTAATATGGCCGCAGTATTTTGTAGGGCAGAGGTATATGAAAATGATTTGTGAATAACAGTACTAATAGTAGTATGTATAGTATTTAAACGAGCCGCTCGCCATAGGCAGGGTCTTCATTCTCACACTTTGCGACCTGAGACGGTGCGCACTCAAGCTGTGGAATGAACTCCCTGCTGCGATTTTCCCAAGCGCCTACAATATGGGGTTCTTCAAAAGAGGCATTAGAAGGTTTCTTCAGGGTTGGCATCGCGAGTGTAACGCCATTGTATTGCACTCATCCATAGGCCACGGTAACCGCTTCCCATCAGGTGGTCGTGTGCTTGTCTGCCACCTAAGTGGTATAAAAATCATAGTAGGCTATATCCAAGGAGTGCTGTGGCACTCGTACTAGGTGACCCTGTATAACGAGTGCCGTTTGCGGGAACGGGGCCAGATCTTGTGCGAACAAAGTCACATTACAACTGTTACTACAGGCTATAATTACTATCAAGACTGATAATAAAACTTAGCTTATAGGCGTGAATATGTTAACAAGTTTTCCACTATCAACTTTCTTTCTATCTTCCACAATAAAGCTGTAAAGTAACTGTAAAAGTCTTTTGTTTTGTAAACTTTCCTGAGACGTAAACCGCTGTATGACCAGTAAGGGAACTTTTGGTTCCGTGTTTCATATAGCTTAATTTATATAAACAACAAGATTATAAAAACTAAACTTAGAATACTTATCAGTTTACACATGGACAGGGCAGGACAGGGTTCTAGTCGGTTGGATTGTTTTATAACCGCTAAATTGTACCTTCATATAAAAGGATGCTAATGTGGAATTTTTTCGCTATTTCCAATATCTTGACTCCAATGAAGACAGAAACTTTCGTTCAATAAACAGCCTCGTCTTGCTCTGTCTTACTCATCCTTCCGATTTCATCCACTCTTCCTTCCCTAATTTATAATTCTTTGGAACGAGCTACCACTCGGGATCAGGAGGGCCACAAGCCGTAACACGTATAAAATTAGAGTTCGGAAGCTCATGCTGGATAAATTGGAAGAAACTTCATTGTAATTAAGTAATTATAATTATAATATATGTAATTATATGTATGGTTAGATATTATTATGTGTATATATATTTGATTTATTAATATATTTATGTATATATGTACGTATTTCAATATAGTTTTACCTAGTTACTTGTCATAATGCACCTACCTTGTTATTCTTTGTTATTCTCTGCACCTCCTATAAAGTTGTCTGGTAGAGAATGCTTGTGACATTATGTCCGCCTGTGTACATGTGTGCATGAAGTTCAAATAAATAAATAAATACTAAAGATCATTATTCAACTCACATTACGACACACTTCACTATCACAAACAAATTCAATTTGCATCGTATTTAAACGAGCTGGGCTGATGTTTAATCAGCAGCAATGATTCAATATAATTCAATTTTTCGTGACAAAGCCACCGCTATCTGTCCATTTTAATAAGTATAACGAAATTAATAGATAGCGCTGAATTATGGCGCCATTTACATTTATCAATTGATGTTATAATTTGCATATAGTTAATTGCATTTTCCCCATAAATCTTCGATAATTTTCTCCCCTAGTTATTGAACGAAACAGAAACTAAATTACAAAATAAAAGCAACAAGATACGGTAGAATATTTCAATCTGTTCCTGAAGGAGTAAAATAGGACACTTCATATCTTCCTGTGGGTGTCGTAGAAGGTGACTTAGAGATAGGAGTGTTCTCCATCTGACAGAAAACATATAGCTCAGGACTTAGTGCCCGCTAGACGGCAATATGATCACCCGCTATTATGTGGGACCTAAAAATTATAGTTGTGCAGTGAAGTTTAGGTGGAAATCCACCTCTGCCTACCCCTTCAGGGATTTATAGGCGTGAGTAATATATGTATGCATGTATATATTTCAAAATACTAATTCCTTTATATAAATTTATCAGTCCAATTCAATGTTAGCGTATAATGCGTAAGGTAAATTAATATTAACTGTCTTTTATAACCTTAATTAACGTTTTTTGTCGGTGTCAACGGCCGTTTTCATAAGAGCTTTGCTCGTTTTTATTCATTTTTCTTAAGCAAGTTGTTTTATTAGTTAATTATATCATTCAGTGTTTTCTTTCCAGAAGCTTATTGTTGTAATCTTTTAAACACATCCTAGGTTCTTTCTTGCGTGGAATACTATTGTCATTTCTGGAGTCTTTGTAGTTACGTAGCAAATTAGTTTGAGAATTGACAGTATTCTAACAGGATCGATGTATCCAGTGTACACTATTGACAGGTAGACAGTGACCATTTAAGAAATTTTAATTAAAATTAGCACATATTTTATGAATTAACTCGGCGGGAATAAGTTCATATTGGGAATGAAAACAGAAAAACTACATCTATAGTTAATTATTTTAATCAGCAGACATTCTTGTTCTGCGTATTGGTACTTAAAAACAAGTCTATATTTTGAAAGAAAAAGATGAGAAAGAAGGATGTTTATATTAACTTACTGCAGCACACAACATTTGACACACAGTACTCACATATGCAATGTACAACAAAACCTGATACTAATTATAATTTTATTTTTTTGTGATGGCAACACTGACCAGCTTTATCTTCCCTATTTCAGCCATATTTCTGAACTAATAGTACAATATAATCTATATAATTACTTCAAAAATGTTCTACCGAAGATAAAATACAAACTCAAATATGTGAAGCCAAATAGCTGAATAGCATCCCAGAGGAATTTTATTATCTACCTGCAATCTCCGCACCTATTACCCGATTATTCTTTCTTTTGCAAAATAAAAGTAACTCCCTTCATTTCCATGGAAAGCGAGGTGAGTCAGTTCCATTTATTGAATTCAAATCACATCGGACGCGGACAAAGAACTTTGCAACATGCCAGAATTTTTAATAATAAATAATATTATTCTTACTGGAGTTCCATTTTTGACCTTAGGTGGCCTTGTGGTAGAGCAATCGACTCGATTCGATTCCCGCTCAGTACAAATATTTGTTTGCATAAATATGTATATTTGCATTGATCTGGGTGTTTCTATGTATAGCCTTGACGGAGTAATCAGAGGTTGTTATTTTTCTACATGATGAGGGCTCATTGTCATCAACTGGATACTTTTCTGAACCCAATGCTGTTACTTAAGTTACAGAGGTGCATCTGAAGGACATAGATTAGAAGTAAGTCATAAACTTTTGCTATTTCTTAAATTTCATTGACATATTTTCTACTGGGCAACGCATTATATATTCTACCACAACATAAGTTCGTAACGATATATCAGAACAATTTTAAGGTCCAGAGATAAATAGATTAATCACAGTATTATCATACTCCATCAATATCTGTATTAATTGATAATTCTCTATAAAGCCATGCACGAGAATATACTGACATCAATTGTAATCAGTGACGCAAGCTTTCGAATCGAATGATTTTTATTATTTTCACTGTTCCGTTACTTTCACAGGCTTTCCACAGCTTTCCTTTGTTCAACTATAGAAAAATAAGTTACCAAGTTTGTGGCATAAGCACAGGCTGAAAAAAGAAAAAATATTACGAACTTAATAAATTCGCTACAAAAATTTACATAAGCATTAGATGATGAACGAGGAGCTATACAAAATTGGTAAATTGATAACTTGAGAAAAAAGGATATGAGTGTATGTATTATAAACATTACAACACATACACTCACATAGTAATAGCAAGCTTATCTCGCAATGAATGACCTGGCTCGATCAAACTACATCATTCATTGGTTCCGATAATTCGTACGAATGTCGGTAGATGGCACTTAACCGTCGCCGTAAGACGGATATATATGGAAGTATTTGGATGGTTTCTGGCGATGGTTTTGTGGCTTAGTGGTCAGAGCGTTCCCCCTTGTAAGGGAAAGATCGCGGATCTGAATCCCGCGTGAACTGATTCGATTTTTTTCCATATCTAAATCGAGTATTCTTACCCTCAGTGGGATAAAACATCCTACGTCCAAAAGTCTCGGGTACTAAAACAGAGCGTAAAAAAGCATACGATGAGGCCGTCAAGCTTACTGTCACCATTATAATATAGTATATATGTTTGTAACGGTGACCATCTTTCCTGAGACTTACCTCACTTACCTTCAGCTTTCCATCAGGCGAGGTGAAGTCTAACTAAGGTGTTTTATTTAAAAATGTGGGGGTTTCTATGTAGATATTTACAAAAAATATGTTGAAGGATGTTTATTCGCAATCTAGACGCTATAACACAATCTAGTTAAGCTATGCTTACTTTGGATCTAGAATCTAGATACAATGTCATGAATATTATTCTAAAAGTCACTCTGATATTACAAGACTATTCTTCTCACTGAACAGAGATGTTGATTCAAGATAAACAAAACATATTCACCAAGCGAACATAACCAAATTCATCGGAAGTTTACTTCCAATGTATATTTTGATATGTAAACTTCAGCTACTGAGCTCACCTCTGCACTTCTAATAGCTTCGGCAAACATTACGTACAACCGTACAATCCCGCAGTGTAGCTGTTCTGACCTTATCTAATAAACATGTCAACTCATCCAATTTCTGTCCGAGTAAATATGATATTAACTTGGCGGGCTTACTGAAAAATTAATACGAGTATGACGGGTTTATAGTTCTGAATAAATTTGAGCACAAAGTAATTATAATTAAAAGTTGTTCAGTCTCTGTTGAATACTTGTAGGGATTAAGAATTTAATTATTTGTAGTGACTGGTGTGAGTTCTAGATGTTGCAATATTTGACTAGGTTTTCCGAAAAAATATCGTGCTAACGGGGATAGACCCGTCTTCTAATACGACGATTAAGTGTGGTACATAATTATGATCCTCAAATTTTATTGTAATTTCAGTAGTAAATCAAATAGAAAAGAAAGAATCCTTCCTCTCACCACCCGCACCTCTCGTCCTCTTGGCGCAATAGCAAAAAAAACAAGAAAAAGGGTTCCGGCACTTAAACAGATCGCACGAAATGTAACTTACTGCTACCTAACTTCGTGACTTCGTGGGAGGACGGAAATTCCCCGCTCCGAGTCAACCCATTGAAACGTGAATTTTTATTTAAAAGATGGTTAGATAAAACTATTTATTCTTGGTTAGTTCCATTATACTTTTAAACCGACGCAAAAACGACGGGGTGTTATAAGTTTGACGTGTCTGTATATATGTGTGTGTCTGTCGGTGGCATCATAGCTCCTTAACGGATGATCTGAACTGAATTTTGCCCGTAGTATACTTAAAGCACTCAGATTGATGCACCTAGGGGAATTAAGTAAATTATAAGTACATTTAGTACACTTAAAGCATAACAATAAATTTTATAGGAAATTTTAAGTAAACATTGTGCACCTGTGAAGGTGTATTAAGTTTACCGATTTATTTTAAGTAAACATAAACTTTATATATTTATTTTAAGTAAACGTAAACATAAAGAAATAACAAAAGATATCTGGAAAATGAAATGATTTTCGACCTTATGAACATTTTTCGGTTTACGTTGTTCTGTTATGCAGCAATTAAAAGTTTATAACATCCCAATGTTTACAAATGTCAATAAGGTCCAAAATCGCTTGCACGTAAGTATTTTTCTTGATAAGTTTCACTATTTTTTTTTTTTATACCACTTAGTTGGCAGACAAGCACACAGCCCACCTGATAGGGAAGCGGTTACCGTGGCCTATGGACGTATGCAACACCAGGGGTGTCACACTCGCGCTGCCGACCATGAAGAATTTTGATGCCCCTCTTGAAGAACCCCATATTGTAGGCGCTTGGGAAAACCGCAGCAGGGAGGTCATTCCACAGCTTGAGTGTGCGTGGGATGAAGTTTCTTTTATACCGCACAGTGCGCACCGTCTCAGGTCGCAATGTGTGAGGATGAATTCCCTGCCTATGGCGAGAGGTGCGGTGATAGAATGTAGCTACGGGCATCATGTAAAACAATTCATCTGAGCACAAACCATTGTATAGGCGGTAGAACACACACAGTTAGGCAAAATCCCTCCTAAGGCTAAGAGGTTCCACACTACCTGTGAGTATGGGATTGTCAACCAGCCTCAATGCCCGTCTTTGCACTGAGTCGAAGGGGTCAAGTTGGTATGCAGGTGCTCCAGCAAAAAGGTGACAGCAGTACTCCATGTGAGGCCGGACCTGTGCTTTATAAAGAAGGAGTTGCTGCCCCGCAGTGAAGTACTGCTTCGCCCTGTTGAGCACTCCGAGCTTTCTTGATGCCAACTTAACCTTGTCCCGCAAATGACTTCGGTATTGGGCGTCGCTGGAGATATCGACACCAAGGATCCCTATACTCGAGGAGATGGTAAGCGGTGTGCCCAGGAATTGCGGCGCCACAATGAATGGGGTTTTCTTAGCGGTGAATACACATACTTGTGTCTTAGTGGGGTTGAATTGGACTATTACTATTTTCTGGCAATAAAGCCAAACTGCGGCATAGAAACACAGCGGCGACTTTGTTTAGAGTTAAATAGCTTTAATGACTTCCTTTCTCACAAGGCTCTCTTGAAAGTGATAATAACACCCTTTTACTAAAATTTGAGGGGATACGTCATGAAGTGCCTTAACGGTGCTTTTTTCAAAATCACAAGTGTACTTCTTCGGTTTCCAGTTCGGCATTATAGATTTCAGCATTTCAAATAAAACCTTGTAAAAAAGATTGTACTTATAGTATTCACGTTTATTGATAGATAAAGTACACCAAAAGTTGACTTGATGCACCCATGCCCGCTCCCGAGTGCATCAAGTCAACTTTTAGTAATCTTGATGCACGTACTGGGTGCACAAAGTGAATAAAGGTTACTATTAGTGTAATTGATTCACCTAGGTGCATCAATCTGAGTGCTTTAAGTATACTACGGGGAATTTTGTCTAGCTATGTTTCAAAAAACTGTCCAAGATGGCCACCGACAGGGTGCATATTTTTTCACAACTCCGTCAATATGGGTATCAAATGAAAGGATTTGAGTAGTAAAATACTATATACTGTGATAAATTTCAAATTCATGATAGCCGCCACCACAAAATGGAGAATTATTTTTTAGCACAAATCCCTTTAAAGTGTTTCAAATCAAATAGCTTGACTAGTATATCAATTTAAAAAGTATAAATAAAAATTAAATTAAAAAATTTATAAACTCCCGTCATATAAAACAATCTCCAAAAAGTTGAAAAGAAATTGTAGTCTTTAACTTTAATAAACCTAGTATAATTTTTGTTCAAGCGTTTCCATGTTGGGGGGACCTAGGATCGTTCCCATAATATGACGCAGTGCTTTACTAGCTTCCCCTTACCAGGTCCCCCCAGCTCGGCAACGCTTGAATAAAAATATTAAGAGGGTATCATGTTCAACTTTTTGGAGGTTGTTTTTGTGTTTTTGATTTTTTTTACATTTTAAAGCTAAGAAATCTCATTCAGCAATACATATCAGCCCTTAAACAGTCCTCGGTAATAGTCATAGGCTGGTTGGTTGCGCCGATAGTAGAATTTGTATTTTTCCGCTCAATAGTAGTAAATTCAAATCGTCTCTCAATTGATTGACACTGAACACACGCTTCCTATACCCATCTCCCTCCCGCACTGCCTTTAAAGTGAGATAGCAATAGTTTTCGCCCCGCCAATGGTTGAAATGGCCGCATCTTGACTTCCGTTTTGAACTAGTAGCATCAATGGCGGCGGCGCGCGCGACTCTCAGAAATTAATAATGTTTGTTGGATTTTAACCGCTTTCATAGACCTTTACTGATCGGATTGTGCCTCTCGTGTCCCTCCAGTGATTTAGTGATGTGGGCAGCAACTCCTGAGCCAGGAAGAGAAGACCGGTGCACCGGCTCCGACAGCACGTGGCGTCATAAAGGTTAGTGCATCCTCTCCTAATTTCTTGGGTTGCATTCACTGCCTAAACCACCTCCGCGGCAACCCGATCATCTATCTTGTTTGTTGTGTAAAGTTTCATATGAAACATTTAGCTTCAGCCCCGCAAATACAGTCCACTAGCTCACGTGGCGAGAATTGCGCCACCACTGGTCGTATCTTTTATGACATTGAAAAGCATGGTTGCCGAATTATATCATCTCTAACTATCCATTACACTATTCCAATTTTTAAATCACGTTGTTTACTACTAATCCATGACGACTGACAGGCAACAAATCCTAAGCAGTTAATTCTCGTGCGAATGCTAGAGCTAGTTTTGTCGAAACAATTACCGAGGGACGGTGTCAGGGCAAGTTAGCGCTTTGATTAAACTGAGACCACAGCTCGCACCTCGTCTGTACTTTGTAACTGACAGCGTGGAACATTTTACCGCTTGTTATGAAAAAGTGTTTGTTTAAAAATGTTTACGGACTTTTGTTTAAGAAAGTTGATGCTTTGTAAAATAATAAAATGTGGAATACTTAGAGTCGATTGAAGTCTTGTAAGTGTTTACCATATTGCTAGTGTTTTCAAAAGAAAGCATAATAAAAGTAAACGTCACGTATTGTATAGATAGTTGAAGTTGTATTGGAATATTTTATCTGAGTCTATGTATGAAGTAATACGTCTTTTATTATACTTGCAATGTCTGCAAATTAGTTTGTTTTTGTGAGAAAATTTGGCAGAACCAAATCTACTTATTATAGGAAGTTAAAATATTGTTATTATAGGTATTGCTAACAATGCGGTTTTGTGGCAAGCATGGCCTATTCCATATTCTACATCAATATTCAGGATTAGCTCCTATGACGTGCTATGCGTCATAGGCAAAGTACACTATAACTAGGAAATAATATTATATAAACAGCACGTATCAATAAACAATAATGTCAGCACTAAACTCATATGAGTAAAACCCCACTCTTAATCTCAGTAAAATCATGTAGAATAATTAGTATATAAGAGTGTGTAAATAGTAAATAAATTAATCTTGTTCCAACTGGTAAACCATCTTTTACTCACCTCCGCAATATTGGTGACCCCGACGTGATTTCCTAGTGCTGATATAATTGCAGGCCAACTGCAGCCCTGAAAAGGTTTTCAGCAGCAAACCTAGGAACTATCACAGAAACGGTGGAGCCATATAAGGAAAAATTTACCCAACAGCCCACCAGCTTACTGACCACCACCATCAGCGAAATAGCGAAATAGCACATTTCAGTTGACTTCCCACAAGCGGGTCCAAACCAGCTGAAATATCAAGAGGCTAGAAAAATGGCACCGATAATTCCAGGGACACCTCAAAAAAACCCCGGTACATCGGCTGAATCAATCAGCGACAGCCAGGTGGTGGCTGCAATTAGCATTACGGAGAAAATACCAGCGTTTTGGACAGATTCACCGCGCTTATGGTTCGCGCAATTCGAGGCCATCGTAGCCTCCCAAAAACAAGGTGACGAATATAAATATAACAGCGTCATCGCAAAATTACCAAAAGAGGTCATACATCAAGTCAGCGACATCCTGACGTCACCGCCAAACGCAGACAAGTACCTTAAAATCAAGGAAAGATTAATTGCGTGCTATGAGGAAAGCGAGCAACGACGCTTCCACAAATTGCTTTCGGAGATGGACCTAGGTGACTCAACACCATCACAGCTGTTGAGAAAAATGAAAGAAGCCAGCTGCGACAAAATGACCGAAGATACAATCAGATTATTATGGTTCAGACAGCTTCCGGTATCAATCACCTCCATATTGGCAGTCTCCGAAGACCTCGACCTCACAAAATTATCCGAAATGGCGGACCGAATTTATGAAAATATGCGCTATAAAACCAAAACAAACAACTCGTCACAGGAATCCGCCGACGTTAACTTAATAACAATGCTGACGTCACAAATTGCAGCTATGCGAGTTGAAATAAACGAGCTCCGCGGTATGAGTAATCGCCGACCGATGCAACGCAGCAAATTCCGAGCAAGGTCGCAATCACGCTCACGGTCACGTACACGGCTATGTTATTATCACAGACGATTCAAAACAAAAGCATATAAATGCGATCAGCCGTGCTCGTGGATAAATAAAACCGATAAAAATTCGGGAAACGAGAACTAGCGCAGAATAAGACGGGACTCTGTGCCATACACCCCGCCAACCGTCTAACTATAACCGACTCAAACAGTGGTTATAGGTTTTTAATAGACACGGGAGCAAATATTTCTGTATTACAAAACGCACAGGGTAAGAAAAACCCAAGCAACTACAAACTGTATGCCGCAAACGGGTCAACTATTGAAACTTATGGCGAAAGCACATTAACGCTAAATCTGGGGTTACGCAGACCTTTTACTTGGACGTTTGTAATCGCCGATGTAAAAATGCCTATCTTAGGAGCTGATTTCCTAGAGCACCACAGATTATTAGTGGATCTATACGGCAAAAGGCTGATCGACCAAGAAACAAAATTAACGACGCATGCGAAAATTGCAAGAGCAACACACATGCCTTCAATTAGATCCATCGACGCGAAATTACCCGAACATATAAAGCACCTGCTAGAGAAATACGTAAACGTCACTAGACCAACACCACTTAAAAAACCCACAGAACATGGAATACAGCATCACATCATAACAAAAGGTCCTCCAGTTTATGCCCGCGCGCGCCCACTACCACCCGACAAATATAAGGCAGCAAAAAAGGAATTCCAAGAGCTAATAAACTTAGGAATATTAGAACCTTCCAGTAGTCCTTGGGCATCGCCTCTCCACATGGTAAAGAAAAAGAATGGGGAATGGAGGCCATGCGGAGACTACCGCGCGTTAAATAAAATAACAGTTCCCGACAGATATCCCTTGCCAAGACTGTTAGACTTTACATACATCGCAAGTGGAAAAACAATATTCAGCAAAATTGATATAAAGAAGGCGTTCCACCAAATCCCTGTTGCGGAACCAGAAAAGACCGCAATAATCACGCAAATGGGTTTATTTCACTGGAATTACATGCCATTTGGCCTCAGAAATTCAGCCCAAACGTTCCAGAGGTTTATGGACTCCCTGTTTAGAGACCTGGACTATATATATGTTTTCGTGGACGACATACTCATAGCAAGTCAAAATACCGAACAACATTACGTTCAACTAGAGGAAGTATTCACTCGCCTAAGTAAAAACGGCATCTCAATCAATACGAGCAAATGCGAATTCGAGAAGACAGAGATAGATTTCTTAGGTTATCATATAACGAGCCAAGGAATCACCCCCACGTCTGAGAAAGTACGAGTAATAAACGAATACCCAAAGCCAAAGGTGGTAAAGGAGCTACGTCGATTTTTGGGAATGATGAATTTCTACAGAAGTAGCATCCCACACGCCGCCGGACACCAAGCTCCGCTCAACAAATACTTAATAAACTGCAAAAAGAATGACAATACTCCAATCGAGTGGAATACGGAAGCTAACCAAGCATTCGAACACTGCAAACAGGACATAAGAGATGTCACAACACTCGCATTTCCGGAAACAGACACACCACTAGCCATTATGACAGATGCTAGTTTAAAATGTGTAGGCGCCGTACTTCAACAAAAAGTTCAAGGAAAATGGAAACCCATATCATTTTTTTCAAAAGGGTTAAGCGAGACACAAACAAAATATTCCACATACGATCGAGAACTACTCGGTATTTACATGGCAATAAAAAACTTTAGACGACTAATAGAAGGTCGCACATTTACAATGTACACTGATCATAAGCCACTGATTCATGCATTCGACAAGAAGCAATCAGTGGATGAATCCCCTAGAAGAATAAGGTACCTAGAATATATTGCACAATTCAGCACAGACATAAGGCACGTCACGGGCAGCGAAAACGTGGTAGCCGACGCACTATCACGGGTAATAGAAACAATAGAACTACCCCAAATTCTCAACTGGCAAGAGGTAAAAAAATACCAAGACTGTGACCCGGAGTTAACAAAACTAAAACAAAATAAGTCACTAAAAATAACACAGGTACCAGTACAAAACAATAATACCAAAATTTATTGTGATATATCCACCGGTACAACAAGGCCATACCTACCACAAAAGTTCAGAAAAACAATTTTTGATAGTTTTCACAACATGAGCCACCCAGGGAAAAACACAACAAAAAAGTTGATAACCGCAAAATACATCTGGACTAGCATGCACAAAGACATTTACGAAATGTGCAAAACATGTTTACAATGCCAGCAATCAAAAGTTCAGCGGCACACAGTATCACCCCTGGGCAAATTTATGCCAGCAGAACGATTTAGCCACATACACATAGACATTGTGGGCCCCCTACCGACATCACAAAACAAAAGATACATCGTCACTATGATCGATCGTTGTACGTCATGGCCAGAAGCATATCCTATTTCGGACATCACAGCAGAAACTGTAGCCAAAACCCTATACGATGGCTGGATCACACGTTTTGGATGCCCCAATTATATAACAACGGATCAAGGACGACAATTCGAGTCTGAGCTATTCAGAAGCCTAACCAAATTCCTGGGTATACAAAAAATCCGTACTACACCATATCACCCTCAATCAAACTCCAAAGTAGAAAGACTGCACAGAACCATGAAAGCAGCTTTGATGGCAAGAGGAAATACCGAAAATTGGACGAAAGAATTACCATCGGTATTATTCGGGATACGTACCAGCATTCGACAAGACACTGGATACTCAGCAGCCGAATTGGTCTACGGAACAACAATAAAATTACCAGCAGCATATTTTGGCGACTGTTCTAAAAACACAACGTATGCAGAGTTTGTGGAGAAAATTAAAGATAACATAACGCACATGACGTCAATTCCACAACGACAAAGCTCAAACAAAAACATATTCGTACACCCACGCTTAGCCGACTGTACACACGTGTTTCTACGATGCGATAAGCTACGTCCTACGCTCACAACACCTTACGACGGACCGTTTCTCGTAGTCAAACGTGACAACAAAATATTCACGATCAAGCGAAACGGCAGGGAAGTGAACGTGTCGATTGACAGGCTAAAGCCAGCATTCACGACGAGCGACGACAAGATAGAAGCTCAAAATCAAGAGCAAGATAAGGCAGAGCCAATTCAAAACATAAAAAGAACACGTTCGGGAAGAATATCACGACCCACGGTCCGTTTCAAACAATGATATAAAAAGGGCAAAATGAAAATAAAAGTCACTCCACAGCAAGCCACAAGAAACAACACACAAGATGGGAAGCAGTCAAACCCACGAAAAGGAGCAAATAAACATGGTGCAGAACAATAATCTGGCAGAAAAGGCAGAAAAGAACACACACATGGCAGCAGAAATTGAAAAAATAAAAATCTGGATCGGAGTACTCATCGCTATAATTATACTAGCAGCAATAATAATAACAATCACCAGACTCGTACGGAAAACTAACAAAGTCATGGACAAAAAGATAAACAAAATAATCAAGGAAATGCAACAAGTGTAAACAACTGCAGAAAAAGTACAACTCAGCAAACAGCGTGCACGGACAAGGTCGACGCACCACAGCAAATAATAACTAGAATTTTTATAAAGGGGGGAGTACTATGACGTGCTATGCGTCATAGGCAAAGTACACTATAACTAGGAAATAATATTATATAAACAGCACGTATCAATAAACAATAATGTCAGCACTAAACTCATATGAGTAAAACCCCACTCTTAATCTCAGTAAAATCATGTAGAATAATTAGTATATAAGAGTGTGTAAATAGTAAATAAATTAATCTTGTTCCAACTGGTAAACCATCTTTTACTCACCTCCGCAATATTTTTTTGTTAATTGAATGTGATGTGATGTGATGAAATGTGAGATTAATTTCAAACTGTATATATATATAAATATATATATATTTTATTGTAATAATTTGATTTAAATTGTATTTATTTCGTATTAATTTCAATTTGTAATCCTGAATTGTTAAAATGTATTTTTTTTTATTGTTGATAATTTAATCATTGTTTAATCTGTTCAATGTTCAAGTTGTGTACGTCAGTAATAGGGATGCATATTAGAAAAATTACCGCAATCCAAATTATGAATCAGAAGTGTACAATATCGTCACTGGAAAGCCAAAAATACTAAAACGCCAAAAGACCATTTCACAGGAGAGCGAATTAAAGGTTTTTTATTAACATAACTAGGTATAACTTTTTATCTAATTTAGTAATTGAAGTACAGTAAAGGCAAAAAAATATAGTAACAATATTCCCTATGTACTGGAATTGATATATTTTACATAATCTGCGTAATTCAAGAGATAGCTGTCGCTTAAGTACAAATGCTCTGTACACTTGGTAATGAAAAAGTACTTATCTTAATAATAACTTTAAGGTATTATGATCGAAAATTACTGACAACTCTCATCCTTTCAAAAGTATGTAAGGAAAAAGTACTAACACGCATTACAGGTGGACATGATCTCAGGATAATAATACTTAAACACTACAATATGTTAAAGGATCGCACGGTAAAACGATGTATGGATTTATTTGCTGGGATCATTGTAATGTCTAAAATACTTATTAAAAGATTAATCATTCTAATTTCAATTTATTTTTCCTAACAAACATAATCAACAGTAAGCAAATCCTAATAATAATACTATTTGCAAACAAAATTATATTCTAATAATTCCTATTTTGAATTTGACACAGCATCTTTTTATGTAACTATTACTGGACTCTATTTGTTTATTAACGATTTATTTTTATTAAAAATCAATTGACCTATAATAATTTTACCATTATTATAGTTTAAATCGATTTTTCGTACCGTAATAATTAAATAAAAATATTCTAGGTTATTAAATAATACGGTAATAATTAAATGAAATAGATGTTTTTCAAAATCAAATTCGAAATATAATATTTAATAAGTAATAATCATAAGTGTGATCAATTTTTATATCGTAGCGTACTTGTATTGTGCTCTAAAATGCATAATTATTAATACTGATTAGTGTGCATTTTAGAACACAACCCCAGTGCGGTAATTAGATAATATTGTCTTCGACATCGGTATCTTGCAGGGTGTCTTGGACATTTATGGCAGAAGGAAAATTTTCGTATTCAAAATGGTACATTTCAGGAATTATGTTTGATGTACAAAGTTTCCATAAATCTTGGTATTTCTTCTTTGAAATAGGCAATCGAGGTTTATAAATTGTTTTAAGTTGTAGATTTTTGTTTGTTATTTCTATTTCTTCTACTGGACCATCTGTCGCCATTGTAAATTTTATTGCAATTTTCTGTGGTTCAGATTTCTTAAACGTCGCAGTACGTACCTGCAAATAAAAAAATAATAATATAAATAAATTATAAAACATTTTGGCACTAACTTAATGATCGGAAAAAAATAACATTAGACTACCTTACCTTCGATATTTTGCCCGTCAGATTTCCTTTAAAATATTTATCTCCGATAACATCCCAGCCATAGATATCCTTGTGTGTTAATATTTGCACATGGTACGACTTTGGATTCTTTCGGGCTAGTGCAAAAACAGTTGCCCATTGTGAAGGTGCCCAAATGATTGTGTTTGTCACTTACCGAATGCATAGAATCAACAGGCATATAAGTATGTCCAGGCAAGAGATAATTCATCTGAATACTGGAAATATTCTTGCAATTTTGCAGACAAGTATGGATGCATGCAAGAACAATTCTATTTTTGTTTTGGCCAGGGCACGCATCACTGTAAAACAAAAGATGTTTGACCGATCCACGATCGTCAACCATCTTCATATATTTGTCTAAGATGGTGCACACTTCATTAGCTCCACGTTTACCTTCTGTCTCATTCCAGGAATAACAATAGCCTTCTCTAGTTCTGGACTCATAGAAAGTCAGATTATAAACAGCCAATTTGCGACTGTAATATAACAACATACTTTGGCCATATGGCGTATTTAGAACTTTTTGTAAGTCAAAGGATGCGCAAAGTATGTTTTCATCTTGAATTTTCTGATGTACTTGAAATCTTTCATAAAGTTTCTTCTTTGTCTTTTAGATGAGCCAGTTTTTCTTCTTTTATTTCCTCTCCTTTTTCTTTTTCGAAACGTACACACTTAGCACATTTGTCTTTACACGGGATATGAAATCCGATATTAAATTCTCGAAAAATGTTCTGGAAAACTATTTCTCCCACTGTCTCTTTCTCTTCGCGCATCATTGTTTCCTTGTAAATTTTATATAAATTAGACAAACTTTGAAATTTTTCAGGAAGATAAAATCTTTTTGAATTTTTGCGACAGTAATGAGATGGTAAATATGGTAAGCTTTTGATATAATTCCTTGTGTCCTCTACAATTTTCTCTGACGTTTTATTACATGGGATATGCTTCTCTCGTGAATCTTCTTTAGATGAGCCATAAGTGACTTTTGTAATAACATGATATAAAAAATTTTGCTTTATATCTAGTGTGTTTAATAAAAACTTCAAACAAACTTTTCTTTTTCCCTCGCCTTCGTTAAGATTCCAATAGTGATTAAAAGTAGCAAGTCTTTTTTCTGAACTTATATTATAGCATTCATTATGACAATTTTCAGGTACACATGTGTTGCTTCTCATTTCTTCTTTTGCTATGACTTTTCCAGATATATAAGTATATTGCTGGCTACTGTTTTTAAAATGAGTTCTAAATTTATTCTTGTTAATCCTTCGCTCTTTTTTTTTCGGCTCTGAATTTTCCTTCGTATCTTCAAAGTTATTATTTTTTGTTGTATTTTTTCTTTTTTGTGTTTCTTTTTATCATAATTTTCAATTGATTCTAAATCTGAATCTTGTCAAGATTATTTGTCGAAGTGTCTTCATTTCTGATTTCTTGTAGACAGGTTTCCATTTCCACAAGCCGTTCATATAACCTCCTTTTTTATAGGGCTGCTTCAAAGATAAATTAGAAGATTAATTTTCAATAGATGTGCTTGCTTGAAGATCATCTTTTCGAAAAGCTAACCTAGGCCCTCCATAATATGCTTCTTCTTCAGCAGATTTTACTTCTTGGATATAATTTTCTATTGGCGAGACTGATGTTAGTGAACTGTGTAAGACTTGGCTTGACGTTTCGGTTTGAATGCCATCGTCTATTTGTGAGATTGATGCCTGTGTGGGATGAATGTCTTGGACAAAGGATGCGCCTTCTTGAGTGTTGACTTCTGTTTCTGATTGGTTTAATACGTAGTATATGATAGTTTCAGACAGGTTAAATAATGAGGTACCTACTTATTTTAACTCGAATTTCAATTCATTATTGTTTCATTTTGTTATTGGGAATTTGTTGCTTTTGTTGCCTAACAAAAGCAACAAATTCCCAGATGCACTGTATATCCTAGTACTTATAAGAAATAATTATGACATGAACAATCACATTTATAATTCATTTACTTACCTAGTCTCGATAATCTGAACGATTCACTCTGCTGCGGGACCTGCATGAACGCGTCATTGTCTTGTCGCAGCGCGAAGCTGACTACAAGGACGACTGAACCACCGACGACTCGCGCGCAAAATATGAATTATTAGTACTTATCGAATCGTAATCAAAACGAAATATGATTTTAAAAGACTTAACGGAATATTTTTTGTACGTTTTTCACCCAACTAAATGCTAAACGAACCATAAATATTTTATCGTCTAAAATGGGTCATGCTTAATAAAATAATTATTTAATTTTATTGTATGTAAAACATTCTAAATAGACACTCAAATACTTAGATATATAAGGCAAAATCACTAAAAGCGTTCCGTAACCAAAACAGTGCGTAGACATAATATACTAAAGCGCCATGCTAATCCGTTTCTACGTAAAGCAAATTTACTTAACTACCGTATCAACTAGTAGTTTTGGCCGGCAAAAAATACTAAAGCAACATTAATGATTCAACATCAGTATTTTAAGTTGCTGAACAAGGTTAAATGGGCTGGTGTCATGAAAAAAAAATACTGAAGTGACAACGACTAAAAATTAATCATAACTTGTATTACGTAAGTATATGTCACATATTCAAAATGATGAAAAATCTCCATATTTTGCAGTGCTTAAGCGCCAAAAAAGTGCTCAGATCAATACGAAACCCAGACCAATTGACGCAGAAAAAAAAATCCTATCCAACGATATATAATTATAACTCATTTTGGCCAAAATGGCGCTTTAGTATTATTGGCTTTCCAGTGACGATATGTATTCTGTAGATGTACCATTTTAAATAAATAAATAAATGATCAACAGTGTTACTCATCATTCAATTATTTAGATACAGTGATCAAAGCAGACACATTATTGGAATTCTGTAATACAGTCACATTTTGCACCCTACGTGATACAAAATGGACATTTATTTTTAGTGAATTGTGTGGCGAGCGGTTGACAGCTATTGAAGTATACTCGACCACTGACGTCCAAGTGGTGGAATTTCAAATCCCCCATTGGACGTTACTTGTGTGTTTCACAGATAATTGTCCGAGTCTGGGTGTAATTTGTGTCCATTAATTGTGTATGTTCTCTCTATTCCCTAGCGTGGTCATTACGAGCTGCAAACGTTGTGCAGCATCAATACAGCTAATTGAGAATTTGAGCTGCAGCATTTAGAGTAAATTACACTAAATACAAGAACCACAAACAAGGTGTACTAATCTGCATTAGCACATTGATCAATGAATGTCATTGAGTAGAACGTGAAACGTCAGTAATTGAACAAATTGATGAAACGCGAAAAGTACAGTATTAGTCTCTTGTAAGCTTAGAAAAGATGGCAGTTATAGATTTCTTTAATAATAAGTAAAGTAATTACATTCGATATTTTATCTTTGTACAATGCAGCACGCTGTGCAAGCGACCACATCAGTGCACACGAGTCTCACGTAAGCAATTCATAGTTTAAGCAAGATCTACGTCAAAAGATCAATATACTAACTAAAAAGTTATGGAATAATTGCTTAGTTACCTCTTTGTATAGACAGGTTACAGCATCAACAGGTTATTTATAAGAAAATACTGTACAGAGCGCGGCAATACAAACAAAAACAAGCAATATAAACAGAAACTATGATTTTATTATTAGACGGCTTACAAAACTGGGCCTCGGCTTTACAACGCCGAAGAAAATGAGAACAATTTTACTTCACTTACGTATTGTCAAAAGTGTTTTGTTCAGTATACGTCAGAGGGTTAAGCTCGGTCTCCATTTGTGGTTTTAAAGCCAGGCGAGAGCTATTTTGTCAGCGACAGTGTGGTTCTGACAGGCTACAAGCTATACTGGTGTTACTGCAACCGTTTGTTACACTGTAGTGTAATACGTATTGCATTGTAATATTGAAATAGAATAACAATGCATAGTCTATGTCAATTCAGAAAAAAACGTAAAAATGCTAATTGAGTAAAGAGCCTGATTCAGAAGGCAATTTTCACTAACACTATATGTATTGTGAGATGCTTTTTTTTAGAGTCCTATCTTGATTCCTTAGGACGATTGTGCACAATTTTTTTATTTATGTACCTTACTATAATTTATCAATTTACTGGAGATAGCAAATTTCATAACATAACATAACATAAACTCACGCCTATATTCCCCGAAGGGGTAGGCAGAGGTGCTAGCACCCACATTTCACCAGTTTATGTTTAGGTCCCAATGTAATAGGTGGCGAGCCTATTGCCATTAACCGGGCACTTATAAACCTGCGATAAATACACACATAACTTCGAAAAGCATCGAAAATTCATTGGTGTGTGCCATGGTAAAACCTGGGATCGAACCCGAGACCTCGGTCTCAGCAGTCCATTACCCATACCACTAGGCTACCGTGGTTTCACTCTAAATAAACTTTTCCTTATTTAAAAAAGGATTTAACATTTTCGTAAACTCGCTTGTCACCCCCGGTATTCGAACCGACTAAAACTCGAAAAAAGCAACAACATCCTGTTCAATAGTTTACAATCAAATCCCTGGTGGCTAACCAACATGGTATTCAAACAATTGAAATTGAAAGAAGTTAACATCTAAAACGGGATTTGATCCCGCAACATTTCAAACTTACATCCCTAAAATCTCACAATGTTCTGTTACATAGACTTCATTAACTAGGAACCCTGTTACACATTACCTGCCTGTCGTACAGCAAAGTTATCGCTGTAGTTAGAATTACGAGTAAGTTAAATGAGCATCGGTGTGTAACACGCCATCTTTTTAATTCCATAGTAGTTGAAGTAAATTTCTTTTCCCTACTCTTTTCAGCATTATTTCATTTGTGTAAAAAATCTTTGCTGTTATAATACAATGAAAGGTTGATGAGATTAAGGTATACAATGTTGTGTGAGATTTTATTGCGAAAACTGGAAATAAAGAGTCTTGAGTTACAAGTGCGGTTGATATTATGCGAGGGAAATTTACAAAGGGAAGAGGGGCTTATTACAGTAGTATTTTATACGTATTCTTTCCTTGCAAGACTCAGAAATATGCTTTGATATTAAGTTCACATCTTCAAACAATTTTTTGGTGTAAGACTTATTTAGGGGAACACAGAAATATTATCATGTCGACTAGAGATGAATTTTAACAAAAATGTATGAAATATGTTTCATGCGAAAAGTTGGTTACAATCCTAGTGTTTTTTTTAAATACTCAATAATTTTAAATAAATCATCAATTCTCCTAGCAATTTTTACACTAAAGAGCCCGGAGTCCACTTATTATTTGTTCTTTGAAGTAGTGACTTAACAATGACTGCTAACTGACCTCTGAAAAGAATCAGTACAACAACCATAAATTGTTGACCTAATTATCACTTGATTAATCCTCGGATAAAAGTGCTGACGGATGGATAACGAAGTTTTATATAGAACCATAAATTAAATTATAAAAACTTCGAGCCACAGCAAAAAAAAGAAAAGATTCATGGAAATAACACTTTTAATCTGTCGCGCCCGCGATTCCTTCGTGATTTATTTGGCATCATTCTATCATTTACACTTAACCCGATGTTTCAGCTACCTTTATATCAGATATAAGTTTCTATAAATTATTTCTCTACAAGAGGACCGGTGTACTACTTGTCCCCCACTTAGACTCTAGCCCCCACAACACTTAGAAAGTAATGGCTGCGGTTTTCTGTTAGCGAGGGGCACTTCCTCAGACAAACAGCTGTGAATTTAAACGAGGCATCCCGTTACGGTTCACTTTTCTAAATAAGAAGTAATTAATGCATTAGAAGACATTAATTCTCTAACGCAATAAGGATTTGCATTGAACTTTATTAAATTTATATTATATAAAATCAAGTATGTTTTATAAGAGAAACACTATACCTGATCACCGGATCAAGCATCAGCGGTGTCAAGTAGAATAATCCTATTGAACTCGTTACCGCTAAGCTACCCGGATATTATATTTTCTAAATAAAGATGAACATATATATCTATTTACATTTTGTGCACTACAAATGTTGTCAGTTGGCTATGAACATTACAGAAATAATGATAATGAAAAGAAAATAGAGGTTAGTTTGTACAGCACATTTTGTTCTGTTGGACTTTCTTCTTCTTCTTCGAGTCAATGGCCATATCTGGCATATATATTGTGTAAAGCGATGAGGCCGCCCTTTGTACTGCTCTTGTCTTCTCAATTTCTGTAATATGAATATTGTAATTGGCGTACAATAAAGAATATAATAAATAAATAAATAAAATAAATAAATATAATGCTCTGGTATTTAAATTTTGCTGAATCAAATCTGGTTTGTTGGTCTAATGCTAATGAAAAATAAGCATGTGTCAACATTGTGTTTGATAAAAAATGTGATTGTTTGAACTTCGTACAATCTGTCCCCTTTCAGACAAGTTTTGATGAATTCAGTTATATTATAACATTAAAAATGAAGTCTCGCTAGTAACATAAAACAAACTTTGATAAAGCAATCCACTATTTCATTAAAATCTGGCGTCCCATCCTCATAAACTTTGAATCTTATTGTGCATCAATACGGTGCTCCACTGGCTGCCGTCCAAAAACAGCTATGTTCACTGCCCTCTATATTATGTTAAGCTCCTTTCATGTGTAAAGATACTATTTGAACTAGATCATCTGTATCTGGGTAATGTAGGTTTAAATGACCAAAGCATTGAAGTTAGCTTATAACGTTCGTTTTAACTGGAACTGATGCAAGGTAATCACGTTTACTGGTAATAAAACGTTCAGGCGCTGTCGTGTTAACCGATTGAACAGGGGGTTTTTTTTTGTTTTTTTTTTTTTTTTTTATATATATAGGACACGTCAATTGGACTTCGCCTTGCCTGATGGTAAGCTGAAGGCAAAATCCCAGAAAAGAGGGTCACCATTACTTACACATACCGTGTGACAATGGTGACGCTCAGCTTGACGGCCTTATCATATGCTTTTTCACGCCCCGCTTAAAGGACCCGGGACTGTAGGAAGAAGGAAACACGTGAGCTGGTAATGAATTCCAGGCCTTAATGGTGCGACAGAGGAAAGAGTCTCCGAACCGCTTGGTTCTTGATCGGATGTTTTGCACCGTGTGCGGATGACATCTAAGACCTGCACGCGTTGTCCTGTGTAGGAAAGGGGAGGGTGGGACTAATTGGAAGAGCTCATCAGAACACTCCCCATGGTACAGACGTCTAGAATCTCTATCAGTATTTGTAGCTCCATAATGAATCTGCCACTATTGAATCACTGTACTAATTTCGATTGCAGCTATTTGTACGGTTTAAGCTTGTCATTATGTCCCCATATTGTTAGAAACTGTGTACACAACAACTCACTTTGTATATATTCATCTAATAAAGACTAAACTAAATATTTGATGAAATTTTAAAGCATTTAGAATGCTAACTATTCAAATAGATTAAGGTATAGAAAAAAAATGAATTGGTTCAGGCGGGATTTCAAACCACGATCTTTCCCTTACAGGGGGAACTCTCTGAACACTAAACCACAGAACCTTCGTCCGAAACCATGCAAATTCTTCTATAAATATTTCCGTCTTACGCCGATAGTTAAGTGTCATCTAAAGTGTCTCTCACTGACATTCGTACGAATTATCGGCACCAATGAATGATGTTACAACCATTTTTAAACAATATTTTTTGATGATTCTGCTCAAACTATTGATTGATGATCGCTGGTTTGAATCCCGCCTGAATAGATTTAATTTTTCTATATCTGCATCGACTTTACTCAATAGTCGTGATATATATTTAGAAAATCATCGAGGGAATATATATCAAGACATACATATTTCCTCGATGATTTTTAAACTTTATTCTGAAGAAACAAGAAGTAGCTATCAATAAAAAGGTATCTACTTCATAGTTTCATTTTACTTAATATGTAACTTATTAGTGAACATGGTATGACTCCAATACAAAAACTTTATCGTATCCTTAGCAGATAGATATCCAATCTTTCAGCACTGAGGCAATATCTTTTAAAGAACATAAAAAGCAAGAACTTATTCTATTTCCAACTTTGTCCAGCAACATCAAAAGTGGCAATCCTAATGTACACTTTGAGGATACAAAACTAGCCAGAATTTGGAACATCAAAACAGCCTTTACTATCGGGCTTTACGTTTGAATACTTCAATTCCCGGCGGTTATTACCAAAAAAAACATGTTCTTTCATCGAAACAGCTGCATCTAGTGAGAACTCTGTCGCTGCCTCAAAGGACCAAGCGAAATGACAGGCTCAAGTGTTAATAGCTGATGCATATCTATATTTTCGTGAAGAAGACATTACTTCGACGCTTCTAACGTCCTTTTGTTACCGGCCCAAGCCTTTAGTTTGGTTATGTGAACGCTTGGAGGTAGTTTACATTGAACCACCTCTGAATTTCTGATATAAATGTACTTTTGTCACTCTAGGTGTGCTATACACCTTAGGATCAGTTTATTATGATGTCATTAGTGGCAGTTGGACTTTTTATCCGATTGTCTACACAGGCAAAATGAGGTTTAAGTGTATATTCGTTATTAAGAATGTATTCAGTTAATTGGATCTTGAATATTCATGTTCTAATAATTCGTATTCACGTATTCACGTTCAAAATAACAAGTATATCATCATTACTTGAGTGAGAAGTCTCGGGATCGATTCTGGGCTCAAAGTTGACTTTTTGGGTTTTCTAGTTTTATGAAAACAATAATTCATTTTCAATATAGATATCTAATACCTCAAAACCATGGCTTTATGCGCAGGATGTAAACAGAATCTAGAAAACAAAGTATGCTTAATCTGTTCGCTGTGCAAGAGTGCGTATGACTTGGAGTGCGCAAATATTACCAAGCAACGCTTCAACGTAATGACAGCTGAACTGAAAAAAGCATGGAAATGCCAAGCCTGCCGCTGTAAAATACCAAAGGGAAACAACACAAACACTCCTATACGACAGCAAGAACCTGAGACATCTCTAATACTAAACACGCCCACAGAAGAAGAAAACAATGTCACCTTCAGGAAAATAATTACAAACACAAAACGCATTAGTGTAGACTCTGACGACCTGAGCATAATGGGAGACACATTACTCGCCGAAGAGAGAGATATGACATCGGAAGCTAATGCACAAACATCTATTACGCTCAAGAACTTAAATGAGATCATAATACAACGCCTGAAAGAAAACAACGACTTAATAATAGCTGAACTGCAATATACAATACAAACAGAAATTAAAAAGGCGATTAACCAATTAAAAAAAGACGTAGAAAGTAAATTTAAGCACTTTTCCACACAAAATGAAGAACGAATAAAAGAAATTGAACTAATGAAAGATGAAATGAATAAATTAAAAAGTGAAAACGTATCCTTGCAAAAAGAAATAAAAGACTTACAAATATCAACAGCACCACCATCCACTATACCGAATATAGAAGTCAGCAATAGGAAAATAGTACTGTATGGCTTTACTGAATACAACAGAGAGTCGGAATACGAGCTGCACGAACGACTTATGCAATTCTTCTACGATACGATGCAACTAGACCTTAATGGTTACATAGAGGAAATGTACAGAGTAGGAAAACAAACAAAACATAACCGACCACTTGTAATAGAATTTTTAAGCAAAAGGTTGACCACATACATTATAAAAAACCGTCATTGTTTTCAGGGAACAAACATTTTCATATCAGGATATTTAAGCGAAAACGAACTTAAAGAAAGGTATCTACTTAGACAAGACATGATAAAGGCCCGAAAAGAGGGTAAACATGCGATAATTCGAAACAATAAACTTTTTATAGAGGGAAAGGAAATGAACAACGGACAAAATAAAAAGGAAAATCACATAAGTAAACGAAATAATACTATACATGAAGAAAATGCCAATGAAACATTTCAGACAGAACTAAACAACGATACCCCAAGAAATTCCTTTCGGAAAAACAGGTCTACAATTACAAATACTTTATCAGAATATACAAAGTATTTGTAACAAACAATGTGACCTAGAAGCCTTCATAGCAGACCATCCGATATATGCGGCTATATGTTTATCTGAAACCTGGTTGACACCTGAGAAGCTGGCAACTATTCAAATCACCGACTACAGAATTGCATCGTCATATACCCGAACCCACTACAAGGGCGGAGGAGTGTGTATCCTACTTCGTGACCACATAGAATATGAAAACGTTCAAGTTATAACTAATATGTCTGTAGAGTATGTCTTGGAGATATGTGCATGTATGTTGCCATTAGAAAATGTGTTACTGTTGTCTTTATATTGGAATGGACGAGAGGAAGAAATATTTACAAATAAATTAAAACAGATTTTAAAATACGTAAACAACAAATACTCAACGTCGAATGTAATACTAGGTGGAGATTTCAATATAAATGCTTTAGAAAGTACCACTAAAATTAACCAATTTTTTGATCTCATGCTGGAATATAACTTCACCCAACATATAAAACAGCCCACACGCGTCACAAAAACCACTTCAAAGTGTATAGATCTAATCTTTACAAATTTTAAAAATATAAAGTTTTACACAAGTGTTGAGAAATTGGGCTTTTCTGATCACAATGGGACTGCCATTCATCTCGAACTTACCAAATACAGAAACCAAATTAGATGGCAAACCGAAACAAGAATATTTAGTAAAGCAAATATGAATAACTTTAAAGATAAACTTAGTGAGCTGAACTGGCACAGCATTTTATTAAATAATAAAGGTATCAATGAAAACTATAACGCATTCAAAGATACGCTAACTAATATATTAAATGCATGCGTGCCATTAAGAAAACTAAAGCTGAAAAGCAGGTTTAAGAAATACTGGCTGACAGCAGGAATTAAACTGTCTTGTAGACATAAAAGACTTCTCAAATTGCTTACAACAAGAACAAACAACCAAATCTTAAAAACGTATTATAAAAATTACGAAAGGGTTTTAAAAAAGGTAGTTGCAACTTCCAAAAAGCTACACTACAAAAATAAAATTATGAACTCGAATAATAAAACAAAAGCTATGTGGAGTGTTATAAACGAGCGAACCAACAAAAAAACAAGAAAGATTAACCAAAATATAAAAATAAAAACTAATAATAATTCTATGATTTGTGAGCCCCGACCGATAGCAGACTACTTTAACAACTATTTTGTGTCAATTGGGACAACAGCCACCGTCAGGTCGGGTGGAGAAAAGAACTGCACATCGGTGCTCAACCCCACAGAAAACACTATGTTTCTGAGTCCTGTGGAGCCTTATGAAATAAACACCATTTTAAAAAACCTTAGCAACAAAAGGAGCCACGGCATAGATGAGTTTCCACCCAGCCTGTTCAGGTACTGTGCCAAGGAACTAACTTTGCCATTTTATATTTTGGTAAACCAGTCGTTCGAAGAGGGCATCGTGCCCGATGAACTGAAGCTCGCAGTCATAAAGCCTATACACAAAAAAGACTCAAAATCCGAGCCTAGCAACTACCGGCCTATTGCTCTATTGCCCACTGCCTCAAAGATATTTGAAAGGGCGATGTGTAATAGAATATACTCTTTCTGCGAAAAATTTCAAATTTTCGACGAATGCCAAAATGGTTTCCGGAAAAACAGGTCAACAACTTTGGCTGTTTATAAGCATATACAGGAAGCTCTCAATATTATTAATCACAAAAAATACGCAATAGGTATACTGCTTGATATGACTAAGGCCTACGACAAGGTGCAGTTTGACATTCTATTAAGGAAACTGTATGGGATAGGTATAAGGGGACAAGCCCACAAGTGGCTCTCATCGTACCTCACGGACAGAAAACAATTAGTAGAAATTGAGTTTTTCAACGAGACCACTAGCCGAATAGACAAGATCCGCTCCGACAATTTGATTGTAAAAGCTTCAATACCTCAAGGAAGCGTGATAGGGTGTTTATTGTTTCTCATCTACATAAATGACCTGCCAAAAGTTATAGAGGAACAATGTGTATTATTTGCCGATGATATCTCTATACTAGTCTCCTGTGAAAGCAATTTGAAGCTGAATGAGAGTTTGGACTCAATTTTGAATAAAACGTCATCCTGGATGACTGAGCATAATTTAGAAATAAATTACGCTAAGACAAAAATAATGCCCTTCCACCCTCACCAGAAAGCGCCTATCTCTATGGACTTCAGTTTTGATAATGTCAGATTGGAAGTTGTTAAAGAGTTTGACTTGCTTGGCTTGACCATAGATACACATATAAGCTGGAAGCCACACATCAAAAAGGTGAGAGCCAAAATATCAAAATTCTCTTACGCTCTACGAGAAGTCAAAAAGACAACTGATTTGGCGACTGCTTTGGCTACCTACTATGCCTATGCATACTCTTGGCTAAACTATGGCATCATTATGTGGGGAAATAGTACGGACGCGAGTACTTTATTCACTCAACAAAAAAAACTGATGAGAATTCTGGTAAATATAGAACAAACAGACACCTGTAAGCCCCACTTTCAAAACCTAAAAATTTTAACATTACCATGCATATATATATTGGAAATATGTAAGTTTGTCCGAAAATACCCTGGACACTACACTACACGAGAGGACATACAAACTAGATATACACTAAGACACAAAAATAGATTAAACCTGCCCACCTCAAAACTGGAAATGCATTCTTCGGGTCCCTTGGTCATGTCAGTAAAAATATACAATAAATTGCCAGAGCCCATAAAAGAAGAAAAAAAATTACAGCTTTTTGTAAGCAAACTAAAAACCTTCCTACTAAGCAAAACCTACTACAGCATACAGGAATATCTAAATGATAAATAAACATACGTACGGACATATTTATTTGGCAAATAAATTAATAAAATCAATCTAGAATAGTTAAATATTATCTTAACCAAAATTTATAAAAAAATAATATTAATAATCTAATACAATTTTAATAATCTAATTCAATTTTAATAATTTAATTCATTTAAAATGTATATATAAATATATTTAATAATTTATAATAATAATTTCAAATATATCATTTAATTAATTTAAAATATGTATATATATATTGACTGACATTTATTCGTACTGACGTATTTTTATTTTTACTCTTACTTTTAATTAATTAACCCTATGTTGACATCAAGATTGACTTATGACATATCATACTAATATTAAACTGATAAAATATCAACCCAATGTATTTTCAAATTGTATAAATTGTATATGTATCACTTAACATTCTATATTGACATTTTCATTACATTTTTGTCCTTGTCTTTTTGGGCCGAAACAAAACGAGTAAAATGACATTTATACCTACTAAAAATCATTTAAATTTAATATAATAAGTAATATCAACAAACTGTAATTAAGAGTGAACATATTGTGTATGACAAATTCTTCCTCTCTCCAAACATTGTGCTGTGCCCGACAGGGTCCATAATTGTAACAATAATTTTAACCTGAACAACTGTACTTCATTATGGAACGCAATAAATGTATTGAGTATTGAGTATTGAGTATTATTAGAACGTATTTAATCAGTTGGTATTTCGGTATTCTTGTGATAAATAAATAAAAAAAACATGCATTCAAACGGTGAATGTAACCTTTGTACGTAGCTGTACTGTGCTGTTTTTATAGCCTTAAAGTTTGTGAGGAAAAAGTTCTGACACCAACATAGTAGGTTGGTAATTATTATCTCAGTAAGTTTTCCTTTAAGAAAAACAAGGTTTACTGACAAACAAAATATGTACAGAGCCCCTTCGCAGGGCCATGACCATGACCCCATAGTATCAAAACCAGGAGTAAGCTTATATTGTGTTCCTAGTTGTCAGCGCCAGAATGGTACACAAGGTATCTCAAACTTGGGCCATTTCTAGTTCTTTCACACACCATCACATGAACAATTTTCACGCGGTCAACTTCTAAAACCGCGGTAGCCTAGTGGTATGGGTAATGGACTGCTGAGACAAAGTCTCGCGTTCGAGCTCAGGTTTTACCATGGCACACATCAATGACTTATGGATGCCTTTCGAAGTTATGTGTGTATTTATCGCAGATTTATAAGTGCCCGGTTAATGGCAATAGGCTCGTCACCTATTTCATCGGGACCTAAATATAAACTGGCGAAATGTGGGTGCTAGCACCTCTGCTTACTCCTTCGGGAATTTAGGCGTGTGTTTATGTTACATGTTATGTTTTACTTCTAAATTCTAATTTAAAGATCACTTTAGCTCTTAAACCATTTTTCTTTTTTTTTTACGTGCGCAAAATCCCCACGGATACCTCCCCACCGGAGCCGGTGGAGGAGGTTATGTCGGACTCGAACCGACTAAAACGCACGCCGCCTGTGGGTCGTTTTGGTTGCCGTAGGTGAGGTTGACAGGCATATCCCTCGCACCCCGGCCGACCCAGGGCCATCACTCACGATCTGGCCCTCTTCTCGGGTGTGTGGACTACAGAGTCCCCAACTCGTCCCCGGAAACAGGGAGGCGCGCCAGGCGCCAAGTAAATTATCACATTCCGTTGCAAGTTATCGATCACCCAAGCTCTAAACTCCAAGTTATAAACGAAATCATGAAATCAATCAATTAGCCCATCGCAGTCCATTGCTGGACATAGGCCTCTCCCAATTATGTAATATCTCTTATTTATTTCAATTTAACGATTGTTTGTGTTGTTATTCTGTGAAATATGAGAGTAACTGTACTTACTATAAGATCTGTAGTTCAAAACAAAAGGGGGAAAAGGAAGCTAATTTGCATTTTAGCTAAATCACTTTCTTCTTTCTTTTTCTTTAAATTTTTCTTCTTTATTTTCCTTTCAATTTGTGGAGCGTTCGTCGAAAATTAGATTTATTCTGATCACCAAAGGATATATGTATTATACTAGCACAAGCATAATTTACAGTAAATTTTAAGTTCACATCATATTTAATGTCTAAATAGCACATACACTATGTTCATCTATCTATATCATTCTATCCATCTTTATTAATGTTCCTATCTAACGGTTCAGGCAAGGATGGTATTCTAATATTCACATTTCGTCACTACACTTCTTGGTTCAATAATTATATAATTAATATTATTCTTTATAATATATGCATCTACATTATATAATTATCAATAAAATCAAATTATTCAATTATTGGAATAATTAATGGTACATGATTCAAAATAACAGTTTAAATTAAATTAATATCATTCGTTATTTATAAGAGTAAGTCTGTTTATTCACGAGTTGAAACGTTTTGATACTTTTACCTGCATCATTAAAATTTTCAATGATAGTTGAGTCTGGTAAACCCACAACCAAAAGTTCCACTGCTTTTTTTAACATAATATTTTACAAAATACAACTAAAGATTAGAAGCAGGTGAAGAGAACATAACTAGAGGACTACAACAGAGACAACAGCCTATGTATCTATTTATACTGTAGATAGATGATGCTTGGTGGAATTTGTTGTTACACATATTAAGAACACGCTTACATACAACTTTTTCCACAATATATTAAATTATACCTGACCAGTTTCGCCTTACGGCACCCTCAAAGGTTCACAATCAAACACAAAAAATTGTGAACATTTGAGGATGCCGTTAGACCAAACCAGTCATGCTTAATAAAAAACATTGTGAAAAAATTACAAGTGTGTTGTTAATAGTTCCTCCATAAGCCAAACCAAACACAAGGGAAACTTTGCAGAGGGAGTCAAGGAACATAACGCAGCTATGAAAAACCGTCAGTTAAATAAATCAGCAGTAATGTAGCAGAACATCTTGAGTTGGGTATCAATTACTGGATTGAGCTTCATCAACCCAAAGTCCTCTCCACTGATCGCCACTACTATTCATGGATTGTGCGTGACGCTATACATTAAAAAATATACAAATTTCAAGAAAGATGGATTCTAATTAATAAAATCAGTGATTAAGATACTGAAACCAAAAAACACAATGCTGTTAAAAACTGACATTGAGTGTGGTGTGTCTAGCAGTACACCACCATTCATTATAAAAGTAAAGGAGAGTAGGCGCACAAAAATATTCCCCGCAAACACTCGCAAGTCAATCAAGTCGTGGTGCTGCAATTCATCCGAAACATCAACAAAAATAGTAAATTTAATCGTGAAAAGTCTCGAACCGTTATATAATTAAGAAGAGGAAGTTCCTATATAAGAAGAAGAAGAAGTAGATTTCAGGAACGTCTACTTTCATTTTATGGACTTTTCCAAATTTTTACTAAATCACCGAGTGAAAGAATCTAGAAAACATTATTTTCTTACACATTTCGAAATACAGTTGTACTTTTGCCACAGTATTTTAATTTTAATTCCAATTGTCAACCTTTGAGGATGCCGTAAGGCGAAACCGATCAAGTGTTGTAATAAAAGTTCTGAGGAAAAAGTCAGTATGTGTAACAACAAATTCCACCAAGTTCCATCAATCCACAGTATAAATATATTATATTCTCACTTAAATATAGTAATAATCATAGATAATAAAAGAAAATGCGTTCCAAATTAAACTGACATGATCAGTAAAAATATCAAACATTTTAATTTCATTCAGCATCAGTCACATTTATCAAATCCATATAAGCCGATAAAAGCCACATCGCCCAAGGCACTCGATAAGGTAAAAATGTTCTTCAGATTTAAGCCTAGGAAAGCGAATCTGTCGTGATAATATAAGAAATTGCTTGAGTAATATTTTCTTACACAACTATAGCTATCTATATTTGCTGGATTTCTATATTTAAACATTTATGTTTATTTTGTATTCTAGATCTTGACTTGACCACACAGAATATAAATTACATTGATCAAATTAATAATATGATATGAATAAACTGGTGAAATGTGCGTGCTAGCACCTCTGACTACCCCTTCGGGGATATAGGCGTCACTTTATGTTTTTGTTATGTTATGAATAATATAGGAAATTTAGGGATAACCTCATAAAATACAGACATATTGATCAATGATATAAACGGGCTAGCTTGTATGAAGGGACACAAAAATAAGTTTGTAACTGTAGAGTCGTGTTTGTGAACCGTGTCACCACTGTAACATGGTATATGGTGTGTAATGATGGCCCTCTTTTCTGAGACTTTACCTTCAGCTTACCATCAGGCGAGGCAAAGGTATTTGTATTTGCGTATTTGACATATTTGACAAAAAATTACCATGTACGAATAATGTATTTAATTACCTATTTGACAAATATGACTAATACCAAATACGTTCGATTGACAAGTTATCTAGTTTTTTTTTAATCTTTACGGCCAGTACCTTTTCATAGTAGACAAAATGTGACATTTTACACATATTTGAAGTGAATACTTTTTTGTGAAGTAAATTGTTTTAATGTATATTTACATGTTTGCATATACACATTTATAATCGCGGTAGCCTAGTGGTATGAGTAATAGACTGCCGAGACGAGTACTCGGGTTCGATCCCAGATTTTACCATGGCACACACCAATGACTTTTCGATGCTTTTCGAAGTTATTTATCTAAATATATAATATATAATATCTATCTAAAAAATCTAAATGTATAATAAATAAATTTAAACTATTTATCGCAGGTTTATGAGTGCCCGGTTAATGGGAATAGGCTCGCCACCTATTACATTGGGACCTAAACATAAACTGGAGAAATGTGGGTGCTAGCACCTCTGCCTACCCCTTCGGGGATATAGGCGTGAGTTTAGGTTATGTTATGTTTTGATTTAAAACTTAACTTTTGTTAGCTTTTTTTGAAAAGAGAAAAAATGGTCGGGGTTCGGAAGAGGGTAATTTGATGTTGCGTTATTTATGAACGAATCTTGATTATTTTTGGCTCAAGGACATGATCCTTTACAGGTTGTTAAGGTGAACTTCGTTATAAAAAGCAAATGACAGATGAGAAATAAAGGTGTAAGTTTGCTATACGTATCGTTTTATTACATTTCCTTTTTCTATTTTGAGAATACCAGATTTGTTTAAGGGTAGGTACCAGAAAAATGTGGCAAAGGACACTCATAAAGTCTACTTTTCACAGAACTACTTGTTAATATTTAATACGATATTTTCATTGAACGAAGAAAACCACAGGTTTTAATGTCCATCATTTATTTATCAGGAGTGAAATAAAATGATAAATCAAAATTCACAATGAATAATATGAATTTTGGAGTACTGTACGTTTTTCTATAATGGAATTTATGAGTGGATTTTATAGTGTGTATAAACATAGATTAAACAAGTTTCAAGACTACCTGTATTTAGTAGCCAGAAGCAATATCTATGATGACTACCACACAATGAGAAGGTTGGATGAGGACCAGATGTTCTGCGCATGGACATATAAATGCCTGGATTCGCTCTCCGCTCATTGCAAATATTTGCATTGGTCTGGCCGTGCCTCGGAAAGTACGTTATGCTGACAGTCCCGGTTGCCATAAGAACATCTACGGCAGTGGTTTCGGGTAGTTGGAGCCATAAAAAGCGTTGGTAGCTTAGTGGTTAAAGAATCGGCCTTACGATTGAGAGGTACCGGGTTCGAATCCTGGCTATTACACTACCGACGTGTACCCACTCCTAACACAAGCAATTTAGCTTAACTGGAGGGGTTAGAGGGAATATTAGTAATTTCGGCTCTAATATTATTTTTCAAAAAAAAAAGAAAAAGAAAGAAATGCCTGACAACTGTTCTAACAGCAATGCTTCGAGATCACTTTTGAGTTGTGGATGGCATTTGGCTGAACTTCGATATTTCCGCAGTTAGGCTGATAAAGTGGACCCAAAACTCCAAGATGAAAACTTCAGATACGACTGATATTAACGCTAAGGAGAAGATATATGCAATGCCTTGATCATATTGTATCTTCTCAAACCTGTTCATTGGTGAAAGAAGGCACTCAGGCATTGGTTCGAGATATTTATTAGAAAGAAAGAAAGAAAGAAAGAAAGAAAATACGTTTATTAAACACACACAAAAATAAAATAGTAATGCCATTAATAACAGGTGTCAGTGTGGAGTGTGTGTTTAAAAGGCCGCAGTTCAGCTGATGCTACAGATTAGGCACAATCTGCAGCGCTGGTTTTCAACTGTAGCCTAACCAAACCAGGTAGCTTACTGCATGTTTGCCATTATTCCTATTAAAAGAATAAAACAAAAACAAAGTACATTTTTCACGTACCCGTACTGTACATACACACAACATGTACTAGTTACAAACAACAATCACACAATACATTAACAATACACACATTAAGCGCAAAGGAGGGCGTCCTTTAATTCATTTATAAGCCCCGAGTATTATATAAACAAAAACAAAAGAATATAAATCAAAAACAAACAAGCAAGTACATAGTCACAATCACAATGTAAATAGCACATCATATACATAGCACATCCCCCACTATTTTCCCTATTGCCTTTCTAACAAATTGTATACCTTGAGAATCATACAACAGAAACAAAATAAAACATAAATACATAAAAGAAAATAAAATGTAACACGCAACAAAACAACAGCAAGCATTATTAGCACCCCAGGGCGACCCGCAACCGTATTGACTGAGTAAATACATACCAAGCCTATTTTATCGACTAGATTTCTGTCCACTGAGAAGGATATTTATGTACCTTACGCGAAAACCATGGACTCCGGCAAGCCTTCTCAGTGGCGGAGGAATATTATTCCATATCTTACTTGCACGATATCTGAAACCACCCTGAAATGCCGCAGTTCTATGTTTCGGTACATGAAGGTTCATGCGCGATGCCCTTGTCAAGTACCGACTGCTATCATTAAGCCATTTCAGTTTCGAGTACAGGTAGAAAGGTTTGCCTGTCTTTATAATTCCAAAAAGAACAGTGGCAACTATATTACTATTACACTAATCAAACACAAGTCACGACCGGGATTAAGACTTACCTCAAAAAGAAAACAAAATTGGTGACGTTACGTGTATACAGAAGTTCGGAGTACTGGCAAACACCAGGGATGTCACACTCGTGCTACCGAATCTGTATGAACATTTTATTTTAATCTGTGTGTAAGTCCATAGACAGGTAATATTATCTATATTTACACCAAAAACATCAAGAGTTTGATGGAAACAAGATTTTATGTGAGTATATACAATTTGGCAGTAGTACGGGTAGGTATATCCAGTAGACTATATGCTTCGTTTGAATTAAGACTATGACGAGTAAAATATCTTTGAATATTTTATTTATCTAATGTTTTAAATTCTAAATAATAAGTAATAAGTAATAAATCTAATGTTAAATTTAAAATAAAAAACCGCGGTAGCCTAGTGGTATGGGTAATGGACTGCTGAGACGAGGTCTCGGGTTCGATCCCAGGTTTTACCATGTCACACACCAATGACTTTTCGATACTTTTCGAAGTTATGTGTGTATTTATCGCAGGTTTTTAAGTGCCCGGTTAATGGCAATAGGCTCGCCACCTATTACATTGGGACCTAAATATAAACTGGCGAAATGTGAGTCCTAGGACCTCTGCCTACACCCCTTCGGGGATATAGGCGTGAGTTTATATTATATTATTATTATTATTATTATTTAAATTCCCTTTTCGGCTTCACTGTAGCAATAATATTTGAAGTTAGAGATAGTCTACGTAAAAGTGAAAGGTTGAAGGTTTACAGCTAAAGTTAACGAATATACGCATACAGTGCAAGTTAAATAAAGGTCTGTAAAAAGCGTACAGAGCAAATACCAACGCGATCGGTGCTGTCGAAAAGCAATTAAAACTTATACCCGTTTATCTCAGTTCCACGTCATGTGTGTGTTCAACTACAGTTTTTGCTAATCGCATTCGCCATACAAGTTTTAATTGGCAAGGGGTCATGTGGAAATCTATTTGGCTTGGCTTGTACAAAGCAGTTGGCTATAAATAATTCGATTAAATTGCTCTGGAGATAGTTGGGTGATACCGATTTGTATTATCGGTTTCTTGTATGTAATAAAAGTAACGAAATAGATTATCGATAATTAGGTTTAGAAACAATTCGTAGGAATAATGTTTTAGGTAGTGACCATATTGAATAATGTACAATAGAAAATAAAGGGTAAATGGTAAAAGGAGTATGAGATGAAGAAAAACAGTTATATATGTACACACTATGGATATTGTACACAATATGGTACAGGATATTCCAAAGAAAAATATGGAAACAAAATTTACAATTTCAACTGAGATACAACAAGGAAGGATGAGAGCACTAGATACCCTTCATTTTCGGAAAGCCGATGAATTCATAAAACATTTTGCTGCACTTTGATCCAGTAGTGCTTAAAGAATTTTTGTTATTTGAAGTATAACAACATTGTTGAAAAACCTTGCTGGTATGGCCTATGCCTGCTAATTGATGGACGAAACTCAAGCGTAGGCAGATATCACCCAGGATTGGGAGTTTAGTCATTAGCTTACGTAAAAGTCAAATAATTGATAAAATCAGAAGGAGAGCAGACCCCGGGTTCCAAAGTTAATTTGTGGATGAAACCTGGATGACACACGGCACTGCCGCTTGAAATTGACAGTGTATAAAGTTGTATGGAATACGATGTTTGATTGAAGGTAGAACAGGTAGTAAAATAAATAGGCAAAGTAAAAGCTTGAAGGTTCAAAACGTGGCCCAACCAACCTTCCGGGCAGTAAACTGTTTCAGAGGACGTAAGGTATGTAATTGAAGAGATCAAAACTGTGGCGTACAGCTCCGGTGCTAAGTACAATATGTATTAATATTTGACGAATCATTGTTTATGTTCGCACGTAATAGGGGGTGAGCCGATTGTCATCTTCCGGGAACTAGTGTTGACTCGAGTCTTGTATGTATGCCTGAGTCTGAGCTGTATATATAGACAGATATTTGTCTAATTTTAAACAGCCCTATCCCTTAGTCGCCTTGTACGATACCGCATGGGAAGAGATGGGGTGGCCCAAATGAACATTGAGAATATAGCCATTTTAACTACATATAACATGAAAACATAACTACAAAATACTACTGGTAGCTATCGAATTTCAGAGCAAAACTTAGAAAATTAGCTTGACTGTTGATGTACACAAGCCAACAGGTCTAAGTGTGTGGCTTTTAAGGTTGTAAAAGCGGATTATTTAATTATTTAGTATATTCTGAGCGGGTATGTAAACTAATAGTACAGACTTTAGACTAATTTGTCTAAACGACGGCTGAAATAACACGGTAAATAAATTCATGCGCATTATACACAATTTGAATTTATATTAAATCGACTAAAAGACACTCTCATCCGTTTATAGTGAAATACTTGCCGTGATATTCACCATGTTTTTTTTTCTCTCATACCTTGTTTGATGATTATAACCCTGCTCGTGATATCATCAAAATATAGAAACTTGACTGACTTTAAGTACCTAATACGTACCCTTGTAATGAGATCATTGGCACGCAAGCGCAAAATTGGCAAGCAAACTTATATTACCGCAAATTTATCGCACAGTTTCGAGGCGATATACACCTGACTATCTGGTATAAATCTCAATTTGATAACTTCAAGCATTCCTGGGAAAAAGCTGGTCTTGACAGAGAGACGGACAACGAAGTGATCCAATAAGGGTTCGGAATTTTCTTTTTAATACAGAACCCTAAAAAGTGGCATATTTTTATTCCAGACTCCTTAATTTTTCTCTGTATCAAATTTCAAGTAGATCTGTTCCATTCAAATATACGAAAGTAAAATGTGTAAACTTGTGAAAGTGTCACAAGTTTACTTTCCTACTTCCTTCCACTCACTAATAATTTTTATAAATATGAAAGTTTGTGAAGATGTTTGCACGTTTGGATCATCAATCACGTTCTAGGCTGCACAGATCTGGCTGTTATTTTGTACTGGGATAAATTACAATACAAAATAACATTCAGGCTATTTATCCCGGGATTAGGTTCCCATGGGTACCTTTAGCGGGATCAGAATTTCACGCAGGCAGAACCACGGGCATCAGCTAGTTTATAGCCAGTAGGAAGTACTATAGAAATTTGCACTCAAATATTACTTTCACAGATTTTAACCATTAGCATTCAAATACATACCGCCATTAAACTGAACGAACAGTAACAATCAGCTTATTTCGTTGCCCAACTGAACGTGTTGGTAGGAAAAGTTTAAAATTCAATCAATTTTGCGCTCCGCAGCCTCTATACACAGTTTGGGTGTTTCGTTCCTGTAATTTTCCTTGTACAGTATGATGTTTTAAGCTCACTCCCGTTCCTTTGCGGTGACCGTGAGCTCTTTAATATGAAACGACTTTACGTAATCATTATTGGGTTCGCTCAAGCAAGGAATGTATTCCTTACAGTTGATTAAAGAATTTTTGTGTTGCGATTTTATTTTTTTGTATTGAAATGAGGTTCTGAAATAAAAAGAGACTAGAAAATTAAATATATTGGAAAGCCTATTTTTTTTTTACTAACACTTGTTTTTATCTTTGAAAGGATACGGCAAAGGTGTATTAAACATTAACAATTAAAAACCAGTCTTAATTATGATACATATATTAAAACAACGTCTTATTGACGTCAATCAGGCACGGCATCGGCATCCTCAAAGCTTTAGGTCCACAAACCTTTGAGGATGCCGTAAGGCGAAACCGGTCAGGTGTAATAAGCAATAAAGTAATGTGGAAAATTACAAGTGGGTTATCAATATGTGTAAGTGTAAAAAAATGTATCCTCATTTGAAACAGCATATTACAAGCTTATGCCTAGTTAGTCCTTCACCGCACTGTATCTTAGACAATTTTATTTTATTTATCATCTCTCAAAAATGTTTTGGGGTCGATTCACACCAGAATCATTTACAAACATAACTCTACTCAGATAAACGATACATCAGGTATCGCGTCCATTAGCTTCGTTCACGCTAACATGCCGTCTATATTCTACGTGACGGTAAAGAGAGGCACGTTGACGCGATTATCACGTTCTCTAACGCAATTCGAATACCTAAATTTCGTTTTGATGGATATATTAGAGTCCTTATTTGTGCTGTATAGAATAAGGTCCCTACTAAGAAATGTAGAATCTATCTCCATAGAAATGACAATTTAATTTCTTCTTTTTATCTTCTTCTTCAATCGAGCGTCAACACGTAAGCAACTGACTTAGAAAACTAACACTTTGGAGCCTGGGTCCGTGCATTTGATTAATTATATTATATTAGTATTAAAGTTATCGGGATATTAAACTAAACACTACCTTGTTGTGTTATTCAAAGTTTCCAATATTACGGCACTGTTGCAAGCAACATTCCTCCGTCATCATGGTACTTGCAACAGCGCAAAATATCGGAAACTTAGAACAGTTGTGAGTGACCATGATAGTGATAGTGTAGTGATGTACCATGTGAGAATGGTGACACCCAGCTTGACGGCCTCATCATATGCTTTTTCAAGCCCTACTTAAAGGATCCCGGACTGTAGAAAGCAGGAAACACATGAGCTGTTATTGTATTACATAAGTATACGAAATTCTGTAGTTCCTGCTGCCTGTTCTAACGTTTAAAAATTACGATAATACACAGTCTCATAATAGTGTTCTTGAACTCGGAGAAAGAATACAAGTATCACTGCCTCATCTCATCCGACGGGTGTAAGAGGCGATAATGGCAATATATGCAGACGATATCACTGCGAGAGAAGGAAAACTCAAAATAAATCTTGTATCAACCCATCTGCTCAGCATGGTAGCAGTAGCCAAAGCCTCCCAATATTGGAAGAGGCCTATTTCCAGCAGTGGACTACGATGGGCTAATTGATTGATTTAGGAGTGTATTCACTTCAGTAGTATATTGACCAAGGTTCAGAACCACGACCATTCGATTGCAAGTTCGACAACTTTATTATTGTACTATCGCTGGTTATCTTTAAATACCAGTAAAACTTAGTTGTTGCAATATAGGGAAAATGTACTATTCACGAAAAAATACTTCCAAGTGTTTAAATAGAATAACTTTTGCTTCTCATAGCGCCTTGGCGAAATCGGGACTTGTAATATGTCAGACCACTATAACCCAGATGTGTGCGTCGCTTATTTTGTTTTATGCGAATACAAGGCTAACCATTATTTAACATGAAGCTAAAAAGAGTCACGTCCTAAAAATATGCTTCAATAAACACAGAGTGTACCGTATAAATCTTCATAAGTCAGTCTGGGAAAAGGAATTCATAGCTCAGTAAAATTTATTAAGAGAATATGTTTAAAACCCAAACAAAAATCAGAGCTGATGATGGAAAAGTTCAGTTGAGTTCGAATGCAAAATAATGAGCTGAAGTTATCTTCTGAGTGATGTGAGAGCAGTTAAGCATAAAATATGAGCCTTTTATTATATTCTTCTTAATCTTCATCCTAGCGTTAATTTCCTTCGCATCCGAAGGTTTCAACTCGGAATCCGGAGTCCACTTTTTCTAGTTTAACTGCGGGCTTGGCTGAACTTCGACTTTATTACATTGTTTAAAAGTAAAATCTATAATCGTGTTCATTCAAGCGTGTTTCCCGATTGCAATAGAGACTTTCCGAGATACGCAGACTTTGAAGCCCGGTGTCAAAGTACACCTTCTTCTTTTGACACTTATAGGGCTTTTGTTGGAGCAACCGAGTGGAAGCCGGTGCCCAATAAGGTTTTTTTTATTATTTATATATCTTTATTTACGGATAATTACATAAAACTTACACATAAGCAAGGCCCTACAAAACCGTTTCCACGGTTTGACTGTGGGAACAACAGAATTTTCTACATTTGCATGCGGACATTATTATACATTACGCATGTATAAATATTTTAATTACAGTGCATAATTACAATTGGTTTATTAGGTGGTCTCGAAGTAATTTGACGAATTTGCCCCTTCTAGTTTCATTTCTAATATCTGCGGGTAAACTATTAAGTAGTAGTATCGTATGTGCTCGTTTGTCAAGCGTACTATCGCCACCTTCCAAATCAGGAGTGATGGAAATAGAAGTTACAAGAAACGATAATTTGCTCTTATCTCACTCTCAGTAGCCAAATGATTTTTACAAATGGTTCTCCAAAAAATTTACATAAGGAAAATGTTGCAAAACTAATACGAGCTTATTCGTAGAAGTTTATTTCGTGGATGCACCGTGATTCGGGACGTGGCCTCTAACGAAGCAGGCGTTGCGGAACGACGGTATTTGAACAACATTGTCTGTGGTACCGCAGTTGCGTAAAGATGGTTTTTCACTGATATTTGACAATTTCAATAATATTGTCAAACAGTTGGAAGTCTATGTTGCAATAAATCTATTTTTAAATGTTTTTATTGCAACTTTGACCTCAGTGGCTTCAAGTCTGCTCTTGACTATAACTGCTAAAAGCGTATTGTTTAAAAATGTGATGTGATATTTCAGCAATAATTAGGTAATTGCATTAAAATAGATCTCAAACTTTACATCTCAAAAATTTATATACAAAATAGTCCCTCAAAGATATTACGTGAATTTACAAACCAAAACAAACACAACATCTCTCACACACAGCAACAAGCACAGCAAAACATTTTTTCCGCGCCGTTTTCTATTATAAACGATCTTTATTGACTTCATAATTAAATTCAATAAACAACGTAATTTACACGCCGAAAAGTTATTTGATAAAAGGCCGCAAACCACCTTGGCCACGATCAAAGTATTAGGGTCCATTGGGGGAAAAAGTGAGAACCAATAATATAAGTACCTAACTAATTTAATATCGAAACCGGAATCACGTCGCTCGTCTAGTGAGAAAAGTCCTTGAAAACTTTTTGTTTAGAACTTGGCGGGTGCTGCCAAAAAAATACTCATATAACTTCAGCTAGCAAAAATCTGATTGCAACTATGCTGAATTTTTACAAAATGCAATTTCAGTTGTACAATGTTTTACTTTTTATATGCGAACAATGATGAATTCAACATATTAAAATGTGCTTTACATAATGTGGTATTTTGAATAAAATATAAAAATGTCAATGAAGAAAATAATCTGCAGATTGTTGATTCATAAATAAATTATACATTATACATATAACTAGCGGTATCGTGCGGTAACGCCCGCGTTTTCTCCCAACCCACGAAATTCTATTCCAGGAATAAAAAGTAGGCTGTAAATTATTCTAGACTATAACAATGCACTGCTGTTAGCCAAATCCATCCAGTCTTTTGTGTGTAATTGACTATCAATCATCCAAACATTTATACAAACTTTCACATTTTAGTGAGTAGTAAGATAGAATTTAGTGGTAATTTTTCATGGTTCACAGGCTCACGTTAAGTGACAATTTGAAATCAACAATCTCGTCAAAAACTTCTTTCTCTAAAACTACGAGTATTAATAGCTTAAACGCCATCTAAACAATCAAGTATAACTAAAAGCCTACGTATTTGGTTTGTAATTCTGCAAAAACTAAGCCAATATACGATATAACAGAAGCCAATTAAAAAGTTGCTACAGTGTGACAAGAAATCCGAACAAAGTTAGTGAAGTTTGTGTGTTGTCCCGACATATTTGCTGCGCGTGATGTCAACTTCGCCGCTGTCGGACGTCGTTGCGGAACTTAACATTTGTGCAGTTCATGTGAAACGCGGAACAATCTTTTCATTATTACTATTAGGGATATCAGGATATTTATTTATTAGTCTTAGTAAATGTGTTACAATTCTGGCTGGGATAGACTGGATGCGGAAGGCAGAGGATCGGAAAAAATAGCGCACATTGGGAGAGGCCTATGTCCAGCAGTGGGCTAATTGCAGTGGGCTAATTGATTGATTGATAACTTAAGTATACAGGTACAATTTGTTGTGAGATGTTTTGCAGTGGAAAAGATCTCCTGCACTATCCTGATTATCCTGTACTAGTTAAAAGTGTACCACAGGGTGCCGCAATTTATTGTCTATTTTTTGTGTTTGTGATTGACTTGTTTGTCCACGTGCGTGAGTGTGGGTGGCGCGGCCATGATAGTTTAAAAGTTGAAAATTAATTATAAATGTTTCATGTTTAAATTATTTTTTTATTGATAAAACTGAAATTTACGAATTTTGCTTCTTTGCTAAGATCACTATTCTTTATATTTATTTTATAGTACTTTATATATACATTTATCAGAATATGTTTTACTGCACATTGGCCCTTTAACGGTACTTTAACTCTAAAAGGGTCAATGTGTCAATTTGGCCATTATGTGTCTATTATATTACAGTTTCCTTCTTACTTAATTTATTTTTGTTAATTTTTAGGGTTCCGTACCTAAAAGGAAAAAACGGAACCCCTATAGGATCACTTCGTAGTAAGTCTGCCCGTCTGTCTGGCTGTCAAGACCCTTTACCCAGGAATGCGTGAGGGTATCAAGTTAAAATTCATACCACATATTCATGTCTATAAGGTAGTGAAACTGAGTAAAAATTAAACTTCTAAGATTACTCATTTAAAATAGATTACGATTTATGTAGCTTCAGTTACGAAACCCTCTATGCGGCAGTCTGATTCGCACTTGACCGGTTTTTTTGTCATGGGCAGCCCAAAAGCAATGAATACGAGTCCGTAATTGTACTTTTAAGGCCAATTTTATTTTTATTTCAATAAATGAATAGAACTATTGTATGTTCTTTTTATTATTTAAAATTTGTAGCAAGCAAGTTGTATTGCTTGGTAGGTTAGCAGATTGTTAAACGTATAAGTGTTAAACTGGCAGATTGGTCCAAAATTTCAAATTATTGCATGATATTCCCCGTGCATAAGTCTCAAACTACACTTTGGACTTATATGTTTAAATTCATGGCACATATGCCTAATACTTCAATAAAAAATCGTGTTTTCGTTTAGAAATGTTCTTTTTCTAATAGCTCACATGATTATTTATATCGATAAGATACATTTAACATAATAAGTCCAAAAGTCCAAATTGTTAGTTGGGCCCATATACATAAGAGCCACAGAGGTATATGGGCCAAACTATATTATAGTGAACAATTACAAAATGAAATGTGAATTATGAAGTTTCGTTACATAAAAATGTGTTTGACATATAAATTGTGGAGACAGAATACGAAACACATTTCCTTCCCATATATCAAATGAATGTAAGTATTAAAAATAACAAAAAAAAAGTGTGAGATAAGCTTGTAACTTGGACTCCCTTAAGAGCTTCTCTATCCCGTGTCACAAACAATCAATACGATTTCTAGGACGTTTATTGTTTGTGCTCACTTCGACATTTGGCTGGTTTCCGGAAACAACTGAATGATTTTTCTTACTAACATAAACAGATGTTGGCTACATCTAAGTAACGAAATCAACGGTTATCACGGCATGTTATGGCCATGTGGAGTGCATTCTCAGGTGTGACATAATAATTTTGGTGCAACTCAGCTGACAAATTGCGAGTACTTGTTGCACAAAAACGCTGCATTCGTTGTATGATAGGTTTAAAGAAAAGGGAATCATGTAGAAAAAAATTTCAAGATTTGGATATTTTAACAGTTCCATCAATGTATATAATTGAGGTAGCTACATTTGTTAAAAGCAATAGGCGTGAGGGTAACTTAAAAGTCGTGCCAAGTAAAACCCAATTGTTATGTCGTAGTGTGTTTTGTATGGCAACCTCTATCTACAACAAGGTGCCTGCGAAGATCCGATCCGAAAATGTTACCGTATTTAGGCGTAAGCTAATAAAAACTCTAGCAGATAAGACTTACTACACCATTCCACCACCACCGACACCAGACGAATTCCTCAATGATAATTCTCTCTCATGCGAGAGAGAATTGTAAATACATATTTATATTAATGTTACTGTAATTTGTACACCATATTCCATGGTAGGACATAGCGCACTTTAATGTTACCTAGAATAAGAACTGTACACAAACCTATGATCTACAAATAAATACATTGAATTGAATTGAAATGTAAAATACTTCTGCTACTACTGATTTCGACACTTTTATGGCCTTTATAGATCATCTTTTCACGGGGTGATGGCACCTCACAAATGAATGGGCTAAGTAACTCAAAAAAAGTGGGCCATGCTTGTCTACCACCACCTAAGTTGTATAAGAAAATGGCATGGGGGCCTTACCAAGAGCTTCGAATCCCAAACCAACCAGCTATAAACCAGCTAACAGGTGAGGTTGACAAGGGTTCATGACTTGTTAACATAATTCCCTATGCTATTTATTGTGAAAATTATTCTTAAGAATTTTCTGGAAGTAATATATAAAAAGGAATTTTTCTTTAATCGCGTGCTTAAAATTACGATTTCATTCATCGAAATAAAACGTCAACATGGCTGCTGAAAACTAGCCGAAACATCAAGCTAAATGTAAATAATAACAAGGAAATCGCGATAAAATTCGTTAAAAAGTGATTTTATTTCAGTGAGTGAAATTTACGTTAACTTCAGACAATATCTATGATTTAACTAAAGAAAATTAAGATAATAATTCCCATAATGTGCGCAAAAGGTGGGCAGTTTTCATCGAAATATCAGTTCATAATGTATTTGGAAGGCTTCCAGGTTCATGTAACAGTATACGATCGTAAAGTGAGTTAAGCTGTACGTCTTCAGTGTGTACAGGCCAAGCTTAATTGAACTCATATTAAAGCAACAAATTTTGAGTCAATAATTGTCTAGTAAATTGAACACCTATAAAACGAGACTTAAAATGATACGAAGTGTAACGAGTATAATAAATGTAATTGAAAATGTTGCTCTAAATTTTAGGTTAATATCTGGAATAATAATTATTTAGAAGCAATCATGTATAGCACAAGTCTGAAAACAAAACGATTGTATGCTTTTATCTATTTTAACTGGTCATTCACTTTTCTGTGAAAATGTTTAAAAAATGATTTTTGTTTCATCCCTCTTTCAGGAAACTGCTGCCTACTTCTATCTTCTTTGTCTTATCCTTTGGGTTTAAGATTCACTCCATAGAAATACCTACTATAAAGATTAGATTTAAAAAAAAGAACTATTTTGATATTGTCCGATTTAGTTTCCTTTGATAAACTTCGGTTGATTCGTTCTATTAAAAAACTACTACCATAAATTTACGTATATTTTTTCAAGCTATATTTTATTGTATTTAAAAAAACGTTTTCTCAAGCTTTTTAGATAACTTGATACAAAACATGGCCTTTAAATATATAATATAGAAATTATATCAAGAGAACTCGAATTTCAGCTTTAACAGCAACATGGGAGAACCTGATACTCTATGTCCAGAATATTCAATGCTTTAAGAGGCTTAACTCAGTAAGTAGAATGCATCATTTAGGTCATACAAACAGAGGTAATATATTATATACATGTACATGTAGTGTTTATTTTATTGCTGAAAATAATCTATCCCTTTTTTTTACGTGCACAAAACCCCCGCGGATATCCCCCACCGGAGCCGGTGGAACAGGTTATGTCGGACTCGAACCGACTAAAACGCACGCCGCCTATGGGTCGCTTTGGTTGCCCATCTGTGTTTTATTTGAATTTAGGCAAAAAGAAACATTATTTGTACCAATAAACATACATACATACATATAAACACGCTTTTATCCCCGGAGGGTTAGGCAGAGGTGAACTAACACCCACATTTCACTAATTATTTTATTCGGTTTTACGTAAAAGGGGGTGAGCCTATTGCCGTATTTCGGGCACTATTGTTGACTCGAACCATGCATCTGAGACTGGGTCTGCGTTGTATATAATATATATATGAGACTGATGTTAAACAGCCCTATTCCTTAGTCGCCTTGTATGACACCGCATAGGAAGAGATGGGTGATCCAAATTCTACTCTGTCGGGAACCACGCCAATAAAATCCAAATAAATCTGTCTGATGGCCCCAAGACCTATGTGTTATTAATTATCATTAACTGTTCTCCATCTTATTCCACAATATTCCACATATTCCACAACATTCTACACAACGCTATCTAGACCCATGGTAAGCATAGCTTAACTAGCTTGTGTTATGGGATCTAGAATGAGGATAAACATACTTAGATACTTTTTTTTTGTAAATACATACATATTATACATAGAAACACCCAGACCAATGCAAATGTACATATTCATGCATACAAATATTTGCACTGAGCGGGAATCGAACCCGCGCCCCCTGCATAGCAGTCGAATGCTCTACCGCTACGCCGCGGAGGTCGTCGTTATTGGTGTCCAATTAGAGACCTGGAATTCGACTTTAAAGATAAACCTTACTTTACAAATCTCTTAGGCTTATACTAATGAAACATTGCACAGGCTACACAGCTATCCTGCTAAATTTTGTACGAAAATTTTGATATAACAGCGGTAAATACCCTGTGGTATAATGTATTACTAAAGATCTAAGTACTTAAAATATGTTATAGGCCACCGTGTTTCTCCTTCAACTGTTTGACATCAGCTATTGAAATAAGTCCAAGGAAATCCTGGAGGTAGGACACGACGGTATTCCTGTCACAATTTGAGCAGTCCACCCTACAGAATACCAAGACTATAATAACCTCGTGTTGTGTTCCCGGCGGTGAGTAAGGGTAGCCAGAGCTCACTGAAGATTTTTTGTGCTCTCAGTGGGAAGACTAAAGGCTTGTCCTGATTGTTTATTCTGCACAGACGGCACAGAAACTCTCTATTCTTACAAGGTCGGTAGCATGCAACTCCCTTGATGCTGCACATGTTCATAGGTCACGGTAACAACTTTCCATCAGGTGGGCCGTGCGCTTGTCTGCCACCTAAGTTGTATAAAAAAAATCCACATAGAAGTTACTTGTTACGCTTTATAGAATACTAGCTTTTGCCCGCGGCTCCGCCCGCGTAGATGTCGGTTATCGCGACAAAACATAGCCTATGTCCTTTCCCAAGATCTAATCTACCCCTGTACCAAATTTCAGCAAAATCGGTTCAGTGGTTTAGGCGTGAAAGCGTAACAGACAGACAGACAGACAGACAGACAGACAGACAGAGTTACTTTCACATTTATAATATTAGTAAGGATGATCAACAGCTTAAACTACCACCAAGTACACGATACTCAGTTCTTTACAAGTTACGTTAGAACAAACGCGATATCGAAATTTCTTACTTCATTGAGACAGAAAATACCGTGATCCGGGTATCAACGTTCTAAAACATACACCGTCTCACTTCGCACACTGGGAAGATAAAATATTCTATGAATAATTCACATGTCATACATCGACAACACTGAATAAGATCGTCTATTTGTGTGAGGTACAGGTGCGAGCGGAAACTTGATGTTGGCAACTAGGCGTAAACTATTCTATGGACTGTCAATGATGAATTTATTTTTAGAGGTACAATAAACGATGTATGATATTCTACATTATAATTTAAAAAGAAAAGATGTGACATGAAAGCAATCATAATCTCTTCATTGTTATTGTGTTGGACTTGGACTCATAACGGGTACTATTTCAATTAACAATTTAATATGCTTTAACGATAGCAATAATAACATAACATAAACTCACGCCTATATACCCGAAGGGGTAGGCAGAGGTGCTAGCACCCACATTTCGGCAGTTTATGTTTAGGTCCCAATGTAATATGTGGCGAGCCTATTACCATTAACCGGGCATCGAAAAGTCATTGGTGTGTGCAATGGTAAAACCTGGGATCGAACTCGATACCTCGTCTCAGCAGTCCATTACCCATACCACTAAGCTACCGCGGTTCTACTAAGCATTAATATTATTCCATTAAATTTTAATTTTATGGAAGAATTATTCTATCATTCATTTTATTTAAAAACATTTTAATATTACAAATATTATTGACACGTTCAACATAATATCTAGTTATTAAGTTAAGTTATTTTTCCATAAAGTTTTATTTTTGTGGAAGAATTCTTGTATCATTTATTTAACTTAAAAACATTTAAATATTATACATATTCTTCACACATTTGACATCATACCTAGTTACTATTTTGTATCCTAAATACTAATATCCAAAGAATATTTTGTAATTTTATATTTTATTTTGAGAAGGTCAGATGTACTCGAAAGCTTGTCAAGTGTTTAAAGCCAAATGGCGGGCTGTTGTCTCTGCTTACCTGTAGGGAAATAGGCGTGAGCGTACGTATGTGTTACAAGCTAAAATAAATATTTTTAATATTTTAGTATACTTTTCTGAAAATAGTAGTTCTAAAGGGCTTGCCTCTATAAACGCTAACACCTGCACTGCACACTTAGCTTTGTCAACGCCGCGTCAAAAACCTTTGGCGAATACTTTTTCGGCTCAAACGCGTTTAGGTAATGTTTACTCAGATATATATGGCGAGGATATGTAAAACAACCTAAGTGATTTATATAATATCTTGCAGTGTTTCTCCTCGCGGCGGTTATCCTTATGGGTTAATATTTTTTTCACAGCTGTAGTTTAAATTAAACTCGATAGAGGTGTACAATACTCAGTATCAAAATAAACGGCATATTTACCATGTTTCATTGTTTCATGCTTGGAGATCATAAGACGAAAAATCGCAGAGAATGGAGTCGCTAAAGAATATGCCGACCTTGTGCAACATTGTGTGACCACAAACTACTTCGTATACAGAAATGAGTACTACCTACAGATAGATGGAGTAGCGAAGGGCAGTCCGGTGGCTCCAGTTGTGGCAAACTTGTGGATGGAACATTTCGAAGATATAGCCATACCTACCGCCCCAAGCATCAAAATCTGGAAACGGTATGTTGATGACATTTTCTGTATACTGGAGGGGGGTGAGAATGTTGTACAACAATACATGGCCCAGTTCAACAACATCCATGGAAAAATGAGCTTTACGTACGAAATGGAAAAGAAAAGAACCCTTGCTTTCCTTGAAGTGAGGATCGGTGTTCTTGGGGATGGGTCGTGTAGCCACTCCGTGTACAGGAAACCCACTCACACTGACCACTACCTGCATGCCGACTCACATCATCATCCGCGCCATCTGAATTCGGTAGTGACGTCACTTACTGACTGCGCATGTAGTTTATGTGACGAGGAACATTTACAAGAAGAATTGAAGCACATAAGCGGCGTTCTACAAAAGAATGGATACAATGGACGGATAAGACCACCCAGACTCACCACAAATAAACCCCGGAACTGTAAGGTAACTAAACCACAGAACCTTCGCCAGAAACCATCAAAATTCTTCTATACATACTTACGGCGATGGTTAAGAGCCATCTATCGACATTTGTACGAATTACGGAACCAATGAATGATGTTGCAATCATTTTTAAACATTTATTTTTGATGACTCCGCTCAAGCTATTGAATGAAATTTTAAATCTTTAGTCTTAAATTTGAAATATGGCCCTCCCACTTCCTACTTTTTCGTGTACTGCAAATCAGGTAATTTATTACAATTCATCAGTTACCTTTCCAGTTGAAAAAAACTTTTTGTCAATACAAAACATGAAAATCCACATCTACAAAAACAACCAACTTTTATTTAATGATTACGTACAATGAAAGGGCCTCGGTGTCCCGCCCTTCAAACGCTGATGAAAGTACAATATTCGTCAGTCGAGTCACGATTCTGTTAAATTTCCCTAAAGATAATAAACATTTCCGAGGTAAATTAAACCGTTGTTTCGTACCGTACGCTGTTTTTTTTTTTGGACCACAAAAGTCGGGGGGGGGGAGTCATGTGGTATTATAAAACATACGTCTACAGTGGACAAACATATATCTACAGTCGACCTTTATTAAGGATCGAACTGACCGCGGCTCCACCCGCGTGGATGATGATTATCGCAAATTTTGGTCATATCCCCAGTTCTCAATCAATATAATTTTATGACAGATTTTAAGTCTAACGTTTTACCTTCTTTATTTACCAAGACGTTTTACCTTCTTTTTTTACCAAGACGTTTTACCTTCTTCCTATAGTCCAGGACTCTTTAAGCAGAGTTTAAAAAAGTACCTGATGACGCCGTCGAACTGAGGACCATTATTGTAACAATATAATATTGGTGTCTACAATGGTAACCCTCTTGCCGAAAATTTTGCCTTTGGACAACTTTCAGATGAGGTGAAGTCCTATTAACGTGACTATATAAAAATAAATCTAAAGAAAAACCTGCATTAAAATCCGTTCATAGTTTCAGAATAGTAATTTAATATAACTCTAGCATTTTTTTAAGTAACACAATAGGACACAAACAACGAATTCACAATCTTATAATACTACGAGTATATCTACAGTAGTAACTTCACGGTAGTCATTACCATTTGCTAATGATTGCTGTGAAGGGTAATTTAGGTGATAATTATTCTGGACGAAAACGTAACATCAATGAGTGTATAGGTTCAAAGAGAGGGGTTCCTAAAGTACGAAGTAATTAAAATGTCTACCTTTTTCTTTGAGAAATGGAGAGGATGTACTCAATAAAATATGGCGACGTGTAAAATAATATGGGTGGTTTTATGTTACACTATGAAGGTTTCAGTTACAAACGTTATATTTTGAAAATGTGTATAATTTCCTGTCTTACTAATATTGGAAATATGAAAGGTTGTGAATATTTATTAATTTATGTATTTTTTTTTTATATAGGACACGTCAATTGGACTTCGCCTTGCCTGATGGTAAGCTGAAGGCAAAGTCCCAGAAAAGAGGGTCACCATTACTTACACATACCGTGTGACAATGGTGACACTCAGCTTGACGGCCTCATCATATGCTTTTTCACACCCCGCTTAAAGGACCCGGGACTATAGGAAGAAGGAAACACGTGAGCTGGTAATGAATTCCAGGCCTTAATGGTGCGACAGAGGAAAGAGTCTCCGAACCGCTTGGTTCTTGATCGGATGTTTTGCACCGTGTGCGGATGACATCTAAGACCTGCACGTGTTGTCCTGTGTAGGAAAGGGGAGGGTGGGACTAATTGGAAGAGCTCATCAGAACACTCCCCATGGTACAGACGGTAAAATACAGCCATGGACGCAACATCTCTACGCATCTATAAAGGTTCTAGGGTGATCGTGACCTCGGGATTCCCAATGATGCGGACCACACGTCGCTGCAACCTGTCGAGAGCATCTAGTAAGTACTTTGCTGAACCATCCCAGAGATGCAAGCAGTATTCGACACAGAAGCGAATTTGTGTCTTGTATAGAAGACACCGCTGCTCCGGCGTGAAAAATCGTCTCACTCTGTTTAGGACTCCGAGTTTTCGTGAGGCTGTTTTGATGATACTTTCGATGTAATTTTTGTTATTCAGGTTGCAGCGAACATCCATACCAGGATGTCCATGATAACTCCCATGTAAAGTGCTATCGTCTGCATAACAATGAACATTGCCGGTAGACAGCATGTCGTTGATATGCAGAAGAAAGAGAGTGGGTGATAAGACGGACCCCTGGGGCACGCCAGCATTTACCTGCAGAAACTCCGAAGCTCGTCCGCCACAAAGGACGCGAATACGGCGCCCCTGCAGGAAGCTAGCAACCCAGTTGCACAGCCTAGAAGGCAGACCAAAGGCAGGTAGCTTGGAAAGAAGCGATTTGTGCCAGACTCTATAGAAAGCTTTGGCGATGTCAAGACTAATTGCCAGTGACTCGCCGTGCTTGTCCATAGCCTCACCCCAAAGATGGGTAACGTATGCTAGAAGATCACCCGTTGACCGTTTCGGCCTGAAGCCATATTGCCGGTCATTAATTAAGGAGTGATCCTCTAGCTGCCGTTTGTTAATTATGTGCTCGAACACTTTGCACAGCACTGAGGTGACGGCTATGGGTCGATAGTTGGCTGGGTCCGAGCGATCTCCCTTCTTGGGAATCGGCTGAAAATTCGCTCCTTCCAAGGCAAAGGCACTGTACCCGAACTGTAGGATAGCCGGTACAGGCGCGTAAGCATTGGAGACAACTCCGCTGCACATTTTTGCAAAACTACCACTGGAATACCATCCGGACCACTGGTTTTTCGGACATCGAGTGATTGCAGCACTGCACGGACATCGCGTTGCCTGATATGGATATCAGGCATCGCGTGGTCACTGTCGGGTAGTGTCGGTGGCTGTGTACCACAATCATCGATTGGGGAGTTGGCCGCAAAGAGATTAGCCAGCAGATTTGCCTTCTCTTGCGGTTCATGGGCCAGGGATCCATCAGGGTTGCGCAGCGGAGGCAGCGAAGGCTGACAGAAGTTGGTTTGCACGGCTTTAGCCAGTCATCAGTAGCCACGACTTCCCGTGGGATGCATCACTAGCTCTTGACCAAGCCGCGCTATGCGCAGGGCATCCGCTCTGACGTAGGCCCTTCTACAGACCTTTGTGGCTCTGTTGTACGCCGCCTTGAAGTGGCCCAGATTGGGATGGCGCGTGGCGCGCGCCCTTACCCAAGCGCGGTACGCAGACTGTTTTTGTTCAACAGCTTCCGCGCACTCGCGCCCGAACCAAGGGCGCACCCCGCGGTCACCGGTGATATCGGTGTATGAGATATAGTATTCCATACCCAGACCGATCTCACCAGCGACAGCAGTAGCACAATCCGATGGGTTCTTATCTTCAAAGCAGCGCTCAACCCACGGGATGTGGACGCAAAATAGTCACGAAGTCCATCCCAGTCCGCTGACGAGTAGTGCCAGAGACGCCGCTTCCCCTGCACGGGTCGTGGGGGCGCTATAATAGGCACCGTGGAACAGACCAGGCAGTGGTCGGAGTTGCCTAAAGCGGCTCGCACCGATACACTGTACCGGTCCGGATTACTCGTCAGCAGAAGGTCTAGCAGAGAAGGTGCTAGGCCCGACCTTCTTGGTATCCTAGTGACCTCGTGCACCAATTGGGTCAGGCTGTGCGCCAGAGCAAATGCGTGGGCGGCTCTTCCCGCGTGGTCTGTTTTGGAGGAGCCCAACCAGATCTCGTGGTGGGCGTTAAAATCCCCCAAAAACACTATTTCGGCATTCGGAAATCGCTCCTGCGCATCATCTGCCGCCTGACTCAGATATTCAAAGATACGAGTCTCAGCATCTCCTGTATGGGAACGGTAGAGGCACACATTGATCTGACTCGTAGGGCCATGGTTTACGTGTACCCAAAGGATGGAGAAGGATGGGTCCTCTAGGCATCGCAAACGGCGACAGCAAACATCCGCCCTAACAAACACGCACACCCCGGTTTTTGCACGAAAACTTTCCATAAAAGCAAGAAAATTTTTCCAAACATAGCCAGGGTAGAGCAAGTAGGTCGTGTCGTCAGGGCGGTGTATTTGCGTCTCCGTTAGAAAAAACATGGCAGGTTTCGCCGTCTCTAGGTGTTGGTGGACGGCATTGAGGTTTGCATGGAGCCCACAGATGTTAGTAGACTCCACCTCAAATAGCAAGCTTTTGGGAGTGTGACGAGCCGCTGTGTTACCTAGTTCTCTAAATTGCGCTGCCATGAGTTTGGGTGGGAGAAGGCGTGAAAAAAGAGATGATTGCCGCCGCAGCACCGTGTGACAAAGCGCGGGATATTGGTTTTATCTATGAATGTGAGGCATGGCGAGAGTCGACGCGCCGAACGGAAGGGCCCCCGTACCCCCCCGACTATGGTCGCCGGGCTCCCAAATCCGGTCACCAACCGGCACGACGAACCATATCGGGATTATGCGCGGCCTGGTGAGGCAGCCTCCCAAGGTGGTTAACCCCAGTTGGGCCCCTGTACACCCGGTCGAAACTTGAGACAAATTTGTGCCACCAAGTTTCTACCACCAGTGAACTTTATTGTGAACCACTTTATTGTACGCCAATTGAGTGAGTGATCATGATAGTAAAAAACTTATATTGAGAATACTTTTATTTCTGTAATAGGTTCATACAGAATGCGAGAACGGGATCAGACGCTGACAGAGTTGCGGGCAATAGCTGGTTTACAAAATTTTATTTTATATTTAAATTATGATTTTTAACTATAAATAATAATAATTAGCATTGCACAAATTATTTAATAGCGGTGGAAATATTTGCTGCTAATTGGTATATTCTATCAATGTTGAATTTGTAAGTTATAGCCTTGGTACACCCCAGTGAATTGCTCGTTGCGGTTTGTGTAATTATGATATTACTACGCAGACCAAAATTAGAATCGTAATGAAGTTAAAAGTTATGCCATCTATTTTAATATTTCATTTGTCACTAATAAATTTTAAGTCTCGAAATGATAAAGTGAGTCAATATAGGAAATTAGTTAATAAAGTCCAGAATAAATGAATGCCGCGTGGTTCCCGGCAGAGTAAAATTTGGGCCACCCCATTTCTTTCCATGCGGTGTCATACAAGGCGACTAAGGGACAGAGCTGTTTAACATCAGACAGATATATACAGTCGAGACTCCACCTCATAATGCATGAATAGAGTCAGGAATAGTGCACGGAATACGGCAATAGGCTAGCCCCCTACAACGTGGGACAGAATACAAAAATTGACGAAATGTGAGTGTTAATTCACTTTTTTTTTTTTTTTTCCTTTCAATGATAAAGACATGAATATGTATTATATGAATCGAATATGCGTGAGCAAGAGAGAAAAAAAACAACATAAATCTCAGCTACAAAATATGGCAGTTGAACACAATACTTCAATTTTCGTCAAAATTATGATTATAGCCTACTATTGCGATTTCATTGTAGTCATATTTTAATTATTTGCACTGATTCCACATTTCGACAGCCATGATCAGAGGTTAATATTTGCATAAACCTCTACAATATCACATAGAATAAGTTATTAAGATTACTTGGAGGGGCTTAATACAATGCCAAACATTTCGGTTACTAGTATAAATTCTTCAAATGAAAGAACTATGCAGTGCAGAAACAAGAAGTGTCTAAAGACACTAACTGATTGGAACATAAAATTCGAGCGTATTGTGGCTTTATTTATCACCAAATGCTTGAGTTGCAATGCCATAACCGACTGAGTACGAGTAAAATACGGCCTCGAGTACAAATCTGTTAACACAGACACAAACATACTGGAAGTGTTCTTGGAATATTGTTACTTTCAGTGGTCATTGAATTTAAATAATGTAAAAAAAAATTAGGTTGGTTGATGATGGTAAGATATTATTATAGAGTAATAACAGGTGGGAAGGTATGTGCTATGTTCTGCTGATAGGTATACAAAATAACATAGTTATAGTGAAATGTATAAAAATAAATAAGATTGTTATAATTATGTAATATTAAAGTAAGAGTATTTTAAATAAATGTTATTTTCCTAATTTCATAGTTACGGACTATTGTGCGTTTTTCCCATAAAGATAATCCATAGATTTGACAAAACAACCGTTAACTTAAATTATAGCTAGGATCATTAGATCAGAATTTAATTATCGAATAATAACAACGTTTGGTATAGTGCCCGGGACACACCTTGGCCTAAAGTCGTGAGAGAAACGATCTAGGTGCGCGCAGATTGATCTCAACCTAAACTATGATTTATGTATTTGAGCTCCTCCGCCGCCGCCGTAGCACCTCGTGCATTCCTCAAAAGATACCCAAAGAAACGCGTAGTGTGCATATAGAGTACATTTTCTGACGTGGCTGGGGTCAAAATACTTGCCGGTAATTATACAATAAAAATAATAAATATGCCACCATATTCCACACAACGCTAATAAATCTAAACCCATGGTAAGCATAGCTTAACTAGTTTGTATTATGAAATCTAGAATGCGGATAAACATACTTAGATGCTTTGTTTTTGTAAATACATATAACACCCAGACCAATGCAAATATATATATTTATGCATACAAATATTGGCAATGAGCGGGAATTGAGTCCACGCCTCCTGCGTACCAGTCCAACATTCTACCGCTACGCCACAGAGGTCATAAGAAATCTGTAAAGTGGTGTAACGTAATCTAAGAAATATATCAAACACAAATTTATTACGATGTATCAGCCCCTTTCTCAATTAATCAATCAATTATCCTACCGTAGTCCACTGCTGGACTTTTAGATAAGTGGCAATTCGTTGACAGATCGTGGAATAGAATGTCTAATGTAGGGGATTTGAAGTTTATCTCATACATTGTTTGTCATTCTTTTCTAAAATACGCCGGCCAACGTATTGTCACTTGTTTTTTTTTCATACAACTTAGGTGGCAAGCACACGGCCCACCTGATGGAAAGTGGTTACCATGACCTATGAACGTGTGTAACACCAGTGGAGTCACATCCGTGCTGCCGACCCTGTAAGAACAGAGATTTAGTGCCGTCAGTGTAGAGGACAAAGCAGGACAAGCCTTCGGTCGTCCCACTGACAGCACAAAACTCTCCAGTGAGCTCTGGCTACCGTACTCACCGCCAGGAACACAACACTCGGACTGCTCGGACCCCAGTCGGACTGCTCAATTGGGCTCATTTGTCTAAATGAACAGGTGTCCTATCCAGTCGCTCTATCTCTATCCCCCAATGCATTTTGTATACCACCCACGTAGATGCACTAGCAACGGTTGAAGGCAAATAAATTCCGCGATTTGTGGTTGGAAAGCTTCCAGGATGCTGTTGTTGGTCGACTTGGGATGTTGGGTGGCCAAACACAGTTGGTAAGCTCCAGGAGATAGTCCCTGACATATTTTGTAGCTAATTTATTTTGGCAGTGTTGTGTTCTGATTAAATACTGTTGTCTTGAGGTTTTGGTGACCGTTGTACTCTTAAAATGACACAAGTTAAGATTATCAATTGGTTTGTGTGATTTTGAATTTGCGTAATACCTTGAAATCATGTTTTACTGCAAATATAAAGTGCTTGAACTGGTGTTTATTAAACAATAATGTTAGCGGGAATTAACGCGATCATGGTATGGGTACACACGTACCTTTGGTTTCCCGTTAACATTATTGTGTATAATGGAACGCTTGGTTTAAAAATAATATTTTTTTTAATTTGATTCGTGCTTATTTATGGTATTTTGCTGTTATTCATAACGATACATATTAAACGCCATATAGGTCACGGTAATCACTTTCCATCAGGTGGGGGTGTGCTTATCTGCCATTTAATATGTATTGTCTTCAAAAATATAAAAAAAATTGAAATACTCAGACAAATGCAAATATACAAATTTAAAAGTGTTTGTACTGAACAGGATTAAAACCTGCGCCCCTCGCGTAGGGGTCGAACAATATACCGCTACGCCACAGAGTCATTTGAGTCAGCTTTTCCAATGATGATGGCCATCTGACCTACCAACTCCTAGAAGATGACCTGCACCAGATTCTCCTCAATTATTTAGAAAGTGCATCGACTGCGTACATACAGTACAGAACGTTATTTATGCTCTAACATAATGTAGTTCTGACAATTGAAATGAAAAAAATATTCGTAGAGACGGCCATATTTATTCTGTGCTATGGTCATGTAAAATTATGACTTCCCATACAAATATGAAACTTCCGCGCAGTTTAGCTTGCCATCATATATCATCCCGTGAATGCCATGTACGGCGACAAAATGTTCTGTTCAATAAACTAGTGCTTTTCTCAAAAACGTGGTGGAATTTACAGAATTTTTTCTATGTTACTTTATATAATTTTGCGTAGCATAATTTTTTGATATGACAGCCTTTCTGGTGCTGTGGTAGTACCCGCGGCTGTTTCGCAAGGGACACGAGTTCGATTCGCGCTCAATACAAATATTTGTATTTACGAATATGTATTTAATATGCACTGATCTGAGAATGTTCGTGCTTCGTAGAGCACATTAAGTGATTAGTCCTGGTTGCTATACGAACATCTATGGGTATTTACAGCCTTAAAGTAGTTCGAATAGGTTGATTACAGAACTTAGTTTTCACCAATTGGTTGTGGAGGTCATATGACAGTCGCTTCATGGAAAATATTGAAGTTCAGCCTCATCACAGTCAAACCAGGAAGCCTACCGCAACTAAATATGCAATTACAACTATTGATTCTAATTCTAGGTAGCACAAAAAAGTTTTCGTAATACTTATGGTTAATACTTTCCCTACGGATATCCCCCCGCCCCTCTCGTCCCGCCGGAGCCGGTATGAGAGGTTATGTCGGACTCAAACGAACTGAAAAGCACGGTGCCTGTAGGTCGTTGTTGGTTGCCGTAGGTGTGAGGTTGACCGGCATATTCCTTGCACCCCGGTTGACCCAGGACCATTTCTCACGATGGCCCTCCTCAGGTGTGGGATTCACGGCGTCCCCAACTCGTTCCCGGAAACGCATAGGCGCGCCACCCCATGCTTCCTTTTGCCAGGGTGATAGGCAGCTCCACCCGTCACCCCAGCCCTGCAGGGAAAAATAGCATAATTTTTCGTTATACTTATGCCATTTTTCCCTGCTTCTTCTACTGTCATCATCAAAACCATTCAAGTTTTACGACTAACTGTTGCCCGCGGCAATGCAATCGTTAGTTTCGCATTTAGGTATAATAGGTATAATATTATTCTACAACTACAATATTTTACAGCATTCTACACAACGCTATCTCTAGACCCATGGTAAGCATAGCTTAACTAGCTTTTGTTACGGAATCTAGAATACAGATAAACTTACTTAAATACTTTTTTTTTGTAAATACATAAATATTATACATAGAAACACCCAGACCAATGCAAATATACATATTCGTGCATACAAATATTTGCACTGAGCGGGAATCGAACCCGCGACTCCTGCGTAGCAGTCAAACGATCTACCGCTACGCCACAAAGGCCGTCATATTATATAATATTAGTAGATCTGTTAAGTAGGTAATTAAAAATAAATTAAGTAAAACAACAATGCTGAACTCAAGGCGATTACCGTTAATTGCAATTGTAAATAATAAATTGGGAATATACTAAGTACCACCGCTCTGAGGACTTGAAGGTGATTATGTGAGTGTGAGACCGATCAAAACCTCAAAAGCTATGAAGCTTCTCCCACATCAAAGCCATTACTGTAAATAGGGATATGTCTGCACAGTAACTACCATTATATTTAACGATTCATGATATTATACACAGACAGATATACAGCTGTAACGTATAATCGCGATAAAAATGTTTTCACGTTATAACAAATGATGTACAGTCGACAATGAAAGTAAATTAATTTATAAATATCTATTTTCCATATTTAGAGAAAACTAAAATATAAAATAGGTAGCTTGCTACTTTCAGCATTACGTTTTCTGTGAACGTCTGTAGAGAAGCAGGAATGTAGGAAATAGACAAATTTAACTATATACCTACAAAAGGAACGCCATAGAATAAAACTAGTTACTTAATCAGACCATAATATACTATACTAGCTTTTGCCTGCGGCTTCGCCCGCGTGGATGTCGGTTATCGCTTAGTGTTGAGTCAACGCTATTGATCATAATTTTTATCTAAAATAAAAGTAGCCTACTTTACTCCTTATTACATCAGCTACCTGCCAATAAAAGTCCCGTCAAAATCGGTCCAGCCATTTCAGACGAAATAAATTTGCAGAAACTGTGCATTCTGCCCAGGTTCCGGTAATATACTTCCAATTAAATGATAGACTTGTCCCTGAACTTTAAAAGTTGCCGAAAAACCGCCTTCGTTTAGTTGTTTTCCACCAAAGGAAGTCATTTGAAAACATGCATTATTTTTTCGGATATTATCCATGAAGGTACACTTCATGATTTGGGTGTAAATCATTAACCAGACTGTAAAGTGGTTCAGGCTGTTGTTTACACGGCTCAAGTTGTACTTTACCGGCGCTACAACACATGGCAGGTGTCTCATCTTTCCACTTCAAGGCGTTACACCACTGACACTTGTACGTCATAGAACCTAAGACTACACTGCTGTCAGTTCCATAAGCTATATCTGGGTCATACGCCAAACCCGAAAGCAATTTGCTTCTCCATACACACTGAATTGTATTTTCTCTATACCCTGAATGAATCGCTCTATGCACATCGGTATTCCTGACCTGATATAGTGCAGCAGATTGCCTGTGTTTTTCAGGGTTTGCAGCCTAGTAGGTGGTGACAGATTGCCTGTGTTTTTCAGGGTGTGTAGCCTGGTAGGTGGCGACAGATTGCCTGTGATTTTCAGGGTGTGTAGCCTGGTGGGTGGCGACAGATTGCCTGTGTTTTTCAGGGTGTGTAGCCTGGTAGGTTGCGACAGCTTGCCTCTGCACATCAGGTTTTTTTCTCTTATATTCAGACACAGCTTTACGGTGGGTTTCAGGTAGAGTCTGTCCATATTTTTTGTGCCTTTTTTATTTGATTTTTTCGTGTGTAATTAGTAAACCTTGCCCTATGTTTGTATTTCTTTTTTTCTATTAATGTCACAGACTCAGATTGGGACAGTAAACTTTTTATTAAATTTTCATTATAATTTATTGCAGATATCATAGGTGAATGCTCGCGCTCTAAAACAGGTAGCTCACCTCTCTCTAAAACAGTTACCTCCATACGACGCCGAGTATTTTTTTGTGCTACTATGGGGAGATAGGCATCTAAATGCCCACTGGACAAATCACCCGTAATCGCCTTACCGGATATACATTGGATCCAGATTCCGTATATATGAGACCGTTTCAATAAACTTCAAATTTAAATGAGAATATTAATCCTGTTGCTATTAATTCACAAAATCCGCCATAAGTAAGATTTTTCGTCATATCAGCAAAATATTCGTCAGATGCTATGTAGTTATCACCATTCCTGTCGTGGGTCATAATTGAAAACAGTCATTAACCACATATCTTACAATTTCTGAACGCACCTCCATCGCCCTATCTTGTGTTCCGTACATTAAGTAAGAGAGAGCACGAAACAAACATGCACCGTCACCAACAATAGGGACGACAATACATTCTTCAACTTCTCCATTAACATTCAGGTTTTCTTTAGCCATTTTAATAAAATATAACCACGTATGAAAACAATTATGAAAGTATAAGAAGCTAAAGATGTATGTCGGGATGGTAGCAAGTAGAAAACTGTGGTCTCTGCCTACCCCACTGGGAAAGAGGCGTGACTGTATGTATGTATAACCGACAAAACCTATACTTGAAATGAAACCAAACGAAAACAAAAGAAATACCAAATACAAAGCAGAATCTGTAACCAAACCAAAACTACTAAACCGATACAAAACAAAATCTCTTCTAAATATACGTAACTCAAAGGTGACTTATAAATTGATTGGTAACGAAACCATAACCTGATTCATAATTTATGCACAACGCCATCTATCGAGGCACAGTGCAATTAATGTTTAAATTGACCAGGTTTCATACAAACTTTCATCCCCTATTTTATCCCCTTGGGGGTAGAATTAATTAAAATACTTTCTTAGCGGATGCCTACGTTATAGTAGCTTTATGCATGCAAAGTTTCAACCCGATCGATTTAAAATTGACCAAGTTTCATACAAACTTTCATCCCCTATTTTATCCCCTTGGGGGTAGAATCATTGAAAATCCTTTCTTAGCGGGTGCCTACATCATAACATCTACCTGCCTGCCAAATTTCAGCTCGATGCGTCCAGTGGTTTGGGCTGTGCGTTGATAGATCACTATGTCAGTCAGTCAGTCAGTCACCTTTGAGTTTTATATATAGATATAGATAAAGCTAAGCTGTAAGCAAACAAAATCTAGCGCAAAAAACGGCGTGAATACTACGTTTTGAGTGTAAGTGAATGGCTATATTGTTCTTTAAGTTGTCAATGTATGCATGCCATGGGATGTGTTTATGTAACTATATTATTAAGTCAACTTATTCTGAAGTAGTAGCCATTTTTTACGCCGAGTAGATGTGACACTTGCTGTGTCTATATAGATTGTATATTATAGTCTAAGGTTAATCAAATGTTGCAGAAGTTGATTAACCTTAGACAAAAAGAGTAATCTTTTAATTAAACTTGTTACAAAGCATAAAAGTTAGTTCATGACTTCTATAATTTAAGTACGTGAAACTAAAATTAGAATAGAGAGAACATTAAAAACTTAATAACTCATTCATGACACACGTTTTAAACTTAATTGAACCTCACAATGTTCACTAATACAGCTGGTCGCTTAATATAAACCACTTTGGCACTTGAAGTCTATTTTGGGGGTTACAGGCTCACTTGCTTCAATATTCAATATCGATTTATTCCGGTCAGAGCTATCACAAAGGTGCTTGAGTGTTTAACTAGGACCTAAATTAAATCCGCTTAGATACCGGTGAGAACTGCTTTCTGATGTATGACGTTTAATAAAAACTACTAGAAAATAGATCGCATCTGCCCTTAGAGTGTATACAAACTCTGTACCTAGACAACGCAAGTGTCATTTCAACGCAGAGTAAAAAATGTCTGCTACTTCGGTATAAATTGACATATACAAATATCCCATGACATGCACACATTGACACTTTCAAGAACAATATTGGCATTTTCTTTTTTACGCGCCCAAAATCACCACGGATACCAAACCGAAGCCGGTGGGAGAGGTTATGTCGGACTCGAACCAACCAAAACGCACGCTGCCTGTGGGTCGTTTTTAGTTGCCGAAGGTGAGTTTGACTGGCATATCCCTCGCATCCCGGCCGAGCCAGGGCCATCTCCTCCTTCACGAGCATTACTTGCTCGCAGAAGGAGGCGCCGGCCGCCTACGCATCCACGCAGCGAATCATCGCCGCGATCAAGGTGGAGAACGTGAGAACTCTCACTCCCAGGGCCGCCACCAGCTTCCGTCTCGGCGTCTCCCACGCTGGACACTTGGTGAACGCTCACCAAGTGTGGCCCCGAGTCCTCGCTCGCGTCGCAGTGATGGCACTCGGACATTGGCTCTTTCTCCATCCGACGCAGATACTTTCCGAAGCACCCGTACTCGGTGATCACCTGTGTCAGACGGCACGAGAGGCTGCCGTGTGGCGTCTGTAGCCGCTCCCCCATGATGGGTCTTACCACCGCTACTACCTCGCGCCTTGCGCTTGGTCGCCCAAGTCGTAGCTCCCATTCCGCCACCATGTCCCTGTGGAGCCGGGATCTCACGGCCCGAATTTCTTCGGGCTCGGGATCGTGACATTTCACACCGACCGACGCCAGTCGCACTTGTGCAGATGACGGACAATATTGGCATTAGCTTATTCACACAAAACGCGTTTTTCAGTATATATCTACACAGCTATGCTATAAACGTCTGCCACTGTAGTGGTATAAAAGAAAGATAATAATAGGTCTTTACCTATGTAATTGCCGCTCTGCAGTACTGGCCATTTCAAATCAAAATAATTTTTGTTTGGCTAAAATTCTAATTTCAAAGTAACTTTATTTTAAAAATATGGATTTATTTTTTTCCAAAAGTAGTAATTTGTTTATTGATTAGTGTTACGTTTTCATCTTTTTCGTCATCATGGATACGTTAAAAATTCGAGTAATTATGGAATGTGAATATCGTCGTGGCAGCAACGCATCACAAGTGGCACGCAACATCAACGACGTTTACGGAGCTAACACTACATACCAACGCACCGCCTGTTATTGGTTTTTCTGTTCTGGAAATTTCGACCTGAAAAATTAACCTCGCGGTCGTCCGAAGACTTTGGTGTACAATGACGAATTAAAGGCTATTGTGGAAACCGAAGATACACAATCTACGTCTGAATTAGCAGCAGCTTTCGACGTTAGCGTCAAAATAATATTGGTCCATTTGCGTCAAATTGGCAAGGTAAAAGAGCTTGACAAATGGGTGCCCCACAAACTCAATGATCACCAGCGCGAAGTACGCATCGAGATATGCCTTGCATTGCTCAACAGACACACAAATGAAATAATTTTGAAACGCATTGTTACTTACGATGAAAAATGTATTCTGTTTGATAACCGCAAGCGCTCAGCCAGTTGATTGGATCCTAGTTCAGCACCTAAACAATGCCCTAAACGAAAACCAACCCCTAGAAAAGTGATGGTCATTGTTTGGTGGTTTAGCGCCGGTGTGATTCATCACAGCTTCTTCTTCCAAACAGAGTGAGAATTACTGCTTATGTGTAATGTGAAGAACTGAACATAATGATGGAGAAGCTGGCACATCTCCAAACAGCATTGGTCAATCGCTCGTCTTTGCTGCTCCTGCACGACAATGCGCGACTTCATACTGACAGCAGATGGTCTTCAAGTTGCAAGAACTGGGGTTGGAAGCTCTCCGTCATCCGCCATACTCACCAGACCTTCTGCCTACAGACCAGAATTTGGATAACTTCTTGGCGGGAAAGAAATTCAATACCCGAGAGGCAGTACAAAATGCCTTTAAAGAATTTGTTGCCAGCTGATTTTTTTAAGAAAGTCATCAATAAACTGCCGCTGCGTTGGCAAAGATGCATTGATTGCATGGGTAATTACTACGATTAATACAAATAAATAACGGCAATTTCACAGGCAGCGACCTAATATAAAATTCCTACTAGCCATTGCTAACAGCTACGTCCGTATGAAATAATAATCCTGGGATAACCGTACCGCTCTACTCGTTGACAGCCTCTGTGACATGGCGGTAGAAGCGCGGGTTCGATCCCTACTGAGTGCAAATATTTGCATGCATGAATAAGGGTATTTGCATTGGTCTGGTCGTACCTCGCAGAGCATGTTAAGCCGTCGGTCCCCGTTGCCATAAGAACATATATATCAGTCTTTACGAGTAATTAGAGCCCTAAAAAGTCTAACAACTAGTCTAACTGCAATGCTTGAATATCACCATTAGGTTTTGTAAATCAAATAGCAGTCGCTTCACGAAAGATATCGAAGTTCAGCCAAATTCGTTGTTACACTGGAAAAAGGCGGATTCCATACTGTGAGATGAAAGCTTCTGATGTGACTGAGATTTACGATAGGATGAAGAAGAACCGTACTCTATATGCTATTTCATAGTATTAATATATCTTGCGGTACCGCAATAGCCTAGTAGTATCGGTAGTGGACTGCTGAGACCAGGTCTCGGGTTCGATCCCAAGTTTTACCATGGCACACACCAATGACTTTTCGATGCTTTTCGAAGTTATGTATGTGTGTATTTTTCGCAGGTTTATAAGTGCTCGGTTAATGGCAATAGGCTCGCCACCTATTACATTGGGACCTAAACATAAACTGGCGAAGTGGGGGTGCTAGCACCTCTGCCTACCCCTTCGGGGATATAGGCGTGAGTTTATGTTATGTTATATTATGTAATATATCTTGCGTGGAAGATAAAAATCCAAACATCCCCATAATTTATTACATAGTAACAGTAAGAAGCATGCTTATCATAACCAATTTTATTGATTCATCAATTCAGAGGCCTAAAACGTTGACGCAACTTGTAATTTTTTACTGTTAATAATGCCGAAACTGGCGCTTGGAGGATCCTGCTACACATATTGAATAACACAACTTGTACTTTTCCACTATATTTTATTATTCACCTGACCGGTTTCGCCTGACGGCATTTTCAAAGATTTGTGGTTTTTACACCCACCTCCTGCATCTCTTTCTAATAATCATCTACCCATTTGATTTTTATAATGAATGAAGCATGTAACATAGTTATATTTAACCTAACATAACATAAACTCACGCATATATCCCCGAAGGGGTAGGCAGAGGTACTAGCACCCACATTTCGCCAGTTTATGTTTAGGTCCCAATGTAATAAGTGGCGAGCCTATTGCCATTAACCGGGCACTTAAACCTGCGATAAATACACACATAACTTCGAAACGCATCGAAAAGTCATTGGTGTGTGCCATGGTAAAACCTGGGATCAAACCCGAGACCTCGTCTCAGCAGTCCATTACCCATACCACTAGGCTACCGCGGTTATATTAAAAAGTAGGTAATATGTAATCTCAATATAGAATGGCCGACTCTCTTCGTACAAACCCCAGTGGTTTATGGTTTGCTATGATTGTTAACTGCTTGTAAAATATTGTCGTAAAATAAATAAACATTTCAATAAATTCCGACTTGAAACAGCACGCGCAGTTAAGTATGATATGAACTTCATCCCCCGCACGCTTAAGGTGTGAAATGAACTCCCTGCCGTGATTTTCCCAAGCGACTACAATATGGGGTTTTGAAGAAGAACATCAGAAGGTTCTTACAGAGTCGGCAGCACGAGTGTGATGCGCCTGGAGTAGCACACATCCATAGGCCACAGTAACCACTTTCTATCAGATGGGCCGTGTGCTTGCCTTCTATTTTATACAACTTAGGTGGCAGACAAGCACACGGCCCACCTGTTGGAAAGTGGTTACCATGACCTATGAACGTGTGTAACACCAGTAGAGTCACATCCGTGCTGCCGACCCTGTAAGAACAGAGATTTTGTGCCGTCAATGTAGAGGACAAAGCAGGACAAGCCTTTGGTCATCCCACTGACAGCACAAAAACTCTCCAGTGAGCTCTGGCTACCCTACTCACCGCCGGGAACACAATACGAAGTTTTTATATATACGAACTGCTCAATTGGGCGGAAATACCGCCGTGTCCTACCTCTTCTGAACCTACTACGTCTGGCACTTAGGTGGAATTTGGAAATCTCACCTTTAACAAAATTGGAAGGAGAATTACTTGATGAAAAGGTGAGTGATGAGTTATAAATGGCGACAATTGTTTTAAAAGAATCTGTAATTAGCGAATGTGATCTACTATCTACGGAAAAGAAAAGTATTTAAACACTAAGCTGATACCAGTATGAATAAGGCTCATTAATAGCATCTAGAAAACAAACGTCCAGAAAACGTGCAGCGAACATTACTTTCTCAGTAATTAATGGGCCAACTCGATTAAGGAAGTAACACCCTCTCGATTAATGTTGACGCGAGTAGTACTTTGCTGCATTTTGTACGCTTCGTAAGAATGTTCAAAGCCTTATCTTTTCTTATCTTTCAATCTTTACAATCGCTTCCTTCCTTTCTTTGATCATGCAAGGAATTTTTCGGGTAAGAAAATTATTCATAGGCAGGTTAACTGATTTATTACCTTTAGTAGTAAGCAGGTATAAAAAAGAAATAAACTGACTTCAAATGTTAAAAATAAATTAGCGAATGAAAAATTATTATGGAATCTAAATTTATATATAAAATATTTATATCTAATATACTACTCTGTCAAGAAAGTACCGGGAAAAAATCAATAATACACAAAAAATTTGTTATTCATCCAAATTTATTTTATCACCTTCAAAGTATGCTCCTTCAGAAATAATACACTTACGCCAACGAATAATCCAATCATCAAAACATTTTTTAAATGCTGTTTCCGGAATTGAGTTCAGTTCTCGCCGCGAATTCTCCTTTATGTCTTCTTCTGATTGAAAACGGGTGCCACGAAGTGGTAATTTGAGTGTAGGAAAAAGAAAGAAGTCGGCTGGAGCCATATCTGGTGAATATGGTGGTTGCTCGATGGTATTTGTTGAGTGTTTGGACAAAAATTCGTTCACAATGATGGCCTTGTGCGAAGGCGCATTATCGTGGTGCAAAATCCAAGAATTTTCTTTCCACACATCTGGCCTTTTTCGTCGAATTTGTTCTCTTAAACGTCGCATAACGCTCAAATAATATTCATTATTTACCGTTTGACCTTCCGGCAAAAATGCCGAGTGCACAACATCGCGATATTCAAAGAAAACAGTCTTTGACTATTGATCGACTTTGACGTGGTTTTTTCGGTTTTGGTTCAGTTGGAAGGCGCCATTCCGAAGATTGTTGACTAGTATGCATGTCAAACTCGTAAACCCACGTCTCGTCACCAGTTACAACGCGTTTCATGAATGTTAGGTCGGTATTGACCCGTTCAAACATGTCCTCAACGACTCTCATGCGATTTAGTTTTTGAAGAAAATTCAGGTCTTTTTGGACTAGCCGGGCAGCAACACGTTTCATACCCAAATTATTAGTTAAAATGGTACGGATCGACTCGTGAGATACAGAAAGTTCGGCGGCCATCTCTCTCAAACTTGAATGAGGATTTTCAGTCACTATTTCCTTCACTTTTGCGATGTTAACTTCAGTTGCAGACGTTGATGGCCGACCAGAACGAGGCAAATCTTCCATCACATCTCGACCGCTTTTGAACGCTTTGTACCACTCATAAGCACGTGTTTTTGATAAAGTCGATTCACCGTAAGCCTTCTGTAACATTTTCAGTGTCTCCGAACATGAAATTCCATTGGCGATGCAAAATTTAAGACAAACTCTTTGTTGGATGTTTTTGTCCATTATGAAATTCGCAACACACACTAGATATTATAAAACTAAAAACAGCACTGTTTTTAACATAAATGACAGATGCAACTCAAACTCCGCACCAAAATGGAAAGCAGTTGTGCCAATCAAACAACAACAAAAAAACATAAATTTGAATTTGGAACCATAAACAAAACATTCATTCCCAATACTTTGTTGACTGAATGTATATAATAAGTCAAGCAAAGTGAAACAAAAAAAAATTATGATTGAAAATAATCTAAAAATTTTGCAGCGCAAAAATTTTTAGATGAAAATTTTTCAAATACAAATCAAAACATGGTTCGCTACTTCATCAGTATAACTTTTAACACATTTGATGATGGATATGACAGACAAATGAAATTTCTACATGCTAAACCCATTTCCCTTAGTCATTATCTATTCATTTTTATTAATAATCCGTACGTCTATTCAATTTTTTAAATACTAATCTGAATAGCTATTTTCGTTACATTTACGAGGAAGGTACATTTTCAGAACTACAGATGTTTTGTTTCTGAATTTCAATAGGAATAACTCGATTGGATTTTATTTTCATATAGGACCCGTCTATTCGGCTTCACCTCGCCTGATGGCAAGCTGAATATAAAGAGCAAAAAGAAGGTAAAAAAAAGAAAACCTACCTATTTTTGTACCTATTAGCCAAGTTTTAAAGTTTGTGGTTGAGATAATCCCTGCTGCGGTTTTCCCAAGCATCTACAATATGGGGTTTTTCAAAAGGGGCCTTAGGAGGTTTCTTCATGGTCGGTAGCGCCAGTGTAACGCCTCTGGTGTTGCATACGTCCATAGGCCACGGTAACCATATCCCATCAGGTGGGCTTCATTCAGGTATGTCTGCCACCTAAGAGGTATAAAAAAGTATCACTTCATGAAAAATACATCTGTTTACTTTTAAGTAGACCAAATTACAAATACTATTTTTAAACCATTTCAATTGTTTAATGAAATTTCAAAGCATTTAGTATGCAAACTATTCAAATCGATTAAGATAAATAATAATCCGTTCTGACGAAATTCGAACCTGCGATCTTTCCCTTACAGGGATTAAAATTTCAACTTGCAAAATTGCTTGTGTTACGAGTGCGTTTACATCAGCCAGATTTCGATCCTGGGACCTGTCGATCATAATCCGTAATTCTTGTGCAATACACACTTCAGCAGTCTTTGGCCATTCTTTATCATAAACATTATATGAAAAATGATTACAAAGGGAAATTTTCTGCTTCGCGGCCTGAGGAGCAAAAAAAAGTTAGAGAGTTACCTCACTGTTTGAATCAGTTAAAAACTTAAAGATTAAAGTCGGTTGCACTGCATGGTTTCAGAACTTAACCTCAGGCCACTTAAGTTACAGAGAGATACCACTATTTTTAACCAAGAAACGGGGCAACTTGGAGTATTTTATCATACTTTGACTAACGAGAAACATTAAACTTTGTGGAAAAACTTATAAAATTAAATTTTATGAGAGTTTATTTTTGCAAACAGCCTACTAACTACTTTTTTATGCTTAATCTCAGAGTAGACACGGTATGTTTGTTCAATATTTACCACGTCATGTGGGATAGACAATCTTATTTGAAGACCTATGACCCTATTGTAGAGTTAAATTGCTAGATTTTATTTATGGCAACCGCCAAGACTACAATAAAATTGCAAATGTTTCGATATATGATGTCGTTTCAAAACTATGAATAAAATATCGCCATTTTAGGTGTCCTATAATTTTATGATATATTTACGATGAGTCATGTATTATTTGGATCTTCATTGGTTTTTGTTTTTTTTGTTTTTGTCGTGTCTTGTTTTTAGCCTAGATTTTTTTGTTGTGCCTTTGTAGAAATGGATAAAAGAATGGACTGTAATATATAAAATGTTTACTACATAGTACGAAGTATTACAATCATTTACGGACGATTCATTCAACTAAGATTGTTATGACGTGTGTGACGCGTCGTGGTCGATAGCCAAGAGGATATAAGAGTAAGAGCGCGCAATTCAAACAAAAATTCCGAGTTGCCGCCTGCCTACTGTGAACCTGTGTGTGTCTTGAGCCGACCAATCGCAATGTTCCGTTCTCTCGAAACGTTTACGATGATTTTCGTGCTAGGGGTACAGGACGCCGACTTAGCTATACGTTTTTTTAACCCTGTCAAGATAGGCTATAAAAATAATAATCAACTAATTCTGATTACAACAAATCGATAAAATTGGTTACATACTATTAAAATCGATCATTCGGTTGAAATAAATATTTAGGAAAGCGAAATAAAATTCATTAAGGAATATTTAAAATTTCTTTTTTTGTTATAAAATAATTAACGTGAATGTGTATATACCGATTATTACACCATATTATTATATCATCAGATATTGTGAACAATGCATATTGAGTTTTGCGTAACGACAACATTTATGATATCATAACCTAACTATCACCCAATATGTTTAAGAGCAAATAAATTATATTTTTAATGGAAAATACTATATTTTTAGGAATAATACTTACAGGTACAAGGAGTTTAATGTTAAGTATACAGTTGTTAAAAAACTTACTTAATAAATGGAAAAGATTTGATGTTTTACATAAACTATAAAAGGAAATATCAATATTATTTATTTCATTACATCGTTTCTACTTTTGAGTGCTTCAAATTTAGATGAGGTTTGGTATATTAAAATTCATGGTACACGACGAACAAGCTGTAAAAAAAAACCTTCTTTGACTGTAACGATGGCTCGTAATCATTTAGTTTCCATAACCAGAACCCTTCCCGTTTAGAACATTTGGGTGCGTTACCAAAATGACCGACATTTTTCCTTTTCCTCCTTAATGTTCTTCCTGTTTCAGCGTGTTCGGTAGGGGGCGAAAAACATAAAGTATGAACAGCGAATAACAAAATTCACGCCGCAATTTTAAGTTTAAGACGTACCATGTTCTGCCAAGTTTTCCGACAAAATGTAAAGTAAGCATAAACGAGGCTCAAATTTTGGTAAACTGCCACATATAACGCTCTGAGTCGTAAACAAACGATAAAACAGTCTTACTTAGGAACATTCAGATGTTCTACTGCTTTTGTATAAGCGTGAAATATCAACGATACAATTATGGGTATTCTGTACTCATAACGAAACTTGGATGATCGTGAATTAAGGTGAAATGATAAATTTATTAGAATGTTTAAAACTGGCCTAACTCTAACTTAAAAGTTATCATACTTGCCTCATTAAACATTGTGAATTTAATTAAGCGTTTTTAATATCACCTAGCACGTAAAACTATCGTAATGTAATCGTACAGTAAACGCATCGAGAGAACGGAGCATTGCGATTGGCCACCTACCTACTGTGAAAGCGTTATTGATGTCACCCTTAGCACGAACGAAGTAACGTAAATGTAACGAGAGAACAGAACATTGCAATTGGCCGCCTGTTTGAAAGCGTTTTTGATGTCACGTCAAGTGTAAATAGTAAACAGTATTTAATCACCGTGCCATTAAATCTAATAATATGTAAGTAAATATGTAAATTTGAAGACATTTGGATGTTGGTACTCAATCACGCTCAAAAAGTGGATCAGAGTTGGCTGAAATTTGGTTCTGGGGGAGATTTATGGTCAGCATCAGGAGTGTAATGCAATTGGTGTTGCATACGTCCATTGGCCACGATAACCACTTCCCATCAGGTAGGCCGTGTGCTTATCTGCTACAAAAAATAGTTAGTTTATAACTAAACAAGCTTTCGAAAATTTATATGACAGCTATTATTTACCAAAGCTTTTGAATAAAGTTTTTAATAATATATCTTTATTTTATTCCAAATAAAAACTTCTAGCGATTGCCGTTTTCTACTCACATTCATGAGTCATCCAAGAATTGACCTATGCCAAATTCCATATTCCATTTGTGTGAAAAGGCCGCCCATTGTACATAAAACTGTATATACATGCTACCTTATTGACTCTGCTCTAAATGTATTGGTGTACAATAGAGTAATATCTATCTATCTGAAAAATACCAAAGTATCCTTATCGCTAGATCACAATTTTAAACTTCTGTAATGTTGATGATCCTCACAAAGATGAACATACCTACGATAGAGAAAAGGCATAAATTCCAACACCACCAAGTAATGAAAAGCAAACACAACAAGCTAATTATTTCGTGGACGATGTAATAGACTCTTTAATAGCGTGAATGGGTTGGCACGGCGCTATGTGATAATACGACATGGCTTAATTCTCTCTTATGGAGCTAATTTTAGGGAATGCAGAAGTTGGGAGTAGTAATTGTGGTAATGAACACATCGGAGTTTGTAATTAGTGGTCCGTTTAGAATTAATGGTTATCATAAAAAAGTTTGAGAGAATTAGCGAGGAAATTAAACTTCAATAGCGGATAGAAGATTTTGTTTATATAGTAGACATTCTTTGTTAGTTATCATATAGAAAGCAAAAACCTTTATTATTTAATAATATAATAAATTGATACTTAATACGTGAACACAGAACAGCAAATTATTCAATAAACATTTATTCAGTAACTTTACTCAATTGAAGACCCTGTGTCATTGTTGTAAAAGCAATGTTATTTCTATTTACTAAAGAGCAAATGCGATAGCCCCAAGTGAATGCCGGAGTAAACTGGATGTGGAAGGCAGAGGATCAGCAGAAATGGCGCACATTATGAGAAGCCCATGTCCAGCAGTGAACTACAATAGGTTTATTGATTGAAGTACGTATACGTGTATCGTTGATATGTCTATAAATACCTCTAAATAAATAGTGAGAACTGCTATTAAAATAGGTAAAAAATTGTTATTATATAACTTCAGAATGATATGTACCAACATGGATAATTATTATGAAAGTTTTTTGACGACCCTAAAGTAGACAACATCTTGTTATGAAATTACTTAATGCTCTCCAATGTTTTCTTAACAACTTTTTATCCAAATTTATAAAAGTTTCAATATCTGTGAAACACATTAACAATTTTATAGAGAAACGCTTCAAAATAAAAACTTCACAATAGCCGTAATACAATTATGTAGGGACAATTACTTAGAAAATCATATTTTACCAGAAAACCCGACTCCAACACAATACTGAATGCGATAGGCCAATTGATTGATTTATTGATGCAGTGCTTACTATATTCAATGTAGGAATAATCTAACTAGTTCTTTATTTCGTAAATAATACCTAAAAAAACCAGACTAATGCATCACTGACAGGAAATCGACCTTTGATGATGTTCAAATGCTCCGGCAGTAAATAGTTCGACGGCTACCTCACGTTAAGAATAGTTTGTAATATTATATTCTGTATAATTCTTCCAATGTAGAAGGAGCAAAAAGGACGTTGCAAGGTTAAGCAATACTGGACAGAGTTTTAAGATGGATGATCATTCTTAGTACATTTAAAACCATTTGGTCCCCTCATACCATTTTAGAACTAAACGTCACTTATATCCAAAATGAAAAATACCGTTTAGGCTTACTCACCTTTTTATAGACCAACTTAATGATACCCACATAAAAAGAGTCTGAATAAAAAAGAAATCACTGCCACTTTACATACACGAGAGGGTACTGTAAGAATATTTTTGAGATTTTATTACATAACATTGTAAGCATTCTGAATGTATACGACTGAACCAAATACCTGCTCTGAGAATTGGCCATTTGCAGGTAAAACGGGTTTGATAAACAGATAAACGAAATACGGACTCAACACAGATGGACACGGGGAAACTATAACGTTTTAGTTACGTTTTAGTTTGGTTTAGTTATCTATGTTACGTATCTGTTGCCTTTTTTATATTATGTCGTACATTTTTAACCAAGTTCTAGAAAGGAGTAGGTTCTCAATTTGGATCTTTATATGTTTCTTTATGTTCATTGTGTTATGTCTGCAAAATTATTTTTTGTTGCAGAGGGGTGATTGTGACCTTCTGATGAAGGTTTTCAGAGAAAGACATCAAAACTATTTAATACTTACCAGGAAATCAGCTGCGATTACTGCAATCGCATATTATTGCATTACAACACCACACCATAACATCACGGCTGTGACCTTTGAATGGGTACGCAGAAGTGTACATAATATTCAGTTATATTTTTGATATTTATACACCGATTTCAAAAATTCTTTTTATATTTATTTAAGTTTAGATTTGAAATAGTCCTATTTTAATTACTTTGGTATTGGACATTGGATACCAAAGATTCACAAGGGAACTCTTCAAAATAGAATAGAAAGTTTCACACTTGATGATGAGCGAATTACTATTATATTTATGACAATCCACGGTAGGTACAGTGCTATAGTCAAGATATTCTGAAATTGTCCAGACTTGGATTACAAAGAAAGACAACAGAACTTCTTAGTGACGTACAGCATAAATGCTCTAGGTTTGTACTATGTAGGTTGATAATGGAACTCCTTAACAATTAACATTGTGATTGTCTCGTTTCAGTTATTGGAGGAATATTATTGACAGCAACTTTATTAAGGGTACCAGCGGTATACAGAATATCCAACGATCTATCGTCTTCTAGTTTCTACTGCTTCAAAGTTTTCTATTATAAGCTCGCATTTACAAATGTCTATTTTTAAGTTATTTACTTTCGAAGCAATTCAAATATTGGGTGCATATTTGAGATAAACGTTTCATCCTTTCTTCAATAGTGTAGTCAAGTCTCGTATAAGAAGTCACTGTTTGATACGAGTGGGTAGATGGGCTCATCCAAATTAGCTTGTCAGTAAATTAGTGGTACGTTCAGTAAAAAGGGAAAAAAAAACTATTTTTCACCAAAAAAATGAACAGACTTCTAGAAAAAAATGCCAAATAAACACCTCAACAAAGTCTAGGGAACAAGATGACCCCAATTATTTTTTTTCGTGTAAATCTTGTTTTGCAAATAACTGGCAGCAAATAAATAAAAATAGAATAAAGTAGATTACAGAGTTGTTCGAAATTTAAAAATAAATTTAAATAAGTAATGATTTTCGAATATGGAGGGAAAACTTTTAAAAGTGTTTGATTGTGCAGTTTCTCTGAGACAAAATAAAAATTATTTTTTTTGATTTTAAATAACGTTTATTATCAATAATACGTCTTTTACGTATGGTTTGTGCATTTTTGTGACTGTAGTCATCATGTCACGTCGTCATTTAAGTCGCGAAGAGATGTTAAGGGCTGTTGGTATGCTGCAAGCTGGACGAACTCAACGCGACGTAGCGGATGCTGTCAACACCCAACCAAGCGTAATTTGCAGATTATGGGCACGCTACAGGTCTACAGGGGATGTTGCCGAACGTCACAGGGGACGAAATAGGGTTACTACCCCGCGACAGGATCGTTTCTTGCAAAATTCCGCAAGGCGGCAACCCACGATTACTGCTCGTCAGTTGGTCGCAGGCCTCCAGTCTCAGCATCAAGTGGTTATTAGCGATCAAACTGTCAGAACAAGATTACACGAAGCCAATCTTTATGCTCGCAGACCGCTTAGGGTTCCAGCTCTTCGACGTGGAAATCGAGGTCGTCGCTTATTGTGGGCTAACGCACATTTACAGTGGACCGACCATCAATGGGCACGGGTTCTGTTTTCCGACGAATCTTGCTTCGGTTTTCATCCTGATTCGAGAAGAGTGCGTATATGGCGAGTTCCTGGACGTCGGAGTCGTCTCCAGAATCCGCAAGAAGTTCATCCTTACCAAGGTGGAACAATCATGGTATGGGCTGGAATTCGCCTTGGTGGAAGGACCGACCTCGTTTGGATACGGGGCAATTTGAATGCAAACCAATACATTCAGGAGGTTATACACCCCATGGTAATCCCTCATCGACAGCAGTTCGGTCAAGATTTTATGTTCATGCAAGATAATGCACGGTCACACACCGCGAGGGTAGTGGTCAATGCGTTAAGCGAGCACAATATGACGACGTTGGAATGGCCTGCTCAGCCTGCCGACCTCAATCCCATAGAGCATGCCTGGGATTTGCTTGGGAGAAGAGCTTTCAGTGATTCTTTGGAAAATCTGAACACTGAAGAACAACTTTTTTTACACCTTCGCAGTGTATGGAGCCATATTCCACAGACGATGATTGACAATCTCATACTAAGTATGCCACGCCGTTGTCGAGCTGTTGCTAATGCTTTAGGAGGTCCTACAGATTATTAAAAACGTTTAAAGTACGGTTAATTACTGTATTTCTTACTACCTCGTTATTTTGGTGCCTAATCATAGAAGGTTGTAATACTCAATATTGGCACTATTCAATTCTTTCTTAAAAAAAAAAAAAAATGGTATGAAAATGTTTTTATTAAAATTAAAATTAAAAACGGTATAAAAATACCCTTCTATTGATATAAAACACGCACTATTACAAGAAAGGGTTTTTAAATAAAAACTAGAAATGTCCTTGTTCCCTAGACTTTGTTGATGTGTGTAGTAAAAAATAATTGCAGATATATCTAAAAAGATAAAAATGCACGTAAGACTTTTGTTGAAGTTTGTTGTTTGCAACAACAAATACTTGTATTATGCTAACTGTAGAGATAATATGGAATTTATGTCTATTAATGTCTTATTATAAAGCTCTTTAGCTTTAGTTTATTTGTTGATTTCAAAGCACTAATCTCTAGAACTAGCCTATACTAGGTTTTAGGCTATAACAACACACTGCAAGACGCAGGTTCGTAAGTGATACGACGCGCTAGAAAAGAAGGGAATTTAATGGGTAAAACCGTGGGGCACGGTTAATATAAAATAAAAGGGAAAGTGGACGCTGTAACAATGAAGATGCATAACATTATATGTGCATTGACTAAAATTGACTAAAATTCCTAACATTTCCTTTGACGCCACTATTTTAAATGAAGCGATTTTTTAGTTTGGCGATGCTGTTTATTTATCATACTAACAATGTGTAAGGGCATTTTCTCTTTACTGTTTATTCCATGCTTAGATATTGTTTATAACAATGCAAATAGGGTTAAAAACAATGTATCATTACAAATGAAAGAAACAAATAGTGTAACTTATTTATTCGTAATGAATAATATTTCAACTTAAACAATCTACAAGTGATCGCCATAAATCTTGAATGGAATGAATGAATGCGTTAAAAATGAACGTAAGTACTAACTATTAATGACGATGAGTGAATGTGTCGTAGACATCCTCGGGGGCCTTGAAAGTTCTAGAGGAAGCTTTCAAGATTATATGTCGGTGTAGTCATCTGGTGAAGGCAGCAAACACAATCTGTAGATGGCTCTCCTTACGGTGCCTTATTAGGTGTATACACACCGTCAGCGCCGGGAAATAACTTCAAGACTCTTCCAAGCATAGTGGAGGAGTTCTATCATCCTTGATGAGGACTAGGTCGTCTACCTTCAGTTCTCGACACCGCACCTTCCATTTTGTGCGTTGCTGTAGCTCCGTGACGTACCTACTCTATCGACCATCGCTGCCAAAGTGCTGACGAGCTTGCTCCAATCGCTGAAAACTGTCAAGACGGTTTGTGCTATAGTCCAGCAGGAACAGCGACGGCAAAGACGTTAGTGGCCTACCAATTATAAAGTGGCCCGGGGTGAGCGGTGATAGGTCTAGTGGAGAAGGACTTAAAGGACATAAAGGACGGCTTTTAAGAATCGCTTCGATGTGGGAAAATAACGAACTCAATTCCTCGAAAGTTAAGTGAATATTTTTTAGGACTCTGTATAAATGGAATTTTGCTAACTTGACTCCGGCTTCCCATAGACCACCAAAGTGAGGAGCGTATGCTGGTGAAAAGCAGAATTCAATGCCTTTGCGAGATGCAGAGTTTTTAATGGAATCGCTATTAGACTCGAGGAAAGAATTTATTTCTTTTGCTGCTGCAACGAAATTTCTACCATTGTCACAGTAGATGGTTGTGGTCACCCTTGGTTTACCCCTACGAGCTATGAATCTTCTCAATGTAAGCAAAAATGCCTCGTCACTGACTAACTCTAAATGAACGCATTTGTAGCGAAAGCAAATAAAAATACAAACGTAACTTTTAGTTATTTTACCACCGCATCCCTTCCAGTCTGTTGTAAGAAATGGACCGGCAAAGTCGGTGCCTATTGTGGAGAAGGGGAAGTCAGCTTCAACGCGATCTGCAGGTAAGTTTCCCATGATATTGTCCATAGTACGAGCATTGAAACGACGACAGATTACGCATTCGCGTGCTGCACGTCTAGCTAGAGCCCTGCCTCCTATAGGCCAATAGCGTTCTCTTATAGATGCTAGGAGATGCTGAGGACCGGCGTGCAACAAGCGTAGGTGCTCCTGCTTGAAGATTAATTTTGTCAAAAAATTACTTGCATGCAATAAAATTGGATGACGTTTGTCATACTGATAACCAGATGACTCAATGCGTCCGCCGACTCTTAAAATTCCATTTTCATCTAAAAATGGATTAAGAGAAGAGAGTGCGGCTTTAGAATTTAAAGATTTACCTTTTCCTAGCTGTTCTAATTCTATAGGAAAGGAATCTTTCTGGGTTAACTTTATATTGATGCTGTGGGCGTTTTCTAATTCGGAAACTTGAAGTGGACCTCGCAATCTGTTCGATTTTTTGTCTGACCTACAATTATTGATGAACCTTAAAACTCTAGGTAGAACCCGAATAAGAGTAGTTAAATGAGAATATTTTGCTAAACCTACAGACAAGTCTGGCATGGGAGATGCGTCCTCACCTCCTAAAGTATGATGGGTCTTCAGCTCTGGCAATTCTATAGAATCCGCCTTACAGGTGGGCCAGGAATCTTCGGATTCTAACAGGAACGATGGACCGTTCCACCATATAGACAGATTTACCTGGTCGGGATCGACGCCACGCGAGACTAGGTCGGCCGGGTTGACAGAAGTGGGAACATAACGCCAGTCTGTAGGATTTGTTAGCTCATTTATAGAGGCTACTCTATGAGGAACAAACGTTTTGGTTTTATTAGAGTTAAGCCAACCTAACACAACTTTAGAGTCTGTCCAATACACTTGACGCTCAATAGGGCAACGTAATGCGAAGCGTGACAGAAACAATGTATTTGTACATAAGATTTTTTTTTTTTATACCGCTTAGTTGGCAGACAAGCACATGGCCCACCTGATGGGAAGCGGTTACCGTGGCCTATGGACGTATGCAACACCAGGGGTGTCACACTCGCGCTGCCGACCATGAAGAAACCTTCTGATGCCCCTCTTGAAGAACCCCATATTGTAGGCGCTTGGGAAAACCGCAGCAGGGAGGTCATTCCACAGCTTGAGTGTGCGTGGGATGAAGTTTCTTTCATACCGCACAGTGCGCACCGTAAGATGTATCTATTATCGTTGTATATGCGTTATCAATTAAAATACACCTAGGAATCTTTAAAGAAGACAAGCATGAGGATTTACTGGAAAAGTTAAGTTAAGTTAAGTTAAGTTAAGTAAGAAAGGAAGCACTAGCGAAACCGTAAGTAACAGTGTTTAAACGAAGTGTCCTTAAAGGCTTATCCTCACTATCACGCCACAGTATGAGTTGAAGATTGCGATCAGACTCTCTGAGAAGCACTGAGCGAAACATTTTCTCTATGTCTCCTGTCAAGACATACTTATGCTGTCTGAAACGAATTAATATATTAAACAATGGGTCTTGCACTACTGGTCCCACTATTTGTAAGTGGTTTACAGAAACACCAGAAGAAGTGCGAGCCGAGGCGTCAAACACAACGCGTAAGTTAGTCGACTCGCTTTGTTCCCGTATCACTGGGTGGTGGGGCAAGAAATAGGCATTTAACGGTCTAGTCTCTGGCGATTCGGATAGGTGACCTAATGTTTCATATTCGCTTATGAATTGACAATAAATTTGTTTTAATTCTGGTTGTTTTCGGAAACGAGCCTCTAAATTGAAATACCTCTTTTTGGCTAAATTGTAGGAATTGCCTAAACAATCTATGCTATCACGCTGTGGCAACCCTACACAGAATTGACCATTACTAGTGCGAGTAGTGTTGGCGAGATAATGTTGCTCACATAATTTTTCTTCACTACTCGGGGGCCTTTTTTGAGGAAAATTCTCAAGTTCCCAGAATTTAGACAAGTCATCGTGTATGCTACTAGAAGCGTCTTTTGAGACAAAATTGCACATAACTGAATCAGTTTTGTTTTTATTAAAACAAGGCAACGAACCCGTAACGAGCCATCCTAACTTTGACGCCTGAAGCTTAGGAAAACCATGTCCTAACGAATGCTGCTGGGCACTAATAATATCCCAAAATATGTCAGCACCGATCAAAATGTTGACTGGGGATGATTCATTTAAAGAGGGATCTGCTAACTGAAATCCTTGAATATTAAATTGTTTTAAATCAAATTTCGATTTAGGTAAGTTGCCGGTAATTTGCGGCAAAATTAAACATGAAACTGTCACATTAAAGGAACTTGTCTCAGAATGAATGCGTAGAATACAGCGTTCTGTGTTAATATTTAACTTAGTGTTGCCAATACCTACTATGGTAGTGTCTGATGGCTGAGGAATCAGGTTTAGATGGCGCTTCACGGCCTGTGTAATAATTGTTGACTGACTCCCACTGTCGAGCAAGGCTCGCACTATCATAGTTTCGTTTATGGCAGGGTTGGTAACCTTTACTCGAGCAGTACATAAAAGTAATTCAGGAGAACACGTTGAGGACATGCTAACAGAATTAACTGAATTAGAATTTTCTTGTTCTGATTTATGAAGAAGAGAATTATGCCGTAACTTACAATGACGACATGTAGCTGAGAGGCGACAACGTTTAACTACATGACCGGATCTCAAACAATTCTCACATAATTTTTTAGACGAAACAAATGCTATCTTCTCCTCTAATGAGCTAGACTTGAAAGATGGACACTCATACAGGCGATGGCCATTCTTACGAAATAAACATTCTTGTGTTTTAGAAGAAGTGTTGCTTTCGTTTGGCACAGCCACTAAAGACTTAGAACTGTTATGTTTGTTCTGATTACTAAATGATTGTTTTTGTTTATTATCTTGAGTGTCATGTTTATGACGGTAAACGGTCTCCAATACATCAGCGCGACGTTTAAGGAAACTGAAGAAATCATTAAGTGCAGGTATGTCACTCAAACTGTTGATATGTTCTTCCCATTTGAAATAAGTACTAGAACATAATTTACCAGCAATAATGTATATAATTAAAACGTCCCATTTGTCCGTAGGTAGCCCTAGTGAATTAAGTGCGCGAAGGTTTTTAGTGACGTGGTCAATTACGTATCTTAAAGACTTGTCATTTTCTTGAATAGAATTGAAATTGAACAAAGATTTAAGGTGGTTATTTACCAATTGACGCTTCTTGTCGTAACGTTCGCATAAAAGTTTCCATGCTTCGGAATAATTATTATGAGAAACCTCCAAATTAGCAATCACCCGAGTGGCTTCTCCCTCTAAATAAGATTGCAAGTAGTGATATTTATGAATGCTTTCGATCTTGTTATTATTGTCAACTAGCGAGACAAATGTTTCCTTAAATTCTAGCCACTTAAAATACGTAACATCGATGTTTGGAATTTTAATCACCGGTAATTTAAACCCCAACGTATTACAACTATGATCGTTATGATGACACGTAGCCATAAAAGATTTATTTTGAGATTTATTCTCATTATCCTCAACTATTGAATGTTTCTTAATTAAGTTTTGGGCTGTCGCAATACAATGGTAGAAATCGTTTTCTATTAAATCCCTAGTAACTAACTCGCCACTTTGGTTCACTTCGTTGTTAATTTCTATTAGATTCTGCACCTCGTCAAATTCAACGAATAATGTCTCAAATTTGGATAACTTCAATGCGAGCTTATGTACTTCTAGTTCTGAAATGGATTCTACTAAAGCTAAACTGTCGAGACTTAAATTAAATTTCGTAACGCGCCCTCTAATAGAACCGCGTTTGATTATCAATTCCTTTAACTTTGAAGTTTCGGACATTGTAATAAACTCGTATTGAGCTAACACAAACAGATGTTAATAGATAACGAAATAGATATATCTGGATATAGCATACGATACGCTCCTCGCTTTGTTGATCAGTTGATGCTCGCGGCCGACGTAGATTGCAATGCAATGGTGAGATAGGCCGGTGGGACGCTCCGGCAGTCAGGTAACAGCGATGCGCATGCGATTCCGTGTTACAAATAACAACGCACGATCTCTGAAACAGGTTAATCCGTGCGTCTTAGTACACTGGAAACAACAATTAATCAATCGTATGACGAAGCGACGACGGCTTATTAGTTTGTTACTTCGAAACTCGGAAAATATTTAGTATGTAAGAGATTTGAAGATTCAATTTAGTGATAAATGTGATGAAGAATCGATAATAGTGGGATGGTTTAATGAAAATTGCTTGGTTTGAATAAACAAGGGAATTATTAAGTGGTTCAAAGTGCATAGATTTATAATGGCGGCGGGTATCTGACTAAGTGAAATTTATTAGACGAATTTGTGCGTGGTTTATCCTCTGGAAATTTAGACCTCTAAAGGTTAATTAAGGCAAAATAGACACAAATCGAAACAGAAGAATTTCACCTGACCTGAGAAACTAAGTCCGCTAAATGCACAGCTTGAAGGATATAACAATACAATGGGTATATATAAGTAGTATGGAACGAGCTCACTTTAAATAGGCAGCCAACTAATCCTTTGCAATCCAATGGTAGGCAGCGGCACGTAGTTAGGTGGACTCGTTAAGTGGACTTGCTCGATCGGACTGCCGCGGTCCCAGCAGTTCTTAGAATGTATTGACGAAGGCAACGTTCCTCGACCCAAGTAGTAGGACTTCAGGCACGGTGATCTTGGATTCTCAACACGGCCCGTTGCTTGTAGATTAAATTAGATCGTCCGGTGTCGACGACGCCCTTCAAGTGTCCTTGATGCAGAACAACTGAGTTTCTGTTAGCTCCGATTTGATGCAGGTCCTGTCACGGTCGCCAGTTTTGTTTATAACAATGCAAATAGGGTTAATAACGATGTAGCATTACATATGAAAGAAACAAATAGTGTAACTTATTTATTCGTAATGAATAATATTTCAACTTAAACAATCTACAAGTGATTGCCATGAATCTTGAATGGAATGAATGAATGCGTTAAAAATGAACGTAAGTACTAACTATTAATGACGATGAGTGAATGTGTCGTAGACAGATATCAACAGCAAAAACATGATTAAGTATTAGAAGCAAGTTACTGAAATATTTATCACAGAAAAAATAGAAAATATTACCATATTCGCCCGATACAATGTCCTAACCGTAACATTTTTTCATAAATAACTTCAATGTGCAGACACAGTGTTTTCGTAATAGGGTGCCAAGCGCCATTTTAGTCTACAACGGTTACCGCAAGATACCACAATATCCCCATTATTGCTTTACTAGTAGGGTCCGATTCTCCACGAATATCTTGGCAATAACGACCCATTAAATCACTCCTAAAGTCCAATACAGTCGAATTTCTCAGTTTTATGTAGTTCGAATGTTCTTCGGAATTTTATTAAGAAGTACATTATTGAGTTTCAGAATTAGTGGTTCGGTTTATTGGTTAAGTTTGGCTTTATTGGAGACATGTTAATTTTATTGGATTGGTTTCGGGAATATGCAGAATGGTTATGAAGAAAATACAGTATGTGCTGCTTTTATCATAAAACATTTATATTAATGAGTAAGATATTATTTATTTTCGTATATTTTTCTAGAATTTTTTTTTAAATTACTAAAACCTAAAATTACCAGTATTCTAGGCCTAAGTGCTGTATATACCTTTTTTTATACCACTTAGTTGGCAGACAAGCACACGGCCCACTTGATGGAAAGTGGTTACCGTGACCTATGAACGTCTGTAACACGAGAGGAGTCACAGTCGCGCTGCCAACCCTGTAAGTACAGAGTTTCTGTGCCGTCAGTAGAAGACAAAGCAGGACAATCCTTTAGTCTTCCCACTGACAGCACAAATTCTCCAGTGAGCTCGGGCTACCCTACTCACCGCTGGGAACACAACACGAAGTTATTATAGCCGCGGTATTCTGTAGGGCGGAGGTACTACCCCAGTCGGACTGCTCAATCGGGCGGAAATACCGCCATGTCCTACCTCCTTATTTTTATATAGAACACGTCAATTAGACTTCGCCTTGCCTGATGGTAAACTGAAGGCAAAGTCTCAGAAAAGAGGGTCACCATTACTTACACATACCGTGTGACAATGGTGACACTCAGCTTGACGGCCTCATCATATGCTTTTTCACGCTCCGCTTAAAGGACCCGGGACTGTAGGTAGAAGGAAACACGTGAGCTGGTGATGAATTCCAGGCCTTAATGGTGCGACAGAGGAAAGAGTCAAAAACAATACCTTCAAATAACGCAAAAAAATAAAAGTACTACTTTCAGAACCTTCAAAATATTTTACCCTAAACTTCAAGTAAAGAAAAAAACCTCAACTCTAGTGTCAACTTAACAATATTATAAATCCTTATGTTAGAGTATATTCTTTTCATGTATAGTTGCGATCTTATGTTACAGTTTTCCCTTTCCGTGAAGGGTTGGGGTGAAGTTCTAAGGGATGAACCAAAGCGGTGTATGAAAAAAGTCGGTCAAGTGAACCAAACGTGTTCACTGAGTGGATTCATATTGTTGTTCTTGTTGGGAACTTGCACGTGGCACTAGGGAGAGTACAAAAGACACTCGTTTGGGTAATTTTATTTCAGTTAATATTGTCACAAAGAACGCAGAGTTAAATGAAGCATACAGTGTTAGGTTTAGTTTCTTCATATTACCAATATCAATTTCTTAAAAAAAAACAAATTCAAAGTCATCGCTTATATTCATATTCATATATTTAATGTCTCCCTGGCGGCAGCGGAGTTTCCGGAAAGATGGAAAATTACCCGAGTAGTACCAGTGCCGAAGGGAGGTTTGGCATCTTAGGTGGAGGGCTATCGACCGGTAGCGGTCCTGTCGACGCCAGCGAACGTCTTTGAATCCGCTATCCACGACAGCGTTTACACTCAAGTGAGCGAGCAACTGACTGACGCGCAGCATGGCTTCCGGCCAGGTCGGAGTGTAACTAGCAATCTCCTCAGTTACATAGTAGATATCATACCGGTGGTGGATAGTGGGAGACAGGTGGTCGCCGCTTACTTCGACTTTAAAAAGGCATTTGATCGGGTCCATAATGATATTCTGCTTAAAAAGTTGGCGAGGGTCGGTTTCACCCCGCATCTGCTGCGGATGTTTGCTAGTTATATGAGGGATAGGCAGCAATACGTAGAGTACTCGGGATATATCTCCGAGCTATATTACTTTCGATCTGGTGTAAGTCAAGGGAGCAACTTCGGTCCTCTGGAGTGCCTACTGATGGTCAATGACTTACCGACAGTCGTAAGCAATGCGAAATGGCTACTTTTTGCTGATGACCTAAAGGTTGTGCTTGGTTGGGGGGGGGGGTGCTTGATTAGGGTAAATGAGGTCAGAGTATAGTCAGAAGTTATAGTTAATAGAATAGGTTAAGATTTACAATGTACTATTTGCTAACTGCCGCATTGGGGCAACCTGTAATGGTCGTAAAGGAAATAAATAAATTAATAAATTTATTTATTCACAGAATGCAGGTACAACAAGCGTGGTCTTATAATTAAAATAATGTTTCCTTGTACATTCTACCACTTTTGTGCGGTATGTAAATATTAAAACAGTCAATAATTAATTTGTGACACAGTAGATATAAATATAATAGTTAGAAGAATCATGCACACGATCATAAAAAAAATATCAAAGTGATTATAAATGCACAGACTATGTAAACTTACAAAATGTGTAAGAAACTTGTTAACTACATTGACCACACTTTAGATCACCACACAGCCTCGTTTTAAATAGTCTTTCGCTTAAAAATCTGCAGCTTTTTTGGTTATAGACCAAACTTTACTTTTAAACTATCGAATTTCAATCGGGAAGATGGGCTTAAATTTTGGCAACATGGAATCCAGTGATAAAAAAAACATGCAACCTCGCTTTCCTGCGTAGTCAGATAGACACCGGACAGTTTGCTTACAAAATAGGGATTCTGTGAGTGTGGTACGAGTGTGGTATGATCGCGTTAATTCCCTTTAATATTATTGTACACAAGCAAACTTATTTACTTGATCCGCCCATTTAAAATACTCAATACAAACTACTTAACTATGTGTATTGCTTAAATTTACAAATTTGATGACACAATCTAAAGAAACCAAAGTACTTTACTTTACACAGCCCACCTGATGCAAAGTTGTTACCGTGGCCTATGGACGTGTGTAACACCAGAGAAGCCACACTCGCGCTGCCGACCCTTTAAACAAGTCTCTGTGCCGTCAGCGTAGAGGACTAAGCAGGACAAGTCTAGTCACCCCACTAACAGCACAAATTCTCCAGTAGCTCTGGCTACCCTACTCACCGCTGGGAACACAACACAAAGTTATTATAACCGCGGTATTCTGCGGTTCATTCAGTTATTATACCAAATTTGAAAGCACTTGGTAAAATCTTTTAGAAATGCATGTCATAAGCACGCATAAAGGCCAGAGAAAGAAATTTTCATTTCTATGCACATAATATAGATATGCTAATACAAAATTGTTCTTATATCGCACCATTCGTATTATACTTCAGTCAGCCATATAAAATTATAAATGATAACTCATCAAACAGCTGTTTGACATACGCAATACTTCTTCTTCTGGCATTACATTACGAAACATAGTGGATATTACTACGTAAACTTAAGTAAATTTTCTGCTAGAATGGTTTTATATAGGCTGTTACATACACTCGGCTTTCGAGCTTAGAGCTTTTATGGGTTGCTCATAAAAATGATAGATCACTGTGCGGTTTGAGCTCTTTACATAGTATGGGAGCACCACGTTTTCCTTTTTATCGTATTTCGCTTAGTGTTTTATTGGAAATATTGTACAGTATGGGAACGATCAAGTTTAAGCATATCGCATTATATTTGACTCGATTCTAACCTCAATTTCTTTGATTTCTTATTGTATACTGATGGAAATAACACAGGCTTAAATATTATTGACTCTGAAAAAGATAACAAATACAGTCAAAAAGTAAGAAACGTCAATTTGACGGCAAGCTCTTCTGTAAATAGATATACCGTGTTATAATGGTGTCACTCAGAGTGACGGCTTCGTCATATACTTTTTCATGCCCCGCTTAAAGGACCCGGGACTTTAGGAAGAAAGAAACACGTGAACTAGGTAGGACACGGCGGTATATCCGCCCGATTGAGCAGTCCGACTGGGGAAGTACCTCCGCCCTACAGAATACCGCGGTTATAATAACTTCGTGTTGTGTTCCCAGCGGTGAGTAGGGTAGCCAGAGCTCACTGGAGAATTTGTGCCGTCAGTGGGAAGACTAAAGGCTTGTCCTGATTTGTCTTCTACTGACGGCACAGAAACTCTGTACTTACAGGGTTGGCAGCGCGACTGTGACTCCTCTGGTGTTACAGACGTCCATAGGCCACGGTAACTACTTTCCATCAGGTGGGCCGTGTGCTTGTCTGCCAACTAAGTGGTATAAAAAAAAAAAAACTGGTAATGAATTCCAGACCCATAATAGTGCGATAAAAAAAATAGGTATCCACAAAGCTTGCAAATGGGCTATATTAGAATATCTATTCAAATTAAACTTTATAGTTAGGATAAATAAATAGGTTTATATATTTTGTTATGTTTATTTTATGCTTATAGGCTAAAATCCGCTGCGTTTCTTGTCGGTTTAAGTCGGTGTAGTTTCCTCATGATACATAAATAGTAAATGAGAGTAAAGTAAGCAAGTAAAACACACAAAAATATACGCATTAATAATTCTTTTACTTCCATATTTCAACATTTAGTAAGTCCCGTTGAAATGTTTTGCAGAGAATAAATTATTTTGTAACTTTGTCTTTGATCAAAATATAAGAATAATAGCGTTATATAGAAAGTGACCTTACTTAACCTAAAATATTCACGAAATTGAAACCCATTGTCGACGAGAACAATACTTGTCTAACATATAAATTTAGGTTTATTTTGAAAGTCCTTGCTTTAAGTACGGTCCCTAACAAACAAAGTATCTTGAACTCGATACGCTTCTTACTTACTAAGTAACAGATAATACCGATTCTATGTCGAATGGAAACTAAAGTAGGATTATTTCTTGAAGAGTCCAATACCACTTGAATTTAAACAGTTAGTTATTGGACGTGTGGCAGCGGAATTGATAAAATAGTGGTGATAAATTTTTGACAGCATCTGTGGCTTAAGGATAGGCCACAACGTGGGGACGCAGGTTCGATCCTCGCTCGGTGCAAATATTTGTATGCATTAATATGGATATTTGCATTGGTCTGATCGGTTCCGGTTGCCATTCGAACATTTATGGCAATAGTTACGGGTAGTTGGAGCCCTAAGTTGGAGTAAAACAACTAGTCTTCCACAACCCAATTGCGATATGGAAGCATTGTAGTGCTTCAATATCGCAATTGGGTAGTGGAATTCAGATGGCAGTCGCTTCACGGAAAATATCGAAGTCCAGCCAAATTCGCAGTTAAGCTGTGATAAAGCGGACCCCAGACTTCGAGGTGAAAAGCTTCGGATGCGACTCTGTTACGAGTTGGGGACTCTGTAGTCCCCACACCCGAGAAGAGGGCCAGATCGTGAGAGATGGCCCTGGGTCGGCCGGGGTGCGAGGGATATGCCTGTCAACCTCACCTTCGGCAACCAAAGCGACCCACAGGCGGCGTGCGTTTTAGTCGGTTCGAGTCCGACATAACCTCCTCCACCGGCTCCGGTGGGGAGGTATCCGTGGGGATTTTGAGAACGTAAAAAAAAAAAGAAAAGGTATAAGATAATGTATAAGAAAGAAGTGCTAATAAATTTTCAATGAATGTATTGAATAAATGGTGATAGGGTGATTATTTTATGAAATTTTGGGCTTATTAGTATCGTAACTTTTTCCACAGATCATCCTAAAGAACGTCGCCCTAAAATAATTTCAAATTTCCAAGACGCATAGAGGTAGCTCATTTGGATACACATCCATTGGTGTCGGTAACCACTTTCGGTACTTGTTTGCCACTTAAGTAGTATGAAAGTAAACTATTCAAGTTATTTTTGTTAATTTGCTTAAAGTTCATTCATTCATATTAAGGTGTATTGGGAGCCCATCCAGATTTTTGGGACATGCCTTTTGTCTCAAGTATCTTATACTTACAATACTTGAGACAATATATATTTGTAATAAAATGATTTGAACTATCAACTATGTTTTATATTACTCACTAGACCTGCTAAGTATGGACATTGAAGTGCTGACACTTTTGCCTGAAGGCATTTAATAAAATTTATTACACTTTGGTTCTCATATTACGAAGACACTTTAGTGAGCTTCTATTACTTGAGTGTAGACTAATTCATTACATCATTTCTTGATAAAGCAATACCAATTGAACGCAATTCAGCGACCTATTGCAATATTATAAAAAGTGCTATAAAAGTTAAAGAATTAATAGCATTTTTTCTATCTATAATAGCGAACAGAATTTAGAAAAAAAGCACCATCTAGTGAAGTTTAACTACACTTTTCACCCACTATGAACAATGTCACACAATAAAGTAGCATTTACTACGCTCACAACAATATGTCAAGAAAAATGCTTCTTTCCAAGAGAAATCAAGAAGTATTTTGCTGCATAAATGTAGGAAATCAAAACAACACTTGCTGCGTGCCCAGCTATGCTGTTTTGGTGGTCCTTCTAAATTTTCTTATAACATTGCAATATCAGCAGCCCTAACTCATCCCGGCCTAGCATACTAACATAACCCATAAGCCTTACTTTGGTTTGTTCCATCACATGGTTCTCTTAATGTCCCTTGGCAAGCCCGTTTTCATTAAATCACATTTACATGCAAGTAGTAACCTCTCGACTTTGGCTTTGCTCCTTTATTCTACAGAAAATTGCCACTAATTACGATTTTCTGCAGAACGATTATACGCTTCTTCGACATGGTTACCGACAATACAGAGTATAAAACGAGACGCAACATTATTACCTCGTTGGTACATACCATGTTCTTAGTAGAGCAATATGGACTTTACAAAATTTTCCTGTTATACAGAACCACAATAGAATTATGTTTACGATTTTACTTCGCTTTCTACTCAATCTTTGGGTTTGACTTATATGGTTTCTATGGGTGCAACTACCGCCCCCCAACCTCGCGGAAATAGTCTGCTGCAAACCCTCATCAGATAATTCAGCAAGTGTATCAACTTACATGTGAGATTGACAGGCCCCGTAGCTCCTGGTGGGGTCACACAAATACCTAATTACAAGAATATAAGTCATATGAAAACAGAAATTAATTCGGTCTCAATTTATTCCAATAATAAATTCAGTCATCAATTTTGTAGCTGTCGCGACAGACCAATACAAAGAACAATAAACTTACACGCTGTCATACAATCCGCAACACTTTTAAATATATTGGTAGCCATACATCCAATATTGCCAATACATCGTTGGATAAAAATATAGCTTTGTATTTTCGAAAAATGGCTTTCCTTGTGACCATCGTATGAATATTCGGTGGACCAATAACATTCGTGCCCGCAAATCCGCAGTGACGTCGGCGGAAATTTGATTTCTTCGGTACTTCACTCGGGTTTCTTTTGAATTTTTGATTGATTGAAGTGTAGTAAAAATATATAAATACTTATTTTTATTAATATGCCTGGGTTAGATCGGGACCTGTTTAAATAAAATATGAAATTGGTTGCATTAATATTACACGCGCAGTGGAACTCGGTGGTTGTGATTTTATTAACAAAAATAACATATATTTTTCTGTACACACGGCCAAAGAAATAAGTATACACCTTTACATGTGAAGGTATTTGTAAAATATGTAAACTTTATTCCTTGATCGTATAAACCAGTGAGCTTGGTGTCAACTGGGGTCTAAGCCTAAGCCAGTCTAAGCCAGTCTCGCCTCCTAGCCAGTATATGTATTTACTGATTGACGGATGAGGCTTTGGTGTAGTGTTCCCTCACGAAGCAGGGTCCCGTGAAAGCCATACAAACAAACTATAAAAAGGGAGCTATATTCTATAGCCCTGGTTTTTGTCGGAGTGCGCGAGGGATATGCCAAAGGCTACCTCACCCTCGGCAACAGATGGCCCAATACGGCCGTGCGGTTTTAGTCGGTTCAAACCTGACATAAGCACCCCGCTGGCCCCGGCGGGGGGTATTCGAGTGGATATCCGTTCATTAAAAAACAGTTCAACATTCAACTAATTCTAGCAACACCAGATATGACACTCACTAACTCGGTACTGACCTTTCGCTACTAAAGGACTTCAAGTGACCTTTCCTACCCCCAAAACCACTACTCAAAGCTACTAGTATTATTCAACTGCTGTTTTCGGTATGATTCGAGCGTTCAACTACAAAGTCTGAGGTCGTGACCTCGATCCTTGTTCAGTGGAAATATTATTATGAAATTCATGGATACATCAGTTTGCATTAGTTTTGATGTTTCTTTCTGTAAATTCTATTTAGGTACCTATTTTAAAAAGTATGTAGGTAGGTTGTTCATGTTTTTAGATAAAAGTTTCTGTACCTTCATCGTTTCTATAGTTCATAAGAATTACAATAGATAGTTTCCACATCGCCCTAAGGTGAGAAATCGTAAACCCGTGTAAGTCAAACTAAAAGGAGGCGAAGGGGTTAAGCGGATCTCGAGTTCCAAGCCGAGATCCGCTTAACCCCTTCGCCTCCTTGGATGGTGAAAGCTTGGGACGCAATCGGAAACAAAGATAAAATGATAATGATGATGCTGTATTTTTAACCCCCGACGCAAAAATGATGGGGTGTTATAAGTTGGACGTGTCTGTGCGTGTGCGTGTGTGTGTGTGTCCGTGGCATCGTAGCTCCTGAACGGATAAACCGATTTGGATTTTTTTTTTTTGTTTGAAAGGTAAATGAGCCGTGAGTGTTTTTAGCTATGTTTGGAAAAAATCGGTCCAAGATGGCTGCCGCTAAAAAATGACGGAGTTCATAATTATTATTCTCAACTCCCTCAATATGTTATCTCCCTCAAAATGAAAGGGCTTGACTATTACAATACCACACAATATGACAAATTTCAAATCCAAGATGGCCGACCACAAAATGGCGAATTACATTTTATTTCACAACTCCCTCAATATGGGTATCAAATCAAAGAGCTTGATGAGTAGATCAATTTGAAAAGTGAAAACTAAAATTAAATTAAAAATTTAAAATATTGTCGGGGGACCTTGGATCATTTCTATAATATGACGTCTCGCGACATGACAAGGCTTACATCTAAATATGTACTACTGGGTATATCAAAGTTATAGGGCTAACTAAAACAACTTATTTTCGACTTTTAGGGGTTGTTTTTTTGATGGGGGTTTGTAAATTTTTTAATTAAAATAAACTGCGATTGCACATAAAATTTATTCACTGAGTGACCAAATTCACTGGGTAAAGTGACAAAAAACTGTTAAATGCGTTTCTGTTTCACTTTTCATTTTAATAAACTCCTTGATTGTTGCGTATACTCAAATATTATGTGAGATTCGTAATGGCTTCCATGACGTGTCGACGTGACGAAATTGCGTTAGCACTTTTTCTATTTGTACCGCTGTAAACAGAAATCCTTTTTTCTTTTTTCATGTATATGCACTCAGTTATATTATACGCATGGCTGTGTATGCTCGAAGGGATAGACAGATGTGTGACGTGAGGTATAGAATTATAAATGCGTAATTAGCTGGTTTTTATTTTGATCCCACATTAAACAGCTGTAAGACGCGTCTTTTCCCCACCCTCTACTCCAAAATGCATCCTCATTTAAATTTCGACCTCTCAATAAATGTAAATGCACGACCTTCTTGTATGGCTTAGACTGGTTTGGATCCTCAAATTTTTCAAAACACCCGTTCGACTCTCTCTACTCATACTTAACACTAATAAATTTAAAAACACTGTCTTCCAAAAGACGATGAAAATTACCACCATAAAAATGTCGCACTACCTTCTTAACACAACCGTAAGACATTGCGTTAAGGAAAGAGATATCACCTCGTTCCGTTTTACGAACAGCGAGTTCCTCACAAGTAATGTTCTGGATAATCGTGATAAACAAGCTCTGTGCGTAGTGACTTCGAGTGTGAGAGAAGATTCGCATGATCCGTTGATCGAGTCAAAAATGTCCAGTGGAGCGTGTATGCATGGTTATTTTGTAGGTTAGATTTTTTCAAGTGTTGCTATGGGTTTATTTGGAAAGAATTTGTTTTGCTTTTTAGCAGACTGCAGTGAAACAAAAAGGATTAATTGAGAATGTATATGAGTCCCTATATATCATCGTTAATACCTAACAGCTAACATTACGCAAGTGCTTTATTTTTAATATTTAGTGTTTAATAATGTCTTTAAGTAACGTTATCTGTGCAAGTACAAAATAACGTCATATTGGAATGATCTATATTAAATAAGGATGTTATGCCAAGCCTTATACGCTTTTAACAATTTTACTATTATTATTTCTTTTTATAAATGTAGATGTCTCCACCGCCGCCCCAAAATGAATGTATGGGAGAATTTCAAATGTCCAAGTCTTGTTTGAGTAGCTCAGTCTGTCAATGCATTTTCTCTGTAAGGCTTGTTCACGTCACTCTGTCTTATCGATGTCGATTACTTTTATTATTACCTTTAATTATTACTATTTGTTTACACAGTAAACATGGCAGTGTACACATATATAACCCAGCTACTCGAAAAGTGAAATTCCCTTTGCTACACGGCACTTGATTAAACTGTATCAGGTGCACCATGGGATAAGGGGGTAAGAGTGCGCTAACAAGTAGGGTAAAATTTAACTCACCGCGACATGTGACCTACTTAAGTCATCAAACCGGTGTGTGTTAAATTTTTGAAGATGGATTATTTTCAAGGGTACGGGAAAGCAAAAGGAAGATGCACAAACACAAAGGTACAAACTTGTACATGAATCCGAACCGTAGTTATTATACTAATGCGAAAGAACAGTAGGGTATGTTCATTGTATAACACGATATGTTCATTGTATAACGACTTGACCAGTCCATGATTTAATCGCGAAAAGTCCCGAACCGTTGTACAGTTCAAAATTTAAACCGCTATAGTTTAAAAAAATTGGGAGAGGCTTAGTCCAACAGTGTACTGCGATGGGCCAGTTGTTGTTGTTGTAGTTTAAAAAAAACAGTGGGATGTGTTTGTAAACTTGCAACGGTGGTGGTTACCGCATCAACAAGTTAAGGATTTTGCTTCTGCTATTTCATAGTCTAGAGTACTCTAGAATCACCATCAACCTTTTAGCGAATTTCCAGTTGCGTCAAAAGTACACATTTGGAGTTAATTGTTGACTTTCATGAGAAGGACGGACGTCTGATTTCCCAAGGCTCAGAAAAGTTCTCAGGAGGTAGGACACGACGGGATTCCCGTCCGAATTGAGTAGTCCGACCGGGGAAGTACCTCCACCCTACAGAATACCACGGCTATAATAACCTCGTGTTGTGTTCCCGGCGGTGAGTAGGGTAGCCGGAGCTCACTGGAGAGTTTTTGTGCTGTCAGTGTAAAGACCAAAGGCTTGTCCTGATTTTGTTTTCTGCACTGAGGGCACATAAAATCTCTGTTCTTACAGGGTCGACAGCACGGATGTGAATCCACTGGTGTTACACACGTTCATAGGTCACGGTAACCACTTCTCATCAGGTGGGTCGTGTGCTTGCTGCCACCTAAATTGTACTAAAAAAAATCTGCGCTAGAGCTTCCCCCGTTGTTTACTATGAACACTGACTAGCACGTTGTTTACATTCACCCACCTACAATTTTCCAAGAGTCAAAGTTTCGTTTTCAAAGAATAAATATTTATTACATTTTTAGTAATTTTTATCAAATAGTCTGGCCAGCGTGAAGACATAACGCCAAAGCCACCCAACATTGGGAGAGACCTAGTTCAGCAGTGGCCTGCGATGGGCTAGTTGTGTGTTGTTTCAAGTCTAAACACATTTCTCCAAAACAGGTTTTAAATTAAAACATAATTACTACAGTTTTTTCTGTTTACGGAGAGCAATTTCGAAGTTAATTAATTTAAAACGAGGTCGCAGAGATTTCTTTGATAGTTTCTCTACTTAAGTTTGGGAGCGGTACCTTGAGAGAATTTGCGCACCTAGATAAATTTATCTTAGAAGTGAAATTTGTTTTTAAGTTTTGAGTTTTTAATAAAAGATCAGACACAGCAATAACTACACCATTTAATTTATTTTTGGATATATATTTCAGCAAATTAAGCAGATTATTTTAATGTACAGTACACTCACTGCATTACAGGTTGGTAGTTTAGTAACGTAACTCATGGCATTGCATTCTCCTAATTGGTATTATTTATCATTTTGTTTGTAATAAAATATAACAAAACTTTTGCACAATGTAATATTTGGGACGCGTTAAAACACATAGTCCAATTAAGGAATTTCAATAATTCATAGGTGGTTAAATAGTTATTGAATAGTTCATCTATTCACTTCTTCTAAATGTGGACAAGAAAATCGTCGAGACATTGTGGTGAGAGGATTGGTCAGCTTGAACCCTGCGTTACCAGATCTAGCTGCTTCCAATTGCACCGCAGGGAGGCGGACCAAGTTGAAACTGCAAGGCTATTTAACAAAATGTAGCTATATAGACATGCATCCTGTATTTATGCTCTTTTGTCCATTGGACCGACGAAATTTAATACAAACATACTAATTAAATAGGCGATGACCGCCAATACAAACCTTTGAAAATGTCGTGAGGCTAAACCACACTCAAGCTGTGGAATGAACTCTCTACTGCGGTTTTCCCATGCGCCTACAATATGGGTTTTTCGAAAGGGGCATTAGGAGGTTTCTTCAGGGTCAGCAGCGCGAGTGCGACGCCCTTGGTGTTGCACATATATAATATAGTGGAAAAGTACAAAGTTTCTTATTATATATGTGTTGCAGGTTCCACCAAGTGCCGACAATCAACAATATTAAAAATTTAATAGGTACTTCTTGAAATCAACAATCTTCAATTTTATCATACAAGTTCCAGACTCGAACTATTCATGAATACCAGTATAATGCACCAGGTATAAAGCATATCCCTTGCTCGCTAGTCGCTGCTATGAAAGTTGTATATAAGATGTACACTAAAACACTACGATGCTTTCAACTTATAACGTTTCATAGTCTCTGAGGGAGCTCTCTAGAGTACCATGTGCTGTTTTAGTAAAACTTTTATACATGGTTCCTAGTTGCATTCTAGAATATGTTGAGAATTGAGTATTTTAATAACGGTCATTTATAAAATCTTATAATTCGATTAAACTATAAGATAGAAGGTAGAAGGGGTAGGCCCAATAAGTCCCGGCTTATCGTCGTGGATGGTGTCATTTGTGCCAATAGTCTCTTTACCACGGACGCCTAAAGTAGTGCGATATGAAGGAGGAAAAGCCGAAAGGTGGGCTCTGAGCTCCGAGTTCACCTTGGTCTCCTATGCAATCAGGAAAATATTTCTCCATGATTATGGTGATGGTGATGATGGTGATGGTGATGATGGTGATGATGATAATGATGATGATGATTCTTGTATATATACTTACTTATATATTGACACTACGGTTTTGGAAAGCAGATCTTGGAACTCGAATTTATGATTATTGTAAGATAGGAATGCCAGTGATAATAATAAATAATTATTTATAGAGATTTGGAATTAATTCCATGAAGTTAACAATATCAATATTAATTAGGAAGGCGAATTGGACAAAAAGTAAAAGAAAATTATAGCAGAAATGTAATAATGTATAAGTACGTTCCATATGAAATTCTCAATGTCCTCGACTGTTCTAACATGTGTAAATTGTATCAGCTAAGACAGTTGCTGTTGAATAAAAATTTCAATTGTGAAATATGTTACCCACGTTTTCGATAAAGAATACTGGTCGTTGAATTTTCAAATACTCTTGTAATTTTCTTATAGGAAAGGTCTGTTGTAAATTTTGATATATCAAACAAAAAGACTGAAGACTGTACGATAAGGCAGTAATACTATTGTAATAGAATATGTAAAATTACCCTTGATAAATGAACATAAGAGAACACACTGTCGACTACTTAGTCGCCGGCGACTCAGTGTCAGTCAGCATAACTAAAGGTGTGATTCTGAGACTGACCGCAGACAGCAGCAGCAGCCGCGGAGCATACCATGCAATAGACTTGAATGTTATAAATTATGTTTATTATCGTGGCTTCTCAATGGTGTCGTTTATCCGTATTGAAGTTTAACAAGTAGTGTATACGAAGATATGATTTGTCACCCGACCTCACATAAATGATCCATAGAAAGAAAAGAAAATCAGTCCTGCAATTTGCTTATTGGGCTAAAGAGGCGTGGGTTCATGTCGGGTATGCGGTAAAGGTCGTGAACCCACTAGTAACACACTAGGCTAGTGAGAACATTAGTGATTTCGATTCTATTATTCTTTAAAAAAACCAAAGAATATTTTTTCACATATATTACTTGTTCAACTTGAATACGGATAAATGGTGACATTGAGAAACCGCATTGAATTCAATTCTCAGTCTTGTACATACACTCGTTGTGCAAATACATACCAACAAAAAAATTCGCAACTACCTACCGTAAATATGGCAAAGTGTATTCGTTGCAATAAGGCCATCACCAAGAAGTCTCCAGGGCTGGAGTGCAACAAATGTTGCAGCGTAACACATGCGAACACCACTTGCACCCAGCTGACCGCGAAACAGCTAGGTCTACTGCAAGCTGCCGAAAACCTCGAGTGGACTTGTTATGAGTGTGCGGCCAAATCATCTAAACGAAACTCGTTTGTAGTCCCGGAAAACGGAGAAGATGATGAGGATGATGAACAGCGTAGTGATGGAGGTATATGCCCAATCGACACGAACAAGCTCGTAGCTGATATCACGAAACACATGGATAAAGTGTTCAAACGTGACCTGAAAGAACTACAACAGGCAGTGCAGTTTACAAGTGATAAAATGGATGAATGTTTGGAAAGCATAGAAGCATTCAAAGAGAAGATCAAAGAACTTGATAAGAAAAATACTGACCTTGTAAACCGCAACAAACACCTAGAAAGAAGACTAGAGGCACAGGAACAGCGTTTGAATGAATACGAACAAAGAGAACTAAAAAAATCCAATCCAATACAAGAAAAGGAGAACCTACGAGTTATCGCTGACAGCCTCGCGAGCAAACTGCAAAGAAGCTCGGAAGAGGTGAAAGAGGTGAATAGACTCCCTACAAAGGAAGGAAAACCTGGAACTCTCCACATAAAACTTCACAATGAACACGTGAAAAGGCAGTGGTTAGACGCGGCGCGAGAAGTGTCAGTACAGGTCTCCGATGTAACTACAAGTTGTATAGCGGTAACCAAGCAGAACAAAGTATTTATAAGACAAGCAATAACCCCGCATGTGAAAAACCTACTTCGGAAAGCTAAGCAGGAACTGAAAGAGACGTACAAATACATCTGGTGCAGAGAAGGTAGGGTACTTTTACGTAAAACGGATAACGCGAAAGTCATTGTCGTACGATCGGAGAGTGATATAATGAACCTCACTCAATCGTATAATCGTACATAGCTATGTACCTACTTAGTGGGTCCATAATTACAACTCTTCTGTAATGTCAATTATCCACCAAAATAAAATCTTCATAAATGGATGACATCCAAGACAACATTACGGAAATACGCGACTGCCCAAATATCTCATTTTATTTCAAACAGCTACCTAACCCTTGTAATAATTCAGGCTACATAACTTACCTGCATGTTAACATTCGCTCAATAATTAAAAACTTCTCGAAGCTTGAGTTAGTTATAAGTAACTCAAACACAAACGTAGATATTATTGTGTTGACCGAGGTAGGTATATCTGAACGTATCAGCTGTTTATATCACATACCTAACTATAACATGCACACAGAACTACGGAACAGGCGGAAAGGTGGTGGTATAATAGTTTATGTCCACAAAAATCACACATTTACACCGTATAAAACCACCACTATTCATACAGAATGCATCATAGGCAAAATCACTACACAATCCAAAATTACCGGCGTTCTGTTTGCACTTTATAGACCCCCAGCACGGAGTAAGACCCGCTTCCTTGTCGAACTGGATAACATTCTTAGGAACTATCGTACCGAGGATATCATACTTATTGGAGATGTAAACATAGATCTAAAATCCAAGACTTCCGCAGCATGTATGTATCTTAATTTAATGTACCAACACGAGATATGTCTTATAAGAATAAACATCTGACCCCTTAACAAATTTAATTTGTCTAATGTTCGACAACTTGACAATATCACCATTGAGGTTTTTGCCAAAATTAACTGCTAATTGATCAGCTAAATCTTTCCAATCAATAAAATCTGTGAAATTCAGTTCATGGACATTGTAAGGCTTTCCCTTTTTCTTAGCATTCCTTATTAATTGCACATATTGATCTTGGGAACGTAAATCGGGCCTGATTTTTTTGCGCTTTTAAAGGACCTTTCAATAATGGAGTGAACGTTGTCCCCCTCATTCTGGGTGTGGCCTCGCACTAAAAACTTATGAGTAATTGAATTAATTGCCAATGTTCTTACAGCATACGCATACATGCTTAATATGTATCTGAAAAAAAACTACATTTTAAATATTGATAAGTAACAAAATGCCGTAACAAAGTAACTAATATTAAAATTTAGATTTCATTGGGTACACTAAAAACCTACCTATTCTTCTGCTGGCCACAGCAATTATCAGAATAGATTATAATATTTATGTTAGGACTTTCCAGAGCAATCTTTTCTAAAAACTTAAAAACACAAGAGCCTATCTCAATCGCACCACGATTGTCCAGATACCTGAAACAAAAGTTATAACGTTATTTATAATAAATAAGGTAAAATGATAATGGAATTTAAATTTAACTGCCTTGTTAATAAACGTGGTACAAAGTTATACCTACTTGCGTTAAATTAAAAATACTCTTACAAATTGACAGTCTATAAACTGTCAAGTATAACTTTATTATCATGTTTAATAGTAAGGCTATAAAAATTTAATAATTACTTACAGTAAAATTTAAGCAGTTCAGTTTTGACCTGTAAAAAAAAGCAGAAGATTCACCTAATGGTACTGGCATGACTGCCTGCAAATCGTAAGTAGCGACTAAGGTATTACTGCTGGCTTCGTTACAGGTCTCTATGTCTTTGGATTTTTCATTACGACTCAACTGTTTTTCTCTATGATGTAACTCATATTCTAAAAGCAACTTATCTTTGTCTTCACCGATCGCATTTTTGAATGATTCACATAAGTCACACTGATCCTTCTTCGGTATAAAAAATGAGATATTAAAATCAGTTTTGAAAATGTTTGCGTAGACATCTTAAGATACTGCTTCTTCTTCTATAGAAGAACGCTGTACCTTGTAATTACGATGTAATTCGGCAATTGTTAACCCACCATCTAAATATTGTCGAGTCGTGTGAGCTCGTAAATAATGCGATTCAATACGTGGGATTGAATTAATATGGTCTTTAACAGATTGTACAAGGACTGTATCTGTTTTTTTATGCTGTCCATGTTTACCTCTGTTGTCTGGTGGGGCCATGCCTGCATTATAATTTCTTACTTCAATTACAGTTCGCAGAGTTCTCTCTTTAATTCCCAGAGTGTTCAATAAAAATGTTTTACAAATTCTAAAACATTGTCCGTTATTTAAAAGTGCAAATGAACAATTAGGTGTTCTAGGTTTTTCGAGGTTCTTAATACGACGACATGAAATTTTTAATGGTTCTATACACGAGCATAAAAAGTCTCTCTGTCTTTGAATAGACCCTAAATTCCAATAACTTGTAAATATTATTTTTCTTTCTTCCTCAGAAAATTTGTTACTACATTGCAATCTACAGTTGCACGGTGGTCTAATTACTTTAGCCTCTATCTTTCTTCCAGTACTAGAAGACGTGTATGCTTTTCCAAAATTTTTGAGTTGTTTTGATAAATTCTTCTTCCATTGCTGAGGGTGTTGCACGTTCTTTTCCCTTTTTTGGAGTAGATAACCGTCTTATTTCTAAATTAGACGAAGACGTAGACTCACTATGGTTTCTGGTACGTTGTTGTTGAGGTGGCCGATATTCATCGCCACTATCATCTGGTGTAAAGTCCATACCAGAAACATGTCCATCCTCGCAATCAAAATGAATATGTTCTTTATCTAAAATAAATAGGAACCTATCATAAATGAAAATCCAAATATTTTATGAATACTAATACCTAATTAGTACTTGTAAAAGAATACATACCAGCAGAGAATTTAGTATCAGGTAAACTAATGTCCTGTGGCAAAACAGTTGGCACTTCAATACAGGTTACGTCCAGATTATCAATGCTCTTTAGCACGGAAGGTGAGCATGCATTACTATCACGAGTCATAACTAAAAAATCTTATAATTAGTAAACAAGATGATAATAATTGAAGTACCATCCTCAATGGTACTTTGATCCACAGATTGAGTAGAAATGTATGCATCAACTAATATTGGTAAAGCCATACCCACAGCAACGTAATCACAGTCTTTTGCTCTTCTCAATATATCGATGGAGGTAGTTAGTGTTTCAGTTATAATGTTATCACAAGTTACGTTATTATCTAAAAATTTGCAATTATGTTGTAGGTAGGTATTGTGTGTGGTAGGTGGTATAATATAAAGATTTTCATTAAATAATTATGTTAGATATTATAATCTTACATTGAACTGTGTTGCCTGTATCATTTACTATAGATAATTTCATACCTATAGCATTGTAGTCACTGTCTATATTATCTCCTCTCAAAGTATTGATAAAGGTGTCTGGTTCTCCAACTAATGCTAAAACATTTTTTTATTTTTTATTAATATACCTAATTAAAATAATCTAAGTATGTAGGTAGGTACCTAATTTACTTACCTTCTTTTGGCAATGTATCCTGTTTTGTGCGACGAACTGCTTGAAGATGATGACGAACTGTCAGAGGATGACGACGAGCTTGACGAAGACGATGAAGAGGTAGACGACGATGATGAAGACCTTTTCCTTTTTGGGTTCCACTTTGACCTTCAGTTTCAGCTAAATCATACAGATTCTGTTCCACTGCTATATAGGTAAATTTAAAAATGGCGTATTAAAAGTTAGTCTTACGTTTCGGTTCCACAGGTTTATCCATTGTTGTCAATTCGGTCTCAGTGTTACGAGAAAAAGGTTGAGGTACAATACCGTCCAGACCCAACTTTACGACCTGCTCAATTCTTTTTGATCTTGACATTTTTTTTATTCCATATTCTAAAACAGTAACATTTTTATTGTAATTATAAGAAAACTATTATAATACTAGCGTTTAAATAAACATTATATCCAAATAATGTAAGTAGGTAGCTAATGAAAGAAAGTAGGTATAATCAACGTATTGATTTAGGTATCTATTTAGTTTATCATAGTTTGATAATTACGTAATTTAAATCTTAAGAAAGTTAGGTATTTGATCCTAACTTATGTCTACCTAATTAGGTAGATACATTTTCAGTAGGTAAGTATGTTATTTGATAATTTGATTCACAAATATTATAATTACTACTAAATTAAACGTACCTTTTTATTTAATTGCAAGCTAGCTACATAGCATTGATTAGTCAATTTATCAGAACAATGACGTATTTGGTAATTGTGTCATATAAACCAACTATCTGCTGTAGTTTTTTTTACAAAATGACACAATTGTCAATTGCGTCACTGTTCTACCAATAAAATTGAAAAAATGTGTCATAACTTACATTTACGTCGTTCTATATCCAGACACGTGTTCACTTCGCGGGGCACCCCGCACGACTGACAAATAAGTCGATGTTTCCGCGTTACCTTACAAAAAATAGGCCAAAACCATAACGACAGTGACTCTCTCTGTCGGAAACTAATGGAACAACAATTCTGTCGTTTTTACCATAGATAAAACGTGCAAAACAAGAAGTTATGGCATCAAAAACTCATTTTCGACTTTTTGGTAATTATGTCAATATTCTTTTGGATGAGCGATATGTGTTTCGATATAACAAATCCATGCTCGAGAAAGAGATAAATAATATCATATGGAAAAACATAGATGAGGTCACATGTCCAAACAAAATTTATAATATGATTAAAACTACTATAGAAAATTGTTATGAAAAATCTAAATACCTCATAAAGTTAAGCTCATCTGATAGGAACACAAAAAAATGGGTTAATAACAAAGTAATTAAGATGTGTAAATTGAAAGACGAAAAACTAATAGAACTGAAAAAAGTTATAACAAACAGAGTAGTTAAAGTAGAATATACAAAATTACGCAATAAATGTAACAAAACCGTAGAGAAGACAAGAAACCAATATTATAAAAAAAATATCAATGCTAATAGGGGTAATCCAAAAAATTTGTGGGAAATTTTAAATGGAATGACAGGACGAATGAAGTCGTCCTTGGATAGCATAATATTAAAAGCATTTAATAAACAAAACGCATGCAGTAAAACTATAGCAAATAATTTTGCAAAAGAATTTGAAAATTCTGTAAAAGGTATCGTGCCGAAATGTGCAACCCCACTATTGGATCCTAGTTCCTATATCAACAACGTAAATGTATCAATGTTGTTAAAACACCCAACTCAAAAAGACATTCTTAAAATTATTAAAAACATTAAAACCAATAAATCTCCTGGAATTGACCGAATTAAACCAATTGACATTAAAATTATTTCTGAAAAATTATCCTATGCAATCGCAAAATTAATTAAAGAAAGTTTAAATAAGAGCGCGTACCCAAATGAACTTAAAGCAGGTATAGTTAGACCAATCTATAAAAAAGGAGTAAATAATGATTACAGTAACTACAGGCCCATTACCATATTACCTATTATAGATAAAATAGTTGAGAAATATATTTGTAATGAAATCCATAACTTTTACAGACAGCACCAAATTATCTCAGTAAACCAGTTTGGATTCCAGCTCAAAAAAAGTACAACGCAGCTACTCTCCAGTTTTACAGATTATGTAAACAGCAGACTTGATAAAAAAGAACATGTTCTCATGGTCTTTATAGATTACAGCAAAGCATTCGACACGTTGAGGCATGACATACTAATAGAAAAACTGGAATGCAGTGGCATACGTGGCCCTCTTCTAGCTTGGTGTGTAGACTACTTAAAAAATCGATTCTACCACGTAAAGATAGATGGTGAATTGAGTGACCAGGTCAAGGCTTTGCAGGGAACAGCGCAAGGATCCGTACTAGGCCCTCTGCACTACCTTGCCTATGTAAATGATATGAACAATATCATAAAAAATTGTGTCGTATATCAGTATGCTGATGACACATGTCTCATCTCAGCCGATCGTGATATAGTAGTTGCAATGAATAGACTGCCAACGGACTTCACGCTACTAACAAAGTGGTCTCACGATGTAGGACTAGTCTTGAATGCGCAAAAACCTAAAATGCTGCATGTATCGTCAGCCTATAATAAAAAGAACAGTGATGTCGATATCCAATTGACTGCTCATGATCATGACTGTTTGCATGGTAGAAAAATTCAATGTAACTGCGAATATATTGGCAAAGTATCTCAAATCACATACCTAGGAGTTACAATAGACGATAGATTTAATTAGTCTGCTCATATTGACACAGTGTGTGACAAGCTTCGCGCCATTCTGGCAAAATTCTCCATACTTAAGTATAAAATACCATTCCCTACTTTGCTTGATATGTGTAACGCCGGAATGTTTGTGCGTTAATATTCTTTATTAAGTAACACAATTTATAGTTGCAATATGTTTGGGATGTGCCTGTGGCGACATCTAAAAGGATTGCCGTGAATCTTCATTGATCACCTGTTGTGTTGTGGTGTTTGTTTCTCTAAGTTGACTATAGATGTCGCTAGAAATAATGCTAGTGTTAATTAGCATTTTAGTATATTCTTATCATTAGATAATTGTGTGATTTTTATGGAATTAAATCACTTAATTGTTACATAATACTTTTATAGCATAATTTAAATTATTGATGCGGTGTTAGTGCGAACTACAACTGTCATCTGTCAAAAAGAAAGTATTGATATGAGGTAGAAGTTTTGTTTTGAGTGTTACGTGTTATTGATTGGTGAAAATTTGATTTTTGCTAGAATCTTCCATGGAGAAGACTATAAATAGGCCTCTCTTGGTGGAAGAAAAAGATCAGATCTCACGAGGTTACGTACGACGAAGGTCGTAAATCTCTGTTGTTTTTCTTGCTTAAAGATTCTCTGTACCTACCTACATTTTGCTATATTATCCGAGGGATAATTGGCAGCCTATTCCGAACTTCTCTGGGGTCTGCTGGTACCTTTGGAGGAGATTACTTGACCCATCCGCAAAGTGCGGTACTCGCACAAAGATCCGGAGTTCCTTGGCTTGGGACTCGTGGCGCAGTGCGGGAGGCGGTGAGCAGCGATCGGAGTTCCTGGTCTTGGGACTCGAGTGGCAGTGCGGGAAGCGGTGAACAGGTCCCGCTACGCAAGCCGACAACCTGGGCTGACGATCCGTGAAGATCCACCGAAAAGGTCACGTATAAATTCCTCTGTTTGAACGCTGTAGTACCTACCTAAGTAACAATTTGTAAATTCTGTGTTCCTCTGATTGAATTCTGTAGTACCTACATAAGTAACAATTTGTAAATTCTGTGTTCCTCTGATTGAATTCTGTAGTACCTCCCTAAGTAACAATTTGTAAATTCTGTGTGTTTTTTCTGGTCAAATATATGTATGTACCACCCAAGGTCGTTTCATTGAGGGTATCTGGAACACGCACACACACTGTTCTCTGATGTAAAAGGCGCCCTGAGGTATTCTCGAGTCTCAGTTCCTCAGCTCTTACCTGGGCGAACCGGTGGAGTAGCCAGGGGAAGTTTCCCGGTTACAAAATTGGCGCCCAACGTGGGGCAGGTCTAGAAATCTCAGGTCACTAACTGCGATTTCTCTTTGCTTACTGTGTGTGCGTAGAAAGACGCCTTTAATGAAATCGAACCTACTATCCGTCTGATACTCTCCAAGACGCTAATTGGTAGTGCTTGTGCGGCTAAGCACGTAATTCATTTCCTTGCAATTTACATCAAATAGCAAGGAAACGGGTCCAAATTTTTTTTCTAAATTTATTTAGCTGCAACATTTTCAAAAATATATATATTTTCGGCATACCCAATTTTTTTTCTTTTTTTTTCTCTTTTTTTTCCCCCTCTGATTATCTCTTGGTCTTTGGTTGGTCCCTACTTAGTTTGTCCCTACTTAAACTAAAATTAATTTCATGCATATGTTTGATCAAATTTAATAACATCTGTTTTTCCAGAATTTAGCATTGTTCAACTTGTCGGCATTTTCTGTGAAGTGCCGATAACCATATGGTTATCGGCACTTCACAGAAAATGCCGTCACAGAAAATTAAAATTATACAAAGTTATACCTATATAGGTATAACTTTGTATAATTTTAATTTAGAATCACCAATTCTTTTATTTTTGTGAATTTCGGAACGATCTGGAAGCCGGTACTTATACCTGCTACCTACCTTACATTTAATTAAATTCTCCCTTTTTTATTATATCGTTGGTAACTACCTAAGAGCTTGTACCTACACAAACGGTTCAAGTATTTGGATCTCTGTGTAATTTCTTTGTATTATTACTTTTTAGTAATAGCCTTAAAAAAAAAAAAAAAAAAAAAAATTTTTTTTGTCAATTTAGTAGTTCAATTTGATACCCTCTGTGAATATACTTTTGTGAACATCCGTTAAATAACGGAAAATTGTTTAGTCGTTAGTTGAATTTTATTGAAAAATTTTTTTTCATACCTACACTTGTAAAGTTAAATTCTTATAACATGGCAAAAATGCACCAATATGTTAAATACTTAAGAAAAGATGAGCTGTCTAATGAGTTGTCTTATATGGGCATTTCAGCGGATCCTGAGGCTACGGTTGTCGGCTTGCGTAACGAATTACGGACGGCATACCGGCTAGTTCGCCGTGGGAGTCTGAAGCCAAGCACCGTTAAGTCCACCGATGCTGCAAGCGAACGTACTGTCTGCGAGCCAAAGGTCAAGGAACTTTAGGATTTGCTATCGTCAGGTGACTTTGATGCTGATCGTAATAGTCGCATTAGGGCTGCTGTTAGGGCGAACTATCTTTTAACTAGGCTTGCTCGTTGTGGATTAGATTGTTCTGAACTTGTAGGTATTCGTAACAGACTAGTTAAGATTTTGTCTGTTGCTGAATCGAATAGTGACTCAGAATCTGAGGTGTCAGATAATGATGATCGCCCCTCTCGTGACCATGTTGAGTATACTTCACCTGTAGTGAGAAAGGAACGCTCGATGCGGGGTAGCTCGCAAAACATTAACTCGACTAACGATAACTTTGTTTATAGGGAACGACCCCTTAATTTAAATTCTTTTAATTTAAAATATGATGATTCTTCTTGTGTACGCGTCTTCATTGAGAGATTGGAAGAACTGAGGTGTGCAAGGGAAGTCTCTAAATCAAAGGTTCTCCTGGCTTTCTCTGACCTATTGGACGGACCAGCTTTGTCCTGGTTCCGCACCAATAAAGCCAACTTTATGTCGTATGAAGATTTATTAAATGAGTTACGAGACGCCTTTGATATTCCCGATTATGATTATCGTTTACGGAATGAGATTAGGCAACGTACCCAAGCCCGTACTGAGTCCTTAGAGAACTACATCTCTACAATGCAGGCCATGTTCTCTAGACTGTCTTGTAAAATGCCCAGTGAGGAACAACTGGACATCCTTATGCATAACATAAGACCTGACTACATGAAGGAACTCGCCCTTCATGAAGTCAACGCTATTGATGATCTGAAAAGGTTAGGTAAGCGTTTAGAACTTGCACGTGCTAGGGCTGAGGCGTTCCATGAGCCAGTCTTGGATAAATGTGAGATCTCCTCTGACTTACATTCACAGAAAGTCAAGAGCACACCAAAAGCTACCAAGCAGGTCTCCGCAGTGAACGGCTCGCCGGTCTCGCACGAACGTAAATGCTTTCGGTGTGGAGGCAGCGATCACACGGCTTACAACTGCTCAAAGTCGAGGGAGTTGGTGTGTTTTCGTTGTGGTGCCAAAGGAGTAAAGACACCTGACTGCCCCCAATGCACGACGAAGTCAAAAAACGCGTAGGCCAGGGCCTTATTAATAAATCGTCAGGCATGTCTGATCCGAGCTCGGTGTTTGATTCTTACTCTGATAAGGTCCTGTTTACTAAACGGGATAACGATGTTAGACCGTACTTAGTTGTTAAGGTTTTAAATTTAAATGTTCTAGGTCTTCTTGATTCTGGTGCCTCCTGCTCTGTGTTAGGAAAGGGTGCGCACCGTATCTTCTTAGATTTAGGGTTTGAACTGGAAAGTGTCAACCCAAACTTTAGTATCACAACTGCAGACAGTTCCCACTTGAAATGTCTGGGTTGTATCTCTTTGCCCTTAGAATACAACTCCGTTATCAGAGTAGTTAAGTTTTATGTTGTACCAGAAATATCAACGTCAATGATATTTGGTGTTGATTTCTGGCAACAATTTCAATTAAGTAATAAATTAATTTCCCAAAAAATTAATATGAATAATTTTAATGAAAACTGTCCTATTGAATCCTTGTCTCTTCACAGTGGTCTCGAGGATTACAACAACCTGACCGAGAATCAGAGGTGTGTAATGAACGGGATCATTGAAAAATTTGATTCCTTAAATACGGATAAGGTGGGCTTAGGTCGAACGACGCTTGTGCATCACGTCATAGACACGGGTGACAGCAAGCCGATCAAACAACGGTATTACCCGCTCTCACCTCTCAAACAGAAGGCCCTGGAGGCGGAGTTGGACCGGATGTTGGAGATGGGAGTGGTGTCTCCATCACAATCTGCGTGGAATTCACCTGTGGTTATGGTGGAAAAGGCGAATGGTGATCTAAGACTGTGCTTGGACTCACGTAAGCTAAATTCGGTCTCGAAAAGCGATGCTTATCCCTTACCGTACATCAATCAAATTTTAGACCATCTGAATAATGCTAAATATTTGTCCTCTATAGATTTAAGTGCAGCATATTGGCAAATCCCGTTCGACTCTTCCCTGTCTGCTGAGAAGACTGCATTCACGGTGCCGAGACGGGGTTTGTTCCAGTATAATGTGATGTGCTTTGGTCTTGTCGGAGCCTCGAGTACGATGCAACGACTGATGGACCGCCTATTCGGTCCCGAGTTCGACAACAGAGTGTTTTGCTTCCAGGATGACATAATCTGTGTGGCCAGCACCTTCGAGGAGCATGTGGATCTCTTAAATAGAATCTATCAGCGACTCAAGGATGCGGGCCTAACGATTAATATGAGGAAATCACACTTTTGTCGAAGCGAACTGAAATATCTTGGTTACTATGTAGATAGGCATGGATTGCGAACTGATCCAGGCAAGGTCGAGGTTATCCTCAACTATCCTACTCCTTGTAACTCGAAGGATGTAAAACGTTTCCTAGGTATGGCCGGATGGTATCGTCGTTTTGTTAATAATTTTTCTAAGATTAGTAAACCCCTATGTAAATTAACCGCTAAAAAGGTTAACTTCGTTTGGACATCTGAAGCTGAGGAGGCTTTTAACCTTCTCAAGTCAGCTTTGGTATCTGCTCCTATATTAAAAATGCCGAATTATTCTTTGCCTTTCCGCATACTAAGTGACGCGTCAGCTTACTCTGTTGCTGCTGTACTGACCCAAACACACGATGACGTGGAACACCCCATCGCTTATTGTAGTCGCTCTTTAAATAAGAACGAAGTGAACTACAGCACTACCGAGCGTGAGCTTCTGGCCGTGATTTTTGCGCTGGAACAGTTTAGACAGTATGTGGAAGGACAAAAGTGCACTGTTGTCACTGATCATGCCTCCCTACTGTGGTTTCACAAGCTCAAGAATCCTACAGGACGTTTAGCGCGTTGGAGTATGCGACTCAGTCAGTTTGATTTCAACATAGAACACCGTAAGGGAAAAGATCATGTAGTACCTGACGCTCTGTCTCGCATAAAAATCGATTCCATTGACGCGAGCTCCACTAGTGATCCGTGGTATATTCACACCATGGAATGCGTGCGTAAGAACCCAAGGCATTACCCTAATTTTGATATCCGTGATAACTTGCTATATAGATTTTCTAAAAACAAATATTCTTTGACTTCAGATTTTGATTGGAAGTTGGTGGTACCCCAAGAAGACAGACTAGCACTTCTCACCAAATACCACGATGACACGCTTAGTGCCCATGGAGGTGTTTGGAAAACGCATAAGAGGTTGTCTTTGAACTACTACTGGCCGAAAATGTATAATAGTGTCAAAGAATATGTAGGTAATTGTGAGGTTTGTAAGCAGTACAAGCCTGTAAACACCTCTCGTCCTGGGTTAATGGGTAGCCCAAAGCGCGTATCTAAACCTTTTGAAGCAATTTCATGTGATCTGCTTGGACCTTTTCCAGTGTCAAGCAATAGAAATATTCATCTTATCGTTGTCTCTGATTATTTTAGCAAATATGTCATGTTGTGTCCTATTAGGGTCGCAACAGGCGCTGCAGTGGCGAGATTCATTGAGAAAAATGTATTTCTAGTCCATGGAGTTTGCAAGACTATTTATATTGATAACGGTCCTCAGTTTGTGAGCAAACAATTTAAAGACCTTTTGGCCAAATATAATGTACCTAATATATACTATAGCCCCCGATACCATGCTCAGACCAATCAAGCGGAACGAGCAATTCGAAATATCGTTCAAGCCATCTCATGTTATGTGAAAACTCAGCACAAGAAGTGGGATGAACATCTTGTTGAACTGCAGTGCGCTATAAACACTGCAGTAAGCGAAGCCACTCGGTTTTCTCCATATTTCTTGGTGCATGGTAGGGAATTCATAGGTGATGGAGTTCTATATAGACAATCTGACATTACTTGTCATCCGGACTTAGTCTCCGTGGATGAACCCGCAGCCTTCGGTGCTAAACTAAAAGAAATGCAACGCATTTACGATCAGGTGAGGAAACATTTGATTTCATCTCACCAGCGTAATGAGAAGTATTACAATTTTAGAAAAAGGCATGTCGAGCTTAAGGTTGGTCAAATTGTTTATAAACGTACACATTATTTGTCTAACAAGGCCAAACATTTTACCGCTAAGTTAGCTCCTAAGTTTACGAAGTGTGTAGTAACTTCTAAACGTTCTTCTTTAGTGTATAGGTTGGCTGATTTAGATGGGAAAGATTTGGGCGAATATCACATTAAAGACATTCTGAAGTACTCTGATGAGAAGCAACCTGCGGTATCCTCTCTGCCTTGCGTCAGCGCTATTACCTTTTCGTAGCACTGGATATTTATATTTTAATACCGCGACTCGGTGAAGTTATTATGTTGATATATAGGATTGAGCGTCCTCGAATGGGACGAACTATCATGTATTATGTACACCTCATCGAGTATTCGTTCCTCATCAGCACTTTCTCTATAGTAGGGTTGCATATGCAATCATATGACTATAGCAGATAAGGGATCTTTTGTTCTAGTTGCTTAGGGCATTTCGACTTGTAGTAAGAGAGTCGGTGTCAGTTGTTACCTCTAGTTAGACCTGATTACTGTGAATCTTTTTTTGTTTTGTACTTTGAAATACTATGTCTTGTTGTTGGTCAGACTTTTGTTTTGTTATACTCTGTGTGTATTCCTTGCGTAACTTGTCCGCAAGTAATACTATCGGAGTTGGGGGATGGTGTAACGCCGGAATGTTTGTGCGTTAATATTCTTTATTAAGTAACACAATTTATAGTTGCAATATGTTTGGGATGTGCCTGTGGCGACATCTAAAAGGATTGCCGTGAATCTTCATTGATCACCTGTTGTGTTGTGGTGTTTGTTTCTCTAAGTTGACTATAGATGTCGCTAGAAATAATGCTAGTGTTAATTAGCATTTTAGTATATTCTTATCATTAGATAATTGTGTGATTTTTATGGAATTAAATCACTTAATTGTTACATAATACTTTTATAGCATAATTTAAATTATTGATGCGGTGTTAGTGCGAACTACAACTGTCATCTGTCAAAAAGAAAGTATTGATATGAGGTAGAAGTTTTGTTTTGAGTGTTACGTGTTATTGATTGGTGAAAATTTGATTTTTGCTAGAATCTTCCATGGAGAAGACTATAAATAGGCCTCTCCTGGTGGAAGAAAAAGATCAGATCTCACGAGGTTACGTACGACGAAGGTCGTAAATCTCTGTTGTTTTTCTTGCTTAAAGATTCTCTGTACCTACCTACATTTTGCTATATTATCCGAGGGATAATTGGCAGCCTATTCCGAACTTCTCTGGGGTCTGCTTGTACCTTTGGAGGAGATTACTTGACCCATCCGCAAAGTGCGGTTCTCGCACTAAGATCCGGAGTTCCTTGGCTTGGGACTCGTGGCGCAGTGCGGGAGGCGGTGAGCAGCGATCGGAGTTCCTGGTCTTGGGACTCGAGTGGCAGTGCGGGAAGCGGTGAACAGGTCCCGCTACGCAAGCCGACAACCTGGGCTGACGATCCGTGAAGATCCACCGAAAAGGTCACGTATAAATTCCTCTGTTTGAACGCTGTAGTACCTACCTAAGTAACAATTTGTAAATTCTGTGTTCCTCTGATTGAATTCTGTAGTACCTACATAAGTAACAATTTGTAAATTCTGTGTTCCTCTGATTGAATTCTGTAGTACCTCCCTAAGTAACAATTTGTAAATTCTGTGTGTTTTTTCTGGTCAAATATATGTATGTACCACCCAAGGTCGTTTCATTGAGGGTATCTGGAACACGCACACACACTGTTCTCTGATGTAAAAGGCGCCCTGAGGTATTCTCGAGTCTCAGTTCCTCAGCTCTTACCTGGGCGAACCGGTGGAGTAGCCAGGGGAAGTTTCCCGGTTACATATGTATACAGCCCTAGCAGAGAGTATTATACTATACGGGCTCAGTAGTTAAGGCCGCACATTTCCATCATACTTACATAAAATATACTCCCTACAACTTCGTCTGTTAAAATCTATTGTGCCTAAAAACGTTCGAATTCAGTTTACATATGATGATGAAAAACTATTTGAATATTGTAAAATTATACCTGTTAATGCAAAGGTAAAAATGATGCTTACGATAGAAAACTATTTTAAATACCATAATAATGTAATAGAACACCCCATCATGACACGTCAAATTGTAAAAAAAAGATTAATTACCAAAACAGCCAACAACTACTACGGCACGCGAACTACGGACTACCTATTACCTAGACTAATAAACGAGATACCATTAGAAACCAGGAGTAAAATAGATTCACTCAACTTATAACGACTAGTCAAAAACATATACCTACCTACCCATCAAAAGTAAATAATATTTGAACATGAACCAAGACAAAATATTTAATCTATAAATAAAATATAAAATGGTTCATACCTATAAAATAACTAAAATGAAAAAAAAAAAAAATTAAAACTATACTATAAGTACGTAAATTGTTGCAAACCAATCATCCTGTATCCAGAGTGCGTCTATTAGCGAACGCGTGCAAGTAGGTGCAAATAGCAGCGTTGCATCTACCGTAAACAACAGCCGGTTTACACTCAAAAGAATACACCTGCCTACTCTGCACTTACTATTCCTCGTCACCGGCGAAACTTATTTATATTTTTGTTTGATATGTATTTATAATTGTATTTTTTGTTGATTATATAAATTAAATTTAATGTACACTCACACCCAAGATAAACCTATGCGGGTTTTATGGGTGCTTCTATGAGATGAACTAATGGAATAATATGGAAATAAAAAATTAAAAAAAAATTAAGATAATAAACAAAATTATCACATACAAGTTTATTTCATGGTACGCTCTGCTCTGCATCTGGTACAAAATCACTGCTGCGCGCTGCTGAGTTCGGAATCATACTTTAAATCATAGGCAACGAGATTCTCCACCTTTAGGTACACACACAACCTTTAGTATGAGTGGGATGACTAAAGGCTTGTCCAGCTTTGTCTTCTATACTAACAGCACAGAAACTCCGTGCTTACAGGGTCGGCAGCGCGAGTGTGGCTTCTCTGGTGTTACACACGTCCATAGGCCACGGTAACCACTTTCCATCAGGTGGGTCATGCGCTTGTCTGCCACCACTTAAAATCAGAATAAACGGGATATTTACCATGTTTCATTGTTTTGAGTTTCCGATATTTCGGCGCTGTTGCAAGCACCATGATCACGGAGGAACTGGAGTAGTGGCGGAGAACAGAGAAAAAGTTTTTTCCTAGGAGTAATTATATCGATTTACCCTCTTTCGAGTTCTTTTACTACGCGTATCTGCACTACTATTGGTTTCACTCTCACTACAAAATCGAACCCGATCTCGATCACGTTCATGACATACGATGCTCACTGTATCCACTCGCGATTTTGTTTTAGCTTGTTACCGGTTGTTTTTGCAAAGACGGACCACTGGATGCCAGACGTTCGGCAGTTGAAACCCATCTTCACGATTGAAATTTTTATACTTTTTTATTTCAATGGCTTCCCTAACCAGTCTTGGTATATAGTGGCGTTCTGTCGAGAGCATCTGAGGGTTATGTAGCCGAAATATCGGAAACTCAAAACAATGAAACATGGTAAATATCCCGTTTATTCTGATACTGATAAAAGAAAATTACTTGAGCAACCGGTAACTAAGTAGGTTGACGCCTATTTGAACTAATGAAAGTAAGAATCACTGACGACCGAGTCCCTGGCGCGGCAACTGGTCGTCAGTGCATAATGGGCCTCTCATATACTTACTCCAGATTCTACTTGGCCATGTTCTTTCATCAAAGAGCACACTCACATGCTAAAGGTTGTGTGTGTACCTACAGGTGGAGAATCTCGTTGGGTATGGAGTCAGGGTTTGAAAGGGAGATCGCAGTAATTGCCATTAGGCGCCATGATTGCTCTCTTTGCATTAAGTACAGAAGATAAGCAATGCAAACAAGAAAAATGAAAGACATTAAAAACATTTCGAAACTTGGCTAAGAAACAAATGCACTTTGTTTATTTATTTAAGCATCTTATATCTATGACATGTATCTTAATACTTAAAGCGTCTTCCACAGTTTTATTACCTTGATATTTTCGCGTCGTCGCGTCGTGTTTCAGCGCGCGCCTCTTTGTAAGGGAGGGGGAAGGAATGATTTTAATCCCAATAATACGTTGCCAATGTTGGTGGTCAAGGTCAGCAGCGGCCAATGAGATATCGTTTCTAGGGTATATCAGATGTCAGGATCAATATAATTGTTCTAATAATAGCTATATAATACATCAAATTTATTGGTCGTCTGCCTTCAGTATTAATTTCCTATATTTTGTTTTTTTTTTTATTTGCTTATATTTAAGTAAGTATGACAGTATCTAGAAGTGAAAACTTTAAATTGGCTTTTGAGATGTTCAATCTTACTTTATACAGGTGTTCTTGTAATTTATTTCAGAAAAAAAATAGACATTAAAGATAAATGAAATTTAAAACTAAAAACTAAAATACACTAAAATAAAAATTACATACATAATGCGTCAGAAATTCCTCCGCATCATCACCGACCGGTAACGTACCCAGAAGGCTGGCAGCATTGCCACGTTGAATGGCAATGCTTATCCTCTGTGCGAGATAATAACCAGCCTTCTGGTCACGCGTGGCGCCGATCAGCTGCTTTGTCAAGTCTTTGTATAAACATAATAATATACAAAGAAAATAAAAAATAAAGAAAATAATGTACAAAATCCACTATTTTATGTAATGCTTAGGCTATTTTTATAATGCCCATAACATGTAGCCAATTTTCTATTTACTGTACGAGTATAATATAGGAATTATCTTTATTGTGTAGAATATCTGAATTATTTAGATTTTCGAGGGCCGGTAACACATACATAAACATGTAACTTGTTGAATGAATAAAATAATATACTATTGTGCATATTAGTAACAGTACCACATACAAATACATACACATACAAATTTCCTTGAATATGTGGCTCACCATATTGTTAAAACAATTACCCCAAAGATACGTCAGCCTCTACATACATAGTTGTTTAACATTAAATTAGTAAACTTCCCTGATAACCTATAGCATTTGTTCGTTATGGCAGTACTATGGGGAAAGTTTTCGCATTACCCCACCCGAGATATTTCGATGTACTAAATATATTCACGGGTATAAATTGCGGTTAACATGCTTCTTTAATATAATTTATAAGCATTACGAGCTATTATGTTTATTATAAGAGTGAGAAAATATAGGTGAAAGTTTTTTTTTTTTGATACGGTAAGATAGATATCTGCTATATGGCTAATGAATATTAAATTAAACCATGGTTATGTTTATTTTAAAATATTTTAATGCGCTAAGAGATTTTCATCATCTATATTTACTGTTTAAAAAACTAGTAAAATATAAATTTAAGGTAATAAAATGTTGGTAAAATTGTAATACCCTTATAGTTTTGATAGTAAAATTTTAATGTCCCGTGAAGTGTTTATGGACTTGCGTAGTGGACATATTACTGAGGTTTTATAATACTAGGGTTCAAAAATACCCCTGATACTAAAAATAAAACGCGATTTAATTATTTTGGTTGTAATTGTTTTTTTTTTGACCGACTAGTTAAATTAGTTAATTTTTACTAAACGTCAAAACGGTTAGTAATAAAGAAACTTATAAGAATAATCATAATATTTAATAGTCAAATCATTTCCTATTATAGGTTCCGTGGATGCTTATATATAAATAAAAACGATTAAATAACAGACTCAAGTTCTACCGCTCTTTAACTATTTTTATTTTAATAAGCTCAGTTATATCATTTATTTTAATTATAGGAAAATACCCAATTCCAAAACTCCTACTACGCCGTATCGTGCGAGCTGTGTTGCATCTCTAGACTCTCCTGTGATGCCGAATACTTCTACGTGTAACGTGACTTATTTGTCTCTTGGTTTGAAGCGAATGATAAAGCCAATATGGCAAATCACAAGTCAATAAACATGGAAACAATGTACACCAGTGTAAAACAACACGGTGTACAATGTACAACAGTGTATGCTGCCGGTGGTTAGCAAACTATCGTGACTTGTTTACAATTAATTAACCAGCTGTGGCAGTAACGACGCTGCGTATATTTTTGTTATTATTTAACTTCTACCAACACAGAGTAATCACGAATATTTGTTTAAAAAAATTGAAATGTTTTATGTTTTTGTTAAATATGAGAAAATATAACCATAAGCTATGTATTAATCGGGGTACCAGTGAAAATTCTAGAAAAAAAAGAAATAAATAATACATGATATGAGATTGACATGGTCATTCACATTAATGTTGTTGCCGGGATATTTGCCATGTTTATTGTATTTTTCTGAGTAACCGATATTTCGGCGCTGTTACAAACGCCATGCTCATGGTGTACTGACAATCACTGAGCTAGTTGTTATTGGGCAGACCATATCGTTCTACCCTCTTTCCTATGTCTGTAATAATATCCTATTCTATGTCACTATATACATTATATTTTAAATCTCTTTCTTTTGTAATTATTATTCACTTAATTAAAAATAACTTAATTGTAATAATTGTAATATACAATATAATATTCTTTATTGTACACCATAAACAACATGTATAAAAACATTACATTTTACAAATCATAAGGTAGTACAAACGGCGGTCTTATCGCTAGGCGCCATTTCTTATAGAAAACCTGCGACAGTGCAGTCTGTGCATTGGATGTACATACATAATATAATCACACCTTTATCCCCGGAGGGTTAGATAGAGGTGAATTAACACCAACAAAATAACATAAAGCGATAAGGCCGCCCTTTGTACTGCTCTTGTCTTCTCAATTTCTGTAATATGAATATTGTAATTGGCGTACAATAAAGAATATGATAATAATAATTAAATAACAAACAAGGAAAGGTCTTAGAATACGTTTATACATACTTAAGTTCTTTTCTAAATATCTACAAACATCATATACATAAAGATCAATGTAATGAGGGTAATCAAAAATGCCAAGCTAGTCCCATAATACTCAAACGCTCTCCCGTCACGCCACAGAGGTTGTGAAAAGCAAAAGATCTAGTGTAATTGGTCGCTCATCTATGTGTGTATGACACAGCGTATGGCAATGCGATAAATTTGGACACAAAATCCGCCACTGCAACATAACACGATAGTGTCTGTAAAAGACACCTTTGAAAGCTAGAACATTTAGGTACAAACACATTTAAAAAATTCAAGCAAATAAAATTTCATTCACTCCTGTGAAGTCCTGTATTGTGGTCGACGCGTAGTTTTTACAAAAATAATCCCGCTTTATAAAACTGTACGCGAAAATACAATTTATTATAGCATTTTTAGTGAGTAAAAAGGCAAATATTCAGAAGAACGAGAGCAGGGCATTTGTGAGACAAACGTGACGCGAATGTCGGTAACGAAGCGAAAACACGGTTGGGTAAACTCACTACTTTATTTACAAAAAACTTTGAACTAAAGGTTTGTTTACATAACTTTAAGGTTCGGTCTAGTGGTGGGGCTTGTTAACAGTTTCATTGCAAGTAACGCGTATATAGGTATGTTAAACTTTATATGACAGTATTCAAGAAATTATATTCGTTAATCGTCATCTTGGTTCAAGAAAATAATTTGATATATTTTCAGTTTTAGGGTTACGTAATTCAAAGGTAAAACAAAACCTATAAGGGTTATTTGGTAACCCGTTTATCTATCTGATTGTTTGTTTGCCTGTCCCCCAATATCAAGATATTTTTAAGAAAAAAAAATCTATTTTGTGTGAGTATACAAAAAAGAATTTCATTTTATAAGTAATTAGATACAATACAATTTGTAGGTAAGTATTATTAGAGTTTAAGTGTTAAGTTGGTAACTTAAAGCACCCGAACTCGGTTTAATCGTTTAAGTTTCGGTACTTAGAGAAAATTGTGCACCTCAAGACATAAAATAACAATTATCTTAGTCTTCCTGTGCCTATGGCTATGTAAATAAAATGTAAAAATAAAATAATTTGAGATAGTTTAGTTTACATTACAGTAATTAATGTGTTTTGCTTAGGGATGGGTCAACGCGAGTTAGCAACTGAGTTAACTCGAGTTGCACTTAACTTGCATTAATTCGGCGAAAGAGCTGGAGTAAAATGGATTCTTTCAGTTCTTCGAATGCCTACCTACCCGCTTTTATATATCTGCTATTGCATAGACGAATTACACCTACAACCTATGTTTACTGGTCACATATAAACTCATAAACTCACGCCTATATCCCCGAAGGGGTAGGCAGAGGTGCTAGTACCTACTACCTACTACTACGGTGGCGAGCCTATTGCCATTAACCGGGTACTTACAAATCTTTTTTTTTATACCACTTAGTTGGCAGACAAGCACACGGCCCACCTGATGGGAAGCGGTTACCGTGGCCTATGGACGTATGCAACACCAGTGGTGTCACACTCGCGCTGCCAACCATGAAGAAACCTTCTGATGCCCCTCTTGAAGAACCTCATATTGTAGGCGCTTGGGAAAACCGCAGCAGGGAGATCATTCCACAGCTTGAGTGTGCGTGGGATGAAGTTTCTTTCATACCGCACAGTGCGCACCGTCTCAGGTCGCAATGTGTGAGGATGAATTCCCTGCCTATGGCGAGAGGTGCGATGATAGAATGTAGCTACGGGCATCATGTCAAACAATTCATCTGAGCACAAACCATTGTATAGGCGGTAGAACACACAGAGAGGCAAAATCCCTCCTAAGGCTAAGATAACCTGCGATAAATGCACACATAACTTCGCAAAGCATCGAAAGGTCATTGGTGTGTGCCATGGTAAAACCTGGGCTCGAACCCGAGACCTCGTCTCAGTAGTCCATTACCCATACCACTAGGCTACCGCGGTTGCTTATTCTATTGGTATTCTAGTATCACTATCGATATTAGGTGATACTTGGCAATAGTTCAAAACCTACCAAAATAAAGAAAACAGTCAAAGTAATATTAAAAAAAAACAACTTATTTTACGTTTCACTTAGGTAAGCTACACACATTTCCCGTTGACTATTTAGCTGATCTGGAATACAAGATAAAATGCACAGTTAAGTACTACCAAAGTTATAAATCCTCGCAGAAGCCGTAAAAGTCAGCTGGAGGAAATGGACCAATTCATATACTTCTTTTACTTTATAAAGATACCTACATGCTGATGTGTATAGTTTTTGCTCTCATGCGATGGTAGGTTCTTAGCAGCCGTTTATGTATATTTTACCTACTTCGAAAATATGGACATATATTCTTTGTGTAAGGATATTCAAGAATAAATGCCATGTTTTTTTATAACATACATATAATCACGCCTTTATCACCGGAGGGTTAGGCAGAGGTGAATTAACACCCACATTTCACCAATCATTAATTTCGGTTGAACCTATTGCCATCTTCCTGGCACTATTGTTGACTTTAGCCATATATCTGAGACTGAGTCTGGGCTGTATATATGTCTGATGGTAAACAGCCTTATCCCTTAGTCTCCTTGTACGACACCGCATGGGAAGAGATGGGGTGGTCCAAATTTTACTTTGCCGGGCACCATGATAATAAATAATAATAATAAATATTCCACGACATTCTACACAACGCTATCTAGACCCATGGTAAGCATAGCTTAACTAGCTTGTGTTATGGAATCTAGAATGCGGATAAACATACTTAAATACTTTTTTTTTGTAAATACATACATATTATATATAGAAACACCCAGACCAATGCAAATATACATATTCATGCATACAAATATTTGCACTGAGCGGGAATCGAACCCGCACCCCCTGCATAGCAGTCGAATGCTCTACCGCTACGCCACGGAGGTCGTCTGATTATTTTTTTTATTTCTTTCCATAGTATTACATTAGTTCATCTCATAGAAGCACCCGTTAAACCTGTTTAGGTTTACCTGTGTAACTTTATGTTATTCAAGATTTTAATTTCGGAAACAATAACATTAGAAATTAAATACCTTTTTATACCACTCAGGTTGCAGACAAGCACACGACCCACCGATGGAAAGTAATAACCATAGCCTATGGACATATGCCTCACTTATATTACGTTAAGATAATAGGTCAATTGTTAATAAAATCAATATTCGTTATTTATTATTCAGTTTCAATTTCCTTTTTATTTATTTTACTATTTTTTTAATGTTTGAATATTACGTTTATTGTTATTTATTTTTTTGCATTTTATTATTATGGATATATGTAACACCAGGAAAGTCACACTCGTGCTGCAGGTACGTACGAGTAAGAACAAAGAGTTTCAGATGGCAAAGCGGAAAAACACGGTTCAGTGGTCAACGGCAACGGAAAAAAATGACGTTTATGTACCAAGTAAAAGCATGAACTGAAGCTCGAACGTGAAAGTGCAAACTTTGAACGCAATAAAGAAATAAAATTGCTATGAAAATGTTGATTTCCCCAGTCGCGACGCACTCGCTTCGTATGTCACATAAAAAAATACACCAAATGAAGTACAAAATAAGCTAAATATACGAAGTGACAAAATTAACGCAATCCACATGATTATACCATTACATTTAATAGCTTTCTGACTGCGCTTTTAACCTATTCATAATGAGGGGCGAGTTTAAGTGTCAAAGCCTCAAAAAATGGGGCGTGTGAGTATATTTAGTTAATTAGGAATATGATATACGGGGCGAATATATTAGGACTATTTATTCTAGTAAAACGTTTATAAACTGTCAGAAGTAAATTTAATAATTTTGTTCACAGTTTTTGAAGATTAAATTAATTTATTTCACTTTAAGAGCAAAGTGTAAAAAAAAATGACGAGTTGAATTACCACTTCTCATTTGGTTAGGTACAGTCAGCGTCAGAACGATCCTGACCACAAAGCCTAACTACTTTTTTTTTTTTTTTTTTTTACGTGCGCAAAATCCCCACGGATACCTCCCCACCGGAGCCGGTGGAGGAGGTTATATCGGACTCGAACCGACTAAAACGCACGCCGCCTGTGGGTCGTTTTGGTTGCCGAAGGTGAGGTTGACAGGCATATCCCTCGCACCCCGGCCGACCCAGGGCCATCTCTCACGATATGGCCCTCTTTTCGGGTGTGGGGACTACAGAGTCCCCAACTCGTCCCCGGAAACGGGGAGGCGCGCCACGCGCGCCACCGCCGCGGCCTGCTTCTGCCAGGGTGACAGGCGGCTTCACCTGTCACCCCCAGGCCGGCGCTCATGGGGGGCGGAGGTCGTTCATCGACCTCCGACGCCCGAGTTGCCTTCGTGCGCGGGCAGCTTGTCTTGCGATCCTTCGTCGCTCCCGCTGCCGCTCCCGCTAAGCCTAACTACTAAGATATTAAGAGTAAATCAAATTGTTCTGTTGATTGAAATTGTATTATTGTCTGAACTAAAGGTGTGTACCAAATACATAGGATACACTAAAAGTTTCCGGAACTGGCCACTTACATAAACAATATTTAAAAATTTATTACAACATTTGAAAATAGAACTCTTTGGCTGTAGAATACAGTTTGTTTCATCTGACTGTCTTTTGTTTTTACCTTGTGGCGCCATTTAAAAAAATTGTGTGTCTGCATCAACATGGATTTAACTCGGGAAAATTTACGTAGTATGATTTTCTACGATTTTAAGTGTAATTTGACGGCTCAACAGAGCATCGCTCGGCTTGAAACAGCTTTTGGCAATGAAGCTCCATGCAAGACGACTGTTTATAGCTGGTTTGCAGAATTCAAGCGTGGTCGTATCAATCTCAGTGACGAATCTCGCGATGGTCGGCCGTCCACCGCTGTGACCAACAAAAACATCGATGCTGTGCGCCGTATGATTGAAACCGACAGGCATGTGACCTACCATGAAATTCGCGCATCCTTAGAAATAGGCATGAGTCAAATACAATCAATCCTACACAAATATTTGGGTGTGAGAAAGCTGTGCTCGCGGTGGATCCCACATAACTTGACGGAGGATCAAAAAACGGACCGCGTCACTTGGTGCAGTGCCATGCTTACCAGATTCAACGAAGGTGCGTCAAATTTGGTGTGGGACATAGTAACAGGTGACGAAACATGGATTTATTGCTACGATCCCAAAACAAAGCAGCAATCGAGCGTATGGGTCTTTCAAGATGAGCCGAAACCAACCAAAGTGGTGCGCGTGAAAAGTGCATCTAAGCGGATGATTGCTTCTTTTTTTTAATAAAACTGGACACGTGGCTACTGTTGCTTTAGTAAATCGTCGGACTGTGAATAGTGACTGGTACACGACCATTTGTTTGCCGGAAGTTATTGACGAACTCCGTAAACGCCGTATCATCCTGCACCACGACAATGCTAGTTCTCACACGGCCAGACAGACAAACGACTTTTTGAAGGCGAAAAATGTAGAACTCATGAGTCATCCTGCATACAGTCCCGACCTGGCACCTTGTGACTTTTATCTGTTCCCAAAAATTAAGAACCAATTACGCGGCCAACGATTTTCATCATCAGAAGAGGCTGTCGAGGAGTATGAAAAACACGTTTCAGAGGTCACCACAGAGGAGTGGCACAAAAGTTTTCAAAACTGGTTTGATCGAATGAAAAAGTGCATAGACGCCAAGGGAGATTATTTTGAGAAACAATAAATTAATTTTGTACCTTTAATAGTATTTTTTCATATTCATTCCGGAAACTTATAGTGCGCCCCACGTATAAGAACAATTTTTCAACAGGAAGGGGGAAAACCAACCTTCTGTATATTTTGTATTTTATTATCGTGGTACGAATTTAATGCATGATATGTAGCTACCTATATTCTTAACACCAATCCCGTTTACAAATAAAGCTTGAATATTTTTATATGCCCAGACCTGATTCATTATTCCTCTTTTCTACGATTGTCTCAACCACTAGAAGAAAAACTCTTCACCGCACCATAGTCTTAGAACAGTTAATAAGCACATGCACTTCCTTCTTCCTGAGGCCGTCAAACTGAAGCCACCATCATTACATTGTTGGTGTATGTCGGGAACTTCGGGCCTCTTTCCTAAGACTATGCATTATAATTAAACGAGGTGAAGTCATATTGATATGACCAATAAAAAAAAATCATAGAGATGAAAGACCAGTAAGTTGAGTAAATATTTTTTATATCATTTACTCGGCAGACAATCACACAACCATGATGATGGAAAGCTTTTGAAACCTTCGCCCATTGACGTGTTCAACACCGGAGTAGTCACACTCGTAAAGTATGACCCTATAAGAGTCGTCTAATGCCCTTCTTGAAGAACCCCATATCGTAGCTTGGAATAACCATAGCAGAGAGTTCATTCCACAACCTTTTTTTATATCACTTAGGTGGCAGCCTACCTGATAGAAAGTGGTAACCGTGGAGGGAGTCACACTCCCGCTGCCAGCCTTGTAAGAACAGAGAGTTTCTGTGCTGTCAGTGTAAAAAACAAAGCTGGATAAGCTTTTGGTCTTCCCACTGACAGCACAAAAACTGTCCAGTAAGTTCTGGCTACCCTATTCACCGTCGGGAACACAATACGAGGTTATTATAGCTGCGGTATTGTATAGGGTGGAGGTACTTTCCCAATCGGACTGTTCAATTGGATGGAAGTACCATCGTGTCCTACCTCCTCGTAAAAGCCTGAGCGTGTGTGGGATTAAGTCACTTTCATATCGCACAGTGCGCACCGTCTCCAATTGTAATGTAATTGCAATGTTTTATTCTCACATCATGACAGTAAAAACTCGACCTCAACCACACATTACAGCAAACATAATAATGTATTCATTTTGCGTAAACCTTCCTGTCAAATTACAACTGTATTAAAAGAGGGTGTTGTCACTACCTGCGATATTAAAAGTCCCGGCTCAAGTAGACCTGTTATTCCTCTCGTGGTCACGTCAACTGTCTCGGCGCTGACCCATGTTACGGCTTGCTATGCGACCTTATGAATAAACGGAATCCACAAGTGGTCTGTAATTTAACGTAAGGGATCGGTCTTGTTAGGTGAATGGTTAGTAGAGAAAATAAAATGATTGTAGTTTAAAACTTGTTGGTAGAATGTGTTCAGTCATCAAAACCAATGTTATGTGTCGTTAATGTAATAAATTGTTAAATGGTTATATATTTATAAACTCATGGTTATACTATGTAAACAGACTATATCAGACTTTATGAATATCCTATTTTGAACGAATAAAATCATTTTAAAGTGTAATTATTGCTTTTATATATTTTCACAAAATTTTCATTAACTTAATGCGTTTGTGTAGAAATACAGATACAATACAAAAAGACTTTGTATCTATTTGTATTTACCCAAACCTCCTTAAAATCTCCCATCACTAATTATTACGTAAAGATAAGTCAATTTGAGATGATTTAAAAAAGATTCTATTTTTGCATCTATGCGCCTGGACACGCCAGGTCACCTAAAATATTTATCAACACTCACAAGAATTTTTTTAACAAACTAATGTAAAGCTGGTGAGAAAAAATGTAAATGCCAGTCTTTACATTTTTAATGTCGGAAATATGCATTAGGTATAAGAAATTTCAAAAGCTAGCGCGACTGAACCGTTTACTGCAGGGGATTAAACGACACACGACACTGAAAGCTCTTTGACACTCAACGTACGAGTAATTGAATGTGCGCCCAAAGTAAGTCTCGCGCTTAATACATGAGAGAAAACGTCGGCTACCATGCCACTGGGAGTGTTCGATGGAGCGATCATACTTATAGCTATAGGATAGTGTGAATGTTTACCAATGGTTTCTGTGAAAGAAGCCAATGTTATGGATTCACTGATGCATCTCAGTAAAAACGTAATTTATTTCTAAGAATTTGTACGTATGAATAGACGATGAATATCTTTTCTAAAGGTATATCATAATCTTGGGCTTCAATTTTCTTCGAAGTTAAATTAATAATTAATTTCTTTCTTTCGCACAGAATCCATGGTGGCCTAGTGGTATGGGTAATGGACTACTGAGACGAGGTCTCGGGTTCGATTCTAGGTTTTACCATGGTACACATCAATGAATTTTTGATGCTTTTCGAAGTTATATATGCGTATCGCAGGTCTATAAGTGCCCGGTTAATGACAATAGGCTCACCACCAATTACATTGGGACTTAAACATATGTAAACTGGCGAAATGTGGGTGCTAGCACCTCTGCCTAACCCCTTCGGGGATATATCTTGCGTTTTCAATAAAAAATAAAATATATTTTAATATTAAATTTTTCACCCAAAAGCTAGTTATTATTTATGCTATCCCTTTCATTATAATAAATACGACCTCTGTGGCATAGCGGTAGAGCATTTGACTGCTATGCAGGGGGCGCGGGTTCGATTCCCGCTCATTGCAAATATTTGTATGCATTAATATGTATATTATTATATTATATTTTATATATTTGCATTAGTTTGGCTTTTTCTATGTATAATATGTATGTATTTATAAAAAAAGTATCTAAATGTTTTAATCCGCATTCTAAATCTCATAACACAAGCTAGTTAAGCTATGTTTACCATGGGTCTGGATAGGGAATATCGTGGTATATTTTTTTATTTTTTATTTAAATAGCCTATAATTTCAATGAATTCTGTTAGTATTCATTTTTTCACATACTTTTTTTAATCACGGATTTGTATTGGAGCAATTAACTAACTAATAAAAAAAATGACTGAACAACTTTCCATTGGAGACATACAGCTTTGATACAAAAGAGCCAATGCAAGCCATCCAATTGTATTAATATCACGGCAAAAACTTTCCTTTCACAAATATTTCGGTCGCTCCAGCAAATAACGGTAGCAAACGAACAAAATTAAAAGCTCTCTAATTCTAAGCGAACTATGTAACGTAGTTAACCCGTGTAATCTATTTAGTTAAGGCCATGGCCGGTGTGAAGGACTTGTGCTGTCAAAAGTGTGAAAATTCAATTAAAACAATATAGTGAAAATAATTAGTTGAAGTGGAAAGTTTGTTTTTAGTTAGCAGTTTTATGTTCTAGTTTTAACATTTTGTTTCGATAGATTTTATGATGAAGTTGACTGTTTGGGGTGATACTTTGGAGTGAATCTTGGCTCACTTTCAGGCCAATTTCAAGATTGATGGAACAGGATCTGATGCAGGCTTTACTCTCTGGTTTATGAGGGCAGATGTTAGTCGGTCCTATAAAAACCTTGTACGTCGAATCTCAAGGAGGAGAAAGAATCATATCTTTTTTTTTATACTACTTAGGTGGCAGACAAGCACACGGCCCAATTGATGGGAAGTGGTTACCGTGGCCTATGGACTCGTGCAACACCAGGAGCGGCACATTCGCGCTGCCGACCCTGAAGAAACCTCCTAATGTCCCTTTTGATGAACCCCATATTGTAGGCGCATGGGAAGACCGCATCAGAGAGTTCATTCCACAACTTGAGTGTACGTGGGATGAAGTTTCTTTCATACCGCTCAGTGCGTACCGTCTCAAGTTGCAATGTGTGGGGATGAAGTCCCTGCCTACGGCGAGCGGTGCGATGATAGACTGTTGCTGTGGGCATCATGTCAAACAATTCATTTGAGCACAAACCGTTGTACAGGCGGTAGAACACACACAGCGAAGAAAAGTCCCTCCTAAAGCGGAGAGATTCCACATCACCTGTGGGTATAGGATTGTCAACCAGCCTCAACGCCCGTCTTTGCACCGAGTCGAATGGGTCAAGCTGGTAAGCAGGCGCTCCAGCAAAAAGGTGACAGCAGTACTCTATGTGGTGCCGGACCTGTGCCTTAATCTTACCTATGATTCGTATTTTATTCAAGGTAAATAATGTGATTACAACGCACCACCAGCTGATTTCTTAAATTAGAAATTCATTAAATCTAAAAACTATTATATTAGGTCTGAACAGTATTTGGACTTTATACAGCTTAAGTAATTTAAATAAAAAAAGAAAGTTATTTTAATTTTTTCATCATTAACATTGTTATTTAGACTATCATGGTCACTCACATCAGTATTAAAGTAATCGGGATATTTACAATGTTGTATTATTTTGAGTGAATTTGCAAGCACCATGATCATCATGTGCTTGTGGTGCTTGCAACAGCACCAAAATATCGGAAACTCAAAACAATACAACATGGTAAATATCCCAATTTAGTTTGATACTGATTAAAATTATTTACACCCACCCATCAAGATCTAATGACAAGCAAAATACAGTTTTAATCGCTTAGTCATTAAGGTTTCAATTGCCATTCTAGTTATTTTATTTAGGTGAGTATGATCAGACTCAAATTATATAATTACTTTCACCATCATTAATCTCGTTATAAATATGCCATGTGTTATTGTTTTCTCGTTAAATTAAACAACAATAAACGAAGTTTAAGTAAAATGAACATTTTCACCGTAAAACGGAATACAAAGTAACAAAACAAATTTACGGAAAGGCGTTTTTTAACTACAAAGGTGTTGTCGATGCACCCTAGATCTAACGTGGCTCAAAGGATGCCTGCAAAAGGCAGGGAGTGCCACGTTATATCAAAGCCAAAATGAAAAGGACTTTTTTTCGTTCTGAATTTAAATCGCTTTCGACTTTCAGAAGTTGTTCGTTCACCAATAAAGTATAATATACGTTTCCGTTGGGCAATAGGGGAGACGTTTTAAATACTTGATCATTTGATGTTGTGGAACTGTGGATTGATTGAGGTAATAACGGGTCTAGGAAGTTATTTTATATCTAATTTGTGACACACATATGCCATGTTTGCCGAAGGACCGATGGCCGTTGGAGCAAACGAGTCCAAGAGCGGAGACCGCGAGAAGGTAAACGAAAAGTAGGACGCCCCCTAGCCAGGACGGACGACCTGAAAAAGGTGGCTGGGACAGACTGGACGCGGAAGGCGGAGGATCTGAGAAAATGGCGCACATAAGGAGAGGCTTATGTCCAGCAGTGGACTGCGGTGGGCTGATTGATTGATTGTGAGACAAGAGGAGCAAAGTTTAAATACTATCTTAATTAAATCTAATTAAAATAATTAACATTTTTCAATAAAATAAGTTGCAAATAGCATAAGTGATATCTACTTACATTTGCAAAAGTTAATGTAGCAGTAATTCAGAATACACCACCTGCCAGCACATACTACACTATGTCTCAACTTAGCAACATTGAGGCCACTCAGAAATCCTTGGAGGAGTGCTTCACCAAGAGGATGGGGGAGTTGGAAACACAGCTTCAGTGTGGAAGTGCAGCTAAAGACACTGTGGCGAAGGTGGCTGAGGAGTTCAGAACCTTCCGGGAGCTGATGTATAACATGCTAGGGCTACTCCGCAAACAGATCTCTGAATGCTCTAGGGCCATAGACTCAATGGAGACAAGGCACCGGCGTAAAGCTATGCTATTTCTGGGAATTACGGAGTCTGCGAGCGAGGACTGCGGTGGGGCCGTCCTGGATGTCATACGGAGTAAGCTGGGCCTCAAGGACTGCACAAAATCTTCAATCACTACGTGTCACAGGCTTGGAGCGGTGAGTGAGGAACATCATCGGCCTGTTCTGGTGCGCTTTTCCAGTCTACAAGTAAGGACAGCCGTATGGAGAGCAAAAACAGCATTAAAAGGCTCGCCCATCTCCATCCGAGAATTCCTGACGCGGGCCAGGCAGGCCGTGCTCACCCAGACACGGCTGCATTTTGGTACTCGGGCGTGTTGGACGCAGGACGGCGTGATTGTAATTAGGACTTCAGATAGCAAGAGACATAAAATTACTGCTGCTGAAGAGTTGCAGTCTCTAGCTAAGGCGTATCCTAAGTCTCCCGGTGTTGTCTCATCCAATGGAAATAAGAACATCACCCGCAAGGTGTAATTACATAAGTTCATAACAATTGTGTGCTTCACGTATTCCGTCGGACTGGCACTCAGGTATGCAACATAGGTATTATTAATTATTTGCCTTGTAAATTGTAAAATACCTCACATTGTAGTACTATTATCGTCTTACCACCTACTATGATCTTTACAAATCTTTCAATATAGGTATACTATATTCTTCATACTATGTACCTACTTACTAAGATCATTACAAATAGTAACTATTTCATAAGTATTTCTATTCTTAAGCAAGATGTTCAATTCTTGAAATAAATGTTTGCACCTGAAAATGACAATCTGCTGTCACTATTGCCCAGTCACAGTCAAGACCAAAGAGAATACAATACTACGTAAGAAGAGACGGGACTTCCATAGTGCAAAATAATCTAACGAAATGTCAAATCAGGGCTAACTGAACGTAGCCAACCTAACAACTGTAACACATAGGTACAGAGTTGCCAACATAAGGGAAAAATAGAGATGTGCCCTTAATATTAATTGATTTATCGATATCGACTAAATTAGGCGATATCGATAAATAGTGGTCTCTGATTTCTATAATATAATTTTATATTTTCACAGACGCTATACTCCATTTTTGAACTAAAGTACTGCGTCATACAAGTTATATATTGAAAATGAGTAAGCGATTAAATTCGAGGAGGCAGTACATTTAATTACAAAAACAGAATATAGGCTCAGTTGGGCTTTTAAAATGATAAGTTCATAAAATTATTTATTTATTGAAATTATTCACATTTGACATTGTTAATTTTCATCTGACCTTTGTTAGTAAAATGTTTTCGCAAACAAATTTTAGCTCACGGAGTTTCTATATGGGTATATAAGCAAGATCCTCGTTGCCTGTTCTCTTCACCCATTCCTTACACCTAAAAATAAAATATCGATATACAATTATGAAAATACTTCTACCACACTATTTTCCTACAGGTTATTGTTTACAATAATTATAATTTTCATTGTTTTTATCCCATACAATCTACAAAAATTTAAATAAAATATTACTCACCGAAGCTCATCCACAGGAAATCTGGCCATGAAAAACCGTTTTTCGCAGTCCTTTCTTCCAGATTTTAAACCACATATTTCACACTTTCTGTACTTCATTTTAATAAATAATGTATAAAACAGTCTTTCCTAGAGAACGTCCTTAAAGAATTTATAGTAAAATTCAGTTATTATCACAATTATTTCACTAATAACATTTAAAGAAAAACATTGATAATAACGATTAGATTTTCAAAATACAAAGTGACAGATACATGTCAGACCAATGACATTTAATTAAGGAACGAGCGAGACAGATTAGGAAGTTGAGTGAGACAAATATAGTCGACATTAAAATTCTCCCCCGTTTCATAGTACGTTTTTTTTGTACGTAGTTGCGACAGACTGGTCAAGACAGTGTGACAGATAGTACGAGTGACAGTTCGGCGGGTTGCGTTCCGGGGCACGTATTGTTGTAATGACATTTTAAACTTTTTCGTATGTTACACGAGTGTCTTTGCTTTGTTACTGTTTTTGTTTTGTTTTTTTTTTTTCCTTTTAATGTGTTGTTAGCTGGCAGGTGGTGCAGATATACAACGCTGCATTAATTTTTATTCTTTCTTAAAGAAACCTAGCATATATACCTTAGTTCAGTGTTAATAATATTCCTATAATATTTACTGATATTTATTATTCTACATATTTATTTGATTTTTATTTATTCTTATTTTTATTTTATATTGTATTTATTTAATTAAATGTTATATAAAGATAATGTCTCATACAATTTCGATAACGATTTGTCTAAGTCATCCAGTGATGCAAGCGACAGCTCCATTCCTGAAACTCTAGATGACCGCCTGCGACGGACTTTTGTAAATGAAACAAAGAACTTACTGAATGTGTGTCATATAAACGCACAGAGCGTACCCAGTCATCATAGCGACCTGCTGGCAGCCTTCGCCAACCCTAACATACATGCCATCCTGATCTCTGAGAGTATGCTCAAACCTGGATTGCTGTCTACTTCCTATTATATTCCTGGTTTCATTCTAATTCGGAATGATCGTATCAATAAACGAGGAGGTGTTGCCATATACCTCCGTAGTTTTCTACACTATAAAATTCTAGCCTCCTCGTGTCCAGACTACAATGCAGATGCTGAATTTTTGTTTCTCGAGGTTTGTGTCAATGGAACCAAACTGGTTCTCGGGGTTGTTTACTGTCCTCCTTCTGTCAATTACTTCTCCAGTCTGGAAACATTTCTGGATTCTTTAGGGTCACCTTATATGCATCACATCATCATGGGGGAAAAAAATGTTAAAAAACACGAACTTACTAAATGCCCAGTCCCTAGAAGCCCGTAAACTTTGTCACATTGTTGAGTCAGCCAGTCTTCATATTTTACCCTTACAAGCTACTCATCACAACATCCTGGTCGAGGACACCTGGCTTGACCTTATAATAACCTCATCCGCTACCCACGTTCATAGTCACGGCCAAATTCCTGCACCATGCTTCTCACACCACGACCTGGTTTATACCTCTTATAACGTGAAACCTCCCAAACCTCGGCCTAAGGTTGTGTTTGTGCGAAGTTTTGGACGCATGGACATGGAAAGGCTACACCAGGATGCTTCTTTGTTGAACTGGGATGCGTTGGAAGCTGCAACCACCGTCGATGAGAAAGTTGCTGTATTCAATGACATTGTGCTCAACCTTTACGATGTTCATGCTCCTGTCCGAAGGGTAAAACTAAAACGTCCACCGGCACCTTGGCTAACACCGGAGGTTCGAGTGGTAATGGGGCGTAGGGATTGCGTCTATAGGAAATTCCTAAAAAAACGTAATGACGAGAATTGGAATCTCTATAAGTCAGCGAGAAATCGCTGCAACCAGATGATACGTAACGCTAAGCGCCGACATATCCACGATAATATCTGTTCATCTTCACCTGCCAATATATGGAAATTTCTTAGTACTCTGGGTATTGGCAAACAGCACGCAGATTATCAGTTGACAGTTGGCTTGGATGATCTGAATCAACATTTCTCTTCTACTACTCCCATTGATCACCAAACCAAATGTCATACATTAAATTACGTTGCGGGTCTTATAAGTCCTGATATAGACCCATTCAAGTTTTCTCCAGTTGCAACTGAGGACATCAAAAAGATAGCCCTCTCTATTAAATCTAATGCAGTTGGCTGTGATAAAATAAGCCGTCGTATGATTGTGCCAATAATTGACCATCTGCTTCCTGCCATTTCTCATATAATACATTTTTGTCTCTACTCTAGAATGTTCCCCTACCTTTGGCGTAAAGCCTACTTGATCCCTTTACCTAAAATATCCAACGCTACACTTTGTAACGACGCGCTCTGCGAACGTCGTCACACCGGTTTTGATTCTATTTTTGAACGAAGGGTTTCGGAAAGCGGAGTGAATGACATTTTGACGTATCGCTGTCAAAAGCACCTTTCTTCCTATATTGAGACTGGATGGTCGATATTCATGGCTTCGTAACTTAATTTCAATAAATCTCATAAAAATGAGAGTATTTTGGCCTAAAGGATAATAGTTTGTGTCCTCACAACTATCCTCTTGTGGAATTATAGTTTATTTCTGGTGAGTAGTCATTTTTTAATAAGATTCCCTTTGATGGAAATTCGCCACGCTCCTAATTTGAAAAATAATTGTTAAAATTCTATTGTTTCAGCTCTTAATCTGAAAATATTATGATTTCTTTTGCTATTGGCATTGTTCCAGCAAATTAAGGCGGTAAGTCGCGCAAATTTATAGAAAATTAGGACCTCGTGTTCATATATAGGAGTTTGTTCTAATGACATGCAATTTTATTACAGGTTTCCAAATTGGAACCGCCTTTGTCTTGGCCTTTTCTCTTTTCTTTGGACCTTTTTCGGCGTTCCTTTGTCTTCGGTCATCTGCATTTCCTTATGGAGGGTTTGGACTTTTCACCTCAAACATGGATGTACCGCATGGGCTTAAACTGAAGACTTCGCCTGCTACGAGCTTTCTCGCTGCTGTGTTTACATATACTCGCCGAGGGATGCCGTGAGCTTACTTTAATTATATTTTAAATCTAAACTTCAAAATAACCTAAAAGTGCATTGGTGACATAGAATCATATTGACATAAGATCATTTTGACCTAGCTTATAAAACTCTAATTTTAAATTTAAGGTTAGATATACATTAGGAATGTATCCTTGCAACTATTTCTAAATGCACACTGGAGTGGACAATAAAACCTTAAACCTCACAGTTTGGTTTCATTTAGCTCACCTCCGGAAGATTAAAAGTTTCCAATATCCGCTGATTATCTTAGGCATGTGTATCTCCAAGGCGCCCGAACTTTTATGGTAATGTACTTACAAACCAATTTTATTTATATTTCTTTTAAATAGGAGATTACACACTTACTTTCTTTCATTGTCATATGACACATATTTTTTTATTATTACATCTGACGCTTGCGAACCAATTTTTTTTTACTTTGTAATAACACATATTTTTTAATTATTACAATTGGCACTCGCGAACAGGGACATGACAGTGTGCATGTATCTTTATTCCTTGTCACCTTTGCATTATTTTTTACTTTAACATGTTAAGAACAGTGTTTTCTTCATGTATTTTACTGTTACATAACTGTGTATTACAGTAAATCTTTGTTATTGTTTACTTTGCAAAACTAATCATACTACAAGTTAGTACTATTGTTTGTATCTCTCAATTACAGGTGAATGTTTCAATTTGTATAACATGGTTATTGTTATAATTCTTTTATCTTATATAGCTTTTGTTTATTACAGGTAAGATTTTCCACTTAGTAATATTATACAATTACTAGTTCTTAACCTTTATTCACATGTGTGAAAACATAGTAATATTTGAATATTTGCTGTTTACCTTAAGTAGACATAAATAATTTATTTTGTGAATCACTAATGCATTTTTATCTTTATAGGCATTTGACCTAAATAATTTTTGCAACAATAACATTCCATTCTATGAGTTTGTTGACTTTTGAGTTTAGCGTTTTGCTATCAATGCAATTAACTTCATTCATAATTTAATTAACTTTAATTAGAAACTTTAATTGATACTTTAATTAGAAACTTATAGTGTATTTAATACAACTTTTTATTAGATTTTCACATCCTTTTATAAATCAAACATGGATAAGGAAATACAGGTCCCGCCTTTGTTTGAGAATATTGTTGGTGGTGTTCCAGTTGGTACTTCTACTCATGAGATGCCTCATGTCATGGCTGATTTGTCTGAAGTTGGTGATCATAGTCGGAGAGCCGCATCTTCATTTAATATGATAAATTTTATTCAGGTTTGTTAGATAGTGGAGCTTGTAGTTGTGTACTCGGTTCTAATATTCATCAAACATTTTTGCAATTAGGTTATAAATTTAAACCTTATAAAGGTAACGCTGTTACTGCTGATGGTTCTGCACACAATGTTATTGGAACTATGGTTTTACCTATCACTTGTGATAACTTAACTAAAAATGTAGATTTTTTGATAATACCTTCTTTTAAACCTTCAATTATTTTGGGATTTGACTTTTGGTTGAAATTTAATCTTGCTAAAGACTTATGGAATAATATTACTTTTGAATATGAATCCACTACTTGTGTAAATGCAGTTACTTCTGTTTCTGAACTTTCTCCTTCTGAGAAACACGAGTTAAATAAAATTATTTCACTTTTTGAAAATATTTCTTATGAAAAGAGAGGCTTAGGTCTTACTCATTTAGTTAAACATAAAATTAATGTTACTGGTGAACCTTTTAAACAACGTTATTGGCCCCTTAGTCCTGCTAAACAAAAAGAACTTTATGATGAAGTGGAAGTTTTATTAAAGAAAAATATTTGTAAATTGTCAAAAGTTTCCTAGAAAATATAAAAATTTCAAAGTTGAAAGTGATACTTTGTATAGATTTTGTAAAGATAAATATAATCCTAATAATCGTTTAAATTGGAAAATTGTCATACCTAAAGAACACATCTTAGACACTATTAAATCTAATCATGATGATGTTAATTCAGGACATTTAGGAATTCATAAAACTTTAAATAAATTAAAAATACATTATTTTTGGAAAGGTATGTTTATTGATGTTCAAAAATACATTTCTTCTTGTGATACTTGTAAAGCTTATAAATCTTCTACTAATCCACCTCATGGAATTATGGTTAATCCTAAGAAAGTTGATAAACCAATGTTAATGCTTTCTATTGATATTATTGGAACTCTTCCAAAAGCTTATTCTGGCCACAAGTATATACTTTCAATCATAGATGTTTTTACAAAATATTGTTGGATATTTCCTATGACTAGTGCTACCACTAAAGTAATTTGTAGGATACTTGAAAAAGAAATATTTCTTAAGTTTGGAACACCTAAAATTTTTGTTTGTGATAATGGAAGCCAATTTACAGCTAAGCAATTTGTAGATTTTCTAAAAAGTTATAATATTAGTAAAATATTTTATAATACTTTATATACACCTCAAAATAATCCTGTAGAGAGATATAACAAAACAGTCGAAACATGTATTTCTTGTTTTGTTAAAGATGATCATAGAACTTGGTCAAAATATTTGCCTCATGTTCAATTAGCTTTAAATAGTAGTGTGAATCTAGCTACAGATTTCACTCCTAATTTTCTCATGTTCGGTAGAGAACTTATTTTTGATGCTTCATTGCACCGTTTTAGTAATTCTTTTGATAACCTCAATCAACTTGATGTTGTTGATAGGTCTTCATTTGCTTTTTCACTTAAATCACTTAGTGATATTTTTATAAAAGTTCAAGCTTCATTGCTTAAAGCTTATAAGCGTAATGCGCGTTATTATAATATAGGAAGGAAGGTCATTTCTTTTGAAGTGGGAGATATAGTGTGGAGGAGAAGTTTTGTGCAGTCTAATGCTCCTGCATTCTTTTCGGCTAAGTTAGCACCTAAGTTTGTTAAGTGTGAAATAATAGATAAAATTTCCTCTAATGTTTATGTTTTAAAAGACCTTAATAAAAACTATACTGGTCGTTATCATATTAAAGACATAATTAAATATTAAAATTATTCTTGTTTTGACAATGTCTATCTTTGTCTTTGGTACTTTGTTTGAAGTATTGAACCCATTAAAAGGTGATGTTTGATAGGTTTAGGGTTCTTGAAAGGAGATGTATGTTAGGAACTTCACAACAATTTATTAATTTCAATTTTAGTTTCCTTCAAAGATAACTTAGGTCATTTTAGGACTTATTTTTATGTAACTCTACTCCATATTAACAAATTGTTCCACATCAAAAGATCTTATATTTTTATTTATCTTTGTTGTATAGGATTATTTTCCTGTATATATTTTTATACACTTGTATATTTAATATTGTATATTTTGTACAAATTTAGGAATTTAGTTTCTACTCTAATATAGGAGTGAAATTTAATATTCATTTTCTACATTAAATTCACTTGACTTGTTTCCACTCACTTAGGGAATGGAAAATTAAGTTTCTTGAACTTTGTTTTTGTACAGTTCTGGGTTATTTTCTTAGTATTAAGATTCTCGGATTGGACGCATTTTATGCATTTTTTACACACCTTGTTATACCATTTTTTGGGAAACTTGTGTCTTACTGGACTTTACAATTTTTTGTGCTATTGTGTTTCATACACATAGTCACACCTTACGCTTTGCGCACGGGAAGCTGGTGGTGTTGAGCCGGTCGTAATTGTCGTTTTTCTCTTTTTGTACGATTGTGTTTTTATACACATTGTTACATTTTTTATGCTTTGCGCACGGGATGTCGGTGGTGTTGTGCCGGTCGCAAATGTCATACTCTTCTTATGCGGTTGTGCTCAGAAAGTCAGTGGTGTTGTACTGGTCACAATTGTCATATTTTCTTTATATTTTGCTTGTGCTCGGAAAGTTGGTGGTGTTATGCCGATCACAATGCTTATAAATATATTATTACGACACTTTTGTTGTGATTTTGTTTTGACGTTTTGGATATTGGAATAGGAATTTGAAGTCGGCGGCTTTTCAACCTAACCGACAGTGGGAAAACTTCATTGTTTTTACCGATTTTCTTTCAGATTCGGCAGCGTTGGTGCTTAACCGATATCTTGTTAGTTTCATATTTTTGTTTCAGGAATAGCTGGTATAGAGTCGGTGGCGTAGGAGCTCAACCGCACTTTTGTATTGATGCTAGAAGGCTGGTTAAGATCAAGGATTAGATTCGACGGCGTTGGTTGCCTAATCGATATCTGGAATGGAATTGAGTAGGGATTGTTTAATTTGTTTTATTGAAGGATTTATTTTCACTTTTGTGTTGAAATAAGTTTTTACTCTTTTCTGAGTTTGGTTTCGGTTATTCCATTAAGTTGGATAGTGTCCTTTGTTTCCATTTGAAACTGGAAATTCTTTTTCAACTTAATTCTTTACTTTTCGAGTGTTTTCACATTCTTTGATTTTTAAGAATGCTTTCCCATTCTTTAATTTATAATTATTTCTGCAATACCCATTGCAAGATGCTTTCGCATTGTCTTTTTGTTTATTGAAAAATGTTGCAAGACATTTTGTCTTTTGAGGTTTTTTGGAATTTTGTTCTGGACTCTCATAATTTTCTTTAGAAAAGGAAGTTTCTTTCTTTCTTTTTTTTTCCTTTTGGGGAGGGATGTAATGTAACGACGCGCTCTGCGAACGTCGTCACACCGGTTTTGATTCTATTTTTGAACGAAGGGTTTCGGAAAGCGGAGTGAATGACATTTTGACGTATCGCTGTCAAAAGCACCTTTCTTCCTATATTGAGACTGGATGGTCGATATTCATGGCTTCGTAACTTAATTTCAATAAATCTCATAAAAATGAGAGTATTTTGGCCTAAAGGATAATAGTTTGTGTCCTCACAACTATCCTCTTGTGGAATTATAGTTTATTTCTGGTGAGTTGTCATTTTTTAATAAGATTCCCTTTGATGGAAATTCGCGACGCTCCTAATTTGAAAAATAATTGTTAAAATTCTATTGTTTCAGCTCTTAATCTGAAAATATTATGATTTCTTTTGCTATTGGCATTGTTCCAGCAAATTAAGGCGGTAAGTCGCGCAAATTTATAGAAAATTAGGACCTCGTGTTCATATATAGGAGTTTGTTCTAATGACATGCAATTTTATTACAGGTTTCCAAATTGGAACCGCCTTTGTCTTGGCCTTTTCTCTTTTCTTTGGACCTTTTTCGGCGTTCCTTTGTCTTCGGTCATCTGCATTTCCTTATGGAGGGTTTGGACTTTTCACCTCAAACATGGATGTACCGCATGGGCTTAAACTGAAGACTTCGCCTGCTACGAGCTTTCTCGCTGCTGTGTTTACATATACTCGCCGAGGGATGCCGTGAGCTTACTTTAATTATATTTTAAATCTAAACTTCAAAATAACCTAAAAGTGCATTGGTGACATAGAATCATATTGACATAAGATCATTTTGACCTAGCTTATAAAACTCTAATTTTAAATTTAAGGTTAGATATACATTAGGAATGTATCCTTGCAACTATTTCTAAATGCACACTGGAGTGGACAATAAAACCTTAAACCTCACAGTTTGGTTTCATTTAGCTCACCTCCGGAAGATTAAAAGTTTCCAATATCCGCTGATTATCTTAGGCATGTGTATCTCCAAGGCGCCCGAACTTTTATGGTAATGTACTTACAAACCAATTTTATTTATATTTCTTTTAAATAGGAGATTACACACTTACTTTCTTTCATTGTCATATGACACATATTTTTTTATTATTACATCTGACGCTTGCGAACCAATTTTTTTTTACTTTGTAATAACACATATTTTTTAATTATTACAACTTCCCAACCACTTCCGCCCCATTTCGATTCTCCCTTTTATGTCCAAGCTGCTCGAGGCCTGTACACTAAAACAACTATCTTCGTTTATTCATCGGAATAACCTGTTAAGCCTGCTACAGTCAGGCTTCCGGCCTGGCCATAGCACTACTACTGCACTTCTAAAGGTTACAGGTGATATAAGGACTGGCATGGAGGCCACAAAGGTAACAGTGCTTGTCTTGGTGGACTTCTCTAATGCATTTAATACAGTCAGTCATGATATCTTGCTAGCTATACTTTCCCATCTAAAGATCTCAGCTGATGCACTGGAATTTTTCTCAAATTATCTTCGGGGGCGCCGGCAGTGTGTTCGCATCGAGGAATCCACTTCTAACTGGTGCGATCTCATTGCTGGGGACACCAGCAATGAGATCGCGACAGGAAGGCGGTATTCTCTCTCCCTTATTATTTTCTATTTTTATTAATCTTATTACTAACAATCTTCGATGTGCGTATCATCTGTATGCAGACGACCTGCAGTTATATGCTCAAGCACCTGCAGATGACATTTCTTGTGCTATACACGAGCTGAATGAGGATCTGGAGGCTTTGGGAAATTGGTCTACTAATTTTGGTTTAACCATAAACCCATCAAAGTGCCAGGCCATCATACTGGGCAGTGGTAGGTTGCTGAATGAAGTCAATACCACTACACCTCCACCAATTATCTACAACGGAACAATAATTCCATTCAGCTCATCAGTAAAGGACCTGGGACTCTACCTCGATTCCAACCTCGACTGGCGCGTGCAGGTAATGAACTTGAGCCAGAAAATTACAGGTAGGCTTAGAGTTCTGTACCGCCTGAAGAACTTCCTCCCAGCAAGGACAAAAGCTATGTTGACTCAAAGTTTAATCCATCCTCTGATTGACTATGGTGATGTGTGCTATCTTGACCTGAATGCAGACCTTCTCAACAAACTTGACCGTCTTCTCAATAACTGCATTCGATTCATCTTCAATCTTCGTAAATATGACCACGTGTCTTCTTTCCGCTCGCAGCTTAATTGGTTAACTATTCGTTCTCGCCGTAAGTTACGCACACTTACTACTCTCCACAATATCCTCAACTCTCCCTCTATCCCTACTTACTTAACGTCTTATTTTCAACTATTATCTTCCAGGAATGACAGAAATCTTCGTTCTACAGACCATCGGCTCCTTGCATTCCCAACTCATAGAACTAACTTTTTAGGCTCTTCGATCTTTGTTGAGGCCGTTCGTCTGTGGAATGCACTTCCTCAGGAGATCAGGAAGAGCACAAGCCGCGATGTGTTCAAGTCCAGGGTACGGCAGTTGATCATCGCGGAATTGGCAGAGTTATCGGCTCAACAATGATGTTTTTACCACTCTTGTATATATATATATTGCGGAGGTGAGTAAAAGATGGTTTACCAGTTGGAACAAGATTAATTTATTTACTATTTACACACTCTTATATACTAATTATTCTACATGATTTTACTGAGATTAAGAGTGGGGTTTTACTCATATAAGTTTAGTGCTGACATTATTGTTTATTGATACGTGCTGTTTATATAATATTGTTTCCTAGTTGTAGTGTACTTTGCCTATGACGCATAGCACGTCATAGTACTCCCCCCTTTATAAAAATTCTAGTTATTATTTGCTGTGGTGCGTCGACCTTGTCCGTGCACGCTGTTTGCTGAGTTGTACTTTTTCTGCAGTTGTTTACACTTGTTGCATTTCCTTGATTATTTTGTTTATCTTTTTGTCCATGACTTTGTTAGTTTTCCGTACGAGTCTGGTGATTGTTATTATTATTGCTGCTAGTATAATTATAGCGATGAGTACTCCGATCCAGATTTTTATTTTTTCAATTTCTGCTGCCATGTGTGTGTTCTTTTCTGCCTTTGCTGCCAGGTTATTGTTCTGCACCATGTTTATTTGCTCCTTTTCGTGGGTTTGACTGCTTCCCATCTTGTGTGTTGTTTCTTGTGGCTTGCTGTGGAGTGACTTTTATTTTCATTTTGCCCTTTTTATATCATTGTTTGAAACGGACCGTGGGTCGTGATATTCTTCCCGTACGTGTTCTTTTTATGTTTTGAATTGGCTCTGCCTTATCTTGCTCTTGATTTTGAGCTTCTATCTTGTCGTCGCTCGTCGTGAATGCTGGCTTTAGCCTGTCAATCGACACGTTCACTTCCCTGCCGTTTCGCTTGATCGTGACTATTTTGTTGTCACGTTTGACTACGAGAAACGGTCCGTCGTAAGGTGTTGTGAGCGTAGGACGTAGCTTATCGCATCGTAGAAACACGTGTGTACAGTCGGCTAAGCGTGGGTGTACGAATATGTTTTTGTTTGAGCTTTGTCGTTGTGGAATTGACGTCATGTGCGTTATGTTATCTTTAATTTTCTCCACAAACTCTGCATACGTTGTGTTTTTAGAACAGTCGCCAAAATATGCTGCTGGTAATTTTATTGTTGTTCCGTAGACCAATTCGGCTGCTGAGTATCCAGTGTCTTGTCGAATGCTGGTACGTATCCCGAATAATACCGATGGTAATTCTTTCGTCCAATTTTCGGTATTTCCTCTTGCCATCAAAGCTGCTTTCATGGTTCTGTGCAGTCTTTCTACTTTGGAGTTTGATTGAGGGTGATATGGTGTAGTACGGATTTTTTGTATACCCAGGAATTTGGTTAGGCTTCTGAATAGCTCAGACTCGAATTGTCGTCCTTGATCCGTTGTTATATAATTGGGGCATCCAAAACGTGTGATCCAGCCATCGTATAGGGTTTTGGCTACAGTTTCTGCTGTGATGTCCGAAATAGGATATGCTTCTGGCCATGACGTACAACGATCGATCATAGTGACGATGTATCTTTTGTTTTGTGATGTCGGTAGGGGGCCCACAATGTCTATGTGTATGTGGCTAAATCGTTCTGCTGGCATAAATTTGCCCAGGGGTGATACTGTGTGCCGCTGAACTTTTGATTGCTGGCATTGTAAACATGTTTTGCACATTTCGTAAATGTCTTTGTGCATGCTAGTCCAGATGTATTTTGCGGTTATCAACTTTTTTGTTGTGTTTTTCCCTGGGTGGCTCATGTTGTGAAAACTATCAAAAATTGTTTTTCTGAACTTTTGTGGTAGGTATGGCCTTGTTGTACCGGTGGATATATCACAATAAATTTTGGTATTATTGTTTTGTACTGGTACCTGTGTTATTTTTAGTGACTTATTTTGCTTTAGTTTTGTTAACTCCGGGTCACAGTCTTGGTATTTTTTTACCTCTTGCCAGTTGAGAATTTGGGGTAGTTCTATTGTTTCTATTACCCGTGATAGTGCGTCGGCTACCACGTTTTCGCTGCCCGTGACGTGCCTTATGTCTGTGCTGAATCGTGCAATATATTCTAGGTACCTTATTCTTCTAGGGGATTCATCCACTGATTGCTTCTTGTCGAATGCATGAATCAGTGGCTTATGATCAGTGTATATTGTAAATGTGCGACCTTCTATTAGTCGTCTAAAGTTTTTTATTGCCATGTAAATACCGAGTAGTTCTCGATCGTATGTGGAATATTTTGTTTGTGTCTCGCTTAACCCTTTTGAAAAAAATGATATGGGTTTCCATTTTCCTTGAACTTTTTGTTGAAGTACGGCGCCTACACATTTTAAACTAGCATCTGTCATAATGGCTAGTGGTGTGTCTGTTTCCGGAAATGCGAGTGTTGTGACATCTCTTATGTCCTGTTTGCAGTGTTCGAATGCTTGGTTAGCTTCCGTATTCCACTCGATTGGCGTATTGTCATTCTTTTTGCAGTTTATTAAGTATTTGTTGAGCGGAGCTTGGTGTCCGGCGGCGTGTGGGATGCTACTTCTGTAGAAATTCATCATTCCCAAAAATCGACGTAGCTCCTTTACCACCTTTGGCTTTGGGTATTCGTTTATTACTCGTACTTTCTCAGACGTGGGGGTGATTCCTTGGCTCGTTATATGATAACCTAAGAAATCTATCTCTGTCTTTTCGAATTCGCATTTGCTCGTATTGATTGAGATGCCGTTTTTACTTAGGCGAGTGAATACTTCCTCTAGTTGAACGTAATGTTGTTCGGTATTTTGACTTGCTATGAGTATGTCGTCCACGAAAACATATATATAGTCCAGGTCTCTAAACAGGGAGTCCATAAACCTCTGGAACGTTTGGGCTGAATTTCTGAGGCCAAATGGCATGTAATTCCAGTGAAATAAACCCATTTGCGTGATTATTGCGGTCTTTTCTGGTTCCGCAACAGGGATTTGGTGGAACGCCTTCTTTATATCAATTTTGCTGAATATTGTTTTTCCACTTGCGATGTATGTAAAGTCTAACAGTCTTGGCAAGGGATATCTGTCGGGAACTGTTATTTTATTTAACGCGCGGTAGTCTCCGCATGGCCTCCATTCCCCATTCTTTTTCTTTACCATGTGGAGAGGCGATGCCCAAGGACTACTGGAAGGTTCTAATATTCCTAAGTTTATTAGCTCTTGGAATTCCTTTTTTGCTGCCTTATATTTGTCGGGTGGTAGTGGGCGCGCGCGGGCATAAACTGGAGGACCTTTTGTTATGATGTGATGCTGTATTCCATGTTCTGTGGGTTTTTTAAGTGGTGTTGGTCTAGTGACGTTTACGTATTTCTCTAGCAGGTGCTTTATATGTTCGGGTAATTTCGCGTCGATGGATCTAATTGAAGGCATGTGTGTTGCTCTTGCAATTTTCGCATGCGTCGTTAATTTTGTTTCTTGGTCGATCAGCCTTTTGCCGTATAGATCCACTAATAATCTGTGGTGCTCTAGGAAATCAGCTCCTAAGATAGGCATTTTTACATCGGCGATTACAAACGTCCAAGTAAAAGGTCTGCGTAACCCCAGATTTAGCGTTAATGTGCTTTCGCCATAAGTTTCAATAGTTGACCCGTTTGCGGCATACAGTTTGTAGTTGCTTGGGTTTTTCTTACCCTGTGCGTTTTGTAATACAGAAATATTTGCTCCCGTGTCTACTAAAAACCTATAACCACTGTTTGAGTCGGTTATAGTTAGACGGTTGGCGGGGTGTATGGCACAGAGTCCCGTCTTATTCTGCGCTAGTTCTCGTTTCCCGAATTTTTATCGGTTTTATTTATCCACGAGCACGGCTGATCGCATTTATATGCTTTTGTTTTGAATCGTCTGTGATAATAACATAGCCGTGTACGTGACCGTGAGCGTGATTGCGACCTTGCTCGGAATTTGCTGCGTTGCATCGGTCGGCGATTACTCATACCGCGGAGCTCGTTTATTTCAACTCGCATAGCTGCAATTTGTGACGTTAGCATTGTTATTAAGTTAACGTCGGCGGATTCCTGTGACGAGTTGTTTGTTTTGGTTTTATAGCGCATATTTTCATAAATTCGGTCCGCCATTTCGCATAATTTTGTGAGGTCGAGGTCTTCGGAGACTGCCAATATGGAGGTGATTGATACCGGAAGCTGTCTGAACCATAATAATCTGATGGTATCTTCGGTCATTTTGTCGCAGCTGGCTTCTTTCATTTTTCTCAACAGCTGTGATGGTGTTGAGTCACCTAGGTCCATCTCCGAAAGCAATTTGTGGAAGCGTCGTTGCTCGCTTTCCTCATAGCACGCAATTAATCTTTCCTTGATTTTAAGGTACTTGTCTGCGTTTGGTGGTGACGTCAGGATGTCGCTGACTTGATGTATGACCTCTTTTGGTAATTTTGCGATGACGCTGTTATATTTATATTCGTCACCTTGTTTTTGGGAGGCTACGATGGCCTCGAATTGCGCGAACCATAAGCGCGGTGAATCTGTCCAAAACGCTGGTATTTTCTCCGTAATGCTAATTGCAGCCACCACCTGGCTGTCGCTGATTGATTCAGCCGATGTACCGGGGTTTTTTTGAGGTGTCCCTGGAATTATCGGTGCCATTTTTCTAGCCTCTTGATATTTCAGCTGGTTTGGACCCGCTTGTGGGAAGTCAACTGAAATGTGCTATTTCGCTATTTCGCTGATGGTGGTGGTCAGTAAGCTGGTGGGCTGTTGGGTAAATTTTTCCTTATATGGCTCCACCGTTTCTGTGATAGTTCCTAGGTTTGCTGCTGAAAACCTTTTCAGGGCTGCAGTTGGCCTGCAATTATATCAGCACTAGGAGATCACGTCGGGGTCACCAATATTGCGGAGGTGAGTAAAAGATGGTTTACCAGTTGGAACAAGATTAATTTATTTACTATTTACACACTCTTATATACTAATTATTCTACATGATTTTACTGAGATTAAGAGTGGGGTTTTACTCATATAAGTTTAGTGCTGACATTATTGTTTATTGATACGTGCTGTTTATATAATATTGTTTCCTAGTTGTAGTGTACTTTGCCTATGACGCATAGCACGTCATAATATACATATTTTATTATATATTTATATTGTATTTATGTTATATTTGTATATTAATCAGATATGTATGATTTATGGTATGTACTGTTTATGTAAGTGTATGTAATTAATCTATAGTATCACCTATCGAACAATCAAATCCCTCATTAATATGCGCCTACCACGTACTAGCTCTGCACCACCCAATGGTATACAGGTAGAGAATGCCTACGGCATTAAGTCCGCCAATTGTACATCATGCATAAAGAATAAATAAATAAATAAATGAATGAATGAATGAATGAATGAATGAATGAATGAATGAATGAATGAATGAATGAATGAATGAATGAATGAATGAATGAATGAATGAATGAATGAATGAATGAATGAATGAATGAATGAAAGAATGAATGAATGAATGAAAGAATGAATGAATGAATTGAATGAATGAATGAATGAATGAATGAATGAATGAATGAATGAATGAATGAATGAATGAATGAATGAATGAATGAATGAATGAATGAATGAATAAATAAATAAATAAATAAATAAATAAATAAATAAATCAATAAATAAATAATTCCATTCACATTCGAAGTTTTACCTTGGAGTCTGGAGTACGTTATTCCTAGTCTAACTGCAGGTTTTGGTAAACTGGACACGACTACCATCAGAGTTCTACAAACCATTGGTGACATCAAAGTATTACAGTTAGACCAGTTGCTGGAATTTTTAGGGCTCCAACAACCCGTAAAGACTGCTGTAGATGTTCGTATGGCAACGGGGATCAACGGCTTAAAACTCTCCGAGGCACGACCAGATCAATGCAAATACCCAAATTATACCGTATTAAAGTCACTGAGCGGGTACCGAACCCATGCCACTTACGTAGCGATCGCGTCTACTAACGCTACGCCACATATGCTATCTACGTCAGGGGTACAGTTCAAACAATAGATACATGATTAAATTTATTTTTAAAGAACACTAGAACCGAAATTACTAATATTCCCTCTAACCCCTCCAGCTAAGCTAAGTTGCTTGTGTTAGGAGTGGGCTCACGTCGGTAATGTAATGGCCAGGATTCATATCGGGAACCTTTCGATCTAAAGACCGAACGATATTAATATCGCTTTCCTTGCAATAAATTTAATTTTAACGGTTTTACCCTTCTCGAAAACCATTGATTTATAAGTACCTATATTGTTATCAATATTCAAAAGTTAAATATCAATTAGGAGATTATTTATAATTGAACTTAGTGATATTTGTTATTTCATTCTTATTGCATTGTTCTTCATCTGAGAAGTTACTCACGCTATGTTGAACTGGACTGAATTGGAACTCTAATGAAAGTGCTTACCAATTGGAATGTATTAATAACTAAGTTTTACTTGTTATTGTTCAACAATGGTTTCTTTGAGGGTGAATGCAGTGAAGGTATTTCCTTAGATTCATTGCTGATAACCGACTTTCGTCATTTATGTATGATTTGAGATTGACATAGTCATTTAAATTACTAGTGTCGAGTGTCTGGCATCCAGTCATCCGTATGTTTACAAGACCTGAGCAAACCAAATTTTTCAAAAGCTGTGCGTGTCGACTCAGTGAGTGTTGAGTGTTGTGACCGTGATCGAGTATAGTGCGAAAACGCGGACAGTGGTAGGGACGATGCGTGTAACAAACGAGTGCGGAAGAGGGTAGACCGATATGGTCTGCCCAAAAACAACTAGCTCGGCGGTCGTCACTGTCGTCAGTACACCGTGATCATTGCGCTTGTTACAGCGCCGAATTATCGGTTGCTCAACAAAAATAATAAACATGGTAAATATTCCGGTGAGTATTACACTAAACATTTTTGGTCATTTAGGTGATGTAAATATTAAGTTTAGAGGAATACTAACATAAAATCAGTCATTTTTCTCCTAGAATTAGAAAAATGACCTACGTTACCTACCTAAATCGCGAAACAAACGAGGCCCAGGCGTGCGTGAGTTGTTTTCTTATAATCTATGATTAGGGAATTTGAGTTCGTCCACCGCCTTAGGAAGTGCTATTCAAAATACCTAAAAAAGACACCCAAGACCGATTTATCATGCGAGAGACACATCACTAGGGTGACTTTCTCGGTGGTTCAGTTTAACTTCATCTGACCCAAGGTACAACTAGGGCTTTTATTCCATCCTGTGTCACTGGATTTGCCACTGAGGTCATAAAACGGAAAAATTCTTCCGGTTTGTGCCATCGTTCTAAAAATAGAGTAGAATTACGTATGATGCATTGGACTCAACAGTGGACAGGAGGTTCAAAAGTGATGTCTATTTATATAAATGTCACATATGTATTATGTCACTTTAAGCATTATTTTTTCTCTGAATTTATAAATAAATCAAATTATAATATTGGGAATATGTGTGAGCTCTTCCAACTAATCCCACCCTCTCCTTTCCTACATAGGACAACACGTGTAGGGCTTAGATGTCCCCCTACACCGTGCAGAACCAACATATACAAGCAAGAACCAAGCGGTTCAGAGACTCTTTTCTTTGCCGCACCACCAACAACAGGAATTCATTGTTTCCTACTTCCTACAGTCCCGGGTCCCTTAAAAGGGGCGTGAAAAACATCTGATGAGGCAGCCAAGCTGAGTGCCACCATTGTAACATTACTTAGTGTCTGTAATGGTGACCCTCTTTCTTGAAACTTAGCCTTTAGCTTACTATCAGGCGAGGTGAAGTTAAGTTGGCATGTCCCAGTTAAAAAAAAAAGAAATAAAATTATATCACTTTTATTGCCAGGGGTACTTTGGATCTGGAGTGCAAGAAACACGTAGTGTTTAGAGCAGATTTTGAGCACATTTTTAGTCCAAAATATGTGTCATAATCGATTGAATAATAATATTAGACTAAGTGGTAATGGTTTAAGTGTTTTAAAAATCACTGCTTTAAAGCAGCAACTTTAAACTGGGCATTATTATCGTGTAGTGGTGGAAAACTGATATTCTACATGCACATACCAGTAGATGAAGCCAGTAGGTTAACTGGTTCTACTTCTATATGACCTAGAATTCTTTACCAGTTGACGTATTTAATTCTTCTTACTGTCCCAGGTCCATTAAGCGAGGTGAGAAAAGTATCCGATGAGGCCGTCTACCTGGGTGCTTTGTTACTTGGTATATGTAATAATGACCCTCTTTTCTGAGACTTTGCCTTTACCATCAGACAAGGTGAAGTCAGATTGATGTGTCTATATAAAATAAATATATAAGCGCTTCACATTAATCACATAACTTTAGTTTCAAGTACACTTTACAACATATTATATTATTATATAATTTGGATCTTTTGAGAATAAGAATGGGTTTCCATATTTTTCTATTGCGAATATTGCTCTATGATATACGACTTGCGCGCGATCTGAATAGTTATTTAATAGCTGATTTGTTATAACTTGAAATATGATCTGAATGTGTAAGAGTGTGACAAAATTTTGACATATTTATTGAGAATATACTTTTTCTTTTTTGGATAGAACTTTTTAATTCTCTCTTAAAATCGTTTCTGTTTTGTATGAAACATTTGTTAGCAGATAAAGTGTCAAAAAAGCAAACAAGTTACTGATAGTGTGTCCTTTCTGTAGAATAACTGATACAAACTGTTGTATCTAGTTTAGGCACCAGTCTCATAAATCCAGTTTTTGTGTAGCCAGCAAGATAATAAAGATGAAATGTCATTGGTGCCTTGGAAGATGGGAAGACATTTGGTGTGGGATGCAACATGTGCTGACACCCTTGCGCCTTCACATCTTCCAGGGACTGCAAACTGCGCCTGCGCTGCTGCTGCGTCGGCAGAGACCCTTAAACGGCGCAAGTATAGTAATATAAGTGATAATTACATATTTGAGCCGTTTGAGGTCGAGACGCTAGGATTATGGGCTCCAAGTGCCCGTCTTTTGTGTAGAGAAATTTCTAAACGTTTAATTGACGCTACCCGTGACCAGAAGGCTGGTTTATTCCTTGCGCAAAGGATTGGTATTGCCATTCAACGTGGCAATGCCGCCAGCCTTCTGGCCACCCTCCCGGATGACATCGATGGGGAGGACTCCTTTGACGCCTGAACCTGCAGTATTGTTTAGATGTACCTTTTTTCTGATTTTTTTTTTGAATATTTTAATTTAGATAACTTCCGTGTACATTATAGAAATAAGTTATATCATTGTTTGTTTTATATTTGTATTCATTTGTTTTGAGACATTTTTTTAAGCAAAATTCATAGTTATTTATTGATATGAAATAAATTAACAACTGTAAAAAAAAACAATAAATAAATGTCAAATCAATACAAAATGTTGAAATTGTGCAAGCAATGTTTATTTAATGTACTAATTAAACAACCTGCCCCTGATCGATCTCGGTGTAAAACTGCCCATGGCACTTAATCCGTCGTTGCCACGCTGAATGGCTTGCTTTGAACGAGTGTCACCAGTCGCCTCGATGAGTCTCTGTCCGATGTCTTTAATAAGTCTTTTAGCTTCCTTGAAATAAATTGAAAACTTATAATAGATATTACTTCAGCCGAAGGTGTAATTTGATGTAATGAAAAGGTTAGACCGATGAAGTAATGATTTAGTTTAACTATTTCGTAATATTATAAGAATTATGTTTTTTTAGGTACTGTCTTCGATGAGCTTGCAAATAAAACACTAAGTCTGTTAAGCCAAATGTATATTACTGAACCATACGGCGGGCAGTGGACAACTGCTCGTTCCCGCTTACAACATGCCTCGTTTTCTAATGCGCCAGTCAGCACATTCCAAAAACCACATTAAAATTTTATTATCTTTAGTAGTATCTATATCACTCAAGTATAAAGTATGATACATAGTACCTAGTTTTTATTCGTAATTTATAATAATTGAAGTTTTCGTAGTTTTACTACAGTGTTTTGGTACCGATGAAGACACTACTATAATAAACGAATATTTTTTTATACCACTTAGGCAGCAGACAAGCACACGGCCCACCTGATGGGAAGTGGTTACCGTGGCCTATGGACGTATGCAACACCAGGGGTGTTACACTCGCGCTGCCGACCACGAAGAAACTTTATGATGCCCCTCTTGAAGAACCCCATATTGTAGGTGCTTGGGAAAACCGCAGCAGGGAGGTCATTTCACAGCTTGGGTGTCACAAACCATTGTGAAGGCGGTAGAACACACATAGCGAGGCAAAGTCCCTCCTAAGGCTAAGGAAGTTCCACACTACCTGCGAGTATAGGATTATCAACCAGCCTCAACGCCCGTCTTCCGAGTCGAAGGGGTCAAGCTGGTATGCAGGCGCTCCAGCAAAAAGGTAATAGCAGTACTCCATGTGGGACCGGACCTGTGCCGAAGATGAAGCGAGTCACTGGTAGAGCGACGGTGGCGAAAGCCGTACTGTCGGTCACTCAGTAGATTGTTTCCTTCAAGGTATCTCAGGAGCTGTGTATTAATAACACGCTCCATAACCCTCGAGAGAAGGGAGGTTATAGCTATAGCCCTGTAATTGGTTGGATCTGTCCTGTCACCTTTCTTAGGCACAGGGTGCACGAATGCAGTCTTCCACGAGGCCGGGACCTGCCTCGCGGAGTATGAGAGTGCGAAAAGGCGTGTAAGTACAGGGCTTAGATTGTGGGCACTGTGCTTAAGCACCATCGCCGGTATACCGTCCGGCCCACTCGACTTCCGAACATATACGGACTTAAGCTCGCGCCGGACCACCCGTTGCGTGATTTTAACTTCTGTCATGGAAGCACCACAGCTGGGAATGATGGGTGGTTCGCCATTCCCGTCGTTCGTAGTCGAGTTTGACGCAAAGAGATTACCCAAAAGATCGGCTTTCTCCTTAGCGCCATGGGCCAGACTACCGTCGGATTTTTGCAGTGGCGGAAGGCAAGACTGGCAGAAGTTTCCCTCGGCAGCTTTGGCAAGCGACCAAAATGCACGACTACCAGATGGGTAGCGCGCAAGCTGCTCGCCAATTCCCTATACGTTGCCTTTTTACTGGACCTTGAAGCAGCATTGAACTGCCGCTTCACTTCAGCGATGTTCGGATCCAGCCGTGGTCCAAGCCTTGTATGCAGATTGTAATAATTAAGCAAATTTCATAAAGTGAGTTTCTTCATTTCTTCTATATTAGCAAAATTGTGTTTCATTAATAATATTTTCTATTCCATAAAACTTCGAATTAATATTGAAAGTATATGCCATATAAGGTTCATGAAATTTAGTCTTCAAACAAGTAGGAATTCCGAAAACAAACAAAAATCCACGTTTGACCGTGCCTTTATAAGCACAGTATAAAGGTACTGTCAGATTGGCTTTATTTCTTTTAATATTGACCTAATAATTTAGTAATGCACTTTTATAAAACTATTCATTAAATATTGTTAATAAGCTACTTGTCTTCTTCTATCATGAAAGCAGTTTTAAAAATTGTGATTGCATCACAGTGGAACTAACTGGAGAGATTTTGTACTGTCAGTGGGAAGACCAAAAGTTTGTCCTGCTTTGTCTTTTACACTGACGGCACAGAAACTCTTGTGCTTACAGGGTTGGCAACGCGATTGTGACTCCCTTAGTGTTGCACACGTCCATAGGCTACGGTAACCACCTTCCATCAGGTGGGCCATGTGCTTGTCTGCCAAGCAAGTGGTATAAAAAAAAAGTAAATTAATGTGTGAATGTCTGAATCCAGAATATGCTTAATATGCTTTTCATAGGATTTACATGCAGAACACTGTTGTTACTATAAACCTGGTTATCAACTGTAATTATGCACTGTAATTAATTTTTTTTTATTCCGTAATAGGTATATAATAATGTCCGCATGCAAATGTAGCAAAATCTGCTGTTCTGTTCCCACAGTCAAACGTGTAAACGGTTTTGTGGGGCCTTGTTTTTATATAAATTTTATGTAATAAAGATATATATATATATATATATATATATATTGTCCAAACACCGATCTCCCAAGGAACCTCTTCTCACAGCGTCAGTGGGACGGGCCGCTCTGCAGCTTAGTTGGAAAAAAATTACTAAATACATGTTCCAATGCTGCTGAGCGTGCCCGTTTACTGGCGGTTGGAGTGTGGGAATCGGGTCTTTGGCTACAAGCTCTTCCGTCATCTAACGTAGGGACTATGTTAGATGACACTACCTTCCGCATCGCAACATGTCTCCGTTTAGGCGCGCCGTGTGTTTCTCCGCATCAATGCCGCTGTGGAGAAGCCGTTGACAGACTCGGACACCATGGTCTGTCGTGCTGCAGGAGCGCAGGGCGAATTCCACGGCACGCCAGCCTCAATGACATAATCCGCCGTGCTCTTGTCACCGCCGGTGTACCAGCTGTACTAGAACCAAACGGTTTGGCGCGTGACGATGGCAAGAGACCGGATGGCATGTCGTTAATGCCATGGAAGATGGGTAGGACTCTGGTGTGGGACGCCACATGCGTTGATACCATGGCTCCTACCCATATAACTAGCACGGCTGGCTGTGCTGGAGCTGCTGCTGCTTCTGCAGAGGCTCTCAAGCGGCGCAAATACTCCAATCTCATCGGAGATTATGAATTTGTGCCGTTTGGAGTCGAGACTTTGGGGTCATGGGGTCCGAGCGCTCGCAACCTCTTCCGTGAGATTGCGAAGCGTATGGTCGACGCTTCTCGTGACCAGAAGGCTGGCCTCTTTTTAGGTCAGAGAATAAGCATTGCCATACAACGTGGCAATGCTGCCAGTCTTCTGGGAACGCTGCCACAAGAGGCATGCGATGCGGAGGAATTCTACGACGCATTTTAATTGTTCTTAGCTGTAAGTTGTATAATAGTTATTTTATTTTTATTGTATTTAATATTTATAAATTATTTAATATTATTTCTGTATAGATTACTTAGAATTGAGATATTGTTTCTATTTTATATTCCATGTCATATATATATATATATATATATATATAATATAGTAAATAAAATCCATGGATATAGAGAGTATGCTGGATACCATGATATGGTATGGACTGTACATTATCACAGCAACATTATTATAAACTTTTTAAGTGGGTTATTAAGAAGCACTGTTATGAGATGGTTAAGTACACTAAATCAAAATTGCAATGCGTTAATAGTTATTTATTGAAAATTAATACAGTAGTGTGAAGATATCTTAACAATGGACTATTCAGACTCCTTTGACCCTTCTTGTTCAGAACGGATATCCAATTGAAAAATTCTCAATATCTTTGATGAAGTAAAGCGGATCATTTTGACGGTCAATTTATGAATATCCTTGTAACCTTTTTTGTACTGCTGCTTGCTACTTGCTTCCGGGTCGTGTACGCTGAATCATGTTTTTTTTTTCACTGGTGCAGAATAATAGTATCATTTTGGGTGATATATGTATTTGTAAATAGGTAGAAATTACCAAGGGCTATGCATCAAAACTGGTAGAATTTCGTTATTATATAAATATACAGTCAGCATTAGATCGATCTTGACGAAAAAAGTACTCAAAATAACTTTTAAACTATCGCATTCCATGATATACAATAATGTTAACGGGAATTAACGCGATCATCGTATAGGTACATACATACCAGTGGTTTGCCTGACGTTTCGACCACTCGCCTGAGTCGACTGAGTCAGCCTGTGACCACAGCTGGTGTAACCGGTGTTACACCGGCCGTGGTTGAAACGTCAGGCAAACCAAAGGTATTTACGCACCTATACCATGATCACGTTAATCTCGTTAACATTATTGTTTAAAATACTGAAAATGATCTTCCTTGATTTCCCTCCCTTCCTGTTGACTGGTTGTTCTGATATTTGAAGAACACCTTTAGTTTGGACAATGATACAATTCTTTGAGACAGTTTTATTTGCTCTTGATATTAGTTTTAAGATAATTTTGAGACTTGGTTGTTAAGACTGTTCTGATTCTGACTGTGTGCTTTAATTATTAAGTTAAACAATATTTAAGCTAAATGCCTATAAACAGGCATACAGGGCCCTATCAAAATCCTTGACGCTCAAGTCAACCTCACCTTCAAGTCGGTGCTCATACTAAATAACGGATGAAAATCTGGTGTAGGTTTTCCTTTTTGGGTTGGAAGATCAGACAGAAGTTCCTTCTGAAAAAGTCGACAAATTATCCAAAAGCTATAACTGAACCTTGTCTGATTACGTTTGACAAAAATGTCCCCTCTGTAATAAATAAAAATTTTAAAACTAATATAATATTAAAAGTGTTACAATGAACTTACTAACATCATGACTTCACTCCTCCGAGATGTTTTTCGAAGTGTAGCCTAGATTCATGAGCTCGACAGGTTTTACTTAAAATATCTTGTGATTTTAGAGCTTGGAGCTTACTCATATCTCAAAGGACTGTTACTTTGACAGCTTTGGAACATAGACGTGTTTTTAAGTAAAAAAAACTTGGGAGAGTAATGCATACCTTTTTCATGTGATCTTTACGGGTTTTTATAACACTGTATTGCCGTGGTAACATTTAATATTTTAAACACGATCAGAAATCTATTTAGTAGTTACTTATACATTCGATTGGAATTGGGTACAGAATTTGTGTGAACACTCCCACTTCCACTTATCTAGATATATTTCGATTATTTATTTTTCTATTTGGTATAAATGCTCCTCGTAAGGCTAAACTTCATCGCGGCAATTTAAACAAAAGCGTACTTTTTCTTTTGCCTTTACAGATAAGTAGAGAGGAGTAATTTTTACCAAATACACAACCATATGCTTAACTAACACCAATAAACAGGCAGAATAAACATTTCAACAGTAGGTAGAATTAATCATAAATGTTCCTCTTTATGGTGATTGCGACCACTTTTATGATGCAGTAGCAGATAAAAGACTTAAAGAGGGTAAGAGTAGACATTTCTACTGCCAGCTAATGGCCTAAGACATGAATAAAGTATTGATATCAAGTGGACTGGATCTTAGAAGAGGCAGACTGTATATATAAGGGAAGATAATTATATAACTTTCGGTGTTTTGTGTTGTTTTCATGGAAAAAGAAACAAATTGGGCTTTTGTTTACTTCTTCTGTAATAAATGTAGTTAATAGTCTCTTTTGTCCACAATATACTTCTCTAAATAGTTTGTAAATTAATATCTGAACATCTATTGTCTTTTTAAAGGGCACGTCAATATGAATTCATCGTGTCGTAAACTGAGGAAGAAAACTCAAAAACGTGCTTACAGGGCTATCATTATATGTGGTTAACAGTGATCAAGCTGAAATTGTGGTTCCAAGTTTGATGACCTCTATTTACCGTCTTCATGATTTGCGGTGCGATGTCCCCGCGACCATCCAAAAGTCTGTAGTGCAAAGCATCCAAAGATTTAAATAATATATTAATACCAAATGAATTGCAATAACTCCCATTAGAATTCCATTTTATTTCTATCCTTGGACCCAGACTAGGAGAAGATAATAATGATACAAAAGAATTTACAGTTTGAATGGATTGCTACAACTTCAATATATTATGTGAAGTTATAAACTAAACAGAACTAATTTTGAATTAGGATCGTAGCCTCAAGAGGATATTCCTTAGAATCCGTCAAACGGCCTAAATTCCACTTAAATGAAGTTAGACAACAATACCAGGAACATCGATCTCATGTGGTTGGTCAAGACCTATTTTGGGTTACTGCGCCAGATGACAATGTAAAAACTACGAACTACATGATATATTCAAAACTAATAAGCCAGGCAAAACTTTCTCACTGTGAAAAGTTCCAATTTTTAGCAGTTTATGTGGGTTCTAAATATAAAATATAAAAGTTGAACGGCAGTTTTTTTAATTACTTTTATGAACTAGAGAATATTCTGATTTTGTTACAGTTAACTATTTTTGGAACAGAACCCTTAAGTATATATTTTGACATGATGGAGTTCAATACGTTAGCAATTTTATTTCTCAAAACTTAGAAATTGTTTGTTTATTTTGTAATTGCAGACATTATGATGAAATTTTTCCATAAATTCAATCAAGCTACGCACTTTTAAAAATATTGCTGTGTACTTATCATAAAATAATAAAAATAGTAATTTGAAAATATTATATTAATTAATTAATATTTTACCCATTCATTTGACAATCATATATCATGTCATGGGGGTATAAAAACTTTCTGCATCTAATGTTCCTGAATGCATTGCCATCCAAATTAAATATGTATGAAAAAATATTTTCATTAGGATGAAATTACTAGTATAACATTCAGCTGCAAGACATGACCCACACTCACAACAGCTGAATTGTAAAGCATACAATATACAGTTACGTATTCAGCGGGAACACCTTGGGAGTTGTAGAATAGAAGGTAATCCGGGACGAAAACTAGTTAAAAGTAGTATTACCTCTACTCCAGAAAATAATGTAGAAAATGTATGTAGTAATGTTAGTTTACACCTTAGAGGTTTAAAAGTTTGAGAACATATTATTATATCAGAGGTAGCCATATAGCCATCTTTAGAAAAATCTTAATAGATTACGCTTTAAAATAATTTAAGGCGAGGTTGCAATGCTATGAGTAATAATATAAAAACTAGCGGGAGGCGGCGAGTGTAGTGTTTTAGAGGATTTATATATTTTTATAATCTAGTTTTAATAGATTCTTTGACATTATTTGATAATGGTGTACTGTGAAATTTGTTTGAAATAGCGATTAGTTGTAGATTAGCATTTCAGAGCCATATTTGACGCTAATTTCTAAAGATCCAAATATCATGAATCGTGTTTCTGACTTCTCATATCACTTGATAGCTTAGCCCTCTTAATGAATATACTTTCAACATAAATACATACATAAATAAAATCACGCCTCCATCCTCGAAGGGTTAGGCAGAGGTGAATTAACACCCACATTTCACCAATCATTGTTTTCGGTCCCATGTAATAGGGGGTGAGCCTATTGCCATCTTCCGGGCACTATTGTTGATGCAAGCATTGTATCTATGCCTGAGTCTGAGCATTATATACCAGTCTGATGTTAAACAGCCCTATCCCTTAGTCGCCTTGTACGACACCGCAGGGGAAGAGATGGGGAGGCCCAAATTCTACTCTACCGGGAACCACGCGGAGACACTTTTTAAATATAATAATGTGTTAACAACAAACAACAAACAATATTTAAAACGACTGCAACTCCACCTAGCTTAATTGCAAATCCGGCTAAGGTATTGTCCAACAACGTAAGCGACAAGTGCGACAACGCGACGTGCAAATATAAATTCTGTGTTGTTCTGAGCTCTTTGCTCAGTTGCTAAGCTTATTGAATCATTCCGGTGTATGTCTGTCAGTTCACTTAATTTTTCTGAATCTAAAGGACGGTAATTCATACTAATATTTTAAGGCCTTAGTTATTCTGTCTATCTTCTATCACGTCTAAGCCACTAAATTAATTGAATCGAAGTTTGACAGCTTATAAATAAAATAGTCTATAAAATTGAATTTCAGGGTTTTCAATGTATAAAGAAAACAAGTAAATACAGCATAGTAGTGCAGTTTACAACTTAGGTATGTTATTTGCTTCATCTCTCAACTCTTCAAAATACAATATTAAGACTACAAAACAAAATCAACTTAGACTGTAGGTACTGTTGATTGAAGGCGTTTGGTTGAACCTGCTACAAATATCGAATTTGGGGTGCTGGTCGGGTAACCTCCACGTTGGCTTCCTCGTTTCTTCTCCCTCTGGACCATGGTCCTGGGGATCGGAAGCGGGGGGGCTGGTGCACCCTGGACGGCGGTTAATAGACTCCGACTCCAAGGAGGAGGAGCTCTGCTAGCCGTTGACTAATAACCCGGCAACCCAAAGCCCTTTTCAGGGCTAGCTGACCCCATTGCACGAGGGGGTCGTGGGATGGTGGGCCTGCAAGGCCCGCGAGGAGGAATCCCTCCATAGGGAGACCGACAAGCCCTTTTCAGGGCTACTCCAACAGCCCTTCTCAGGGCTAGTTGACCCCATGAAGGGGGGTCGTGGTGCAGCGGACCTGCTAGGTCCGCGAGGTGGGATCCGAGAGGATCAGGTGACGGGTTGGCCCACTGCTCGCGCGGGGGCTAACTGGCATTCGTGCCACCGTCGGAGTTGGGGGGGTTGGCTGCCTGCCCGCGTCGCGTACCCTTCAAGTGATCGACAACGACCTGAGTGCTAGCCACACTCGGGAAGCCGTGATCTTGGAGAACGTGGGGCTTGCCTTAACTGGCCGGCCCGCGACAAGGAAAAGTCTATAAAACCCGACAGCGAAGTCGATTAAAACCTACGGATACCAGGGGACCTCCGTAGTATGTACCCCGCTTCCCGGAATGGCCGTCACCCGGGGAGTGTAATTTGAACGGTTCTACTCGTGGGATAAGTTATGGATAGCAATAATTTAAACCAGAACGTGGAGGAGGAGATGGAGACGGGGGTCGCAAGGCCCCACGGCTCTCTCAATGAGGCGGTAGTAGTGCTGGAGCGGTTGGAGGCCAACGCTCCGAGCACAAGTGTGGGAAGTTCCCGCTCGTCTTCCCCTGGGAGGCTGTGGAGGAAGCGGCTTCCCGAGAAGGAGACTACGGAGGCTTCCAAAAAGCCCCGTGGTCGCCCTGCTGTAGCGGGGAAGTGCGTCGATCTGGCGCAGAGCGGGGCCGAACCAAATGCGGCCACAGAGCGGGAGCTCAAGCTCCGCGCAGTGAAGGAGATGGCGGAGGCCATGCAACGGCAGCGACAGAGGAATCTCTACCTAAGAGATTCCCCTAGTTCGCAACCTGGACCCAGCCAGCAGTCTCAGGGAGGAGTGACATCCACAGCCTCTGAGCCCCTCAGCGCGGAGCGGCTGACGGATGCGATCGAGGCGGCGGTGGCGGTGGTGCAAACCGTCGCCACCAAGTCCTCGAACCTAAAGGGGCAGTACGTGCGGGACCTAAAGCTAGCATGTTCCTCCATCTTGGAGAACGTGCGCGTGCTTCGGTCCCGCACGGAATCGGAGGAGGTGGCCCAGCTCCAGACCGAGCTGGCCGCTGTACGGGCCGAGATGCGGGCCTGGCAGCAGCAGGCGCAATCTGCGCCTACCCCGATGAGCCGCGATGAGATCGGTTTTCTCATCGACGCGCGGCTCGCGGGGATCGCGGACCGGCTGTTGCCGGAGACCCGCATCCGTCCGCCTCTTGAGGCGGACAGGAGAAATGCGGCCCGATCTGCCACCCGGCCTGAGCCTCAGCCACAGCTCACCTCTGAGCTCCCGGCTCTACTGCCGTCGCCTCCCCCCCTCCTCTCTGGACAAGGGAGTGAGGCGAAGAGGAGGAAGCCCAAGAAGCAATCAGCCGCTGCTAGGGAGGCGGAAGCTGCCCGCAAGAACCGGGAGCCGCCACCCTCGGCGCCTCCGGCAGCGTCGTCGTCGGCTCCCCTTGGCGGGTGGAATAAGGTCGCGGCGCGGCCGAGGGCCTCGAGGCCGGTTCCAGCCCGGGCGGCTACTGCCCCGCCAACGGCTGCGACTCTGGCGACGCCAGCCCCCAGGAAACGGAAACGTGGTGCCCGCAAGCCTCGGAAACTGCGCGTCCCGCGAACTGCTGCGGTGTGCTTAACTCTGCAGCCGGGCGCGCAGGAGCAGGGCATCACGTATCGTGATGTGATGTCCAAGGCTGAAGGGGTCATTGACCTCAAGGCCCTGGGCATCAACGGCCTCCGGTTTCGCACCGCGATTACCGGGGGTCGGATCTTGGAGGTGGCTGGCGACGACAGAGTCCAGAAGGCCGACATCCTCGCTGCCAAGCTCAAGGAGGCACTGGAGGAGGTCCGGGTCGCTAGGCCGGAGAGGTGCGTGGAGCTGCGCATCTCTGGCCTGAGCGACACGGCCTCAAAAGAGAGCGTGGCGGCCGCGCTGGCAGCGGAGGGGGGCTGCTCTGCCGACGCCATCAAAGTGGGCGACATTCATCGCCCATCTGGTCGCCAGGGCACTGCATGGCTACGGTGCCCGATTGAGGTGGCCAAGCTCCTGACCGACGGCCGACAAATTACAGTCGGATGGTCGGCGGTCAGGCTGACCACCCTAGAGCCGAGGCAGGCGAGGTGCTTCCGCTGCCTGGAGCCGGGGCACGTCGGGGCCAAGTGCACTGCGGGTGTTGACCGCAGTGCGCTGTGCTTCCGATGTGGGCAGGCGGGCCATAAGTCGGCAGCCTGCTCTGCGGAGCCCAATTGCCCCGTCTGTGCGGCGGAGGGGGTGGCGTCGAGTCACCGGCTGGGATCCGGTGACTGCAGGGCGACCTCCCGAAAAAGGGGGGCCCCCCGAAAGACTATAGTTGCGGGTGGTGGGAATTCTGTCCCACCCTCCATCCAGCAACGCGAGGAGGAGATGGACACCGCCCAAGGATAATGGATCATCCCATCTCCATACTGCAGGCCAACGTCAACCACTGCGTCATCGCCCAGGACCTTCTGGCCCAGTCCATGGCGCAGTGGCAGACGACAGTGGCAGCAGAACTGGGCCGGCGACCAAAGCGGCTTGGTGGCTATCGTCGCCCAGCGGGCGACCCCACCCTTCGACAGAGTGCGAAGGGGCCGTGGGTGCGTACTCGTTGTGCTGGGCGGTGCTGCAGTGGTTGGGGTGTACTGTCCTCCTAGCAGGAGCCTCGCCGAGTTCGAGCAGTTGCTCACGGAGGTCGGGGCTCTGCTGGCGGAAGTGCACCCCAACCCGGCTGTCGTGGCCGGGGATTTCAACGCTCATTCACGGGCGTGGGGATCTCCGGCTACCGATGCCCGGGGGGAGATGATGGTAGAGTGGGCGGTGTCCCAAGGCTTGGTGCTGCTAAACCAGGGGGCGGTCCACACACTTGTGCGGCCGCAGGGTAGCTCGATTGTTGACCTGTCGTTCGCCAGTTCTGCCCTGGCCCGACGCGTCAACAATTGGCGGGTCGTCGAGGGGGTGGAGACCGCGTCGGATCATCGGTACATCCGGTTCGACGTCGTCCCCGCCGCCACGGTGGCTCGAGTGGAATTTGACCGCCCCTTGGTGGGGCAAGGTCCACGGTGGCGCCTCGGCACTCTGGACCGAGAGCTGGCCAAAGAAGCGGCTATCGTCGAGCGATGGGCTACTGTTTACGGTGGCCTGGACGTGGACGCGAGGTGCGAGTGGCTCGTCGGAGCGCTGACTCGCGTCTGCGACGCGGCGATGCAGAGGGCGAGGCCTGTCTCGCCTCGGAGGCGAGTGTACTGGTGGCGTCCCCACCTAGCCGGGCTGCGTACCGCAAGTTACGCGGCCCAGAGGCAGTACACTCGCAGCCGAAGGCGGGCTGTCCGAGACCTCGCCCGGGAGGAGCGACTGCACGCTGCGTACAGGGCCGCCCGTGAGGCCCTGAGTTCGGCGATCAAAGCCGCCAAGGAGGAGTCCTGGAGGGAGTGACTCGAGAGTCTCGACCGAGACCCTTGGGGGCGCCCGTACAGGGTCGTGAGTCAAAAACTTCGGCCCTGGGCGCCTCCCCTCACCCAAACTCTCGAGCCGAACCTCCTGGACCGAGTGGTCAGTTCTCTCTTCCCGGTGAGGGAAGAGTGGGTCCCGCCGCGGATGGTAGCACCAAGCCAAGTGCCGGCAGACGAAGGGGCAATACCGCCCGTGTCCGAGGCCGAGTTAGGGGCCGCGATCCTGGCGCTCAAGTCCAGGAACCGCGCCCCGGGCCCGGACGGCATCCCGGGGAAGGTGATTGCCACAGTTATGCCGGCACTAGAAGAGGAGACGCTGTCCCTCATGTCGGAGTGTGTGGCGTCGGGGAGGTTCCCGCGACGATGGAAGACCGGCAAGCTCGTGCTTCTCAAGAAGCACGGGCGCCCAGCCGAGTCGCCGTCGGCCTACCGCCCCATCGTTTTGCTCGACGAGATGTGCAAGCTGTTTGAGCGGGTGCTCGCTGCGCGTCTCGTTGGTCACCTTGAGGGGGCGGGGCCCAACCTGAGTGACGGCCAGTTCGGATTCCGTCGCGGGAGGTCGACCCTCGACGCCATATCCCGGCTGCGGGACGGCATCGACGAAGCGGTCGCCGGGAGGGAGGTGTTGTTGGCTGTATCGCTTGATATATCTGTATCGCTTGGCCGCCGTCTCTACGACGGTGTGGTGCGCTCCAAGGCGCTCTACGGAGCGCCCATTTGGGAGAAGGCCCTCTGCCGTACGAATGTCGTGCTGCTGCGGCGACCACAGCGCGCCATCGCGCAGAGGGCCGCACGGGCGTATCACACCGTCTCTTATGAGGCGGCGTGTTTGATTGCGGGCAGTATCCCCTGGGATCTCGAGGCTGGCGTCCTTAAGAGGGTCTACGAGGAGGGCGCCCTGATGCGGCGTGTTGCAGGAGGTCGGCCGCTTCCGGAGGAGATCGATCGCTGGAGACAGGAGGCTCGCGATGTTCTCTTCCGGAAGTGGACCGATAGGCTGGCTGCTGCGAGGAGTAGCTTGCTGCTTGTGGGGGCCGTTCGGCCCGTCTTGCGTGAGTGGGTGGAACGGGGTCATGGGGCTCCCACGTATCACCTCACCCAACTTCTCACGGGTCATGGCTGCTTCGCCAAGTACCTGTGGGAGGTGGTGGGGGTGGAAGCGGAGCCCCGGTGCCGAAACTGCACCAGCGGCGACCCCGACACGGCACACCACACTTTGGCCGTGTGTGACGCGTGGGGCGGCCAAAGGGCGGCCCTCACAAGCATCATTGGTGTGGACCTCTCGCTGTCGGCCGTAGTTTCAGCTATGGCCGGCAGCGAACAGTGTTGGGCCGCCGTCGCCTCGTTCGCTAGCGAGGTGATGGCGGCAAAGAGAGAGGCCTTGCGGGAACGGGAGCGAGCTGGGCTCACTCTTCCGCCCCGCAGGCCCCCGGCGAGGGGACGCCGGCGAACGCAATTCGCCCGCGTCCCCGAATGAGAGTGGCCACGGGCAGTGGGTCGGGGGACCCGCTGCCCCTATGCTGATGTGGCGGAATGCGCCCCTGTGTGTTCCTGGGGTGCATTCTTGAGGTGAAAAACCCCCACCATTCCGGCCTGATTGCCGGGATTGTGGGGTCTTAAGTAGCGGGCCTACTAAGGGCGCCCCTAGCCGAGTCGCGGTGAGCAGACTATCCCGCGGCTCGGATTAGGCGAAGGAGGAACACCGTGGTGGTTTAGTGGGTAGTCTGGCCTTTGTCCAAGGCCAGGAGTCCCACACGAAGCGAGCCCCCTGCCCCCGCGGGGGGTGAGCGAAGTGCGTAAATGCATTCCACCACGTAAACAAAAAAAAAAACAAAAAAAAAAAAAAAAAATATCGAATTTGACACTTTGTACTTTTCCACTATATTTTGATTTTTTACCTGACCGGTTTCGGTATTCTCAAAGGTTTATGTTTGAGAATGCCGTGAGGCGAAACCGGTCAGGTGAAAAATAAAATATAGTGGAAAAATAAAAAGTGTCTTATTCAATATCACCTCACTCAGTATGAAGGTTCCTTACACATTAAACAACAAAAAATATATTGAGAGCGTCGTGAAAATAGTGTCACGTATAGGATTACAGAACAAGATGAGACTCTTCCATTCTGATGCAGTAGTGTCTTTTATTTCACACACAGGTTCGTTCATACTATTCTTATCGCTTGGATGACACCACACCGGTGGTAAGGGGTACCTATAAGCCGATCTTTGCAGTGTTCCCAATAAGTCATTTGATGTATGACAAGCTAGATCCAGGTAAGTTTATTTTTCCGGCAATCTTCTAGAAAATTTTCACTCCCCGCCACACAGTACTTAAGCGCTCTTGATAGGCTATAATCATGTTCGAAGACATTTACGCTGAAGTGAAACAACACTATCTTATTATGTTTTCTGAAGTTTGAACCGAAAATTTACCCAAATATTCTAGACGTTCATCTTTGAAAGATCTAGATCGGATAGTACCTCTTCAGTAGATTGCAAATTCTATGAACATAAATTCATTTCACACAGAATGTCATTGAGTTGATTCGAGATAGATTGAATCCAACCCACTTGCATTTCTCGGTGGCCAAATTGAAACCTGTTCAAACATAGTTTAAGTTTCTAGCGACGCAGTGGATTTGTGAAAATTCACTCGAGTATTCACTATTTATAAGTAGGTTTAAACTTGTCGAGCTAGACTTTAAAACTTTGGAGTTGGTGAAATTTTTGAACGTGAGGTTTTCATTGAACTCATACATTCATAATGCAAGTGTAATATTCTTCGTTAAAATATTTTGTAAGATACTTTATAGCAAAAATTATGATAATAAACAGAGCCGTTTATATTCTTTCATGTTTGGAAAAATATTTCATTCGTAACTTAGCAAATTGTTATCTATTCAGACAGTAATAATATGCCAAATACCTTCGAACTCGTTTCAATCGCTCGATAGAGGTGGCATGATGGATCTTGTGTGGCACAAAGTCTCATTAAACACGCAAAATTAAAAAACAGTCATAAATCAATTAAAATAAAATGATCTCATTTTTAACTGTCAGTATTTTCATTGGACGATTGCTTAATAAATGTAACAAGTTATTTCATGAACTTTTCTTGTAAACAATGTTTTACTAGAGAGACTACTTGGTAGCACCCCAGTCAAAAAGTTTGAAAATACAATACAGTTAACTCAACAAGACAGTTAGTAAATACCTTGGAAACAATTAACACGAAAACTTCTAAGAAAAAATCTTGAATAAACTTAAGTGATAAACTTCTATTTCAAAAATAAAAGGTAACAAAGAGTCCGAGATATAAGACTCTTAATAGGCCGACAGGTTGACTGTACAGAAATGCGAAAAGCTATTGTCCTAAATAAATAAAGCGAGGATCTGTTTTATAAGATGTATTAAGCTTATATTTTCTTCTATTATCTTCATTTTGTATCTGTTTAAAAACTGTATGACATACTTTTCTTAAGCAGCATAGGTTCTTGATATATAAATAAAACTATTTTTGAAGGATTCCATCGCAAATTCTTTAATCGGGTTTAGTGTAAATAACACCAAATAAATCGCGATAGAATCCGGTAAAATAGTACTATTTCAATCTCTTGTTCTTCATCCTAGTGTTAATGCCATTTGCGACTGAAGATTGCACCTCGGAGTCTGGGGTCTGCTATTTTCAGTCTAACTGCGGTCTACAAAACCCAAAGGCGATATCGAAACATTGCAGTTAAATCAGTTGTTTAACTTTTTTGGGCTCGCAACTACCCGACTGCCATAGGTTTTCGTATCGACCAACGCCTTAATGTGCTCTCCGAGGCACGAGCAGACTAATGCAAATACCCATATTCATGCATACATATATTTGCACTGAGCGGGGATCGAACCCGCACCTCTTGAGTAACGGTCGCGTTCACTAGCACCTTGCCACAGAGTAGTTAGCCACATAAATAGTTTTATTTTCATGTATAGGTAATATTCGCTGAAACTTTCGCAAATACTATTGAGTTTTATACCAAATTAGACACATTTTATTTTATAGCACTTAGGTGGCAGACAAGCACACGGCCCACCTGATAGAAAGTGGTTACCGTGGCCTATGGACGTGTGTAACACCAGAAGAGGCACACTCGCGCAGCCGACCCTGTAAGCACAGAGTTTCTGTGCCATTAGTGTAGGAGACAAAGCAGGACAAGCCTTTAGTCTACCCACTGACAGCATAAATTCTCCAGTGAGCTCTACTACCCTACTCACCACTGGAAATACAACACGAAGTTAGAATGGCCGTGGTATTCTGAAGGGTGGAGGTGCTTCCCCAGTCGGACTACTTAATTGGGCGGAAATACCTCCGTGTCCTACCTCTTGCTAAAACATTACATAATAGAGAGTAAATTTGAAATCCACCGAAATTTACTCAAATTTCATTGTTTTTCTTGCTGTAGATATCACAGGTGTTATACTAAGCTAAATACATAAATTTCAGTGTCTTTTTTATATTTTCATGTTCATACTTAATTCAAAACAATATCTGAATTGAAGAGTCCTTTGTCATATCTCCCTAATTCTACCATTTTATTTACTCTAAAACATGCATGAACTCATATTTAACTCATAAAACATGTAAATCCACACCGAAAAATCAAGAGAGGTCAAAGCAATCCATTAGCTAAAAATAAATGGTAAGAAATAAAACAAAGGTAAGTTAAAAAGGTATTTAAAGCCTCACTCCGAATTCCAGATTACAATGTCCTTTAAATTAAGTAGGAACGTTGCAAGTAATGAATATTTAAAACAGAGAAAAGAATAGGGCTACGTTTAGAAAGTACATAAATGGTTCGTCCTTATAAAGGTAGGTTCCACTAAACGTAACAAGGTTTCCGTAACATTTCTGATAACTTAAGCAGTAAGATTTAATTAATATCTCCCTTTGATACAGACTAATGTAATTTTGAAGACAATTCTTGCTCTTTCAACTGCGTAAGTTAAATTGTAAGCTTATAACGAGAGATGATCTAGTGATTTTATAATGTTACAATGTTTAGTTCTTATAAAAAATCCTTTTTCCTTTTTTTTTCTTTCAATTCAAGTCAAGCTAAGTCGTGACCACGGGTGCTGCAACGCATCCGAAACGTCAGCAGAAATAGTAAGTTCCATGATTTAATTGGCGAAAAGTCCCAATACCTTGTTAATCTCTTTTTTTTCACTCATTTTTCATCACTTAGTTGGCAGGAAAGTGGTTACCTTGGCCTACGGACGTGTGCAACACCAAGAGAGGCACACTTGCGCTACCAACCCTGTAAGCAAAAGAGTTTCTGTGCTGTCAGTGTAAAAGACAAAGCAAGACAAGCTTTTGGTCTTCCCATTGACAGCACGAAAACTCTCTGGCGAACTCTGGCTAACAAATGTTACTGGAGTAACAAATGTCAGCTTAAGACTTAAAAGTTACCTACCATACTATACTTACTCTGATAAAACAGAAATACATACTGTTTTTAAATAATTACAAAACCATGTGACTACCACAGACCAATTAATACATTACCAGCTACAAGATCATTCTTTAAGAACTTTAAATTTCCATCCACGTTATCATAAAATAGGCTTGAAGCGATTGCTCTAATTTGTATTTTTCACCACATCGCTGTAGGAAGACAGGAAAATTAAGAGAAACCTTAGGTACCAATGATATCTCATTCAAAATGAATCAAAAGCTTAAGAGGATGATCGGATAAACTGAATGACGTTATTTCTTAATTCCGGAGATATTGACCCTAGTATTTATGTAGGTTAATGAATATTCTAATAGGTAGATTTCCTTTATAAAATTTCACTGATTAATACGATAGTGATTATAGAATGTATTGTATTACCACAAATAATACATAGCGGCATTTACACTAGCTGATTTTCGTTAGATATATTTATAGTGTGAAACCACCCAATCTTCAAAGAACTTTTGTATCAATGGAAAAGGACTGCGGGAAGGACAGGGTTTAAGCTGGCATTATGTAAAGTTTTTGGATACTTTCCTATAGAGAATATAGAGAAATTATAACAAACATAAGTACAATTCCTCGTATATATGTTTTATTATTATGAAGGAATATTTCATAACACTACTTTAACTTTATGACACAACAAATATGCAGCGTGGTTCCCGGCCGAGTAGAATTTGGATCACCCCATCTTTTCACATGCGGTGTCCTACAAGGCGACTAAGGGGATAGGGATGTTTAACATCAGGCATATATATACATGGCTTGCAGATGCATGGCTTGAGTCAACAATAGTGCCCGGAAGACGGCAATGGGCCGATATCGTGGGATCGAATTCAATGATCGGTAAAATGTGGGTGCTAATTCACCTGTGGCTAACCCTCGGCATATAAAGGAGTGATTATATCTAATTATGTATGTAAACCACCCAACGACACCACTGGTAGTATATGATTCAAACAAAAAACTTCTACGTGTACTAGATAAGTTGTTTAGAACAAAAATAAATACATTTCGGGATGAAATCTAAATGAATTTTGAATGTACATGTTTAGGTACTAGGGATATAAGACTTGTTCTACCGAGAATCGGTCTACAAGAACAAAGAAGATAAGAAAGAACCTACTTTTAGTAGAACATTGATATTGCGAACAACCATAGGCCCAGTAACTATCTGTCATGAGAGAGGCCATGATGGGAAGTGATTACCGCCTATGGACGTGTGCAACACCAGTGGCGTCACACACACGCTGCTGACCCTGAAGAAACCATCTAATGCCCCTTTTGAAGAACCCCATATTGTAGGCGCATGACAAAAACGCAGCAGAGAGTTCATTTCATAGCATGAGTGTGCGGGGGATAAAGTTTCTTTCATACCGCACAGTGGGCACCGTCTCCGGTTGCAATGTGTGGGGATGAATTCTCTACCTATTGGGAGCGGTGCGAAGTCCTTTACTAGTTATGGTTAAAATGCACATTAAAACCAATGTTTACACAGTCATTTATTATTTAATCCTGTAGCTAAGTGGCCGTAGGCAATCCATTGCTGAAGCTTATCCTATCCCTTACCATAGCTACCTTGCTGCTTCCTGCTTCCTGTTTTGATCTCTGGCTTTGTGCAGTCTAGGCGTCTATACAAATACATCTTCGGCCACATACATCTTGCCATTTGAGACCTGAGACGGCATGTAGTTTTAATTAGTACGAGTCTGGCAAAACCACCACACTGGTCTATGTGGATTTCTGTATTGATAAATAGGTATCTAGATTTTGAACATAAACGATTACATTTATATCACAAATGTATTTTTCAAAATTTTAAGTGTGCCGTTTGGCTTTCTATCTGCTTGTTTCAAGTAATCTCTGGAGTGGCTGCGCCTATTTTGAAGTCACATTTTTACAGATAGCTGATTATGTAACTAAAGTTAATTTTATTTCAGAAATAGTATTGGGTTTCACCACAAAAAAAATGCATGGACCATATTGCGGGAACAGCTAGCATTAAATTAATTGTCATTGGTAGTTTGATATTTTTTTATAATTAAATAACATTATGATTTTCTAATGTACTCTTTACACGTTGACAAATATACCAATACCACGGAGGACAGAATTTCGTTCTCCATGGCCAATACACCCTCCCGACAGCGACGCCCCACTCAATATCAAAAATGGCACAAACTCCTGCTAAACACATTTGTCAACAGGCGACAGCCGGTGTTGGTCAACGCGTTTGCCGTTGTGTTCGCCAACGTGTAGAGCTAGGGCACGCCGTAGTAGCGGCGGTAAGACCCATCATGGGGGAGTGGCTAGAGAGGCCACACGGCAGCCTCTCGTACCGTCTGACGCAGATGATCACCGAGCACGGATGCTTCGGAAAGTATCTGCGTCGGATGCAGAAAGAGCCAACGTCTGAGTGTCATCACTGCGACGCGAGCGAGGACTCAGGTCCGCACACGCTCACCGAGTGTCTGGCGTGGGAGACGCCGAGACGGGAGCTTGTGGCGGCCCTGGGAGTGAGGGTTCTCACGCTCTCCACCTTGCTCGCGGCGATGGTTCGCTGCGCGGATGCGTGGGCGGCCGGCGCCTCCTTCTGCGAGCAAGTAATGCTCGTGAAGAAGGAGGCGGGGCGGGAGCGGTAGCGGGAGCGTCGAAGGATCGCAAGACAAGCTGCCCGCGTACGAAAGCAACTCGGGCGTCGGAGGTCGATGAACGACCTCCGCCCCCCATGAGCGCTGGCCTGGGGGTGACAGGTGGAGCCGCCTGTCACCCTGGCAGAAGCAGGCCGCGGCGGTGGCGCGCGTGGCGTGCCTCCCCGTTTCCGGGGACGAGTTGGGGACTGGACTCTGTAGTCCCCACACCCGAGAAGAGGGCCAGATCGTGAGAGATGGCCCTGGGTCGGCCAGGGTGTGAGGGATATGCCTGTCAACCTCACCTTCGGCAACCAAAGTGACCCACAGGCGGCGTGCGTTTTAGTCGGTTCAAGTCCGAGATAATCTCCACCGGCTCCGGTGGGGAGGTATCCGTGGGGATTTTGCGCAAGTAAAAAAAAAAAAAACCTGTAGAGCTTACAAAATATTATGTTAAGATTAAAACAACATTGTCAAACGCATGTATGCTTGTACGCATGTATGCATGTATGCATGTATGCATGTATGCATGTATGCATGTATGCATGTATGCATGTATGCATGTATGCATGTATGCATGTATGCATGTATGCATGTATGCATGTATGCATGTATGCATGTATGCATGTATGCATGTATGCATGTATGCATGTATGCATGTATGCATGTATGCATGTATGCATGTATGCATGTATGCATGTATGCATGTATGCATGTATGCATGTATGCATGTATGCATGTATGCATGTATGCATGTATGCATGTATGCATGTATGCATGTATGCATGTATGCATGTATGCATGTATGCATGTATGCATGTATGCATGTATGCATGTATGCATGTATGCATGTATGCATGTATGCATGTATGCATGTATGCATGTATGCATGTATGCATGTATGCATGTATGCATGTATGCATGTATGCATGTATGCATGTATGCATGTATGCATGTATGCATGTATGCATGTATGCATGTATGCATACATGCATACATGCATACATGCATACATGCATACATGCATACATGCATGTATGCATGTATGCATGTATGCATGTATGCATGTATGCATGTATGCATGTATGCATGTATGCATGTATGCATGTATGCATGTATGCATGTATGCATGTATGCATGTATGCATGTATGCATGTATGCATGTATGCATGTATGCATGTATGCATGTATGCATGTATGCATGTATGCATGTATGCATGTATGCATGTATGCATGTATGCATGTATGCATGTATGCATGTATGCATGTATGCATGTATCTACGTATGTATTTATGTATGTAGGTTCATCTGATCCCTCATAGCTCCTCAACCACTGATTAGAACTTAGAAAATGAGATATCGTTAGAAGCATCTTAGTTGTACGCTAGTTCTAGGCTATATGACGTGTTACTGAATCTAATGTGGCGCTCTCTAGCGGTCATAAAGTACTGTGATAAAAAAATATTTTGAAATAAATATGTCGTGTTTGGTGTCAACTGAAAGTGCTTAATTAGCACATTTCAAATATGTATAAATTATACCTATATCTTTTTTTTTATTTATATTAACATAATATAAATAAAAAAATAACTATGCCACTTTTCCCTACAATGTATTGTTTTGTTAGACTAAGTGGCATACGACCACGACTATCTGTTTATTTTCTTGTTTAATACTTATTCTTATATAATAGTATATTATATAGTTTATATATAGGAAGATTTTTTTTATTTTTTTTATACTACTTAGGTGGCAGACAAGCGCACGGTCCACCTGATGGAAAGTGGTTACCGTGGCCTATGGACGTGTGTAACACCAGAGGAGCCACACTCGCGCTGCCGATCCTGTAAGCACAGAGTTTCTGTGCCGTCAGTGTAGAGGACACAGCAGGACAAGCCATTAGTCATCCCACTGACAGCACAAATTCTCCATTGAGCTCTGGCTACCCTACTCACCCCTGGGAACACAACACGAAGTTATTATAACCGCGGTATTCTGTAGGGCGGAGGTACTTCCCCAGTCGGACTGCTCAATTCGGCGGATATACCGCCGTGTTCTACCTAGATAATTTTAGGCTAGGTTCAGTGGTTTAGCAGTGAGAGCATTTTCCCCCTGTAAGGGAACGATTGCGAGTTGGAATAATCCCTACACTGATTGAATTTTTTTCCAATCCTAATCCATTTGAATAGTAAGCATACTGAATGTTTAAAATTACTTCTGTTTGTAATAATTTTTCAGTACAATAGTAAAGCATCCATATAAAAAAAAACTTTACCATAATGCCAACTAAAATCCTGTCCTTCCCGCAATACTGATTCCTTTTCCATTGATACAAAGTCCTTTGAAGGTATATAGCGATCCCAAACTTACAAGCAGTTTATTGTATATGTACATCCCAATCTTAAGGTATTTTTGCCTTAATTTACTTTCGTGTTTTTGCTAATGAAACACTGTTCTTAGAGATTGAAATTTGATTATCCCGGTAAAGACATATTTTTCTGCATGATTTTTTTGGTTTTGTGTTGGTTCTCAGTGGAATAGAATAGAGCCAAACCATCGCTTTCTGTCGGTGTTGTAGAAGGCAAAAAAAGGATAGGACTGATCTTCACCAGATAGTATACAAGTGCTCGCCAATAGGCTCACTTCCTATTACGTGGTTAAATAGTTGGTGAAATGCAAATGATCATATACCTCTACCTACGCCTTCGGCAATAGCATATGAATTTTTATCCGAAACAAATTTAATTACATTTGGTGTTTATGACATGTTTGAGTAGACTTTTGGGTGGTAAATACACTACAATGGCGTTATTAAAATTTCTACACTACTTTTTTCTTCAAATCAGTTAAGATAGGATAGGAATACAATGCAAGGACAAAGGCTCATAGAGGCCACTGGTGACTCCCGGTCCAGATCATACCGGATGCAGAGGCTGGCCATCACAACGTGGAAACGCAGCAAGTGTAATTGACACCTTTGCGATTAGTAAAAAAAATGTATATTATAAATTAATTTATAAGATTTGTAATGTTTTTGGTACACCTATTAAATAAATAAAGTCAAACAATGGTCTACATTTTTAATAATTAATCAGTTAACAAAAGAAATATAAAATGTATTATGTTTAAAAAAAAGGAATACGATTGTCGGACCTACTATTCTTTATTTAAATGTATATTAAAATATAACAATACTATAAAACGACTGAGTTAATATTATTCTAAAGTAAATCTGAATATCTGAACACAATATAAGTTACAATCACTTCTCGAGTGTGTATTTCTTTAATGTTGTTTGTTCTTGTTTCATTCACATTGTGTGTTTAATAAACAAAATATCATGTTCAGTGTATTTCGTACTGTTTAACATTGTTTCCTAACTTGGAACACGCTAATTATATTTGTGATCTTTTATTCACAGTACATTCACTTATTAGGAGGTAGAGACATGCCTTTGCCATGTTTGGCAAGAACCAGTATGATGGGAAAAGCAAAACACTTTTGATATGGGTTATAAGTAGCACTGTACTGTATCCGAACAATTTATTTTTTCAAATTGATTATAAATAATAAATAAAATAAAAAAGCCTTATATTTCTTGCAACAAGTTACAATAAGTAAATCAGTACTAACCTATTCCTAACCTAGTTTTTATATATAAATGTAAGTTTGGTACAGTTTAATAGTGTAAAAGTTTAAAGAAAACTATGATGTTATACATCAATTTGGTCTGCAAGAACCCCTTTTCGGGTGAAGGCCTCCTCCAAAGAGTTCCACTTGTCCCTGTCTTGGGCGACGTGTAGCCACAGAGAGCCAGCCGTCTTTGTTATGTCATCGTCCCATTTCGTGAGCGGTCTACCTCTGCGACGTTTGCCAATTGGGCCGGTCCATGACGTCACTCTCTTGGTCCATCTCTCGTCTTGTAGACGCGCCACATGTCCCGCCCATTTCCATTTTAGTCTCTGAGAGTGATATAGAGCGTCTGTGGCTTTCATTGTTTGTCTTATTTTTAAGTGACGTATTTTTTGTATCCTCCTTATATTGAGCATACTCCGCTCCATTCCTCGTTGGCAGGTAGTTATTTTATTTCTAACTCCAGTTGTATACTTCCAGGTCTGACAGCCATACAATAGACACGGTAGGAGACAGGTCATCATAACTTTAGATTTAATTTGTATTGTTAAATTACTTTTAAATATTTCTCTCAGACTCCAATATTTGTTCCAAGTCATCTGAATTCTTCTCTCTAATTCTATAACACCGCTTCTGTTTTGAAAACCAATTTGTTTCCCAAGGTATATGTATTCTTTAGTATATTTGAGTCTTTCATTATTAACTAAAATTGTTCTTTCTGAGCTGTTTGTCATTAACATGGTTTTTGAGAGGTTCATTTCCAAACCTACGTGTTTGCTAAATTGGTTAAGCGAATCTATCATGTATTGTAGCCGTATACTGGATTCTGACAAAAGTACCACATCGTCTGCAAAGCGGCGATGACTCAGGTATTTCCCGTCGATAATTAAGCCGCACTCTTTCCAATTCAGCTTCCTTATTATAGACTCAAGAATGGCAATGAACAATAGTGGAGACAACGGGTCTCCTTGTCTCACACCTCTCTCTATACGAAAAACAGGGCCGCATTTCTCTAATTTCACTCTACCTGTGCTGTTACTATATATGCTTTGGATTACCTGTATGTATTCACTATATACTCCCAGTTCTTTCAGCGTATTCCATATGCACGTATGTGCCACGGTATCAAAAGCTTTTTTTTAGGCAATGAAGGCAATATATAGAGTTCTTTGTTGTTCTTGATATTTATCTATTAGTAATTCCAAGGTGTGGATATGGTCAATCGTAGAAAAATTCTTTCTAAATCCCGATTGTTCAATGGGTTGTTCAGGCTCCAATATAGCACGAATTCTTCGGTTTAAAAGAGATGAGAATAGTTTATATATACATGGAAGCAAACTAATAGGTCTGTAGTTTGCTATATCGCGTGGGTCTCCCTTTTTATAGAGCAGTATAATGTTTGACTCCGACCATTGCGAAGGCGTGCTAGCACATTTCAAAATGCATTTGAAGAGGTGAGTCAACGGTAGAGTCAGCAAAGTTTTAGCGCTTTTGATGGCTTCATTTGTAATGTGATCAGGACCCGGGCTTTTATCCAGTTTTAGTATGTTTATTGCATCCGCGACCTCTTTGACGTCAAATGGCTCGACATACTCCGTCAACTGACTACATAAGGGGTTGCTATCGGTAGGTACGGCCGTCTCGTGATTCTGGAAGCTGTATAGAGTTTTATAGAATTCAGTTGCTATCTTTATAACGTCGTTGCGGTTATTTAGGGTCTGTCCTGCTCTATTTAAACCATCTATCCATGTTTTATTTGTCCGTAATTCCTTAAACGCTTTATTTGAACTCCCTGTTAGTACTAAATGCTTTTCAATAGTGGTTGTCCTGTATCTTGTGTAGTCATATTTTATGCGTTTGCTTATTAGCTTGTAAAGAGCAGATTGCTCTTTTTTCATGGCTCTCGTTTTATTTTTTATTTTTGTAGTGCTTGCCGTCTGTTTATAAGTGCCTTAGTGTTTTCTGATAGTATATTTTGACTTCTATTTGTACTTGTGTAAGATGTTCTAGCGCATTGGAGGCTTTGCGTGATGACATTAATTATTTTATTGTAGTAGAGTTGTACTGAAGTATTTTCCTGGCAGTCTAGTATATCTGGAAGGTAAGACATGATGCACTCTTTATATCTGTTTATTTCTTCATCATTTTTCAAGGTAGACTTTTGGTTAGTTGTAAAACCGGTTCTGCTTCTTTTTAGTTTCGATAGTGTAAACGTAGCTCTGACTGGTCTGTGATCTGATGAGTAGTTAGGATTCAAAACTTCGATATTTTGTATCAAGTCTGGTCTGTTTGACATGATAAAATCGATCTCGTTAAGCGTTCCCTTTGGAGATCGCCAAGTCCATTTGCGGTGTGGTTTCTTCTTGAAAAAGTATTTAAAATTGCAATTTTGTATTCAATGGCGAAATTGATTAGTCTCTGTCCTCTTCCATTTCTTACCCCATATCCATATCGTCCCATAATCAGATACTCTTCTGTTCTAGGTTGGCCAATTTTTGCATTAAAGTCACCCATAATTATGTACGTTTTGTGTGCTGAAGCGATAGCTTTATATAAATTATCATAAAAAGCGTTGATCACGTCTTCTTTAGCTTTAGATGTGGGTGCATATGCTTGTATTAGTGATATTTTGTATCCTTGAATGTTTAGGTTTAACAGTGCGACTCTATCACTAATCCCTGTAAAGCTTTCTATATCTTCCTTGTGGCGTGAATTGATTAAAAATCCAACCCCGTACATTCCCTGTATTAGTCCTGAATAACAGAGGATAAAGTTTTCATATTCTTCTATTTTTGTACCACTTCTACGTACTTCACATAAGCCAATAATATCGAATTTTATGTTCTTTAATGCTTCGTTCAATTCTAATAGACGTTCGTAAGTTAACAATGTGGTCACATTGTATGTTAATATATAGAGCTTGTTTGATATTTCAGATATAGGGTATGTTTGTTTAATTCTCTTTGGAGGGTTTTGGTCTAGAAACGGTCCAGACGAGATTCAAACTCGCAATCTTTGCCTTACAGGGGGAAGGTAAGGGAAAGATCGCGGGTTCGAATCCCGCTTGGACTGTTTCAATTTTTTCTATCTTAATAGATTTGAATAGTTGCACACTAAATGCTTTAAAATTTCATTCAATTTATTTATATTTCTGGCTTTCTTTTGTCACCTCATCCGCAGGTATAAGTGCGCAGGTGAACTCAAATTATGTCTCAGATTTTGTAATACTAGGACATTCTATGTGGTCCACATGATGGTAAGTGGTCACCATTACCTTTGAACGACTACTGGAAGATTTTTTCTGGTGTAGTTTCTCATAAAAAAGTGGAATTGGGACTCTTCCCACTGGGACTCTTCCCATGCTCTCACAAACAATAAAATAATATGTAAATAACTTAAATCCATGACCCACTTTTCTATAGATTGTACTTCTTCTTCCCATTTTATTACAACAATTTAGTATGACAAACTTTTCCGTAATATGATCTAATTGGAACACACTGAAATAATGAAAATCTCAAAAGTATAGGAACACTACAAGCAATACAAATTACTATTCCATTGACTACGATAATTGCTAATGCCCATTTACATGATTATATATTATTCAAGGTTGAATAATGTACGTCCTGTCAATGCAACTAGATAATCTATATAATCATTATTAATCCGAATATTACACTACCTTTGCTAGTACCGTTCGTTCGATTTAATGTACTATGACGGATTTAATTATCCAAATATATACTGTCTATATACGAAATTCTAAGCATAATTTAGTATCAATCAGAGTTTGTGTCAGTATATACTCGTACTGATATGAACAGCACAGTAGTAAGAATTTACAATTCACAGCAGAGATTACAGTTTAATCTCAAAATCCGTAACTTTCCTAGCGTATTTACGATCTAGGCTGTTTGTTTTAGGTCGTAAATTAGACTGAAAACTTGCAATATACTAACAAGTTTAAATCTTACTATTGTATCACGAATGATTTTTATACCTCTTAAGTGGCAGACAAACACACGGCGCACCTGATGGGAAGTGGTTACCGTGGTCTATGGACGTATGCAACACCAGTGGCGTTACACTCACGCTGCCGACCATGAAGAAACCTTCTGATGCCTCTCTTGAAGAACCCCATATTGTAGGAAAACCACAACTTCAGGTCATTCCACAGCTTGATTACTAAAACTTCATCCCACGCACACCGTGGGATGAAGTTTCTTTCAATGTAAATTGATGAAGTCAAAAGGGTTTGAGGTTTAGTTTCTTTTAGAGTTCTATTTGATTTTCTTAAACATACATGCTTGCATAAGATACAATGAAAAATGATATATTGATTTAAAACCACCAAGTTTTATACCAAGAATACTGTTTTCTATTCATTTTCTCGTAATTCTATTCGAAAATATAGGTATATTAGGCGTAAAGTGTTATCAAGTCTGGCACATTCTGACTTTTAAGGTCGTGCACAGGCAAGTAGATGAGTTTACCCCCACCCCCTCCTCCGTAATGTTACTACTGAGATCACAATAAATAGAACATTATTTTAACAGATTATTTATTTACTGTGTATACGAGGCTAGACCTCCGTAATCTCTCATTTGTAAAAAGTATTATCTTACATTAGAATTGTGAAACATATATAATGTATTATCATGATCAAAAGATTTTTGTTTTTTTTTTTGTAGTGATTGTATTTATACTAGATATTGCTCTTGCTTAAGATATAATAAAGACACATATTTTGAGTTGTACAGTCACGAGCAATAATAATATATATACATTTACTAAAACATGTAAACTTGTAAAGATCTAAAATGAAGAGAACGACAATTTGTTATTATATGATGTCAAAATAAAGTGGAATAAACGTATCGTAATAATAAAATCATAAATACATTCACACTTCGAATTCATTTTTAACTATCCCATCGCCGTTATTGTCACTTTACTCATGTCTTAGGTAATTTATTTTTTTAGGATACACAGTACATTTTCAAAAATATGTGACCAAGACGTATTAATCAAAAATATATCTTATTATTCATCCAAAAATAATAGAAAGACTTATATCTAGATGAGTACCACTCAATCTCTCACAATAGTTATTTATTCAAGAAGTGAGCAAAATTAGAAGATTTTGAGGCCCGAACAAGCTAGCGATTCTAAGATTGAATTCTAATGTAGAATCCCGAGGGTCGTGAGGGACTTGAATGGACGAAATGCAAATAATTTTGCTCTCGTGTAGCACAGATTTCTTTTTAATTCAGCAGCGAGAACAGATATTAAGTATTACTTACGTATAGAGAGTAGAAAATAACACAATGACCAAAAGTAGAAGTATTGAAGTTCTTCATGGAACGTTTCTGTCTAAATCTATGGTTGGCACCACAGTATAACGAGTAATCTTACAGTAGTTCATCGCATTTGATATTTACGGAAGTGCCGACTTTTGCAGTTTTGTCAGGGTTGTCACTTTTGCTTATGCGTAATCAGCAACCCCAAAAAACCTGAAAACAATACCTATATCGATTTCAGTGAAAATTTCGAGTCCACCATCTTTGATCGCTTAATGGATGATATCAGTGGTTAAGGCTGAAAATGTTGAAAAAGGGAAGCCGTTGGCATTTCTCTTTATACCACTTAGGTGGCAGACAAGCACACGGCCTACCTGATGAGAAGTGGTTACCGTGGCTTATGGACGTATGCAATACCAGGGGTGTCACACTCGCGCTGCTAACCATGAAGAAACCTTCTGATGCCGCTCTTGAAGAACCCCATATTGTAGGTGCTTGGGAAAACCGCAGCAGGTAGGTCATTCCACATCTTAAGTGTGCGTGGGATGAAGTTTCTTTCATACCGCACAGTGCGCACCATCTCAGTTCGCAATGTGTGAGGATGAATCCCCTGCCTATGGCGAAAGGTGCGATGATAGAATGTAGCTGTGGGCATCATGTCAAACAATTCATCTGAACACAAATCATTGTACTGAATGGTATATTTGTAATCAGGAACCCCAAAATCCCTGAAAACGATATACATATCGATTTTAGTGAAAATTTTGAGTCCGCCAATCTGGATTACTAAATTAATGGTATATTCGTAATCAACAATCCCAAAAACCCTGAAAACGATACCCATATTGATTTTTAGTAGGAACGCTCTGACCACTAAGCCACCGAACCTTCGCCTGAAACCATCCAAATTCTTCCATACATATATCCGTCTTACAGAATTCGAATTCAGCAAGTCAATCATTAGACTGTAGTTGACATTCTTTATTGAAAAAAATAAGATTAGAACTAAAACCCGACTACAAAAAATTACGCTCTAAAAAGTGTTAAATAAGAAAAATTTCAAATAACAGTGGTCGCATGCCACTTTTCCCTACAATGTATTGTTCTGTTAGACAAATATCATTTTAACGTATCCATGACAATGTCTATAACATGTGTACATTTGTATACATATTATAGAAATTGTCACGGATAGTTAAAAATGATATACGAAGTGTGAATGTATTTATGATTTTGTTTCGATTACATTAATATGAAATAAACGTATACCATGTTTTGACATCATGTAATGGTTAGTTAATTTTGAACAAATTGTCATTCACTTCTTTTTAGATCTTTACAAGTTTACATATCTTAGAAAATGTGACAATGTATATACACACATCAACAAAGTCTAGGGAACAAGGACATTTCTAGTTTTTATTTAAAAACCCTTTCTTGTAATAGTGAGTGTTTTATATCAATAGAAGGGTATTTTTATACCGTTTTTAATTTTAATTTTAATAAAAACATTCTCATATCAATTTTTTTTTTTTAAGAAAGAATTGAATAGTGCCAATGTTGAGTATTACAACCTTCTATGATTAGGCACAAAAATAACGAGGTAGTAAGAAATACAGTAATTAACCGTACTTTAAACGTTTTTAATAATCTGTAGGACCTCCTAAAGCATTAGCAACAGCTCGACAACGGCGTGGCATACTTAGTATGAGATTGTCAAACATCGTCTGTGGAATATGGCTCCATACACTGCGAAGGTGTAAAAAAAGTTATTCTTCAGTGTTCAGATTTTCCAAAGAATCACTGAAAGCTCTTCTCCCAAGCAATTCCCAGGCATGCTCTATGGGATTGAGGTCGGCAGACTGAGCAGGCCATTCCAACGTCGCTATATTGTGCTCGCTTAACGCATTGACCACTACCCGTGCGGTGTGTGACCGTGCATTATCTTGCATGAACATAAAATCTTGACCGAACTGCTGTCGATGAGGGATTACCATGGGGTGTATAACCTCCTGAATGTATTGATTTGCATTTAAATTGCCCCGTATCCAAACGAGGTCGGTCCTTCCACCAAGGCCAATTCCAGCCCATACCATGATTGTTCCACTTTGGTAAGGATGAACTTCTTGCGGATTCTGGAGACGACTCCAACGTCCAGGAACTCGCCATATACACACTCTTCTCGAATCAGGATGAAAACCGAAGCGAGATTCATCGGAAAACAGAACCCGTGCCCATTGATGGTCGGTCCACTGTAAATGTACGATAGCCCACAATAAGCGACGACCTCGATTTCCACGTCGAAGAGCTGGAACCCTAAGCGGTCTGCGAGCGTGAAGATTGGCTTCATGTAGTCTTCTCCTGATATTTTGATCGCTAATAACCACTTGATGCTGAGACTGGAGGCCTGCGACTAACCGACGAGCAGTAATCGTGGGTTGCCGCCTTGCGGAATTTTGCAAGAAACGATCTTGTCGCGGGGTAGTAACCCTATTTTCGTCTCCTGTGACGTTCGGCAATATCCCCTGTAGACCTGTAGCGTGCTCATAATCTGCAAATTACGCTTGGTTGGGTGTTGATAGCATCCGCTACGTCGCGTTGAGTTCGTCCAGCTTGCAGCATACCAACAGCCCTTAACATCTCTTCGCGACTTAAATTACGACGTGACATGATGACTACAGGCACAAAAATGCACAAACCATACGTAAAAGACGTATTATTGATAATAAACGTTATTTACAATCAAAGAAAATAATTTTTATTTTGCCTCAGAGAAACTGCACAATCAAACACTTTTAAAAGTTTTCCCTCCATATTCGAAAATCAGTACTTATTAAAATTTATTTTTAAATTTCGAACAACTCTGTAATCTACTTTATTTTTCTATTTTTATTTATTTGCTGCCAGTTATTTGCAAAACAAGATTTACAAGAAAAAAAAAATTGGGGTCATCTTGTTCCCTAGACTTTGTTGAGGTGTTTATATTATTGCTCTTGGCTGTACACATCAAATTAAGAATTAATTTTTCTTTTTTGTAATAATTTAATATTTTCAAGCCAGTCAGAATCATAACATTATTTTAAAGTAGAAAATTTTAATAGTAATAAGATCATTTTTCTTTTAAATGAATGTTAGCAAAAGTATAATAAATTTATCAAAGTCCCAGACTACCATTAGTTAAGAATTTTAAATCTGAAAGTTTTGAAATGATCAATGATATTTAGTTACTTTTCAAACTTTTAACAAGAAATAGAAGTAGCTCAATTTAAAATAACAATTCGTTTATAGTAGGTTATTATCTGTCAAAATGTCACGTTAATTAAAAAAGAAGTAAAGCTATTCACATAAAATATTTGACATCAAATTATTTTGTAATTGGGTAGTAGACTGACTAGTCAAATTAGTTTACTAAACGTTAAAACGGTAAGTAACAAGGAAACTTGTATGTAATAACTTATTGTGACGTCATAATATTTAATAATATCATCTATCAAACCTTTAATAGGATTATGATAATCCTATTAAAGGTTCGGTAGATAATTAAAAATAAATAAAAACTATAAAATAAGAACAGATGCAATTTTTACCGCTCTTTTTCAACTCTTAATTTAATACGCTCAGTTAAATAATTTATTTTACGAACTATAAAATTAAGAGAAAGGGCTTTGAAGGCATCATTTGTTTGTGATAGAGCCGTAATGATTACGGCGCGTCTTTCTACGGCAACATTGTACTTCCCAGTTCCCACACTTGAGGAGGTCCTCATAAAGCCGTGTATGGTCCAGGCTCCGATGGGATGCCAGTAAAATGCCTTATAGAGTATCTCCCGATAGCTATAGTTGTGATTGCTGCAAGAAAAAAAAATACTTTCCCAGATAGAAAAGCCAGAAAACATAAATAGGCAAACAATGCACAACAATAATCCATAGAAAAGTTCTATTAAATTGTTTTTACTCTATTTGTTGAGACTATCTGCAAAAGTAGACACGATAATACTGTAGGTTGATTTGCATCATCAGATAAAGGGCTGAAAAACTTCTTTTACGCACTGAAATGGTTAAATCTCTTTCAATATCAACGACAACACGATCGCATTAAATATATCCACTACCATTGGCCCTGATGTAAGGATTTTGTTAAAACAGTATATTCTAGACAAATGGAAAATGTCTAAACCTAATATTCTCATCTCTATTAAATCTATAATGTTTAAATTGCGAGAATAATGAATTAATAGGGATATAGAAATTGGAATTGACTAATCATTCTTACTTTTGTCTGTTAGTAGCATAGGCAAAATTTACCATTTGGCGATGGTAAAGCGATTAATTTCTATTCTAAGTTGAAAAGTCAAATGTCACTCAGTAGACACTATTACTATTGAAAATGGATTTTTACTTTTCCAATACAATTTTACAGTTTCAATGAAAAATGAAAGTTCTAGTAAATAATAATACTGTAAATGTAATTTCTCCTCATTGTGAAAAAAATATTCGAGTAAGTACTAATAGTAGGGGATCTAAAGGAAGTTTGCAATCGTTTCGGATATGTTGAAAAGCGACATGAGAAGACTCTTTGATTTTATTGAGTGTAAAGGAAAAAAGATTGGAATTTGTCGTTCCGCGCGCCGACACATTTGGCGTTTGATGACATGCGAGTTCGTACAAGCATAACTTGTAGATAATTTGAGGATGCTCAATTTGCGTACAGCATATTTGAGTGTTCAAAACAAGAAATATTAAATAGAGCAAAGTTAATTGATGTTAATTGAATCTTATGAAATTATAACAAGCAGTCAAAATTCGTTAAGTACAACCTAATCTAAGTTCTTTCCGTTTAAACTGATTTAAAAAAAATAGAAGATTATGAATTCATTGATATTCCAATGAATTCATAACCTTATATATTTTTTAAATCAAAAAAATAGAAGGAGAAATATTATTGAAGAAAATCTATAATTATATAAACACAGTGAAGTCAAATCTGATAAGAAAGATATTATTCAAGTTACAATTGAGCATAACAGATGAGACTTTTTATAAAATCAATTGTTTCAAAGTGTTTGAACTGATAGAAGAGATTTCATCACGCCAGATATTGGTCTGCTAGCACTGTACAACATATGTTTTTCAATAACTTGTCTGAGCATTGACCCGACACATTGCAATTTTATTAAAAATAGACAGTACACCAGAGAACATTTTGTATTCTAGATATTTTACAAAATCACATTCACATATTCTGTTAATATTTTGATTGTAAGACCACCATACATATCACTTTCTGTCGGTGCTTCTACAACTCTTTATTCTTGATTTCCCAATGTGGTGCAACCTGGGCCCCGATTCTGCTAAGCTTATGTTATAACAAAACCATTAACACTACAAAAAATACCATTAATTTTTAGATTTCATGGATATACGCTTAAAGTCCAAAATGAAATGAAAAAAGTTCAATACATTTTTAATTTACTTTATAATATGCCATTTATTTTAGACTTTAAGAACATGCTGGTAAAGTCTAAAATCAAATGGTATTCCGACATTCCGTTTTGATGTTTAGTAAAAAGTAACTTATTTGACTAGTCAATCAAGTAATTTTTTGCAGTGTCTGTGACGTGACAGTGGCTTTTACATGACATAAAATTAACGGAATCGGGACCTGGATTGCGTTCACGGAGGCGCTCATAAGATCTTCCGGTGTGCAAGTAGAGGTAGGACACAGCGGTATTTCCGCCCAATTGAGCAGTCCGACTGGGGAAGTACCTCCGCCCTACAGAATACCGCGGTTATAATAACTTCGTGTTGTGTTCCCGGCGGTGAGTAGGGTAGTCAGAGCTCACTGGAGAGTTTTTGTGCTGTCAGTGGGATGACCAAAGGCTTGTCCTGCTTTGTCCTCTACACTGACGGCACAAAATCTCTGTTCTTACAGGGTCGGCAGCACGAATGTGACTCCACTGGTGTTACACACGTTCATAGCTCATGGTAACCACTTTCCATCAGGTGGGCCGTGTGCTTGCCTGCCACCTAAGTTGTATAAAAAAAACGACGGGTTGCACTCCGGGAGTGCCGGCAGAAGTGAAAACTTGAATATTAACGTTGTGCATTTTTGATATTACGGCACGCTGTAACATTAACACACACGAACATTCGCGCAAGCGCCCTGCGCCGCCTGTCCTCACTCCATCCGTCTTACGAATTTTCGATCAGGTCACGTGTCCTGACGCGAGTTTAGAAATTTTTACCCATTCCAAAAAAAGTACACAGAGCCGCTAAAGAAGTTATCACTTCAAAAAAAAAATGAGCATGCTGTACATATCAGCAGGTGGGCTACGGTCTGTGAAATTACTCCACATTCACACCGCAAGTTCGCGTCCGAGAAACCCCAACTATACCGATTCTCCCAGCTTCATCCGACCTAAATTATGTAAAATGGACAAATAACAAACAAAGGCTGGCAGGCGACAGACATAAACATGCATGCCACATTAAGTTATTCAGTCACAAATGTTCAGAATATGGACATTCCGTACAACGCTAACATGATTTATTCTAGATATTTGAAAGTAATGTCACAGTTGTCACATAAATTGCGTATATCCAACATTAGAAATATTGGCAGATCTTTGTAATACAAGCATATACTCGCGGCTCTACCCATGTGGATGTTGGTTGGTTCTCGACTTTTGGTCATATCTTCGGTTCTCCTCAACCTACTGCGTCAAATTTATGTAAGATTGTAAGTCTGACAACCGCATCCGCAACCGCATAATTTTTTTTTTTATAGCACTTAGGTGGCAGACAAGCACAGACCCACCTGATGGAAAGTGGTTACCGTGGCCTATGGACGTTTGTAACACCAAAGGAGTCACAGTCGCGCTGCCAACCCTGTAAGTACAGAGTTTCTGTGCCGTTAATGTAGAAGACAAAGCAAGACAAGCCTTTAGTCTTCCCACTGACAGCACTAATTCTCCAGTGAGCTCTGGATACCCTATTCACCGCTGGGAACACAACACGAAGTTATTATAGCCGCGGTATTCTGTAGGGCGGAGGTACTTCCCCAGTCGGACTGCTCAATTGGGCGGTAATACTGCCGTGTCCTACTCCCTAACGTACCGCCGTGTCCTACCCCCTAATATACCGCCGTGTCCTACCCCCTAAGGTTTTGTGTCCATTGCGGGCAAACAAACAAGAATTTATAAAAAATGGCAGAATTGATTATTTTAACCCAAAATATATACAGTGAACAGACACGAATACTTATCATTATCTTGGTATACTATTATATCCTTAACTTAAGACTCCCTTAAATAGGACCACCCTTGAAGTCTCCCATTTCCAACAAAGCGTGAATTAAAAAAGTCTGTCCATAATTTGTAGTTGTAACAAACATAGAATACACATAAGGGTGGCATGAACAAATTCTTTTTGAAGTTAGTTAAAAACGGTTAAACTATTTTTTTTTACTACTGTTCAAATGTCTACTTAGACAGTCCTGGGTTAAATTTCCAGGTCAAATGAAATGTCATGGGGCTTTTCTGGGAACTTTTTTTCCTTAGCATTATGGAATTCGGAAACGTTTAGATGGAATATATAAGGCTATAGACCCGCGTCTCGTTATTGCATGGGACTTATCTATACTATATATATATAATATTATAAAGAGTAAAGATTTGTATTTTTGTATGTAACGAATAAACTCAAAAAGTACTGGACCGATTTTAATAATTCTTTTTTTATTAGAAATTATTGTGGTATCCCGATATTCCCATGGGATCAGGATTTAGGCGGGTGAAATATTTGATAAAATGTGGTCACTAATATACCGCTGCCTGCCTTTCTGAGGCATACTTAAGAAACTTGGTTAGATATATACACTAACAGGATCGACAGCAAGACTGTTGCACTCCTGGCATTGCACACATCCAAATGCCATGGTTACCATTAACCCTCAAGTGGGCCGTGTGCTTGTCTGCCATCTAAATGGTATAAAAAACCACCCAACCAAAAAAGAACTCTGACAATGAACAATGAACCATGACTCTTAAGAACTGTAGAAAACCTCGGAAGTTGGTCTTAATCTGCTCTCGGAAACCGTGTATTCATTCACATCACAGATTTTGTTCTGGTGGCCGAAGACTACACATTGGTTCGTTCTGTTTACTATTTCACCTTTTCCTCGCTATCCTCTCCTCGCCCTACTTCTTTAGTTCCAAAGCACGAATGATACCGCATAATTGCAAGTGTTCATGGGCCACAGCAACTTTTTAGCTTACCAGAACCATCAGAGATACGAGTATGTGCCTGCTTCCAACGATTATAAATGAAATCACATTTCTACCTGATTTTATAGTCATCAGATTGTAGAGTTAATCTTCAAACATACGTGTTAAATTATTACTAAATTAAATGTCGTCGTACACGAACAGCTCAATTCAAATTTGTTAAAAACTTTTTGCTCTCAAACGACGAATGATAACAATTTAACAATTCACATAACAAAACTCGGCGACAAACAGTAACACCTATTATCCATCGCTTAGCACTCCTGTTACCATTCATATTTTACGAAGTGAACACACAAACATGTAAACACTCTAATATTCATTTCCTTAGCCGCCTAAGAGCCGCCATTCTTGTCTTAAGGGGCATGAGAGCGTAAACAATTTGAGATTGTGCCTTCTACCTAAACGGAAGCTTCTACTGAGTGGACTTTTCAATTTTGCCGAGTGCCAGGAATTTATGCTGGGAAACATCGTAGTGTTTTCTTTTCATTTAGAAAAGAGCATTCGCATTCGTACTCTGTATACGGGTACTTGGTGCTATTAAAAGCGTTTGTTATCGTTTTGCGTTATAAATCAAATGTTTAATGATTGATAATGTATGTTTCAATGTTGATAAAACATCTTACATGTTTATTTAGTTCATTATGTTATGTTTAAGTTGCCTACGATTATTAAACGATGTGGGATGGTTAAAGATGTACTGACTAAGATAGAGAAAGGGATTCTTAGATGGTACAAATGAGATACGATAAACAAAAAACTATTTATACTGATGGCACTTGGTGGAATTTATCGTTATATTTAAAAAAAATGTTATTATAAATTTTAGAGGATGTTGTAAGGCAAAACCGGTCATGTCTTATAAATATTAAAAGTAATGTGGAAAAGTACAAGTGAGTTATCAATATGTGTATAAACAAAAGATTTGAGAGGTAAGGTTAATTATATCCAGCAATGTTCAATCTAGGCGTACTTAGTACGTTCATCAGATCTAAGACGTTCTAAGGACATGCCTGGTCAGGAGTACCCACAACTACCTTTCAATTATGAAAAAAGAAGAAGGGAAAGATGTGTCGAAGGATGTTTTCTGTATACCATAAGGGAAAATAAACGTGATTTTATATTAATTATGACTTTCAAAAATATACGTTGTCCGAATTGGACAGTTACAACGAGTTGTCGCTGCAAGTTTAATGCGGTTTTATGACCGCATAATTCTAATACGAACTACTGCTAACAGATAGTTCAAGCGAGTGACGTCACGTGCATGCTCGTCCATTTGCATGTATAATGGTTATACGATTACATTTGAGCAGTCGTGGAATGGCTGTGACGTTGTCTTTGCAATCGAGAGGTTTTTGTATGTAATAACTTCGCTGTAGAAAATAAATAATTATGGAAGGTAGACTTGATCTTTTCTTCTTTGTCTGCATCCAAAGCTTAATCCCGACTGCACTTTGGAGTCAAGGATCCCCTGTTCTATTTCTCCTATATCTAGTTAAGTTGAGTTTTGTGGGCGTGATTGCTGCTTGAAGCTTACACCGGAGTTTCTTTCGTCAATCAGTAGATTATATCGGCCGAAATGCTTGGGTGCCAAAATTAAGGCCCGATACATTCAGATAAATATTTTACAGTCAAAATTATAAATGCCAACCCTAGTACAGTCAGAATCATATCGATCTTGACGATCAAAGTACTCAAAAAGTTTCCTTCTGTTCCTGTTGACTGATTGTTCTGATATTCGGTACACATTTTTAGTTCGGACAATAATACAATTTAAGTATTAAGATCATTTTGAGACTTGGTTGTCATGATCTGACGCTGACTGTACAGTAGAAGAGAATCGGTAACTAAAATAAAAGTTGGTCAAAGTCTGTTGGCTACATCAATTTATTTTAACTAGGGATTACACTCATGCGTTGCCAATCTATTCCCTTTAGGGAGCTCAGACAACCAGCTGACGTAAACATAATGCTATACAAATATCATTAAACTATGGTATTATGTAAGATATAGACATTTAGTCAGTCTGAGGTTTAAAACTCGAACGGAAAATGTCTTTATGCTCTAATAACGACTTCAAAATTCTTCTAGAGTAGCTAGAATACAATCTTACACTAACCTACCCTGGATGTTCGAATATTTGGATATTTGTTTCTCAAGTACGCTCAAACGGGTGAACGGATGTAGTTAAAATTTTATACAGACAACGATTATTATTGTCATTATCATACATACATTCATAATCGCAAACTTTCACATTTGTAAATATACATATATTTACAAATCACTATCGGACTTTTATGCTTCCCGATTCCGAAAGTTCCCGGGATAGCCCATGTTATAGCTTGTTACATAGGTTACCCACCAGTGAAAATTCCATTAAAATCGGTCCAGTCGTCTCAGAGATTAGCCGGAACAAACAGTCAGACAAATATTGTAAAAAAATATTTTGGCGTTTGTATCGTGTATGCATGTAGTAAAAAGCGGTTACTTCAATTTTACAAATAGATACTACGATTGTACTTATATTTATACATTTATTGCTTATAATTTCGTACCTTTTCAGAGTTAGATTGTCATTAAATATTATTTACTTAAAAACCATGACTAGCGCTGCGACTGACATAAAGTCCTGTACCATCGCTCTTTGATAAAAACCAAGATCAAGTTTTTTTTACCACTTGGTTGACAGACAAGCACACGGCCCACCTGATGGAAAATAGTTACCGTGGCCTATGGACGTGTGCAACGCAAAGGGAGTCACACTCGCGCTGCCAACCCTGCTTTTTTTTTTTTTTTTTTAACGTGCGCAAAATCCACTCGGATACCTACCCACCGGAGCCGGTGGAGGAGGTTATGTCGGACTCGAACCGACTAAAACGCACGCCGCCTGTGGGTCGTTTTGGTTGCCGAAGGTGAGGTTGACAGGCATAGCCCTCGCACCCCGGCCGACTCAGGGCCATCTCTCACGATCTGGCCCTCTTCTCGGGTGTGGGGACTACAGAGTCCCCAACTCGCCACGCGCGCCGCCGCCGCGGCCTGCTTCTGCCAGGGTGACAGGCGGCTTCACCTGTCACACCCAGGCCGGCGCTCATGGGGGGCGGAGGTCGTTCATCGACCTCCGACGCCCGAGTTGCCGTCGTACGCGGGCAGCTTGTTTTGCGATCCTTCGTCGCTCCCGCTGCCGCTCCCGCCCCGCCTCCTCCTTCACGAGCATTACTTGCTCGCAGAAGGAGGCGCCGTCCGCCCACGCATCCGCGCAGCGAACCATCGCCGCGAGCAAGGTGGAGAGCGTGAGAACCCTCACTCCCAGGGCCGCCACAAGCTCCCGCCTCGGCGTCTCCCACGCCGGACACTCGGTGAGTGTGTGCGGACCTGAGTCCTCGCTCGCGTCGCAGTGATGGCACTCGGACGTTGACTCTTTCTGCATCCGACGCAGATACTTTCCGAAGTATCCGTGCTCGGTGATCATCTGCGTCAGACGGTACGAGAGGCTGCCGTGTGGCCTCTCTAGCCACTCCCCCATGATGGGTCTTACCGCCGTTACTACGGCGTGCCCTGCGCCTGGTCGCCCAAGTCGTATCTCCCATTCCGCCACCATTTCCCTGTGGAGCCGGGATCTCACGGCCCGAATTTCTTCGGGCTCGGGATCGTGACCCCGCTCCCGCGCCGCCTTTCGGAACCGGTATAGCGCCGAAAGGCATCTCGCTTCCAGGATCCATGGTGGCGATCCGGCGAGGATACTCGCCGCGTTGAATGATATCGTGCGGTACCCCCTTATGATGCGGCACGCCAACTTCCGCTGCGGACGCTGCAGCAGGAGCATGTGCCGATCACTCAGGGTGTCCGCCCACACGGGACACCCGTACAGGGCCATGGACCGCACGACACCCGCGTAGAGTCTCCTGCAGGAGTCCTCCGGGCCCCTCAGGTTGGGCAGTAGCCGCGCCAGAGCGTTGGCTGTGCCCACCAATTTGGGACCCAGACTTCGGAAGTGCTTCCCGAAGTCCCACCGGCCGTCGAGCACGAGCCCCAGATATTTCATCTGGGGCTTGATGCCGATGAGAGTGCCTCCCACTGTGAAAAAAAATAAATAAACCGGCTATAATCTAGACGACTTCACAGCCCGTTTAAATGTAAATTCTTATAATTATATTTACGGGCATTAACTCGTGTTAATACCCGTAAATATAATTATAAGAATTATTTATATAAGAAACGCTTTATGATCAGGTCTGATGTTCGTACATCAAACCTGATCATAAAGCGTTTCGAGTATAGACCACTAATCGCAATCGCAGTATAACTAGCTGATTGGTGTATGTTGAATCCACCGTGATTTTACATATAGGTACAACTCTAACAATGTCCCAATTTTCAAAGTAAAAGGACAAACATTCTGGTTCTACAACATGATCATATTAATTTCAGTTAATAAAATTCGTCATGATATTATATACATGTGCATGTTAAGTTTAGTTTTACTATAATTAATTTAACCTAACATAAATATTTACCGAACAAGCTGTCGAGTTGGTCCCTACGCACCTCTAACCTACATAATTAATTATTACAAAATATATCTCCAAACCACACTTTGTTATAACACAAATGTAAATAATTCTCATAAAATTCAGTCGCACTTAACAGTACGTACAGAAATTGCAGAACTGGGGGCTGAATATTGCATTTGAAAACGCGATGTTCCCATCTCATGTAGAATGCTTGCAGAAATCGTTAGAACCAAGATGCGTTCGTACGAGAAACCAAGATTGCCTACGATTATGTGAACGATGCAAGAAAGGCTGAGTCAAATGGAGTGTACAATTTGAATGAGTGCGTCTTGTCTTGTTTGAACAACGACGCAATGCAATGCACACTCCATTTCGACTTGATATGAAACGGTTCTTAGCTCATGAAAGGCGCTTTTCGAAACATCTCAAGGCTCTTTTTTTAGTTGAAAGCGAAGAGATTGAATAACAAAGTCTGGCTTTGATTTGTTTCACGCTAAAGCTTTTTGTTTTTCTTTTTATAATTTATTTTCGTAGTAAATGTTAGCAATGTTTTGAGTTATAATTATTTACTACTAGCTGATGCCCGCAGATTCGCCCGCGTAAAATTTTGATACCGTTCCTGCATCTCATGTTAACCCATTTTTAGGATAAGAATAGTAAGTAGCCCCATATGTTAGTCCAGAGTATGATCTATCCCTGTAACAAATTTTCCGTTCAGCTGATTGAATAATAAACATCCAAACGTCTTCACAAAGCAGCGGTCAGCAGCGCTAGTGTGACTCTTCTGGTGTTACACTCGTCTACAGGCCACGGTGACCACTTTTCCATCAGGACCGTGTGCTTGTCTGCCACCTAAGTAGTATAAAAATAATTGTAGGATTAGTAGGCTTATCGTAGGATAAGCCAACATTTTAGTTTATAAAAGCAAATTTTTTAATGCTGATTAAATTAAGTCTCTTCCAAACATAGGCATCCAACAAAATAGACTTAATTTTATCAGCATTAAAAAATTTGCTTTTATAAACTAAAATGTTGGTTATAAAAATATTATATAATATATTATATAATATTTATTTAGTACATGTATCTGTATTTGTATGTCAGTATTTATGTTGATAATTTTTTGTGTAAAGCCGTATATTAATTTTATTTTACTTACTTTTCTCTCTCTCTTTTGTTTTAATACACTATCTATTTAAGTTTAGTCGGTAACTACACCATATCTTTTGTTTTTATAACATTACTGTTCATCCCAAGGTTGCCTGGAAGAAATCGCTTCAGCGATAAGGCCGCCCATTGTACATTGAACTGTATACATGCTACCTACTTGTCCTACTGTAAATCTGTTGGTGTACAATAAAGAATTATCTATCTATCTATTATCTATCTTTAAAATTTGTCATAAATAATAAAACAATAACAAGTGGTACAGCTATTGCAAATGCATTCAATGATTATTTTACTAACAGAAATATAGAGAGTAGGTACAATTTAATTAGTACAACTGAGGAAACGTAAATGACAATAATATAAGCAATCCGCCGCGTGGTTCCCGACACCGCCGCGTGGTTCCCGGTCGAGAAGAATATGTGCCACCCCATCACTTCCCATGCGGTGTTGTACAAGGCGACTAAGGGGTACAAGGCGACTAAGCGATTAAGGGGCTGTTTAACACCAGACAGATATATACAGTCCAGACTCAGCTTTAGTTGCATTGCTCGAGTCAACAATAGTGCCCGGAAGATGGCAATAGGCTCACTCCCTATTACGTGGGACTGAATTCAATGATTGGTGAAATGTGGGTGTTAATTCACCTCTGCCTAACCCTCCAGGGATAAAGACGTGATTATATGTATGTTTGTATGTATAAGAAATGTAATTTCAGGAATTCTTCAAGGTAGTATGTCAAGGTGGTAAATGAATGTAATGCACGATATTCATTAATTGTACTACAATGACAATATAAATAATAATATACTAAATAATTTTGTACAACGCCTGTGTGCCAACTACTTATTCCCAAACAACGAATCATAGCTGATATCATTACTTTATGTACAGCCGATGTACCTATGGTTGATAATGAACATAATTTGAATTTGAATAATAATGTCTGCTATGATGTTCCAGGTTATTTACCAAGAAGCTGTAATAATAATGTACCCCAATTCAAGTCATAGCTAATATTAAAATTTTATTCTTATTTTTGGTGTGGGAAAATTCCTTGGTGTCCATAGAATGTAAATAATAAGACTGTGTATTCAGAAGCACACCATAGAGTGTTGCAACATAACATAATATGAACTCACGCCTATATCCCCGAAGGGGTAGGCAGAGGTGATAGCACCCATTATCGCCAGTTTATGTTTAGGTCCCGATGTAATAGGTGGCGAGTCTATTGCCATTACCCGGGCACTTATAAACCTTCGATAAGTACACACATAAATTCGAAAAGGATCAAAAAGTCATTGGTGTGTACCATGGTAAAACCAGGGATCGAACCCGAGACCTCGTCTCAGCAGTCCATTACCCATACCACTAGGCTATCGTGCTACCGGTGTAGAGTATTGTGTCGTAAATTAATACGTTAAATTAATTTCCCAACGCGTGGAATATTTGGTTCCTATTTAAAAAGCCTACCAATCCCATGCGCATCCGATTCCCAGTGTCAACACTGTTTATTCCATCCGTTGTACCAATGAGTGGAATGTGTGCTTTGCGGATATACTGTGTCGCGTCTCGTTAACTGATTCGATTGTGTCCTGTTCTATACCTATATGTACTTTGCTCAATATGTACTTTGCTCAATCGATGTAGATATCCAGTGAGTGATGTTTGCATTGCATATATTGTTTTAATTGCACAATACTGAGCTATGAAGAATTGCGTTCGGGAATTAAGTTGTATTTCTCTTTGGGAAGCTTTTATTGTAGTGTAAATTTTCGTACATTTTAATTTTTTTTTATATCACTTAGGTGGCAGACAAGCACACGGCCCACCTGATGGGAAGTGGTTACCGTGGCCTATGGACTCGTGCAACACCAGGAGCGTCACACTCGCGCTGCCGACCTTGAAGAAATCTCCTAATGCCCCTTTTGAAGAACCCCATATTGTAGGCGCATGGGAAGACCGCAGCAGGGAGGTCACGCACCAAGGCCACGCACACTCAAGCTGTGGAAAGCTTGAGTGTGCGTGGGATGAAGTTTCTTTCATACCGCACAGTGCGTACCGTCTCAGGTTGCAATGTGTGGGGATGAACTCCCTGCCTACGGCGAGCGGTGCGATGATAGAATGTTACTGTGGGCATCATGTCAGATAATTCACCTGAGCACAAACCGTGTTGTACAGGCGGTAGAACACACACAGCGAAGAAAAGTCCCTCCTAAAGCGGAGAGGTTCCACTTCACCTGCGAGTATGGGATTGTCAACCAGCCTCAACGCCCGTTTTTGCACCGAGTCGAATGGGTCAAGCTGATAAGCAGGCGCTCCAGCAAAAAGGTGACAGCAGTACTCCATGTGATAAAGAAGGAGTCTCTGCCCCGCAGTGAAGTACTGCCTCGCCCTGTTGAGCACACCAAGTTTCTTTGATGCTAACTTAACCTTGTCCTTCAAATGACTGCGGTACTGGACATCCCTGGAGATGTCGACACCAAGGATCCCGATACTCGAGGCAATGGTAAGCGGTGTGCCCAGGAATTGCGGCGCCACAATAAATGGGATTTTCTTAGCGGTGAATACACACACTTGTGTCTTAGTGGGGTTGAATTGGACTAGGACTACTAATTGTCTTTGAGTATGTGAGAATAAGAGCTTTTTTAGTTTATATTTTTTTCTATAATAATAATCATTATTGTCCAAGTAAAATCATTATATAATTCAGGAAAAATGAAGCTTTGAGCTTGCATAGAGCTGAAGTCTTATTAAACACATAATACAAGAAATATCAAAAATCCTCATCGATTGGACTTGTACATTTTTTATTCTAGGTCAATGGTCCAAATTATTGTATTCTCGTATTTTTCTCATAATCAGTAAGTGATATCGCAAAAGTACGTAGGACGAAGTTGTAGATCATGTTACATATGTACAGTGCACAAGTCCAATCGATGGAGACTTTTAATATTTCTTGTATTATGTTGTCTAAGATCCCAAATAAGTATCAGCTCTTTGAGAATTTATGCAAGTTTACCATTTTATTACTTCTATTTTGACTGGACTATAAATTTCCCTTACGTTTTTAAGGACAGAATTATTTTCTCAGTGTATTTTTAGACTAAAAGTTTATAAAATAGTTGAAATATAAGACGTTCATTGTTCATCTACAATGATGATAGTAAATTCTAATTCCTAATTAAAATATATTATAAATACAATAAATAAATAAGTAATAGCTTGTAGATTGAACCATTGTAAATAACTGAAAACAAGGTTGTTGTGAAAACAAGCTTTACTCAATGTTGAGTTTTCTTCCACCAAACCTTAAAGTGATAGAAGGAAAATAAAAGATATTGATAGAGGGCAGAGCTAATTCTACAGCAAGTGCTTTATACTTTACAAGTGTATTAGAAATAAGGGAGTTGTATTAAAAAAGCTGACTAATAAATGAATATGAATACTAAACACAATTCTAAACGTAAACGCATTAATTAATTCACTTAGCCTATTTCACGTAAATCTCCGTTGCAAACCCCTCATTCCGACGCGTAGACGTCAGATAATGATATTCAGCTGACAACGCACAACTCACACGTAATATAACCGTGGATAATATAAAATTTACTGAACACATCCCATTTCAACACTCGCGAGCGAAGACGTTATAATAAATATTTCACACTTTATTGCTACGCTTATTTGACGACGGGGAGGCCTAATGACCAATTTAACGCTTATGAAGTGCAAATTCTCTGTCATACTGTGAAACGAGACATTATAATACCCAATTTCAGCTTCAGAAAGAATACAAATGGGTAACGCACCTGTGAGACGCCTCCGCCTTCGTTTTTTAGACGAATATTTTTTAATTTCATCTTTCCGATAACTGTAAGCTACTTCAAAGTTATTAAATTTAATAAAAAGTTGACAATGAGTTCAGATATCACTTTTGTGATTATAATATTCTTGGTAAGTATTTACGTAGTTTGAAAAGAATGAGAATTCTTGTTGAAGGTGAAAAATGATATTTTCGATTATATTAAAATTGATTTTGTATTCAATACCTCTGTAGCGTAGCGGTAGTGAACGTGGCTGCTACGCCGGAGGCCTCGGATTCGATCCCCATTCGGTGCAAATATTTGTACCGAATGTGTGTCGATAAGCACGTTAAGCTGCCGGTCCCGGTTGCCATGCGAAATCTATGGCAGTCGTCACGCGAGCCTTCAAAAGTCCGACTAGTCTAACTACAGAATTTTGATATCGCCTATTGGTTGTGGAGGTCACATTAGGTACTGTGCAGTCACTTCACGGAAAATATCGAAGTTCACCCGCATCTTAGTTAGACTAGAAAACCGACTCCAAATTGCGTTGGGAAACGGCTCAAAGAATGATGATGAGGTGTATGATAATAATATCAATTGAATAGATACGTGTTTATCAATATTTCTTTTATTTCTTCTTTATCTAAGCTAATAAGTAACTTTTCTAGCTTAGCTTGGCTTTTGTTATGAATGGCTACACATTGAGTTATATGATTTGGTACATAGAACTCAATGTGGCTACATGTCGATAGTGTTATGGCCGAAGTTTAAACCCCCAACTTCTCAGCGCCAAGTCAGATGTATTAGTCACAACCGCCACCGCTTCAAACAATCATTCACATACATAATTAGTTAGACTTCAAAAATTCTTCGTAACGGTTTTAACTACTCTATATCTATAACCAAAAACTACATTTTTCTCAAAGCTCCTGGTGTGCGCTCAACTAATTTGAACTGTTAGTGTACAAACTTCCGGCCGGAAGATCGTTGCTGTTGTTCTGAGTCAGTTAAAGTGATATGTTCATAATATTGTTGAGTATGCTTTGTACACATAAAGTGAAACAATGTATGAATTCATCAGTGACGTATGAACCGTTTTTTAGGAAGGAATTTAGTGATTCAGGTGTAGACCGTTGATTGATTACGCTTAGTGGAACATTTTTCACTAAGATATTGAATAAGACGCTTTGCACTTTTCCACTATATTTGATTTTTAAAACTGACCGGTTTCGCCTTTTGCGTTTCGATTGGCGGTTATAGTTATATTTTTAAATACTACAATTTAACAATATTAAAGATAAAATATAGCAAAAAGTTCAAGGTGTCTTATTCAACAAAACGCATAAATTAAAACAAACTCACAGTAGGTACTGTTACGAGATCACTATCATATAATAAGTTTCATACCCCTTTCGGGTGTAAACCGACTTCAAAAACTAAAAACTATAAAATAAAACAATCAAGACAAGATAAATATTACTGAATTTACAGATTTACTCCTCTGTTAGAAACTGGTGCCTACTTTGTCTGTTTTGCCCGAACCATTATAATGCAATCAATTGAAATAATATGGCCTCCAGAGTCCAAGGTGCAGTACCCATGATATTTATATGCAGCTACCTGTGGGTTATATCAAACCTAATTCAAAAATAATTTTTAAACCGGTTCATAAACGACAGAAATATCGAAGAGCATAGAGAAGATTTTTATTTTAAAACGTACATATATTTTTATAAAACTACTTGTTCAAACTATGTATTGTGTAATTGTTATGGAACCGAACGGCAACTATTTTTGCATTGAACAATAAATATTCATCTAAATATCAAAGTAGTACCAATCGAATTGAGAACTTCTTCCTATTTGGAAGTCAGTTAAAAAAGTTACTATATTTTCGTCTTATTTTATGTCAATATAAAATTCAATCCTGTAGTGTATACAAGATTGTCGACGGTATGAAAAATACTTACCGAGCTACTCTCTAACATGACAGCAGTATCGTGAGACAGAAAGGCAAAGTGAAGATATGGGTAGCTCGTGGGTCACAGTTAAACCCGATTACAGTGTGTAATCGGCTTAGTGGCCAAATGCCGAGTTTTACGATCCTGCCGTCCTAATAGCTAAAATAGCACTACTAAATACGAATATTAGTAGGCCTATCAATTTTACAAATAGGTGGATATTTCGTAATTGAGCATGACAGTTGCGCATTGGGCTAGACCTATGTCCAGAAGTGGACGACATAGATGGATTTGACTTCAAACAAATTGATTGATTGACAAGACAGTCATATATGTGTACTAGCGACCCGCCCCGGCTTCGCACGGGTGCAATGCTGATGCTAAATACACTACAGTACCACCGCAAACGCTACGTCCCGCAATTTTTAAATCTGTAATATCTTCGAAAATATTTTTTAAATCATATGCTGTAAAGCGCCATATAGATCTACGTGGTAATCATGATATTGAATTGTAGCTTATATGACACGTTTGTCGGTTTACCATAGCAGTGCCATATATTGATTATTTACTCAATCCAGTCGAAAAGTATCGACATCTGTTAGAATCTTTTGGAGTTAACAGGTAATTGTGACTGTCAATTAATTATAGACCAATAATTTGCAATAAAATAAAATTGCGACTATAATTAAAGATCTAAGCTATCCTATCTCTTAAGTTGGTCCAGACAGCTCAAGGTGTGCCAATTTAATTTAAAATCGGTTACGTAGTTTAGGAGTCCATTGCGGACAAACATCGTGACAGGAGATTTATATATATTAAGATATTATCATTATCTTAGAGTTACCGCCTATACAACGGTTTGTGCTCAGATGAATTGTTTGATATGATGCCCAAAGCAACATTCAATCATCGCACCGCTCGCCGTAGGCAGGGAATTCATCTATACACATTGCAACCTGAGACGGTGCGCACTGTGCGGTATCAAAGAAACTTTATCCCTCGCACACGCAAGCTGTGGTATGAAATCCCTGCTGTGGTTTTACCATTCGCCTACAATATGAGATTCTTCAAAAGGGGCTTTAGAAGGTCGGGTCGGCAGCGCGAGTGTGACGCCCCTGCACACGTCCAGCGGCCACGGTAACCCCTTCCCGTGTGCTTGTCTGCCATTTTGGCAAGTAATGTATATACCTATACCATGATCACATTTATTCCCGTTAACATTATTATGTACTTAATTTGTTATTTCGACATAAGTCTGTTATCCTGGTATCAAATGAACGATGTTAGAAAGTTAAGAACCAAGCGGTCTGATGACGTTTTTCTTTGCTGTACCAGCACGCCCGGTTTTCTTTTTCTTACAGTTCTAGGTGAAAACACATCTTACGAAATCGTTAAGGTAGGAACCGCTATTGTAGGGACAGCATCTGTAATGACAACCACTATTCTTGGGATTACATCGCAGCGTTCCATTTGTCAATAATTTGACGATATTTTTTATTTTTACCACTTAAGTGGCAGACAAGCACACGGCCCACTTTATGAAAAGTTTCTACCTTGGCCTATGGACGTGTGCAAAACCAAGGAAGTCACACTCGCGCTGCCAACTCTGTAAGCATACAAAGTTTCTGTGCCTTCAGCGTAAAAGACAAAACAGGACAAACAGCTTTTGGTCTCCCCACTGACAGCACAAAAACTCACCCGTGAGCTCTGGCTACCCTACTCACCGCTGGGAACACAACACAAGGTTATTATGGCCGCGGTATTCTATATGGTGAAGGTGGACTGCTCAATTGGATATACCGTCGTGTCCTACCTCCTAAAGACATTGCGACACGAGCGAGGACTCGGGGCCGCACACGCTCACCGAGTGTCCGGCGTGGGAGCCGCCGAGGCAGGAGCTTGTATTATTAATCTGTTTATTCGTCTACCTACATATTATACTGACTCATATAAGCAGAGTATTATCAGTAAATAATATTAACGTTTCCACGAATTCACATATGAAGTCAGTAAATATAATTTCCTTATCTCATTTTATAAATTCGTCGCACACAAGTTCCCACAAGGTTGTCTACAGACTTGAATAAGTATTACTAATTGGTACTTGAGTTTGTATTATAAAATGTTTACAGGTAACGCAAACAATTTTCGAGAGCACTTCAAATTGAAGTTATGAAAATATTAATACAGTGATTGATGGTACTTGGTAGAATTTATTGTTACACATATTGATAACACACTTAAACTTCTTCCACAATATTTGTTTCGAATCTGAGTTTCTCCTTATTCTTACAAATAAATGAATCTTATCTTATGTTACAGGATTCTCAAAGGTTTAACATTGCAATGTCACAATAAAGGAAATACAAGTGTTCTATCAATATGTATACATACATATTATAATCACACCTTTATCCACAAAGGGGTTGACAGAGGTGAATTAACACCCTCATTTCACTAATCATTTTATTCAGTCCCACGCAATAAGGGGTAGATCCTATTGCCGTATTCCGGCCACTATTGTTGACTCGAGTCATGCATCAGGCTGAGTCTGGGCTGTACACAATATCTGTCTAGTGTTAAATAATCCTATGAGATAGGGAGGCCCAAATTCTACTCTCCCGGGAACCATGCAGCCTCAATATGTGTAATGAAAATAGCTGAACAATCATTGTACATGTCTTGATTCATATCATGTTTATATTAAAGTTATAGAGTGATAGAATATAGAGAAACACTCTAGAGTCACGAAGAGAGTGAAGTTGGGGACTTTGTGGTCCCCACAACTGAGGATGGCCTGATCGGGAGAGATGTCTGACAACCTCACCTTCGGTATCAAAAAAAAAGCCACAAAGAGTACACGATTTTTATGAGCTCTAATTTTAGTAAATTTCAGAACGTTCATTTGAGAAGGATGTAACATCTTAATGTTTGCATACAGTTTTTTTTATATCTAAATGAATCTAAGCTTAAAAACTGATACGAAGGGATTTATTGCAGTACATTTGCACCTAAATAAATTAAAAACTAATTTAATTCCCATCTTATTTCAAACGAGCAGTCCACCCAACTATAGATACCATATCATAATGGTAATTAATAATCTTGTGTCATAGTTATTCAAACAACTCACGTAGGTACCTTTCATACAGGTACCCATTTTCGTTTGGTAATAACACCCAAACACGATAATCTTAAATAAAGGTTACCATATCTTCTATAATATAAAAATAAATCGCTGAATGTGTTGCTAAGCGCAAATCTCGAGAGCAGCATCTGAGTTAATTATATATTTAGAATATTCCTCGAAGTACGAGGATGGTTTTTAGAGACAGAAAAAATAAAAAAATGGCGTAAAAAGTCTAAAAAACTACACTTTTATTTACAAATACTCGTAATAATACTTAAAAGTAAATTTAAACTTTAATACAATACCATGAAGTTTAAGTGTTAGTGGAGAGGCCCCGGGAAAGAAAAGCAATTCTGTCAGTCTGTCTGTCTGAACATTGGAACACTGGATTATGCGAGGGAATTTTTGCACAGTAAAAAAAGAAATAGGAAGTATTATTCCCGTACAAGTAGTAGAGACTACCTATAAACTTGTAACGCTATTAGTAATAATATTACGTATTTTGTATAAATATATTCTAATATTGTAAATCTGTAACGTATAATATATATCTATTTGAATGTGTTAATCTCCGGAACTATCAGTCCGATTAAGATTAGCTTGTTTATTATTTATTCAATACGCTAAGATCCGTGAACGGACCACAATAGAAAATTGAAATAAAATGTTTTTAATTTTAAGCAGCGGGGTACGAGAAACCATGAGATAATGAAGTGACATTATGTGCAATGGATAAAGTTACATTATAATATAATTTAAAGACTAAAGCAAAGCTGATTCTTACCTAACATGATTTGAATACGTATTTGTACAATATAGTTCAAATTCCATAAAGCACATTACTACTTATCGACCACCTATCTACATTTACTAGTATTAACTATCATGGCCGGTCGGACTTCGGGAAGCACTTCCGAAGTCTGGGCCCCAAATTGGTGGGCACAGCCAACGCTCTGGCGCGGCTATTGCCTAACCTGAGGGGCCCGAAGGACTCCTGCAGGAGACTCTACGCGGGTGTCGTGCGGTCCATGGTCCTGTACGGGTGTCCCGTGTGGGCGGACACCCTGAATGATCGGCACATGCCCCTGCTGCAGCGTCCGCAGCAGAAGTTGGCGTGCCGCATCATAAGGGGGTACCGCACGATATCCTTCAACGCGGCGAGTATCCTCGCCGGATCGCCACCATGGATCCTGGAAGCGAGATGCCTTTCGGCGCTATACCGGTTCCGAAAGGCGTCGCGGGAGCGGGGTCACGATCCCGAGCCCGAAGAAATTCGGGCCGTGAGATCCCGGCTCCACAGGGAAATGGTGGCGGAATGGGAGCTACGACTTAGGCGACCAGGCGCAGGGCGCGCCGTTGTAGCGGCGGTAAGACCCATCATGGGGGAGTGGCTAGAGAGGCCACACGGCAGCCTCTCGTACCGACTGACACAGATGATCACAGAGCACGGGTGCTTCGGAAAGTATCTGCGTCGGATGGAGAAAGAGCGAACGTCCGAGTGCCATCACTGCGACGCGAGCGAGGACTCAGGTCCGCACACGCTCACCGAGTGTCCGGCGTGGGTCACGCCGAGGCGGGAGCTTGTGGCGGCCCTGGGAGTGAGAGTTCTCACGCTCTCCACCTTGCTCGCGGCGATGGTCCGCTGCGCGGATGCGTGGGCGGCCGGGGCCTCCTTCTGCGAGCAAGTAATGCTCGTGAAGGAGGAGGCGGGGCGGGAGCGGCAGCGGGAGCGACGAAGGATCGCAAGCCAAGCTGCCCGTGTACGAAGGCAACTCGGGCGTCGGAGGTCGATGAACGACCTCCGCCCCCCATGAGCGCCGGCCTGGGGGTGACAGGTGGAGCCGCCTGTCACCCTGGCAGAAGCAGGCCGCGGCGGTGGCGCGTCTGGCGCGCCTCCCCGTTTCCGGGGTCGAGTTGGGGACTCTGTAGTCCCCACACCCGAGAAGAGGGCCAGATCGTGAGAGATGGCCCTGGGTCGGCCGGGGTGCGAGGGATATGCCTGTCAACCTCACCTTCGGCAGCCAAAACAACCCACAGGCGGCGTGCGTTTTAGTCGGTTCGAGTCCGACATAACCTCCTCCACCGGCTCCGGTGGGGAGGTATCCGTGGGGATTTTGCGCACGTAAAAAAAAAAAAGTATTAACTATCATTGCCAAAATGGCACAAACAAAAGTGACACAATTTTTTTAGTCCGTATTATGACTATAGTCTGAATTGTATAAGTGAGGACCTGTAATTGGCTGCATGTAACTAAATTCAATCATTATACCTTTGTTATTGCTGTTGGTCTGCCAAACAAATACTAAAAAAAGTATTTAAAAAATACCAACAGCTAACAGCTATCTTCTTCCGGAACACATAAAATAGCTTCCAACAACATCATTTCATTCGCTCGGATCATAAGCGTGCGTTTGACTTTCTTTTTTTTCCCAAAAAACATTAGTTTGATCCATCTATGTGTTTCTAGATCAACATCATCTGAGCAACTCCCAGTTGATCTTAGGAAATATGTGCCGGGGGATTTTACCATCACAATTGTAAATATATTTTTTAAACTAGGACACGCCAACTTCTCTTCACCTCGTCTGATGTAATGAGTATGAGATAAGTAATGTTACAATGGTGGCACTCAGCTTGGCGGCCTCATCAGATGCTTTATCACGTCCCTCTTAAAGGTTTACATTTAGTTCAATGAGTATATATAGCAAACCTTGTACCTTAATTGTCTTTTACGGAATTCAATGATTGGTCAAATGGGCTGTTAATTAACCTCTGCCTAACTCTCCGACGATAATGGCGTGATTATATGTATGTAGGTTTTCACAAATTTCTTTTTTGTTACATAGTAACAAGTTGCTAAACACTAACACGCAATTATAAATAATTTTTAAATTGGAATATCAATCTAAAATAATTAAATTGTAATCACTCTCGTAAATTGACAGCCTTATTGGCATGGCGGTATGCAGTAGTGAACGCGGATTATACGCAGGAGCTTCGGCTTTTATCCCCTCTCAGTGCAAATATTTGTTTAATAAATAATAAATAAATAAATATTCCACGACATTCTACACAACGCTATCTAGACCCTTGGTAAACATTGCTTAACTAGCTTATGTTATGAAATCCAGAATGCGGATAAATATACTTAGACACTTTTTTTTGTAAATACATACATATTATACCTGCAAATAAACATATTCATGCATACAAATATTTGCACTGAGCGGGAATCGAACCCGCGCCCCCTGCATAGCAGTCGAATGCTCTACCGCTATGCATAAATATGGGTATTTGCATTGGTCTGGTCGCTAACCGGTTGGTCCTGGTTGCCATACGAACATCTATGGCAATCATTACGGATAGTTGGAGCCCTCAAAAGTTTATTACAGAACTTCGATAACGCTAATTGGTTGTGGAGGTCATAATATATGGCAGGCGTTTCAAAATATCGAAGTTCAGCCGCATCTTAGTTAGAGTAGGAAACCGACCCCAACTAAGTTGGGAAAAGGGAATCATGATAATGTTAATCTCCAGAAGATAAGATTAAATATTTAAATATTTCTATTAGCCACACTAGCCTAGTAGCATGGGTAATGGAATGCTGAGGCGAGGTCCTGGGTTCGTTCTCAGGTTTTACCATGGCACACACCAATGACTTTTTGATGCTTTTCGAAGTCATGTGTGGATTTATCGCAGGTTTACAAGTGCCCGGTTAATGGCAATAGGCTCGCCACTTATTACATTGGGACCTAAACATAAACTAGCGAAATGTGGGTGCTAGCACCTATGTCTACCCCTTCGGGGATATAGGCGTGAGTTTATATTATGCTATATTTCTATTTTGTATCATATCATCAAAAACAAAATTTTATCTCTATTAACCATGTTCCATTATTTCATAAAATTCCATACAAAAACCAACTGAAAAAGCACTTAAACCGAGTTAACAGTAGCAACATTTTGTGGCCCAGTACGAAATCTTATTCCAAGTAGCCGGTCATGTCCTATCGCGATTAGGCCCTGATAAAAGGGTGGAGGGATCTCATTTCCGTCAGCGCGGACTTGTGTCTGACCCGCTGAAGGAAATAACGTTACATTTCCCACTTTATTCTCTTGAATTTATAAACGGTTTCACGAGATGAAATTAAAAAAATCTTATTTCGTAAATGTAGTGAACATATTTTTTCTGTTCGCTGTTTTGTTTGACGGATTTCATTTGTTTTAATTTATTTAATGGAAACTTATTTAATGGATGAATAATATCTTTGGAGATAAAGAGAGACTATATAAATTGATAAGGAGGAAGGACACGGCGGTATTTCCGCCCGATTGAGCAGTCCGACTGGGGTAGTACCTCCGCCCTACAGAATACCGCGGCTATAATAACTTCGTGTTGTGTTCCCAGCGGTGAGTAGGGTAGCCAGAGCTCACTGGAGAATTTGTGCTGTCAGTGGGAAGACTAAAGGCTTCTACTGACGGCACAGAAACTCTGTACATACAGGGTTGGCAGCGTGACTGTGACTCCTCTGGTGTTACAGACGTCCATAGGTTACGGTAACCACTTTCCATCAGGTGGGCCATGTGCTTGTCTGCCAACTAAGTGGTATAAAAAAAAATGAAATTAATAATTATTTCTGTTCGATTATTTCATTCTTGCTGGAAAAAGCATAAGGTCTACGACATGCAAAATGAACCCCTAATCAATCAATCAATTAGCCCACCGCAGTCTACTGCTGGATATAGGCCTCTACCAATGTACGACACTTTTTCCGATCCTCTGCCTCCACATCCAGTCTGTCTCAGCCACACAGAATTAACGCCCACATTTCACCAATCATTATATTTGGACCTACGTTATAGTATTGTAGACTCGAGCCATGCATCTCGAGCAAGGTCTAGGCAGTTTGATGTGTTTAAAATATACTAATAGCCCTATCCCTTACTCGCCTTGTACGAAACTGCGTGGAAAGAAATCGGGTGGTCCAAATTCTACTCTATCGGAAACCACACGCATGGAAAGTAATTTATGTTTACCTTGAATATAATCTGTATTCGATAAATATATATTGTTTGATTCAGATTTTGTATCATATCGACAAACAAAATAAAAGTTTTAGGTTATGCCTTATAAGACTAGTCATTTGATGGTGAAAATCGAGTCAAAATCGATCAATTTTAGAGATTATCCGAAGTAAACAGAAACACAAAATATAAATACAGTCATAAAAAGCCGTTTTATGTTACAAATATTTAAATTCTATTTATTTGCACCCATGACATCCAAGGCAGTGTTTCCATGTTGTAATAAATACGAGAATGGTGTTAATTTCATAACAGTGAGATCGTATTAATAAAATATAGATATATAGATAATTTGATTCTTTATTGTACACCAATAGATTTACAGTGGAACTAGTACGTAGTACGTGTACTGTTTAATGTACAATGAACGGCCTTATCGCTAGGAACAATCTCTTCCAGGGATCCATGCCAATATGTGATATCATACATGCAAGATATTTGGTGTAGTTAGCAAATAAACTAGAAATAATTTATTTAAACAAAAAGAACATAAAGAAAAGTACAAATAATATAATGTTAACGTTTACGTCTTAATTAGACGAAAACGTCTTTTGAGCAGCTGATATGTACAACATAATATTCATACCATCCATCATAAAACAATTTGAAGTGATGAAGACATCACTTTAAGATGCAAGATTAGTGCGCACATTTCAATTTGTAATTACAACCATGATAGTGTCTTGGAGGGCACGTTATGCTGTCGGCCTCAGTTGTTATATGAACATCTACGGCAGTTGTATTAACCGCAATATTTCGATATTGCCAATGGGTTTTGGAGGTCAAAATCAATTTCAACTCCATTGTCAATTTCACCTTCGACAACCGAAAATGACCCGCAGTCGTCATGCGTTTTAGTCGGTTCGATGTTAGTTCGATGGGAGAGGTAATCTCATACACATTACCTCTCCCATCGGCTCCGGTGGTCGGGGTATCTGTGGGGATTTTTCGCGCGTATAAAACCTATTTTTATATATTTTTTATTTCTATACTAATATTAAAAATGAGAAAGTAACTCTTTGTCTGTTACACTTTCACGCTTAAACCACTGAACCGATTTCGATGAAATAAAGTGCAGTGGTATATTTCACCTTGGGGAAGGACATAGAAGAGCCGTTTTTGTCAGCCGACATACACGCGGGTTGAGCAGCGGGTAATAGCTATTATAGTATAAATCACTTTTTATCATCAGCAAGTGCTATTTTAGTAATACAATTTTAAGGTCGCCGTCTTCAATCACATGCAAAGAGAATCTCTGTATGAACCTTTCCTTCCACTTTCGGATCACGTATAGCATCATTCAACCACTATATCATGTTTAAAGATTAAACAGGCGCGTGGATTCCAATATTCCAACGTCAAAAACTCCAAACGGATCAAAAACAATCACCCAATACTTCTATATTACACCGAAACAAATAGGTACAGTATAACTTTCAATACACTCACTCATGTCTGCAACATTTTTTAGCAGCTGATATGTACAACATAATATTCATACCATCCATCATAAAACTATTTGAAGTGATTAAGACATCACTTTAAGATGCAAGATTAGTGCGCACATTTCAATTTGTAATTTACAACCATGATAGTGTCTTGGAGGGCACGTTATGCTGTCGGTCTCAGTTGTTATATGAACATCTACGGCAGTTGTATTAATCACAATATTTCGATATTGCCAATGGGTTTTGGAGGTCAAATGGCAGTCGCTTCATGGAAAATATCAAAACTCATTTAACTAAATTAACCGGTAATTAATGTGAGGAGCTCTTCAATTACGGTATTTCATGCATTATAAATAAATACAGGCAACTTTAATATACTGAACGTGTACAGTGAATATTCATAAATATATAGTAATCGACTTTGTACACGACTGTACACCATATACAAATGGTTATTTCTTTATTGTTTCCGCTATAAAAAGTACAATCTGATTTATTTACGCTAAGGAGTAAGTGGTGGTGTCCGGTGAGTGGTAATTGTAATAATGTATGCAATTAAAACTTTTGTCGATGATGTAACATTCCAGAAAAATACTTGAACTTTTCTGTTTGTGAGTAATATTAGTAAGTTAATCAATATAAACTTATAATTACTGAAACGACAACAAGAAATATTTAAAGCTTTAATAAAGATTATTTTGATTTCTTATAATCAATTTAAAATTAAAAACTTCAAAATTCTTTTATGTAAAGGAAGAGGCAGTTTTTCCGCCCAATTGAGCAGTCCAACTGGGGAAGTACCTCCGCTCTCCAGAATGCCGCGGCTATAATAACTTCGTGTGGTGTTCCCAGCGGTGACTAGGGTAGCCAGAGCTCACTGGAGAATTTGTGCTGTCAGTGGGAAGACTAAAGGCTTGTCCTGCTTTGTCTTCTACACTGACGGCACAGAAACTCTGTATTTACAGGGTTGGCAGCGCGACTGTGACTCCTCTGATTTTACTTTCCATCAGGTGTGGCCGTGTGCTTGTCTGCCACCTAAGTGGTATAAAAAAAAGAGTCATATGTTTCAGGAAAGATTATTTCCAGGATAATCTTTACCTTCTAAAGTCTTCCAATGAAGAAGAAAGAAAGAAACTGATATTATACTCATGCATTGGTAATAACCCAGGTAACAAATATGTCTACAGATACTAGAGACTGTGAAGATAAACGTAATTCTTATTTACTTTACATCAGTATTCCTTAAGAAAAAATTAAAGAAACGAAGTTTATAATTAACTTCAAAAGATGAATTAATAGTGTACGAATTTTAAAGACATGAAATATTGGTTGCCACACAAAAAGAAAATAAAAATAATCCTCCGGGGCTGTCCGTTATTGAAATCTGTTACTCAATTTTCGAGTTTTGCTTTTTGGATCTTGAAGAATTTGAATTCTGAATATAGAAATCTGAACTCGACAGCCTCCGTGGCGTGGCGGTAGTGAACGCAGCCGCTACGCAGGCGGCGCGAGTTCAATCCCCGATCAGTGCAAATATTTGTATGAATGAATATAGGTATTTGTATTGGTCTGGTCATGCCTCAGACAAGACGTTAAAGCATCGGTCCCGGTTGCTATACGAATATTATGGGCAGCCGTTACGGGTAGTTAGAGCCTTAAAAGTCCAACGACTGGTCTAGCTGCAATGCTTTGATATCGCCTTTGGGTTGTGGAGCTCATATGGCAGTCGCTTCGCTTCACAGAAGTTTAGCCAAATCTGCTGTTAGACTGGTAACGCTAACCCGAGACTCAGAGGTTAAAGCTTCGGATGCGACTGGAATTAACGTTAAGATGAGGAGAGAAATCTGAACTTATATATTATGTTATCATCATGCATAGATAAGGATGAAAAGATAATGTGATTATAGTATATATATATATAGTATTTTGAGGAGGTAGGACACGGCGGTATTCAAAGTCAAAGTCAAAGTCAAAGTCTTTATTTGCATTCATGTGTTGTGTAGTACAGGTCTAAGCGACAATTTGGGTTACAACATGAAGCCCTGTTGGGGCACAGCAAATTTATAAAGCAAACAAAAAATATATATTTAAATTTAAAATTTACAATTTAGAAATACATGCGATACAATATAATTATTTATTTACTATTATAATTATTTTATAGACTTTATATAATATTATAGAAATATTATAGTTACAGCATTACATTACATTACATTACATTACAATGTCAATTTAAAGAATTTTATGTCAACAATTTGAATTTAAATTTTTCGCCCACTTTATTGTACAGTCAAAATCAGATCGTGTTTGTCGTCAAAGAATTCCTGCAGAGTGTAGTAGCATTTTTGTGATAGGTACTCCTGCAACTTGTTCCTGAATTTATGTTCACTCTCCAAATCTCTTAATGGCTGCGGTATTTTGTTGAATACTTTTATGGACATTATATATGGGCCTGAGTGGCACATAGATAGGCTACAGGTTGGTAGCGCTAGTCTGTCTCTGTGCCTTAGGTTACGGGGTTGGCTGTAGTGGTCTTTATTACAAGTATATAACGACCTATGCTTTCTGACGAAAGTACATAGTTCCATTAAATATCTCTCAATCTCATTTAACATAAGGATGTCAAAGTCAAGATGTCAAGTTCCTTAAAATGTGGTCTACAACTTTCCCTGCAGCCTATGTTTGCTAGTATCCGTATACATTTTTTCTGGAGCCTAAACAATACTTTCCGCCCAATTGAGCAGTCCGACTGGGGAAGTACCTCCGCCCTACAGAATACCGCGGTTATAATAACTTCGTGTTGTGTTCCCGGCGGTGAGTAGGGTAGCCAGAGCTCACTGGAGAGTTTTTGTGCTGTCAGTGGGATGACCAAAGGCTTGTCCTGCTTTTTCCTTTACACTGACGGCACAAAATCTCTGTTCTTACATGGTCGGTAGCACGGATGTGACTCCACTGGTGTTACACACGTTCATAGGTCATGGTAACCGCTTTCCATCAGGTGGGCCGTGTGCTTGCCTGCCACCTAAGTTGTATAAAAAAAAGTATATGTGAATGAATATAGTATACCTTTAATATCTACCTACAGTGCGAGGGATATGCCTGTGTGCAAGGGATATACCTGTCAATTTCACCTTCGACAACCATAATGACCCGCAGTCGTCATGCGTTTTAGTCGGTTCGATGTTAGTTCGATGGGAGAGGTAATCTCATACACATTACCTCTCCCATCGGCTCCGGTGGTCGAGGTATCTGTGGGGATTTTTCGCGCGTATAAAACCTATTTTTATATATTTTTTATTTCTATACTAATATTTAAAATGAGAAAGTAACTCTTTGTCTGTTACACTTCCACGCTTAAACCACTGAACCGATTTCGATGAAATAAAGTACAGTGGTATATTTCACCTTGGGGAAGGACATAGGTGAGCCGTTTTTGTCAGCCGACATACACGCGGGTTGAGCAGCGGGTAATAGCTATTATAGTATAAATCACTTTTTATCATCAGCAAGTGCTATTTTAGTAATACAATTTTAAGGTCGCCGTCTTCAATCACATGCAAAGAGAATCTCTGTATGAACCTTTCCTTCCACTTTCGGATCACGTATAGCATCATTCAACCACTATATCATGTTTAAAGATTAAACAGGCGCGTGGATTCCAATATTCCAACGTCAAAAACTCCAAACGGATCAAAAACAATCACCCAATACTTCTATATTACACCGAAACAAATAGGTACAGTATAACTTTCAATACACTCACTCATGTCTGCAACATTTTTTAGCAGCTGATATGTACAACATAATATTCATACCATCCATCATAAAACTATTTGAAGTGATTAAGACATCACTTTAAGATGCAAGATTAGTGCGCACATTTCAATTTGTAATTTACAACCATGATAGTGTCTTGGAGGGCACGTTATGCTGTCGGTCTCAGTTGTTATATGAACATCTACGGCAGTTGTATTAATCACAATATTTCGATATTGCCAATGGGTTTTGGAGGTCAAATGGCAGTCGCTTCATGGAAAATATCAAAACTCATTTAACTAAATTAACCGGTAATTAATGTGAGGAGCTCTTCAATTACGGTATTTCATGCATTATAAATAAATACAGGCAACTTTAATATACTGAACGTGTACAGTGAATATTCATAAATATATAGTAATCGACTTTGTACACGACTGTACACCATATACAAATGGTTATTTCTTTATTGTTTCCGCTATAAAAAGTACAATCTGATTTATTTACGCTAAGGAGTAAGTGGTGGTGTCCGGTGAGTGGTAATTGTAATAATGTATGCAATTAAAACTTTTGTCGATGATGTAACATTCCAGAAAAATACTTGAACTTTTCTGTTTGTGAGTAATATTAGTAAGTTAATCAATATAAACTTATAATTACTGAAACGACAACAAGAAATATTTAAAGCTTTAATAAAGATTATTTTGATTTCTTATAATCAATTTAAAATTAAAAACTTCAAAATTCTTTTATGTAAAGGAAGAGGCAGTTTTTCCGCCCAATTGAGCAGTCCAACTGGGGAAGTACCTCCGCTCTCCAGAATGCCGCGGCTATAATAACTTCGTGTGGTGTTCCCAGCGGTGACTAGGGTAGCCAGAGCTCACTGGAGAATTTGTGCTGTCAGTGGGAAGACTAAAGGCTTGTCCTGCTTTGTCTTCTACACTGACGGCACAGAAACTCTGTATTTACAGGGTTGGCAGCGCGACTGTGACTCCTCTGATTTTACTTTCCATCAGGTGTGGCCGTGTGCTTGTCTGCCACCTAAGTGGTATAAAAAAAAGAGTCATATGTTTCAGGAAAGATTATTTCCAGGATAATCTTTACCTTCTAAAGTCTTCCAATGAAGAAGAAAGAAAGAAACTGATATTATACTCATGCATTGGTAATAACCCAGGTAACAAATATGTCTACAGATACTAGAGACTGTGAAGATAAACGTAATTCTTATTTACTTTACATCAGTATTCCTTAAGAAAAAATTAAAGAAACGAAGTTTATAATTAACTTCAAAAGATGAATTAATAGTGTACGAATTTTAAAGACATGAAATATTGGTTGCCACACAAAAAGAAAATAAAAATAATCCTCCGGGGCTGTCCGTTATTGAAATCTGTTACTCAATTTTCGAGTTTTGCTTTTTGGATCTTGAAGAATTTGAATTCTGAATATAGAAATCTGAACTCGACAGCCTCCGTGGCGTGGCGGTAGTGAACGCAGCCGCTACGCAGGCGGCGCGAGTTCAATCCCCGATCAGTGCAAATATTTGTATGAATGAATATAGGTATTTGTATTGGTCTGGTCATGCCTCAGACAAGACGTTAAAGCATCGGTCCCGGTTGCTATACGAATATTATGGGCAGCCGTTACGGGTAGTTAGAGCCTTAAAAGTCCAACGACTGGTCTAGCTGCAATGCTTTGATATCGCCTTTGGGTTGTGGAGCTCATATGGCAGTCGCTTCGCTTCACAGAAGTTTAGCCAAATCTGCTGTTAGACTGGTAACGCTAACCCGAGACTCAGAGGTTAAAGCTTCGGATGCGACTGGAATTAACGTTAAGATGAGGAGAGAAATCTGAACTTATATATTATGTTATCATCATGCATAGATAAGGATGAAAAGATAATGTGATTATAGTATATATATATATAGTATTTTGAGGAGGTAGGACACGGCGGTATTCAAAGTCAAAGTCAAAGTCAAAGTCTTTATTTGCATTCATGTGTTGTGTAGTACAGGTCTAAGCGACAATTTGGGTTACAACATGAAGCCCTGTTGGGGCACAGCAAATTTATAAAGCAAACAAAAAATATATATTTAAATTTAAAATTTACAATTTAGAAATACATGCGATACAATATAATTATTTATTTACTATTATAATTATTTTATAGACTTTATATAATATTATAGAAATATTATAGTTACAGCATTACATTACATTACATTACATTACAATGTCAATTTAAAGAATTTTATGTCAACAATTTGAATTTAAATTTTTCGCCCACTTTATTGTACAGTCAAAATCAGATCGTGTTTGTCGTCAAAGAATTCCTGCAGAGTGTAGTAGCATTTTTGTGATAGGTACTCCTGCAACTTGTTCCTGAATTTATGTTCACTCTCCAAATCTCTTAATGGCTGCGGTATTTTGTTGAATACTTTTATGGACATTATATATGGGCCTGAGTGGCACATAGATAGGCTACAGGTTGGTAGCGCTAGTCTGTCTCTGTGCCTTAGGTTACGGGGTTGGCTGTAGTGGTCTTTATTACAAGTATATAACGACCTATGCTTTCTGACGAAAGTACATAGTTCCATTAAATATCTCTCAATCTCATTTAACATAAGGATGTCAAAGTCAAGATGTCAAGTTCCTTAAAATGTGGTCTACAACTTTCCCTGCAGCCTATGTTTGCTAGTATCCGTATACATTTTTTCTGGAGCCTAAACAATACTTTCCGCCCAATTGAGCAGTCCGACTGGGGAAGTACCTCCGCCCTACAGAATACCGCGGTTATAATAACTTCGTGTTGTGTTCCCGGCGGTGAGTAGGGTAGCCAGAGCTCACTGGAGAGTTTTTGTGCTGTCAGTGGGATGACCAAAGGCTTGTCCTGCTTTTTCCTTTACACTGACGGCACAAAATCTCTGTTCTTACATGGTCGGTAGCACGGATGTGACTCCACTGGTGTTACACACGTTCATAGGTCATGGTAACCGCTTTCCATCAGGTGGGCCGTGTGCTTGCCTGCCACCTAAGTTGTATAAAAAAAAGTATATGTGAATGAATATAGTATACCTTTAATATCTACCTACAGTGCGAGGGATATGCCTGTGTGCAAGGGATATACCTGTCAATTTCACCTTCGACAACCATAATGACCCGCAGTCGTCATGCGTTTTAGTCGGTTCGATGTTAGTTCGATGGGAGAGGTAATCTCATACACATTACCTCTCCCATCGGCTCCGGTGGTCGAGGTATCTGTGGGGATTTTTCGCGCGTATAAAACCTATTTTTATATATTTTTTATTTCTATACTAATATTTAAAATGAGAAAGTAACTCTTTGTCTGTTACACTTCCACGCTTAAACCACTGAACCGATTTCGATGAAATAAAGTACAGTGGTATATTTCACCTTGGGGAAGGACATAGGTGAGCCGTTTTTGTCAGCCGACATACACGCGGGTTGAGCAGCGGGTAATAGCTATTATAGTATAAATCACTTTTTATCATCAGCAAGTGCTATTTTAGTAATACAATTTTAAGGTCGCCGTCTTCAATCACATGCAAAGAGAATCTCTGTATGAACCTTTCCTTCCACTTTCGGATCACGTATAGCATCATTCAACCACTATATCATGTTTAAAGATTAAACAGGCGCGTGGATTCCAATATTCCAACGTCAAAAACTCCAAACGGATCAAAAACAATCACCCAATACTTCTATATTACACCGAAACAAATAGGTACAGTATAACTTTCAATACACTCACTCATGTCTGCAACATTTTTTAGCAGCTGATATGTACAACATAATATTCATACCATCCATCATAAAACTATTTGAAGTGATTAAGACATCACTTTAAGATGCAAGATTAGTGCGCACATTTCAATTTGTAATTTACAACCATGATAGTGTCTTGGAGGGCACGTTATGCTGTCGGTCTCAGTTGTTATATGAACATCTACGGCAGTTGTATTAATCACAATATTTCGATATTGCCAATGGGTTTTGGAGGTCAAATGGCAGTCGCTTCATGGAAAATATCAAAACTCATTTAACTAAATTAACCGGTAATTAATGTGAGGAGCTCTTCAATTACGGTATTTCATGCATTATAAATAAATACAGGCAACTTTAATATACTGAACGTGTACAGTGAATATTCATAAATATATAGTAATCGACTTTGTACACGACTGTACACCATATACAAATGGTTATTTCTTTATTGTTTCCGCTATAAAAAGTACAATCTGATTTATTTACGCTAAGGAGTAAGTGGTGGTGTCCGGTGAGTGGTAATTGTAATAATGTATGCAATTAAAACTTTTGTCGACGATGTAACATTCCAGAAAAATACTTGAACTTTTCTGTTTGTGAGTAATATTAGTAAGTTAATCAATATAAACTTATAATTACTGAAACGACAACAAGAAATATTTAAAGCTTTAATAAAGATTATTTTGATTTCTTATAATCAATTTAAAATTAAAAACTTCAAAATTCTTTTTTAGGCAAGGAAGAGGCAGTTTTTCCGCCCAATTGAGCAGTCCAACTGGGGAAGTACCTCCGCTCTCCAGAATGCCGCGGCTATAATAACTTCGTGTGGTGTTCCCAGCGGTGACTAGGGTAGCCAGAGCTCACTGGAGAATTTGTGCTGTCAGTGGGAAGACTAAAGGCTTGTCCTGCTTTGTCTTCTACACTGACGGCACAGAAACTCTGTATTTACAGGGTTGGCAGCGCGACTGTGACTCCTCTGATTTTACTTTCCATCAGGTGTGGCCGTGTGCTTGTCTGCCACCTAAGTGGTATAAAAAAAAGAGTCTTATGTTTCAGGAAAGATTATTTCCAGGATAATCTTTACCTTCTAAAGTCTTCCAATGAAGAAGAAAGAAAGAAACTAATATATACTGATACATTAGTAATAACCCAGGTAACAAATATGTCTACAGATACTAGAGACTGTGAAGATAAACGTAATTCTTATTTACTTTACGTCAGTATTTCTGAAGAAAAAATTAAAGAAACGGAGTTTATAATTAACTTCAAAAGATTAATTCATAGTGTACGAATTTTTAATACTTGAAATATTGGTTGCCACACAAAAAGAAAATAAAAATAATCCTCCGGGGCTGTCCGTTATTGAAATCTGTTACTCAATTTTTGAGTTTTGCTTTTTGGATCTTGAAGAATTTGAATTCCGAATATAAAAATCTGACTGCAGTTAGACTGGTAACGCTGACCCCAGACTCAGAGGTTAAAGCTTCGGATGCGACTGGAATTAACGTTAAGATGAGGAGAGAAATCTGAACTTATATGTTATCAACATGCATTGATAAGGATGAAAAGATAATGTGATTATAGTATATATATAGTATTTTGAGGAGGTAGGACACGGCGGTATTTCCGCCCAATTGAGCAGTCCGACTGGGGAAGTACCTCCGCCCGCCCTACAGAATACCGCGGTTATAATAACTTCGTGTTGTGTTCCCTGCGGTGAGTAGGGTAGCCAGAGCTCACTGGGTGCGGGTGAGTCTTGTGCTGTCAGTGGGATGACCAAAGGCTTGTCCTGCTTTGTCCTCTACACTGACAGCACAAAATCTCTGTTCTTACAGGGTCGGCAGCACGGATGTGACTCCACTGGTGTTACACACGTTCTTAGGTCATGGTAACCACTTTCCATCAGGTGGGCTGTGTGCTTGCCTGCCACCTAAGTTGTATAAAAAAAAAGTATATGTGAATGAATATATCTTTAATATCTACCTACAGTGCGAGGGATATGCCTGTGTGCAAGAGATATACCTGTCAATTTCACCTTCGACAACCGAAAATGACCCGCAGTCGTCATGCGTTTTAGTCGGATCGATGTCAGTTCGATGGGAGAGGTAATCTCATACACATTACCTCTCACATTGGCTCCGGTAGTTGGGGTATCCGTGGGGATATTTCGCGCGTAATAAAACCTATTTTTAAAAATTAATATTTCTATACTAATATTTAAAATGAGAAAGTAACTCTTTGTCTGTTACACTTTCACGCTTAAACCACTGAACCGATTTCGATGAAATTAAGTACATTTTAAGCAAATTTGACCTTGGAGAAGGACATAGGGAAGCCATTTTTGGCAGCCGACATACACGCAAATGAAACCGCGAGTAATAGCTATTATAATATAAATCACTTTTTATCATCAACAAGTGTTATTTTATTAATAATTTTTTGAGTTCGCTGTCTTCAATCACATGCAAAGAGAATCTCTGTATGAACCTTTCCTTCCACTTTCGGATCACGTATAGCGTCTTTCAAACACTGTATCATGTTTATAGATTAAACAGGCGCGTGGATTCCAATATTCCAACGTCAAAAACTCCAAACGGATCAAAAACAATCACCCAATACTTCTATATTACACCGAAACACACAACAACAAATACGAAGTGTTGTGTTCCCAGCGGTGAGTAGAGTAGCCAGAGCTCACTGGAGAATTTGTGCTGTCAGTTGGAAGACTAAGAGCTTTTCCTGCTTTGTCTTCTACTGACGGCACAGAAACTCTGTACTTACAGAGTTGGCAGCGCGACTGTGACTCCTCTGGTGTTACAGACGTCCATAGGTCACGGTAACCACTTTCCATCAGGTGGGCCGTGTGCTTGTCTGCCAACTAAGTGGTATAAAAAAAAAAAAAAACAAATAGCTACAGTATAACTTTCAATACACTCACTCATGTCTGCAACATTTTTTACACTCGTAAACATTGCAACCCCTAAAACGACCTAGTAAGGATCACGAATCGAGCCAAATGTTCTATAGGCCGATACAAACGGATTGTTTGCTTGTAATCTAAATCCCGCACAGGTGTATCGCTCACATTTGAATAAAAGAACGGTTTTTCTAGCCTTTACTTTGGGGTTAGAGGAACATTGAATATACGTCAATGTTTTATTTGTATATCATTTTTTTCTCATCTTGGTTGTTTGCTTTCATGCAGATCAATGTCAGATTTAGGAAATAATGCAGATTAATTTTGATTCTTGTTTGATTTAGAAATATACTACTACTATACTTATACGGGTTCATAGCATCACACAAGGTTCAGCAACACTTGCCATATCGGTCTTAGGATGGGTAACCATTCTTAAAACACTTTACACTTTTTCGTCCCTCGGAGAAGCACGTTAAGCTATCGGTACTTCTTCTTCTGTCGAGTCTACGGCATATCATGTCATATTTAATTTACCCAGTGTACAGTCACCCCGATTACGTTCTTAGAGGCACTCATGAGTTCCTCCGCTGTACATGTGTTTGGACAAGTAGCGCAAGTCAGCTGTTGGGTCATAGTCTGTGGCACTGCTCCGAATGGACACCGTGTGTCCGCTTTGTTCGAGAAACCCAACCTAATCCGAGCGACCTGTGTCTAAAGTCTATCGGACCTGGTTACCTTTAAATTTCATTCAATGCATCCGAGGTTGTATGTATTATATACAACCTCGGATGCATTGAATGAAGTTTTAAAGCATCAAATCGATTAGGATAGGAAAAAAATTAAATCTTTCAATAGTTTCAATAGTTTCAAATTCATTCAATAGTTTGGGTGGAGTCATCAAAATTCAATGTTGAAAAGAGATTATAATATCATTAATTGGTGCTGTTAGTTCGTACGGTTATCGACAGATAGCTCCCACCGACGCCGTAAGACTGATACATGGATTTGGATGATTTCAGGCAAGGTTCGGTAGTACAGTGGTCAGAGCATTCCTCCCGTAAGGGAAAGATCGCGGGTTCAAATCTCGCCTGTACTGATTCAATATCTTAATCGAACCTGAGATGCATATTTCATATGTAAAACGAAAACATCTTCCTGGGCAAGGAGTAAAAGTTTACTGACGGAGATTCTTACGACGGACTGACTACCGTAGAACACGGGCCTTAGAAAGTAAACAATTCCTAGATCTGAAATAATGCAACTTGAATACTGATCGCACAAACCCCTCATAGATGGACCGTACCAAATAGCGGTCCCACATTCTTTATTCATTATCCGAACATGTTCAATTAATGTAACATGTCTCAACACTTCTCTGGACCCTTGTCAATCAATGTCTATTTCGCGTGTCCTCACACCTCGGTCTGAATCGATTCTCATTTTGTTTGTTTCTTCGTAAAATAATTATTTTATAAATATTATATGTTGTGGAAAAACTTTTCTATCGTTCTGAATGATTCTACAGAATCCATCAATTCTAAAAGATAACTTGTTGACAATATGACTTCTGATATTTTAATAACCGATTCTAAAAGTAGAATTATGTAGAAAAAGTGTGTAGTAGTTTCTAAAATTATGGCATGACATTTCTTTACAGCCAATGCGCTGTGAGCATTTTCATAAGAACTACTTAAGATTTTCGTAATGTTGTCTTTATACGATAACCACTGAATGAGTGTTTTAGGTATGTTAAACATTATACAAACCGCGGTAGCCTAGTGGTATGGGTAATGGAGTGCTGAGACGAGGTCTCGGGTTCGATCCCAGGTTTTACCATGGCACACACCAATGACTTTTCGATGCTTTTCGAAGTTATGTGTGTATTTATCGCAGGTTTATAAGTGTCCGGTTAATGGCAATAGGCTCGCCACCTTGGGACCTAAACATAAACTGGCGAAATGTGGGTGCAAGCACCTCTGCCTACCCCTTCGGGGATATCGGCGTGAGTTTATGTTATATATTTACAAATGACTAGCTGTTGCACGCGGCTCCTCCCGCGTGGAATTCTGTACCCTTCACTACGCACCTTCTGTTCAGTTGATCCTCCTTCTCCAGCTTCGCTCGTGACATAATTTGCACCACCTTCGTTGCATCCCTTTTACTCATATGTAATGAAACTGGATTTATTGACATTTATGGTTACTACTACAGCTTTCTTGTATAGTAACGTGATGATGTATAGCTTTTGTGGCTCAGCGATAATGTAGATTTGTAATGGCAAAAGATTTTAGTCGGATATTTGATAGTAGCTTTAAAGTTTCTTAAATGATAAAATACCAATATTTTCACTCTATATTATTAGTATAGATGTATATTATTATATATATTATTAGTATATATTGTGTAAATAAGCAATGTGTATAAACAAATCAAATATATATAAATCTAAAAGGCAGTCTTTTAAAAGGTATTACGTAGATATAACTAAAATGCAAACAACATGAGAGTAAATAAAGGATAACTCACGACCGGGAATCTTTTCATACAATGCTGAAGGTCACTTAGAGGTCACGTTTAATACACTCCCCGAAATTTTGTATTACTCTCTGAGGAACGCTGCTTGGGTAGCATCACAGGTAACTACTTCATATACTTTGTATAGTTGTGGCCAAAATAATGCTCCTTCACAATATTCATTATTTACATGGTATTTTTTTTTAAGCGATAGAATACAAGGCGCACAAAATGAAATGTAACCGAGTGAATTAATTATCCCTTTGATCGTTCATTTTTTTATACAGACAAGCACACGGCCCACCTGATGGGAAATGGTTACCGTGGCCTATGGACGTATGCAACACCAGGGGTGTCACACTCGCGCTGTCGACCATTATGAAACCTTCTAATGCCCCTCTTAAAGAACCTCATATTGTAGGTGGCCCTCATAGGTAGATCCATTCGCACAGTCCCTTAGTTCCACTTCTGGGGAGTCCATAGTACGGTAACTTCGTAAGAAGACCTTTGTGCCAGATCCGATCGAAATTATCCCCAACCCGATTAATTCTTCTTCCCACACTTATTAGTTTAGTAAACAACATGTTCTATGTTGTAAATAACCACCCACGTTTATTAACTCTTTTCTAGTTTTATTTTACTTTCAGCATCTTAATTATTAATTTACATTTACTTTGTTAAATAGACTAAACATTTTAAGCGCTTATGTTATTTGTATAAAGTTATACGAACATTAAAAGTATTCAGTATAAACAGCTTCATATTATTCTAACAATAACAGCATTTTAGTTCATTAACATTCAACCTTTTATCTTCTACTCGGTTATGTAGACAAAACATAATTAACGAGGTTTTAACGCATACGTTATTTTATCAACGCTACATCACATTTAAAAATTCTAGAAAATCAGTTTACGTCTCCGCTTTAATCATCGTCAGTTAATTAAAACTAAGTTCAGATAAATCTTTAGTAGGTACACATTTTTGTCAAAACGAAATCATTGTACATCTACTAATCAACAGACGAGGCTCTGGCTCTGGATTTCCGCGCTGCCAACCCTGCAAGCATTGAAAGTTTCTGTGCCGTCAGCGTAAAAGACAAAACAGGACAAGCTTTTGGTCTTTCCACTGATAGCACAAAAACACTCCAGTGAGCTCTGGCTACCCTACTCACCGCCAGGAACACAAAACGAGGTTATTATGACCGCTGTATTCTGTAGGGTGGAGGTACTTCCCCAGTCGGACTGCTCAATTGGACGGAAATACCGTCGTGTCCTCCCTCCTAAAGGTAGGACATGAGCTACCTTTAGGACCGGGCAGGTAGACCGTTTCAGATTATGTCCGGGTGTATATAAAACCAGTAAGCCGATTCCATACTTTAAAGTGTGTAATGGATGCATGATGACTGATAACTTTTGATGAAGAATTAACTTATACACTTCTAAAATTTATTATTTATTCACAATTTAATCAAATTTATGGTACCACATTTCAGTACAACATTTGCGGATTTTATACTACACTGTACAGTCAGAGCTCATAAGTGCATTAGCACAACAAGGCTCAAAATGTTGTGGCGTGCGGCTGCCGCGCGCCGGGCGTTTACATATGTGTGTGTGTGTGTGTGTAATGTCTCAATGCAATACGACGCGACATGTCGTAGCGTAGACTAGGACAACAAAATATGAGTAGTTCGTGCTAGACAAAGATAACGATATATTTTTGTGTTATAGGTGTTTATGTTTTCATTACTGTATTATTCTTTACAACTGCTGTGAGTCATTAGATAGTATAACAGTAAATTAGCTGATAGTAAATTAGCTGATAGCTAAGTGGCAGAAGTAAGATACTATTGATTCACTGCGATTAGAGATACTTGTGGTTCGATTCCAGTCTATAACGATTTTTTATATTTATGACAAAAATATAATTTTATATATTGATAAAGTAATTTTGCATGAAGTTGGTTATTATTATTAGTTATTATTTATGTGATTAATTATGGGGTTATGAAAAGAAATGATACAAAATGTTTGATTCGTAAATTAATTTATTTCATTTTTACTATCTACCAACCTGCTCATTGTAAATTTTATTGAGGTCTATAGCTTAAGTATTCGTTTTCTCAAGGAAAAGAGGATTGAAACTTAACCTCAATCTTACAATCTTAAACTAACTTGTCCTATAGCCAGCACGTCCCCTTTTCACCAAATTCACAAAAACTACTTCTTACTTAACTGAGCTATTGAATATATTTTTTGTAATAAATGGAAAGATCATTAAGTAAGGTTTACTTACTTGTAAGTTATGTAACAAATGTATTCTTTCTTTACAGATTTAATATTTAGAACAACAAGATTACCTTTTTCCAAATACCTAATTAAGTATAATTAGTATTGTAGGCGGACAAAATATTAATAATTAATAATAGTTTTTGTGCTAACAATTATTAATATTTTGTATGTCCTCCGTTGTTCTCAATACAGCTGAGTAGACGTCGGCGCATGGATCCCACAACATTCTTGCAAATATCTGTCCCACGTAAATTGTCCCATCTTTGGACCATTATACCCCATATATTTTCTATTGGGTTTAAATCAGGGGATCGTGCTGACCAAGGAATAACGTTGACCTCTGCATGTTCCCTAAGCCATTCGAGAACTATGACACCACAGTGTATAGGACAATTGTCGTGCACAAAACTAAAGTTATTTAATTCATCTCGGGGAAAAACATTGCGCACTATTTAAAACGTCCACATAACTGCTGCTGTTTGCTCGCGGTGGAATAAACTCTAGTTCGCCTGGTCCTTGCGCGCTGATCCATCCCCACATATTAACACTTATTCTACCTGACTCCGTGTTAGCAACAATGTTACTGTCAGACCAGCGTGTATTGTTCCTACGCCACAACTGCATCCCTCCCTTCTGACAGGACTTAAAAGTTTTTTCGTCCGAGAATATGGTCGTTTCCCAGTTAAAATCAAGGTATTCCCGGGCAAAATGTAACCTTTCGTCTTTATGCCGTTGCGTTAAAAACGGTTTGATTGCTGGCGTCCGGTGATGCAGGCCTTCGGCATGGAGTACGCGACGAACAGTCATCAATAAAGTGTCAAACTCATTGGCCCATCGTCGTGTGGTTTCATACTCTGCCACCATATAGCTCCGCTGGTTGTGGTTAATCAACGGCGGCCTTCCACTTCTTGCACGAACCTTCAGGCTACCCTCGTCCTCAAACCTCTTCACCCAACGGCTCACAGTATTCCTCTAAAAAGAACGTTTTTACACATTAATGGTTATTAACATATTTAAAACACCAGACCTATTTGAATAATTATCCTACTAATATTATAAATGTGAAAGTTTGTGAGTATGGATGTTTGGATGTTTGTTACTCTTTCACGCAAAAACTACTGAATAGAATTTTAATGAAACTTTACAATAATATAGCTTATACCACAGAATAACACATAGGCCATGTTTGGTCGCGATAACCGATATCCACGCGGGCGGGGCCACGGGCAACAGCTAGTATGATATAAAAATGAAATGCCACAATAATATACTTACGGATAAGCCAGTTTCATTTGCTATTTCACTTATATTTAACCCATTTATATGTTAAGCCACAATATTAGCTTTGACTTCCATACTAATATTACTTGTAGACATGTTAAAATTAATATTGAATCGAATCACGGGAATAACAAGACTCATAACTAAGTCCACCAACCAACAACGTTATTTTATTTTCTCTAAGCCAGAAATTATTACATTTTATTTCAAATCTACCTTCATACTTTTTATATTTTATGTTGATCTTTGCTAAAGTTTATCATATAATAAATTCTACTTAAGAAACATAGTTTACTCATCAACCTGATATTAATTTAAATAAATGAAACACAAAAAGTGTAATTATACACAGATTGTAGGATTTGAACCATCAACCTTTGAATTGCCGTAAACCTCATGCTAGAACCACTCGGTCACAGGTTACTTAAGCTGTATAAACGAAATGATCGATAATATTCCTACGGAAGAACAATTTATGCGTGTGTGTAAATTGTCTTAAAAGATAAAGGTCACAAGGAGCGCTAGAATGTTGACGCTATAATTACGTAGGATTGCTACTGCACTTTTGAGTTCTACTGTACATTCAATATTATACATAAAATTTTATCAGGTACTTTTAACTGTAAAATCTACGAGCTCTTTTGAAAGTACAATTGCCACTTCCCAATAAACAGTCATTAAAAAGTTATTTTCGGAATACATTTCCGCAGAATCATTTTATATGGCCTCAAGTGTAAAAAGATGGTAAAATGAATGTCGCCTGTGGGACTATAAATCCTTAAATATTAAAAGTGGTATAGCAGTGACCATAGTCAGGGCATGGAATGAAGATATTCAACATGTTTGTTCTCTTTCAGGAAGGGTATGTATGTAGGATGTTGTGATTTATTTGAAAATATTGACATTTTATACCATTCAGATGGCAGATAACATAGCCTATGACGTGTGCAACACCATGTCACACTTGTGCTGCCGACCCTGTAAGAACAGACAGTTTCTGTACCGTCAGTGTAGAAGACAGAGCTGGACAAGCCTTTGATCTTCCAACTGACACCTTTCCAGTGAGCTCTGGCTAAATTACGCACCGCCGGGAACACAACCTGAGGTTATTATTGTGGCCGCGGTATTCTTTAGGGTGGAGGTATTTCCCCAGTTGGACTACTCAATTGGGATGGCAGTAACGCCGTGTCCTACCTCCTATTGTACTGTACTGTGCTACACACAGTACCTGCAGTAATTACGGTTTCACGTCAGTACTGGATGTAAACCTTGTCCCATATATGCATATTGATGCATTCAATAAAATGCTGTTATTTTAATGTTACAAACAGATATTTCAATTATCTTTGTTATTTTGAACCGTCTGGTCACATATTACCGGCTCCAGTTACATAGTAGACTAGAATTTCTCAAGTATACAACTACTAATTGAGTAAAGTGGCATGTTCAGCGAACTTCAGCGTTCCGTCAGTGTTTAATATTAGATTCTTGAGTCTAACTGTATTTGTAGTTAACAGAGAACAATCAAATTCTATTTACAATTATAGTACTGTTATCGTACAAAAGTTTGTAATGCAAGACGTGCTTATTTCATTGAATAATATTCAGTTTTTATGAAGTACAATTTATACGCTTTCATTGGTAACCTAAGTCAAAAGAAGTTGATGAAACGTCTCTGTTGAGGCTATGACTGTCTGCAATGCCTTTGAGCTCTATTTATTGCATTCCTAGTAGGCTTGGGTAGGCATTCTGCTATGAACAACTTTTTATATATTGAAAATTTAGGTCTGAATTCGGGTTAAACTATCTCTTCTTTTTAGTTAAAACCAATTCTATAGACAGAATCACATACATACATGTAATCACGACTTTATCCCCGGACGGTTAAGCAGAGGAGATCATTGTTTTCGGTCCCACGTAATAGGGGGTGAGCCTATTGCATTTTTCCGGGCCCTATTGTTGCCTCGAGCCATGCAACTGAGGCTGAAGTCTGGGCTGTATATATCTGTTTGATGGTAAACAGCCCTATGTCGCAGTCGCCTTGTACTTGTGTTGTTGGAAGAGATGGGGTGGTCCAAATTCTACTCTGCCAGCTAATCGGCAGAATTACAATATGATAAATCTTTTCTGTTTATTATTTGTTGTGTTTTTTTTTCAATATATTTGTTAGTCTGTGTTTAGCTGTTTATGTTCTAATCAAAAAGTATGAGCTGTTAAAAAATGTATCTCTCAATATATTTGTTTGAAATAAAACGTTTTAATATAACGTTGTAAATGTTGTTTGTGTGCATGTTTTTTTTGACTAATAAATAACAGAACTCTGAACTATTAGATAAAATAATTATGTATTTAGGATGATTATGCTTAGTCATGTCACTGGGAGTATTTTTTCGATAAAACAAATATCTTTGCCAAAATATATACACTTTTAATTATGATGAAATTGCCAAGATACGCCTAATATAATATTTAAATTTGGAAACATTGATATTGTTTCTTTTAAGCTAACAAAAAGTACTCCTGTAATTTCCTCTTCGAGGGTCCTCGAAAAAATATTTATGACTGTATGAAAAGTTGTGAATCAAAGAGGGCTCTTAGTGAATTAATTTTATTGCCTCCAAATCTCATCGTAAATGACTTCTGAAGAAAAACTTGAAAGTAAAATTTTTTTTTTTTCAACAGAGTTTAACAATTCGCAATTGAATTAAATTAAACTGCTAATATTTGATAAGGTATTCTGTAACAAATATTATTACAATTGAAATAAACTTTTTTTTATTATATAAATATACCTAACTGAATAGAAAACTATTGCCAAAGTGTTTAAACTAAAATAACTAAGTAAATAAAATTGTTGAAAAAACAACAATAAATCAATAAGAAATAATAAGTAGTCTCTAATAAAAGAAATATTAAGAACTCTACACTGACGGCACAAAATCTTTGTTCTTACAGGGTCGGCCGCACGGATGTGACTCCACTGGTGTTACACACGTTCATAGGTTAATGCTTTTCTGCCACCTAAGTTGTATAAAAAAAAGGTAATAATAAATAAAGTAGTAGGAAAATTATGAGTTACGTATTTCTGTTTTATTTTTAAATTTAATCACTTTGGCAAATATAAATTAATAATGTCGATTGATGGCGCTTAGTGAAACCTGCTAGACATATCGAGAATGCCATGAGGCGAAATCGATTAGGTGAAAAATAACATAGAGTTGAAAAGTACAAGTGTCTTTTTCAACAGAACACAAATATTTAAAAATATTGAAACAATTTACTAAAAGAATATCAGACCATTTAATATCCCCCAACACTATACTTCTTTTCATCCTGTTTAACTATTTATCCGTCGTATCCCATACTCCAACCTAACGTACATACATACAAAAAGAACATACATTTAACATACACCTATCTACCGCCACATATATTGTACTCAAATCGCGAGAGAAACGACGCCTTGGCGCACGGGAATTTTTTTTTATATAATCTATGGTTAGGTAACTTAACCTTGTCCACCGCCGTTGTAAGCCATATTATCCTCAAAAGCCACCCAAAAATGCTGACTACGCATATAGAGCACATTTTTAGTCCATGAATTAAGGCGGGAAGTATACCAGTTATTGATTCGCAGACTAATCATATAATCTCGTATAACTTGACCTGTGAAACTGAAATTTTGACAGGTTGACAGTTTATGCGTAATACACGTCAGCTAAAATTGAATACTTTCCGCCAGGAATGAAATAAAGGGGTATAAAGGTGATTGAAATTTTAAATGAATATTTCAATACGCTTTTGGAAGCATGAAATCTGATTTATATAAATACTCCGATAAGTTTTTTTTCTCAAGGTTGTGTCTTGGTTCAAATACGATTGAATTTTCATCGTTTGTGATGGACCTGCATCATATACGAGCAAGAACCGAGCGCTTTGGAGACTCTTTTCTTTGCCGCACCACCAAGACCTGGAATTCACTACAAGCTCACGTATTTCCGACTTCCTACAGTTCGTTAAGCGGGGCGTGAAAAAGCTTCTTTCCTACATAGGACAACACTTGCACGGTTTAGATGTCACCCTCACACTGTGCAGAATTGCAGAATACACGAGCTAGAACCAAGCGGTTCGAAGACTCTTTTCTTTGCCACACCTGGAATTCATTACCAGCACATGTATTTCCTTTTCCTACAATCCCGGGTCCTTTAAGTGGGGCGTGAAAAATAATGTGATGAGGCCGCCAAGCTGAGTGCCACCATTGTAACATTACTTAATATCTGTAAATGGTGACCTGAAACTTTGCCTTTTGCAGGCGAGATGAAGTCAAGTTGGTGTGTCCAGATAAAAAATCTGCTTCAATTAAATTTAAAGAGGTATACAACAGTCGCAGACGCTGTCAGCTTATGTGTTTCCTTCTTCCTACATGTCCGAGTCCCTAAAACGGCGCGTAAAAGAGCATATTTAATGAGGCCACCAAGCTGAGTGTCCCCGCTGTAACACGGTATATGTATGTATCTTATGGTGACCCTCTTTCCTGAGACATTGCCTTCAGCTTACCATCAGATGAGGTGACTTCTAATTGACGTATACAATATAAAGAAAACAGACAGTTTTTCCAGTAAAATCAATTATTGACTTTACTGGAAAAACTGTTAAGTAAAGTAACTATTATAGTTACTTTAGATACCTTTCGAAACATGTTGTTAGGTAAAACGCATTATCTAACATTAATTTAAATTCCCTCACAACCACACTTACAACCATGTAGTTTTAACATTCAAATTAAATTTCTTGCAGTAACCACATACTCAATGAGTTTTCATAGTATTTAAGAGCGTAAATCTGGATATTGAAACAATAAATCATTATCAATCACAAGACCCTTCAAACGCTAACGAATTTTGAGAAAACCAAAACGAGGTTTCCATTTTCATTGCGCAAGTAAAATTTCGCTCCTTATTTTTAACCGCGGCCATATTTTACGCGAAACGTCATTTATGCTAACATGAAAGCAATAAAGGTATATTAAAGCTGCGTAATACGTAGATAATGTGCGACATCAGTCATTCTGTCGTGTAAAACAACGGGAAAATTCAATCTGCTCCGTTTGTGCCCTCACCACGTCTCCGGCATTACGTCCGTTGTCTGTCGCACTATGGAAATGTGATATCAATAGAGTTGCAAGCTGTGGAATGAACTCCCATTTAATCCCCGCTGCTGAAACAGGCAGGAGTGGTTATACTTTTTTTTATATAGAACACGTCAATTAGACTTCGCCTTGCCTGATGGTAAGCTGAAGGCAAAGTCTCAGAAAAGAGGGTCACCATTACTAACACATACCATGTGACAATGGTGACACTCAGCTGGACAGCCTCATCAGATGCTTTTTCACGACCCGCTTAAAGGACATGTTGGCGGAAAGATATTTGTGTAAAACCACACGTCGTGTTTGCTCATCAGTTGCTAGAGGTGATATTGCCACGGGCATATCTTTCTCATGGAATGAACTCCCTGCTATAGTTTTTCCTAACGACTTCAATAAAGAATTCTTTAAGAAAGGCATTATAAGATTCCTACAGGGTCGGCAGCGCGAGTACAGCGCCCCTGGTTTTGCACACGTCCATAGGCCAAAGTACCACTTTCAATTAGATGGGCCTAGGATACGTCTGTTGGACAAAAAGCTGGCGATCCATTCGCATAGTCCCTAGGAGAGTCCATAGTATGGCAAACTCGTAAGAAGACCTCTGTGCCAGACCCGATCGAAAGCCTTCGCTGTATCGAGGCAGATCGCTAGTGCCTCACCCGGACGGTGCCACAAAACGTACTATCGGACGCTCAGTAGAAGGTGTGTCAAGAGCTGCGTATTAGCCTGGTAGTTCATTCCACAGGCGTTCGCCGTGACAGTAAAAACTCTATCGAAGAAGCCTGTAGAATGCTTTGGCATTTTCGATTAATCTCACCGAAAATCTTAAACACTTCTCATGCGTGTCGAATAGGAACTGAAAACGATCTTTTAAGTCGTAAGTAAAAAAGGAAATTACCCATGTATCATAAATTTTAAAAGAAACTGCAATGGTGTCCAAATTGTACATCTTTTGTTTCTACATTCAAATTTTCTCTTCATTAAAACTCTACTACGAACTTCTCGTATAATTAAATATATTTCTAGTACTGAAACACATTAGTTATTTTAAATTTATTAATAAACAACAACTCAGGTGCATCTCAAAAGTTTTAATATTTGAAATACACAGCGTATTGCAACATCCATCAATGCCTCGACACTGGAACGGTCAAATGCACTCACTGCAAACCTGATTGATTATTTTCTGGTACAAATTGTTCTGAAGAATAGCGGAAAACTTTGTTGTTAACGTGATCTCAATGGAATAAGGATCATTTCTTATTCAATGTAATATTCTAGCAAAATGAGTAGATATTGGAAGTGCAAAAGTATCTGTCTGTCTGTTACGTTTCTACCCCTAAAATACAAAACCGATTTTGATGAAATTTGGCACATAGATAGATTAGACCTTAGGGACATCAGTTCAGTTTGTATACATATACATTATGCTCACGTCTATTTCTCTCCGGGCTAGAAAGAGATAACAGCCCTCTATCAATCTATATTTCAAGAGCTTCCTCTACTATCATTAAAGTTTTCATGTAAGCCCACCGGTTTCGAGTATTTCTACTCTGTCTTTTTTTAAAACTTTATTGATTTGATCTTTAAATGTGCCGCAATGTCGAGCCAGGCAAAACTGGCTATTCGTTTGTGCCTTATAGAATTCAGTTCAGTATTAGTTTATTTTCCTATCCCCTCAATTCAAGTCTCTATTCTATTTTAGTCTACTTTTCCAAGATTAAAATTCTTTTGAAATTTCCAGACTAAATGCTTCAAACAGGCTGTACTAACAAATTTATAAACATCCCATCAAAGTAATACGGATCTTATTACATTTAACTAAATTTAATTTTCAAGAGTAGTCTATTATTACTAAGCCTCTTCGATGTTAGGTAAGAGGCTCTATTATTATTATACCTATTTAGCTTTAATTCACTAAATATTATTCAAAACTTACTACTTCGGGGGGCAAAGTTGTTCGCGTCCGTAGGAGCTACCTAACCACTTCCCTACACGTGTCCCCTGGGTGGTGCTAAAGAACAACATACGCCGAGTCGTAGGCGGCGGTCAACTAACCTACTAGGCAGGCCTAACGGCCTGCTCCTGTAGAGGTAGGAAATGACCTCTCCAAACCGTAAACTCGCGGTCATGTGTTGTGAGAACGGTGGTCTTGGCTTAATCGCCTGGGCCATGAGGAAGACAACCTCCATAATAAATTACCCCAATCCTAAGGTGGGAACCGCGCCGACATGATGAATGGCTGAGGGAACGCAGTCTCTAGCGCCAACCTCGGTGAACTGGCCACATCGTTGTATAGTGCCTTCTCACAGGAATGGGCGTTACCCTGTGAGTGACCAATAATTCGACCCTACTCGTGGGAACAATAATGAAGTCTAATAATCCCCCAAAAAACCCTCAACCACAACACAAACTGTTAACTCAGCAAGTATTCCACCCAAGCTTATTTAACAGACAACGATCGTCATCTCTCTCCGACATAGGAAGGTCAACACAAGGCAATGAAACGGATAATGCAGAGGAACCAAATGAAAAAAGTAACCAGCCGGAAGTAAGTTCAATGGAAGACACCCCCCAATATCCTGCTCCTCCACCATGGCAAAGGGTACCATCACCCAACGACAGAAGCAGAAAGAAAAGAAAACTCTGCAGCTCTCCGCCGGAGGCTCAGAGTACCGCCACGAAAAATCGGTTCAGCACCTTACCTCTAGACCCAGCTGATGAATCATCCGTCACCGTCCACGCGCGCTCTCTGCTCTTGCGACCACCCGGCTAACTACAAAGGGTGTGAAATATATAAAGAAATCCTTGCCCGACGAAATAAAAATTCTACCCCAAGGGAAACTCGACCCGCCCCAGCAACCTCAACTCTGCCTACTATCCCAATATGCTCTACCTCAACAATAACCGAAGGAACCGAAAAACCCACACACCAACGCACATACGCTGAAGTTACCGATGGCAAGAATACCCAATCAAATAAACAATCCTACAACAAGCTGGAAGATATCCTACTCAAACAAAGCGAGAAAATGGATCTCCTAATACAACAAATAGGCTCCTTAGTGAGTCTTATCACCACTCTCGTCTCTAAACTTACAAAATGACTTCCCTACTCATTGCTACTTGGAACATCAACGGCCTTGCCTCTAATAAAAACGAACTTGAGATGCTCATCAAATCCAATAAAATTGACGCTTGCCTTATTTCTGAATCGCATACTACAACAAGAAGCCGAATATGCATCCCAGGATATTCCGTGTATTTCACCTGCCATCCTGATGGTGGGGCCCATGCTGGCACCGCAATAGTAATCAAAAACAGTGTGAAGCATTGCCTCTTGGATTCCACAACGGCCCCCTATCTTCAAGCCACGACTGTAAGGGTGGAAGACCGATCGGGACCCCTTAATCTTTCTGCGGTATACTGTCCTCCACGCCACACCATAAAGGAGAAAATGTTTACTGACTTCTTCAAGACACTGGGCAACCGATTCATTGCTGGTGGTGATTGGAATGCCAAGCATTCATATTGGGGATCTAGACTAACAGTCACTAGAGGGCGTGAACTGAAAATGAGTATAGACGCAAATCACCTATTAGCTATGTCAACCGGGAGCCTACATATTGGCCCACGGACCGCAATAAAACACCTGATCTGCTAGACTTTTTTATCACAAAGGGTATCAGCGTACAGAACACCCTCATAAAGTCAAGTCTCGATGGTAGCTCTGACCACTCGCCTGTCTTACTAACAATTAGTCCAGGGGCCATACCCAGTGACACTCAGACTGACCATCTCCACAATCACAGAACTGATTGGAGATGCTTTCGGGAGTTCCTGGACTCAAACATAAACCTCAATGTCCCACTTAAAACCAAGGAGGAAGTGGATGACGCGTGTTTACACATCACAAACCTGATCCAAGTGGCGGCTTGGTCTAGTACTCCTGAACTGAAGAATCCATCGCATGGGGTACCGATCCCTCTTGTTGTCAAGAAGAAAATCGCTGAAAAACGTCGCCTTCGCAGAATTTGGCAGACGTCCCACAGGCGCGCGGATAAAACCAGATTAAACCGAGCAATCAAAGAACTCAAAGATCTTCTGGCTGATGCTGCGAACGAATCCCTCAAACAGAGATTGGTTAAAATGTCTCCAAATGCTAATGGAACCCACAATCTCTGGAAGGCAACTAAGTACCTCCCACAGCCGCAACAGTGCTCTCCGCCTATTAGATCCGGAAACAAATGGGCACGAACTGACCAAGAAAAATCCCAGGTCTTTGCTACATACCTAGCTGGAGTCTTTAAACCCAACAATACGGATGCTCCTGAAGATCCGGAAATAGATCAAGTCCTAAGGCAAGATCTACAACTATGCCTGCCGTTAAGGTCTACCTCACCAAGGGAGATAGCAAGCGAAATAGCCAAAATGGACCCTAACAAAGCACCTGGATTTGATTTGATCACCCCCCGGATACTGAAAGAGCTCCCTAGGAAGTGCGTCGTCTTTTTGACCATTCTTATAAACGCCACACTGAGAACCTCACATGTTCCTGCACTCTGGAAAACATCTCAAATCGTTATGATCCAAAAGCCTTGCAAGCCTCCTAACGAAGTCTCTTCTTATCGGCCTATTAGTTTGACGCCAGTGTTGTCAAAATTATGGGAAAGGATCATCCTCTTACGATTATCCCCCTGCCTAGATATGGACCACGTGATACCTGATCACCAGTTTGGCTTCCGGAAGCACCACTCAACCATAGAACAAGTCCACAGAGTCTATTACACAATTAGGCAGTGTCTGGAAAAGAAAGAATACTGTTCGGCTGCATTTCTCGATATACAACAGCTCTTTGACCGGGTTTGGCATAAAGGGCTACTCTGCAAAATTAAAAACTTCCTTCCACACTCCTACTACCTGCTGATGGACTCTTACCTGAGTGACAGAAAGTTTCAAGTCAAGCTTCGTGACGCAAGATCTTCCCTCTTCGACTGCAGAGCAGGAGTGCCCCAGGGCTCAGTACTTGGTCCGGTGCGTTACAACATATTCACTAGTGACTTTCCCCAGTCGCCCGAAACAACTGTAGCAACATTTGCCGACGATGCAGCCTTCCTCAGTTGTAACAGTGATCCAATTGAGGCGAGTAGACTGTTGCAATCTCAGCTAAATGCCACCAGTGCTTGGCTTACCAAGTGGCGCATAAAAGCAAGCGCCCCAAAGTCTCACCACATCACATTTACCCTAAGACGTGAATCCTGCCCCCCGGTCATCCTAGGCCTCGACACACTGCCCCAATCAACCTGCGTTAAATACCTAGGATTTCACCTGGATCGAAGGATGACATGGAAAGATCATATAAAAACGAAGCGCAATGAAATTAACCTGAGATTTAAAAACCTACTCTGGCTCCTCGGTAGACAGTCTGCCTTATCCCTATCTAACAAGCTAAGGGTATATTGCTCCATAATAAAACCAATCTGGACATATGGTGTCCAACTGTGGTCGACAGCCAGCAAATCTAACATCACGTGCCTGCAGAGAGCTCAAAACAATATTCTAAGGGTACTTTCCTCTGCACCCTGGTATGCTCGCAATTCGGAAATCCACGAATACCTGGGAATCTCAACCATCCTGGATGAAGTCAAATAATACTCAGCCAACTACAGGGACCGCTTGACAACTCACCCAAACCCGTTATCCAGTATGCTTTTGCAGCCAAACCCGATTGGAAGACTCAAAAGATCCGACGTGTTGACTTAATAAGGGGAGACGGAGCAGTGGCTCTGAATCACCAAACGCCAAGCACTCACAACTTACCTGATTATAGTCTAGATGACTGATCGCAGGTCCATGCGAAGAGAAAAAAAAAAAAACTTACGAGCCTGTCAGTAAGCAAAGTGGTATGCGATTTAGGATCGCCAGTTAAAAAAGAAGGAAGTCTACTTCAAATGATCATAGAACGCTGTTTATATCCTCTCACGATAGTGACAATGATAGCCCCTACCACGAAACATGATCGAATGACATAGCATATGGCTACTGGAAACCACGATATTATTTCAGATTTCTTGAGAACTTCAGTAAACTCAATTAGTATATTTCGATTTAGTTAGACGGTAGAAACACACTTTTACAAATACGTATGGCTCTTTTTGTGTGTGGTAATCACCTTGAGCTTCATTTTATCGGACCGTATAAGGATTGTATATCAGACTCTAATCGACTAAAACCTGTTACCACCGGAGCCGGTGGAAGAGGTTATGTCAGACTCAAACCGACTAAAATGCACGTCGCCTGAGGGTCGTTTTTTGTTGCCGAAGGTGAGGTTAACCGGCATATCTCTCGCACCCCGGCTGACCCAGGCCCATCTCTCTCGATCTGGCCCTCTCATCGGGTGTGGGGAACACATAGTCCCCAACTCGTCCCCGGAAATGGAGAGGCACGCGGGGCACGACGCCGCCGCGGCCTGCTTCTGCCAGGGTGACAGGTGACCCTCAGGCCTGCGCTCATGGGGTGCGGAGGTCGTTCATCGACCTCCGACGCTCGAGTTGCCTTCGTACGCGGGCAGCTTGGCTTGCGATCCTTCGTCGCACCCGCTGCCGCTCCCGCACCGCCTCCTCCTTCACGAGCATTACTTGCTCGCAGAAGGAGGCACAATAATAACCTACGATAACATCAGAATAGTCTTAAGTATAGTGTTTAACTTTCTCTGAACATTCGCTTATTAATCTAAGAAGTCGAAAATAAATTTAAATTTGATTTCAAAATTTCAAGACGATAAGTGTCAAGTTTTGACACACTAACTTGACACTTAATAATAGATATGTGAAGGTAAGTCTAAGTCAGCAGAAAAACTCAAGACTTAAGACCTTCTTTATTGGAGAACAATGCGCACAATGCAAAAAATGAACAATTATAGTACTATTCTGGTCACTATCATCCGAATAAGATTTATAGTAGCAGACGGAGGCCCGAAACTGTTTGTCTTCCTTACCATTCGAAGTTACTGTTGATATACTTCCAGAATAGGTCTGATATGGCCTTCTTGAAAGATAGCTGAAAAGTAGTTACTGGAAAACCTCTTTGAAATAAAACTTGGGCGATGTTTTCGTGTGTGAGCCAGAGGATACAGGATACAGAGACAAGATAAATTAAACAATGAATTATGAAATTATGACACCTATTATTATAGACGTAATTAACCTTTTTGTAATGTCATCAGTGGTTATTTTTTATATAGGAAACGTTTAATTAATTTTATTTGCGCATTGAAAATGGGAATCTCGTTTTGGTTTTTTCAAAATTCGTTAGCGTTTTAAGGATATTAGTACCTCTGCCTACCCCTTCGGGGATATAGGCGTGAGTTTATGTTATGTTATGTTATGTTTAAGGGTATTGTGATTGATAATGATCTATTGTATTATATAATGTAACTATTGACTTGACTGTTTTTTTAATACCACTTGGTTGGCAGACAAGCACACGGCCCACCTGATGGAAAAAAGTGGCGTTACCGTGGCCTATGGACGTATGCAACGCCAAGGGAGTCACACTCGCGCTGCCAACCCTTTTTTTTTTTTTTACGTGCGCCAAATCCCCACGGATACCTCCCCACCGGAGCCGGTGGAGGAGGTTATGTCGGACTCGAACCGACTAAAACGCACGCCGCCTGTGGGTCACTTTGGTTGCCGAAGGTGAGGTTGACAGGCATATCCCTCGCACCCCGGCCGACCCAGGGCCATCTCTCACGATCTGGCCCTCTTCTCGGGTGTGGGGACTACAGAGTCCCCAACTCGTCCCCGGAAACGGGGAGGTGCGCCACGCGCGCCACCGCCGCGGCCTGCTTCTACCAGGGTGACAGGCGGCTCCACCTGTCACCCCCAGGCCGGCGCTCATGGGGGGCGGAGGTCGTTCATCGACCTCCGACGCCCGAGTTGCCTTCGTACGCGGGCAGCTTGTCTTGCGATCCTTCGTCGCTCCCGCTGCCGCTCCCGCCCCGCCTCCTCCTTCACGAGCATTACTTGCTCGCAGAAGGAGGCGCCGGCCGCCCACGCATCCGCGCAGCGAACCATTGCCGCGAGCAAGGTGGAGAGCGTGAGAACCCTCACTCCCAGGGCCGCCACAAGCTCCCGCCTCGGCGTCTCCCACGCCGGACACTCGGTGAGCGTGTGCGGACCTGGGTCCTCGCTCGCGTCGCAGTGACGGCACTCGGACGTTGGCTCTTTCTGCATCCGACGCAGATACTTTCCGAAGCATCCGTGCTCGGTGATCATCTGCGTCAGACGGTACGAGAGGCTGCCGTGTGGCCTCTCTAGCCACTCCCCCATGATGGGTCTTACCGCCGCTACTACGGCGTGCCCTGCGCCTGGTCGCCCAAGTCGTATCTCCCATTCCGCCACCATTTCCCTGTGGAGCCGGGATCTCACGGCCCGAATTTCTTCGGGCACGGGATCGTGACCCCGCTCCCGCGCCGCCTTTCGGAATCGGTATAGCGCCGAAAGGCATCTCGCTTCCAGGATCCATGGTGGCGATCCGGCGAGGAGACTCGCCGCGTTGAAAGATATCGTGCGGTACCCCCTTATCTACCCATATCTATACGCCAACTTCTGCTGCGGACGCTGCAGCAGGGGCATGTGCCGATCACTCAGGGTGTCCGCCCACACGGGACACCCGTACAGGGCCATGGACCGCACGACACCCGCGTAGAGTCTCCTGCAGGAGTACTCCGGGCCCCTCAGGTTGGGCAGTAGCCGCGCCAGAGCGTTGGCTGTGCCCACCAATTTGGGCCCAGACTTCGGAAGTGCTTCTCGAAGTCCCACCGGCCGTCGAGCACGAGCCCCAGATATTTCATCTGGGGCTTGATGCCGATGAGAGTGCCTCCCACTGTGAGACTGGAACCAGGTGGTGGCGTGCGCCGAGGTCCATGAAAGAACATGGCCTCGGATTTATGCAAAGCCACCTCAAGGCCCAGCCGCCGGATCCGTTCCACGACTTGAGCAACCGCGGTCGTGGCCCTCAGGGTCGCTTCGCGGTATGTAGCCCCGCTCGCCGTCACTAGCGTGTCGTCCGCATAGCACGTGACGGCGGCGCCGTCCGCGAGCTCACCGCGAAGCACCCAGTCGTATCCGATGTTCCACAGGAGCGGCCCAAGAACCGATCCCTGTGGAACACCGCACGACATCTCACGCCGACCGACGCCGGTCGCACTTGGGTAGATGACGGCTCTCTCCGTCAGGTACGCCCCGAATATGGCGGAAGTAGAGAGGCACACCGTGGTACACGAGTGCCTCCCTGATGCAACTCCAGGGCAAGGTGTTGAACGCGTTGGAAATGTCCAAGGACACCGCCAACGTCACCTCACCCCGGGCGACTGCCTCCTCCGCCAAAGTCCTCACGCGCATGATGGCATCCACGGTGGACCGCCACCGGCGGAAGCCATATTGGGCATCCGCCAGGTCCGGTCCCCTACCAGACGCGCTGCCAACCCTGTAAACACAAGAGTTTCTTTGCCGTCAATGTAAAAGACAAAGCAGGACAAGCTTTTGGTCTTCCCACTGACAGTACAGAAACTCTCCAATGAGCTCTGGCTACCCTTCTCACCACCGGTAACACAACACGAGGTTATAAAAGCCGCGATATTCTGTAGGGCGGAGGTACTTCCCCAGTCCGACTGCTCAATTGGACGGAATTACCGCCGTGTGCTACCTCAACAGAAACTACTAGTTTTATATTGGACACGTCAATTAGGCTTCACCTCGCCTGATGGTAAGCTGAAGGCACAGTCTCAGGAAAGAGGATCACCATTACACAACACATACCAGGTTACAATGGCAACTTTGCTTGACGGCCTCAGCATATAATTTTTCACGCCCCGCTTAAAGGATCATAGGACGGCAGTGGGAAGAGAAAATGTTTTAATTGCGTACAGTTAGTCTTTAAGTAGACATATAGGTGTACAGTCAGCATCACATTGATCTTGTCAAACAATGTACTCAAATGATATTAATGCCTTGATTTTCCTTCTTTCCTGTCGACTGATATTTGATACACACCTTTTAGTTCGCCCAATAATACAAATTAAATCAATATAACATATTTGCTCTTAATAATTTGGTATTAAAATCATTTTGAGACTTGGTAGTCAAGATGGTTCTGGCGCTGACTGAACATAAAAGTCAATGCTTAAAAAACGAGGTCCATTATTTCATACAGAATTTCTCACTTTTCTAGAAACACAAATCAATTAACATCAGTTTGAAGACTCCTAGTAATGTTAACTATAAGTAACATCTTCTGTAACAAGCAAGAGATAAGATAAACAAGAATTCCAGGAGGTGATTCAATTAACATTTTAAGTGAAACCTATTTATAGCTGGCTATCAAGTCAATTAAATATCCTCAAACTTAATTGAAGCCGATAATGACAGTCTCGCAAAGAGAACAATCAAACGATTAAGTTACAAGTGAAATACGAAATATCTTATTACGCCATTTCGCCACTAATAAACCAAGACAACATACTGTTTTACAAAACCATAAATTTACAATTCAATCCAACAAAATGAGATCTTGAATGTCCCTAAACACATTCTTTCCTGAGAGTAAATATAAACGTACCTATTTATGTCGTACAGACAAATATCCCGGGTAAGCTTAAATAAATTTGCTGGCGATTTTTCGGAGAAAGTTGCGTTTTTGCTAAGCGGCTGAAAAATGGCTTCTGAACAAAGTAATAAAGCCTCAAGCAATTGATTGAAAGAAAATACGAGTACAGGAAAGATGCGAGGGATTTCGGTCCAACTCTCGGAAACAAACTTATTAAGTACTTTTATGACAGTAATTGAAAATCAAATAGGAATTCGAATTCAATGACAAAATATCGTAAAGCTGATATTTTAATATGCTAAGATTTAATTACTTTCATGTTCTTTTCAGTTACGAAAATATCAAAAGTAAGTAATTCCTTTAGCTAAACTGAATTGCTTTGTTCAGGAGTGAATTCATTTCAGTGTCATAACTGCGTGGGTTCGAACCCACCAGCACTTAATTGTAAGTCTAACACTTAACTAATGCACCACCATGAGCAACCTATAGACAATTAATTTAATATATTCATTATATTCTTACGAAAATTATTTACCCTTGGTTCTTAATATAAATACTTAATATAAGTTCTTAATATGTAGGTACTATGAACGTACATATTTTCGACTGCATAAATTTTTTCAAAATATCTACTTTCACTTGAATATAAATACAACACCCAAAACTATGAGACCTAAATTATTTTTCGCTCTAAACTACAGTTTTACAAACAACTACCGAGCAAAACCCTTTTTGACGGAGTACTAAGTTTCAAGAATCGTAGTTTAAACAGAAAAATTAACAAAAAAATAACAGAAGATGGTGGCGCTTGGCAGCGTGCGGTAATGGACTGTATTGCGGGAAGTAGCTAACTGTTCCATTGACGCTTTACACACAAAAGACAGGTGGTCGGGTTGCCGCGGGAGTGATCCAAGCAATGAATGCAACCCGAGAAATTAGGAGAGGATGCACTAACCTTCACGACACACGTGTTTTCATCGCAGCCGGTACACGGATCTTCTCTTCCTTGCTCAGGAGCTGCCGTCAGCATCACTAGATCACTTGAGGAACACACGAGAGGCACAATCCGATCGGTAAAGGTCTATGAAGCGGTAAAAATGTAACAAATATTAATCATTTTTGAGAGACGCGAGCGCGGTCCGTCATCACGCTGGCTAGTTCAAAGCGAGACTGAGTGTCTATATTTCACAAATGGCGGACGGAAGCCACATCTATGGTTAGTGCGGAAGAGGAGACGGGTATAAAAGGAGTGTGTTTCCGTGTCAAAAATACAGTTTCCACTTCGGCGCAACCATTCCCCCCGGCTTGAAGGGTTACCTTCGAAACGACAAATGCGAAACAAATCTAAAGTCTAATCTAAATCTAGGTTTGGGAAATAACAACTAAAATATAAACCTAGATTGGAGCTCGTGCCTACTGCTGGCTAGGCAGCGGGCAGAGGCGAACAAACAACACAACGCAACAGTCTCGACCAAGACGAGACGCGATTAGCCAACAACAAAATAAGGGTCTCTTCACGTGGGACCGATACAACAAGCGAGTGCTTCTTCTCCTCGGGTGGTTCGGAAACCGTAGTGGGATTGAATTGACTAACTGGCCACTTATCTAACGCGGCATGAATCCAGGACGGTCCACTAAACCATAACGGGTGATCTAAAATTTGCGAAGGAAGCAATCCACGAGAGAGACACCCGGCTGGGTTGTCGGTGCCAGCAACGTGAAAGAGATTATGTGGCGCCAATTCAGATTGAATTTTTGCCACTCTATTAGCGACGAATGTGTCCCAACGATGGGGCGAAGAGTGGGCCCAACACAAAGCGACTGTTGAGTCCTAAAAGCTAAAAATTACTAATATTAATGCGAAAATTTACAATTATGTCATTAAGCGACACGGAAGTGCTAGTCTTAGCACTGCCATCCAAAACTACACGGAGTTTTAGTAGTAAGCTTATCTTCTCTAATAACTCCGCGGTGCGGGATAATGTACGAAGGCTGGGTCCCGCCAGTGTCCGCAGGCGCAGGTGAGATGTAACCTTTATCTAAATATTCGTTAACAACCTCATCATAGGCCCGCTTCGACTTTGGGGACGCCTGCATCTTTCGTTCCAAACAAAGAAAGCGTTTTTCAGCGGATACACGGGAGCCACCGAGCGAAAACTTGCGGATGGTAGACTCCAGTGGCGGCTCGACGGTGCAACAGAACGAAGCAGTCGAGTGACTAAAACTATCCATAGAAGCGGGTGCGGAACCAATTATAACAAAACCAAGAACTGTTTCCAGTGCGTGCGGAGCGGGGTACGTCGGTCCCCCTTGAACCTTACGTGATAACTGGAGGTGCGGGAGAATCGAAGCGCCGATCAATATATCGACGACTCCAGGAACAGCGTAAGTCTCATCTGCTAAAGGCAAGTCTTTAAATTTCGTTAATAAAGACGTGTCAACCGGGACGGTAGGCAACTGTTCAGCTATTCTATCTATAACGAGCGAATCCATGTCAAACCAAATATTATTATTAAAACGAGATCTAAACCTTGTTTTAACGGTGCCACGAACAGCTGACTGTAAGCTTCCAAAACCCTTCACCACTGAGCGGGTTGAACGCTTATCAACATTGAAACCAAGACGCCGACAACAATCTTGAGTAATAAAATTACTTTGCGAAGCGCCATCTAACAGCGCTCGAACAATGCGCGGCTTACCTAATGCATCAACAATAACAACGCGAGCGGTCGCAAGACACACAGTAGTGAGTGCAGCACTAGCGGAGAACGAACACAAGGTGACGTCATCCGCGGCGGTCACCGGGCGGGCCGGAGCGCGCGCGAGCGCGGGCTGCGGCTGCGGCGCAGGCTGCCGTGTGTCACCGCTCGACGAGCCAACCGTGCTCACATTGGATGCGGCATTACTATTCTCAAAATGAAGCAAAGTGTGGTGTCTCGCTTGACATTTGCGACAACTATTTCTACTATTACATAAAACAACGCGGTGTTTAGTACCGAGACAATTAAAACAAAAATTATTAGCGCGAACAAATTTATAACGATCACTAGGCGACAATTTTAGAAAACCAGGACACCTGTACAGTTGCGAATGATGAGTGCTACACAAAGAGCAAACAGGTGACTGTACACGTGCTGGTGCGGTACTAACATAAGTATGAGTTGACCTCAGTGACTTCGATGACGCATCTACTTTGCGTGCAGAATCAACAACTATCTTCGCGCCCTCATGTTTCGATGAAGAGCGCTGCAATACTTTTATATGCTCGCGAACAAAACTTTCTAAGTCTTCGAACTTAGGAATTTTATTGCCGCGATGATCCGACTCAAACAAACGAATGGTTTCGGAATCTAATTTCCTTAAACCCATATACAAAAATACGAAGTCGCAGAGGTCATCAATCTTTAGGTTCTTTACGGCGCGAACAGCTGACGCGAAAGTATCTAGAAATTTCTCTAAGTTTTGATCGTTACATGCCGCAATAGATTTCAAATCAAACATCTGATCTAAATAGGCGTTAGCTACCGATCTTTTATCCTCATACCTAGCTTTCAAAGTATTTAAAATTAAATTATAATTCTCGGCACTAAACGTAATTCCAGCGCAAACGGTTATAGCTTTACCAGTCAATTTTTCAACGAGATAATGCAACTTTTCGTGATCTGTCAACGAATCGTTCTTATCTATTGTATTCTCAAAACTATCTATAAATAGACACCAATTGCGAATGTTACCATCAAACTCGGGTATTTGAATTGGTGGCAACTTAGGTCGGTCGCGAGTGGGGTTGGGTAGGTCAGCCGGCTTCTCCAAACTCCTAGCGACGCGTTTGATACGACAATACAAATCGTCAAACGACGACAAGGCTTGATAACTCACTGAGTAATCGGGATTCAAATTCAACTCTAAAACGTTGATGTCATGTACTAAGGTTTCGAAATCCGCGCGTAGACTATCTAAGTTTTCTATAGAACACAAGAACGAATCTCTGATGACCAAATCAGAGGTTTTAAGTGCATTATCATAAATCGATTGTACGCGAGAGTAAATCATTTCTTTTTTAGCGTATAAAAGTTTCAATTGAACCTTACCGGTCTTATCAACCTTTGGGGACATGTTTACAATTAAATCTCAAACTAAAGTGCGGTAAACAATAAATATGAAATGACTCAATCCTAGCGGTACAGAGCAGCGAGGCGGCGCGAGCGATAACCGTAGGTAGGTAGGTACTTATAACTGCCAGTGCAAGCTTGAACTAACGCGCATAGCAACAAGATCGTACCTACGCGATGGTCGCTGTCTAGGTTCAACTATTATTTCAGGGACTAAGTATTGCGTAATATCTATTCAAATTAAAATACTTTCGTATGAATTGGAATGAGATGCGAGCGAGGTAGGTACAACCACGTGTCTACCCACGCAGGTACTAGGCAAATACGACGCAATTGAAAAAAACAAAACAAAGCCAAATGCGTTAGGTATTACACTGTGCCTATGCACTAGGGTGTCTAGTATACCTAAGATCTAAGCCTAAATGTCTGGATGCGGGGTTTTCTACTAAAATAACCAGGCACTTAGGTGCGATGCGAAAATTGCGAACTACGATTAAGTGTTGATATGATACCTAACCTATGTATGTACCAGGTAGGTACTATGCGAGCCAGCGGCGAACGGACAACAAATCTAATCCTAAGTGTCTGGATGCGGGGTTTTCTACTAAAATAACCAGGCACTTAGGTGCGGCGCGCTTATTCCCATTAGAATAATAACAAAATACGAACTACGGCTAAGAATCCGGCTCGATCCGGACCAAAAATGGTGGCGCTTGGCAGCGTGCGGTAATGGACTGTATTGCGGGAAGTAGCTAACTGTTCCATTGACGCTTTACACACAAAAGACAGGTGGTCGGGTTGCCGCGGGAGTGATCCAAGCAATGAATGCAACCCGAGAAATTAGGAGAGGATGCACTAACCTTCACGACACACGTGTTTTCATCGCAGCCGGTACACGGATCTTCTCTTCCTTGCTCAGGAGCTGCCGTCAGCATCACTAGATCACTTGAGGAACACACGAGAGGCACAATCCGATCGGTAAAGGTCTATGAAGCGGTAAAAATGTAACAAATATTAATCATTTTTGAGAGACGCGAGCGCGGTCCGTCATCACGCTGGCTAGTTCAAAGCGAGACTGAGTGTCTATATTTCACAAATGGCGGACGGAAGCCACATCTATGGTTAGTGCGGAAGAGGAGACGGGTATAAAAGGAGTGTGTTTCCGTGTCAAAAATACAGTTTCCACTTCGGCGCAACCAGAAGACATAAAACCAATACTAAATAAAACTGAATTCTTTCATTTTGGTGTTCCATACGTTAAACCAGCACCTAAAATGAACACTACTGTAATATAGGCACAACTTTTGTAATTGTACTCAGTTTTGCATCTAAAATGCGAAGGAAATGTTGATTCTAGCTTATCGTCTCTTTACACGCGAATACTGAATGACGTAATAACACGTTATTTGAATGAGATTAGACGTTTAAAATTAAAGTAATGCTCCGTTTAAGGTCGTCGTGAGATTCTTGAGCTTATCTAAGAACTTTGATTATTGGATTTTATTACCGTTGTTAATGACGTTAGGGATTTCCAGATTTAGTTTTTGTGTCCTATATGAAAGGAAATCCATACTAATATTATAAATGTAAAAGTAACTGTGTCTGTATGTTACGGTTTCACGCCTAAACCACAGAACAGATTTTGATAAAATTTGGTATAAGAGTAGAGTAGACCTTGAGAAAGGACCTAGGCATATATATTATTTGGTTGCGATAACCAACATCCACGCAAACGCCAGTTGTGATATAAATTACATGATAAATTCCATGTATACGACAAACATGTATATGAATCTAAAAAATGAATTTATTAAACAAAGAAAATAAAAAACGAAGAAAGAAAATTCGTATCTGTGGTTACAAAAATATGCCGTAACAGATTCCACAACACGTGCTTCAGTCGTTTTGTTTTCTTTCATAACTAAGTTTACAAGGAAGTTCATTTGCATTTTGGAGAAGAAACTCCATTAAAAATCGTTAACTTCAACAAAAAAGCGTCATGCCGAGATTATTGTTGCAAATGGATGTAAAACGGGTCGGTCTTCCACTTAAGAGATTATTGCCTCTTTATACTTTACATTTTACCTGTCAAAATTGAGTAAACGACGGGTTAACAATTTTAAGAAGCGTTAAAATAACTACTATGCTATTCAAGACAATAAAAAATAAAGCATTTTGATGTAATACATTGAATATACACTTGAACGTTTCTACGTCATTTTATTTAAGTTAGAAAATACTGTGGAAAAGTACAAGTGTCTTTTCAATATGTGTTGTAAATTACATCAAGTACATCGTTTTTTAATATAAGTTTAGGAAAAAAAACATGGTATAATTTGAGGAATAAAAATACGTCATACATCAAATAGTAAACAAAATAAATTAGACATGAAAATTTAAATAGTCAGCACAATATTAATGTATGCAAAAAGCTTTCTAGATTGTTGATGTGAATAATAAAATGTACTACAAACTAAAAAGAATATGAAATATCTTAAAAGCATGTAGTTATGAAATACAGTATATACTAAAACATGTCGAACTAGAGCTCTTCAGCTGATGGCAAATTAACTGTGAATGAGCAGAAAATAAGGTAGTCTTCTGAAGTGTGAAAAAATATGAAAAAAACAAGCTTTACTGAATTTTCAATCCCTCATAAAGATAAGGGAATAATTAACAAGCTAGAGATATTTTCTTTCCAAGTTGGTTTAGGCAACAAAGTAATAATCGCTGTAATTTAAGTTGTCGACGAGACCATAAATCTTGAATATTTTTTATTCTTACAAAGTGGGTAGCAGTTCTAATGGAAAAATGTAAGAGTTGTAATACAATATAGAAAGGTTACTAAATATTTTGTTTTTTATGTTACAGAATCCTATTTTAAGACCATGTCTTATTTATGAAAATTTGTTTTTTTTTTGTTAACGATATGTAGCAGAATATTTATAAAAAAAGTTAGTTTAACAAGTTTTTTTATTACATAATCATAAAAAACGAGATTACAAATCACAATCAGGGTACTAACTGGATAATAGCTGTCTACTAACCCGGTACCCTGGTATCAAAAATATGGATTTTATGGAAGTGGTCGAAATTTTTTAACATTAATTAAATTTGTGATGAGAAACAAAGCATTTATAGTGCTGTCAAGGTCCGTATACACAAACTTCAGCATTTATCAGAAAATGACATCATGTCTAAGAATAAGTTTTACTGTGAAAACCTTTTTATATACTACTACTTCCAGTGAAGACGCCATTGACCGAACGGGGATCAACATTTCTGTGTGGGCAATTTCACCTATTTCCCCTATAGGTATAACGACTGTCATAGATGTTCGTGTGACAACCGGGACCGCGATGGCTCTCCAAGGCACGGTAACACCCAGAACAATGGAAATAGATATAAACATGCATACAAATATTTGTGCTGAGCAGAACTCAGATCAGACCTCCTGTGTAGCAGTTGAATGCACTACCACTACGCCACAGAGATTATCAACTGTTTGTAGTAATGTAAGCGAGTATTTTTTGTTATTTAAACTATCATGGTCACTCACATCAGTGTCAAAATAATCTGGATATTCCGATTATTACCCGACTACGGCAAAGCAAAAGGTGGTTATGATTTTTGACAGATTTTATATGTATATATGTGTATGCAGGTTCATCTGTTCCTTCATAGCTCTTCAATTACTTATTACAACTAGACAAATGAGGTATAGTTAGAAGCGTCTTAGTCGTCCGCTGGTTATAGGCTAATTATAATGTGTTACTGAATCTATTGTGGCGCCGTCTAGCGGTCATAAAGTACTGTGTTAAAAAATAAAATTGAGTTAAATATGTTGTTTAATATCAAGTGAAAGGGCTTGATATCAATTGGCACATTTGAAATATGTATAAATTATACATATTGCTTTTATATTATTTTTATACCCTTAGGTGGCAGACAAGCACACGGCCCACCTGATGGGAAGCGGTTACCCTGGCCTATGGACGTATGCAACACCAGGGGTGTTACACTCGCGCTGCCGACTATGAAGAAACCTTCTAATGCCCCTCTTGAAGAACCCCATATTGTAAGTGCTTTGGAAAACCGCAGCAGGCAGGTCATTCCACAGCTTGAGTCAGCGTGGGATGAAGTTTCTTTCATACCACACAGTGCGCACCGTCTCAGATCGCAATGTGTGAGGATGAATTCCTTGCCTATGGCGAGAGGTGCGATGATAGAATGTAGCTGCGGGCATCATGTCAAATAATTCATCTGAGCACAAACCATTGTATAGGCGGTAGAACACACACGGTGATTCAAAATCCCTCCTAAGGCTAAGAGGTTCCACACTACCTGAGAGTATGGGATTGTCAACCAGCCACAATGTCCGTCTGTGCACCGAGTCGAAGGGTCAAGCTGGTATGCAGGCGCTCCAGCTAAAAGGTGACAGCAGTACTCCATGTAGGGCCGGACCTGTGCTTTATAGAGAAGGAGTTGCTGCCCCACAGTGAAGTACTGCTTTGCCCTGTTGAGTACTTCAAGTTTCCTTGATGCCAACTTAACTTTGTCCAAAAAATGACTTCGATACTGGACTTTGCTGGAGATATCGACACCAAGGATCCCGATATTCCAGGAGATGATAAGCGGTGTGCCCAGGAATTGCGGCGCTGCAATGAATGGGGTTTTCTTAGCGGTGAATACACATACTTGTGTCTTAGTGGGGTTGGATTGGACTAGGTTTAGTCGTCTTCAATCGGATACTCCAGAGAGAGTAGTCTCGATTTCAGACACAAGTTGTTCGGGACTCTTCTCCAACTCAGACTGAGGACCGCGTAACACGTGTCCCTGGTACTGTCGTCCGCATAACAATGAATGGAGCCATCAGACAGCATGTCATTAATATGCAGCAGAAACAGCGTCGGAGATAACACGGAGCCTTATGAGATACCACTGTTTATGTTCATGCGGTTCGAGCAGCTGCGGACAAAAGCTGGAGATCCATTCACACAGTCCCTCGGGGAGTCCATAATACGGCAACTTCGTAAGAAGACCTTTGTGCCAGATCCAATCAAAGGCCTTCGCTGTATCGAGGCTGACCGCTAGTGCCTCACCCCGACTCTCGATGGCTTGCGCCCAACGGTTTACCAACTACAAGAAATTCATGACGAACACGATGAAAAGCCCTCGTCATTAAAAACCAATTTCCAAAAAGTTGATAATTAATTGTTTTACTTAGTCCTTTGTTAAGCACTCCATCATATTATCGGAACGATCCCCGGTTTAATGTTAGCGCCAAAGAGCTAACCAACACTATTTATTGCCTATCAACTTTTTTGAAATTGCTTTTCTAAGACAGGGTTTTTTTCAAATTTAATTTAATTTATATTTTACACTTTTTAAATTGATCTACTAGAAAAGCCCTTTTATTTGATACCCATATTGAAAGAGTTGTGAAAAAATATGTACTCCGTCATTTTGTGGTAGTGACCGATTTTTTTTAAATATTGCTAAGAACTACATTTCGAACAAAAAGATAACTAAATCTAAATTGGTTCATCCATTCAGGATGCTGTTCTGTTGCCACAGACTAACACAAATACTCGGAAACGACAAACGGTGTTATACACCCCGATCTTTTTGCGTTGGGGGTTAAAATACTTCTTAAAAGGCTTTGAATAAACAAGTTCAAACAAAAACTATGTCAGAAAATTCTGCCCGTAAATGTGTCGTAATAGAAATACATTTACACTTGAAAACAAATACACAAAAATGTTTAGTTCGCGTGACATTTTTAATCAGTATCTACATTTAATTACGCGCGTCAGTTATTGTGTTACACAACGTTATATAATCAATCATTTTTGTATGGGCGTTGGCTTATCATACAATTTGTTCAATGTTGCATGTTTTTATCATAATGGCGAGTCTTTGGGGATTGATTTAAACATTTGTAAGGGACTACATTAGCTGAATTCTTTTTCAATTTTTAACCCCCGACGCAAAAGCGACTGAATGTTATTATGTAGTTTGACGTGTCTGGGTATGTGTGTGTATGTGTATCTATCTGTGACATCATAGGTCCTGAACAGATTAACCGATTTGGATATGGTTTTTATTTTTTGAAAGGTACACTAGTCGGGAGTGTTCTTAGCTATGTTTGAAAAAAATCGGTCCGCCGCCACTAAATGACTGAGTGCAAATTTTTTCACAACTCTCTGAAATTAAAGGGATTGACTAGATAAATACCATACACTATGATAAATTTCAAATCTAAGATGGCCGCTACCACAAAATGGCAAATTTATTTTTTATCGCAACTCTCTGAATATTGGTATCAAATAAAAGAGCATGACTAGTAGACTAATTTTAAATGATTACAGTCTTGACTATATTCTGTTGGGTTTGGACAGTGCTATGCAGAACTACTAAATTACTGTTCACTTTTCTCTAAGCCATCCTCTCTGCAGGTGGCAACGAGAAAGTGTTTAAGTTCCTCTAGTGAATCCACAAGATGTTTGCCTTCTGGTGAATTATCATTATTGTTAGTTATTTTAACCTCTGTGGCGTAGCAGTATTGCATTTGACTACAACGCAGGGAGTGTGGGTTTGATTCTCACTTAGTGCAAATATTTTTATGTATGAGTGGTATATAATGTATGAAAAGGTTTGCTGGGAGAAAACTCAATATTGAGTTTGTACACCAAGATGTATATGTGATTGCCTGTTGATGTATTATTGTATTATTTTCCTATGTACAATGAAGAAATTTTTTTTATACCACTTAGTTGGCAGACAAGCAAACGGCCCACCTGATGGAAAGTGGTCACCGTGGCCTATGGACGTTTGCAACACCAGAGGAGTCACAGTCGCGCTGCCAACCCTGTAAGTACAGAGTTTCTGTGCTGTCAGTAGAAGACAAAGCAGGACAAGCCTTTAGTCTTCCCACTGACAGCACAAATTCTCCAGTGAGCTCTGGCTACCCTACTCACCGCTGGGAACACAACACGAAGTTATTATAGCCGCGGTATTGTGTAGGGCGGAAGTACCTCCCCAGTCGGACTGCTCAGTTGGGCGGAAATATGTATGAAATCATTTAAAGAGTAAAACCTTTATAGAAATTGAAGATATAGTGAACACACTAAACTAAGAAAACACACACACGTACACACACACCTTTATGTAATAAGAAATGTATCGAGAATCCGCAGTAGATAATAAAATTATTGTTAAATTTAAAATTAATGTTGGATATATTGTTAATTTGATATTTGATATTTGTCAACCTATGGGGGTGCGCAAACTGTTCACTTAACACAAGCTATTTTATAGTCTAGCTAGGAGAACAGGATCTCACTATTTATAGCCAATTTTGTAGAATTTTTGGAATTACTTAATTTGAATGTTACACCTAAGTTCACTCAGATGTACTGCATTATCTAAAAATGATTGTTTGTTTGTTTATCTATTTGCATTGATCTAGGTGTTACCGTGCCTTAGAAACCTCGCTAAGCCGTCAGTCTCGGTTGTTATACGAACATTTATGGCAGATGTTATACAAACAGGGGAAATGGGCGAAAAAAACCACACAGAAGGATTGATCATTCCGGTCCAACAACAGCCAACTTCCAAAAACATTCCTTACTGGCAGTAAAAGTAGTAATAGCCATTTTAGTTAGTACTGAAACAAAAACACCGAAAAATTTCTCATTAAAGATTCAGACTTGAAATCTACCTGTACGTTCCTCAATAAATCTTCCTTAAGGTAATTTAAATCTACTTATATCAGTAACATTACTTGCAGTAAAACTTGTGGAGTGCACGCCCATTCCATGTCGACCAACCTATAACGACCTCCTGTACCTAACGTGACCCAATAAAAGTACCATCACAAATTGATATCCAACTTACCTTAAACTATTAACAAATTTAAACTTTAACGCTTAGAAAATAAGACTTATACTTCTATTGTATGAATTCGTACTCGTATTTCAAATTATTCAATTTTATTGTATGCTTGTAAAATAATTTATTATAATTTCTTCAGCTATATAATAGTGAACTGTTAATTTGTATAATAATAAAAAAAAAAAATATTTTAAATTAAAATTTTACTGTAAATTATATTAGTACTGTAAATGATGTAATGAATATATATATGTTCTAAAGATGCATATATGTATTTTTAGGAATTCATTCACGTGCTTGAAAGTAAACTGCAGAGAAGTGGTTATTAAAAACACACTTATTGTACGACAGTTACACTTATGACGATAATTTTTATTTAAGTGAAGTAAAGATTATAATTGCATAGTAAATGATGTTATCAATATTAACTATTCAATGAAACAAAATGGGTTCCACAATTTAGGTGTGAAAACCTTATCAATAAATATTTATTATTATTTTGAAATAAATTATGTTGAACTATTTCTAGGGCCGGTAATTATCTCCCAGTTCAATATATTAGTAGGTATACGATAAATTTTGTAATGAATAACTATCCTAATAATTATTTTTACAAATATTTATTGAAATGCTTGATAGTGACGAATTTCCCAGACCGAAAGTTAACAATTTTATATATTTTTTGATTCAACAAAGCTAAGCCTAATAAAAAGTTCGAAACTTAAACATCAAGTTTTCTCGTTAAAAGTTTTCAAGTGAATAATAAAGTAGACCTTTTTATTGGTGATGCGACAAATTTACGTCTGATTGGAGCACAGACATGATTTGTTTTTTCCATTTCGATTATTTTAGACAGCCATAACCCGTCAACGGTGTAGCTCGGTCGGCCGCTGTGGGAATCAATTTGTATAATTATCAAGTTTTAATTAGACTCATTTAACATACATATATAAACACGCCTTTATCCCCGGAGAGTTGGGCAGAGGTGAATAACACCCACATTTCACCAATCATTTACATTTGTCTTCCGGGCACTAATGTTAATTCAAGCCATGCATCTGAACCTGAGTCTGGACTGTATATATATCTGTCTAATTTTAAAGAGCCCTTTCCCTTAGTTACCTTGTACGACAACGCATGGGAAGAGACGGGGTGGTTCAAATTCTACTCTGTCGGGAACTAAGCGGCTAAGAGTCATTTAAATACAATTTAATATGAGTTTGTTATTTGATATGCTTAAGCACAAATATTAACTATAAGGTACGTAGTAGTTCAGAGGTACTTGAGGCCGTGAAACTGAGTGCCACCATTGTAACATGGTATATTATGTATGTAATGTAATGGTGACCCCCTTTTTTGAGAATTTTTGTTCAGCTCACTATCAGGCGACGTGAAGTCTAATTGACGAGTATTATTTTAAAACATCCTTCGTATTTTGTTATTTTATTGCCATCTCATGGAGTGTTGAGGTACCAATATGATAAAAACGATATCAAAATTGAAAGCTTTTCAAAAATATATAAATATTTTGATGTTATTATTTCTTTTTGTGTAAAATTTCAGTTTGTTTCAGGATCATATATCTTAAGATATAAACACAACAACGGTTTCCGAGTCAGTAAAGCATAAATAAATAATTTATACCTATACAAGAATTGCTTGTTTAATACGTTCAAATATACAAAAGAAAAAATAAACTTGAAACTCAATCCTATTTCAAACACCATTTACTCTGCGGATCTCGTAGAATCAACTATATCACGACTCTTATTGTTTCGCACACAACACTAATATATTAAGATCAGAATGAGAGCAGACGTTCGACTAGATCTCGACGGAACAGACGATATTGCTCAGACGGAGAACGTCGGAAATCTTGAAAGCTTCCGATAGCTACACGAAAGCCTTGAGAATGCCTCCAATCTGACTGAGTGCTTCACCGAGTTCATATTGCCTCCCAATGACTGGCTCTTTCTATATATAATTTGAATGTGAATTTTTCCGATATTCAGGCCACTTTCACGGCGAAAAGAATGCCGGGAGCCTTATAGACTTACTCCATACATGTGAACATCCGTTTTACATTTTATAATGTTCGACGAAGTGAAATTTTCTACCTCAAGTCGGATCTCGTTAAAATTAATGCATATTAAATTTTCGCTTTTTTATGATAACCGTTAAAAAATGTAAGGTTTACGTATCTTACATTTATATGATACATATTATGAGTGACGACATAATTATTTTATAGGTACTAGAAATTATCTTACGGCTTCTGTGACTTAGCGGTTGAATATTTGACTATTACGTAGGAGGCACGGGTGCGATTCCCGCTCAGTGCAAATATATGTATGCAAGAATATGTATATTGACATTGGTCTGGGTGTTTCTATGTATGATATGTATGTATTTATATAAACAGTATCTAAGTATATTTATCCGCATTCTAGATTCCATAAAACAAGCAAGTTAATTTATGCTTACCATGGGACCTAAAAGCGCTCTGTAAAATGTTGCAGAATATTTATTATTATTAATTTCTAGACTATTTAGAGTTTATTATGTCCTGTATAAAGAGAAAGATTGAACTTGCCCCAGAAGTCCCGTGTTCAATTTGCATTTAGGGAAAATTATTTTCTTTTATTTTTATTTAAATTATTTTAGTTGGATTTTTGGATGGATTGCTAAAAGAGAAATAAAACCAAAACTGTTCTTTATGCAATTAATCGATTAGCCCACGGCCTTCCACTGCTGGACTAGGCCTTTTCCAATGTGCGCCATTTTATCCGATTCTCTGCCTTCCGCATTCAGTTTGTCCCAGTCGCCTATTTCAGGTCGTCTGTCTATCTAGCTAGGAGGTGTCCTACCTTCCATTTACCTTCTCGCGGTTCTTTACACTACTGGATGCAATAATAGTGAGTATACTACATTCCACCAAAAAATGGGCACAACTATTACGGTTTATGTGAATTTGGACCACCTCATCTCTTCCCATGCGGTGTCGTACAAGGCGACTAAGGGATAGGGCTGTTTTACATTAGACATATATACAGCCCAGACTCAGCCTCAGATGAATGACTTGAGTCAACAATAATGCCCGGAAAACGGCAATAGGCTCACCCCCTATTACGTGGAACCGAATTCGATGATTTGTGAAATGTGGGTGTTAATTCACATCTACCTAACTCTCCAGGAATAGAGGCATGATTATATGTATGTATGTATTATGGTCGAGGTATTTGATTCGTCGTTATAACATCACCTAAATTGGTGATGTTATTATGACGATAAATAAAAACTCTATGTGTTTCTGGACTATTTTCTGAAGATCGTGACCGATCTGCGCTATTATATTCGGTTCACATGGCCACATAAAACCTTTTCTAACATTCGTCACTAAGTCTTTGAAACCATATTTTATCAAAACGTACATTATTAGAAGGTAAAGGGCACTTAAGATCTTTTTTTATGTGCCCAATAGTGTCTTTATAAAAGGTTGACAAGGAATATTAAATGGCTTTCTAGGAAAGTACAACAAGAGGAAAAGATTATATGCCTACTCTATTTACAAATGCTCTGCGGAGTAGTTCAGAGACGGATTAAGGCTGACTAACCCTATTTAATAACTCGACGCAGTCAATAAGCCGACGAAATGAAATCGCAAATCCCTCCCAAAGGGTATGTATGATATATTGGCAGAGGTATTTAATTTGAATCCCAAATTCTCCAACTATCCTTGTAAGTATTTATCATACATTTGCAGGATGAAATTTGTAGACGTTTCGTTTTGATACGATAGTAAATTTGGCTAGCAAAATTGAGGGAGAAACGTTTGGATAGAAAATTAAATCTTAAATTTCATATTTAAGAACAATATGCTTTCAATCATCATCAATATTATTTCAGAGTTATTTCCGGTTGCATCTAAAGCTATTACTTTGGAGCTTCTTGGGTTAGTTGTTATAGGAAATAATTGTAAACTCAAGAAAAAATCCTGACCTAGGGAATTTTATTAGCAGGTTTACTGCACAGTTGAATTTGACTTAGAGACCTCAAAACACCACATTATCCGATTTAAGTAATGCCCATTAATTATAAAAGTGAGCTTTAGCCGTACCTTCGTGTTTGTTTCAGGAAACTCAAGACTAGATTCGGATCCAATTGGGATATATCAAGCTGTAAGGCGAACTATTGCGTTAGCGTAAGGTGATGCGACACTAATCTGGTCTACCGGGAATCCGTATCAACGAAAGTACTACGTGTATATCTTTAGTGATTTCTAATGGAAACTGTATGTACTTTGGAAATTGAGTGCTACGTGGGGCGCACTATAAGTTTCCGGAATGAATATGAAAAAATACTATTAAAGGTACAAAATTAATTTATTGTTTTTCAAAGTAATCTCCCTTGGCGTCTATGCACTTTTTCATTCGATCAAACCAGTTTTGAAAACTTTTGTGCCACTCCTCTGTGGTGACCTCTGAAACGTGTTTTTCATACTCCTCGACAGCCTCTTCTGGTGACGAAAATCGTTGGCCGCGTAATTGGTTCTTAATTTTTGGGAACAGATAAAAGTCACAAGGTGCCAGGTCGGGACTGTATGCAGGATGACTCATGAGTTCTACATTTTTCGCCTTCAAAAAGTCGTTTGTCTGTCTGGCCGTGTGAGAACTAGCATTGTCGTGGTGCAGGATGATACGGCGTTTACGGTTATTTTTACGGAGTTCGTCAATAACTTCCGGCAAACAAATGGTCGTGTACCAGTCACTATTCACAGTACGACGATTTTCTAAAGCAACAGTAGCCACGTGTCCAGTTTTATTAAAAAAAGAAGCAATCATCCGCTTAGATGCACTTTTCACGCGCGCCACTTTGCTTCGTTTCGGCTCATCTTGAAAGACCCATACGCTCGATTGCTGCTTTGTTTTGGGATCGTAGCAATAAATCCATGTTTCGTCACCTGTTACTATGTCCCACACCAAATTTGACTCACCTTCGTTGAATCTGGTAAGCACGGCACTGCACCAAGTGACGCGGTCCGTTTTTTGATCCTCGGTCAAGTTATGTGGGATCCACCGCGAGCACAGCTTTCTCACACCCAAATGTTTGTGTAGGATTGATTGTATTTGACTCATGCCTATTTCTAAGGATGCGCGAATTTCATGGTAGGTCACATGCCTGTCTGTTTCAATCATACGGCGCACAGCATCGATGTTTTTGTTGGTCACAGCGGTGGACGGCCGACCATCGCGAGATTCGTCACTGAGATTGATACGACCACGCTTGAATTCTGCAAACCAGCTATAAACAGTCGTCTTGCATGGAGCTTCATCGCCAAAAGCTGTTTCAAGCCGAGCGATGCTCTGTTGAGCCGTCAAATTACACTTAAAATCGTAGAAAATCATACTACGAAAATTTTTCCGAGTTAAATCCATGTTGATGCAGACACACAATTTTTTAAATGGCGCCACAAGGTAAAAACAAAAGACAGTCAGATGAAACAAACTGTATTCTACAGCCAAAGAGTTCTATTTTCAAATGTTGTAATAAATTTTTAAATATTGTTTATGTAAGTGGCCAGTTCCGGAAACTTTTAGTGTAACCTATGTATTTGTTGCTATCTTTTATATTTATATATTAATATAAATACAAATAAACTACTAAATTAGTTACTTGTTAAACAACGAACGATTAGACAGGAGTTGTTTTAAGAAAAGCCGAAATATCAATCAAAAACAATAACGTAAGAACCTTGGGCTTTTATACGAAAGTAGAAAGTCAGTATGCGGATAATGATGGCCGCTTACTGTCTTCAGCCTACGATCTTAAATACCTAATAACATTTTCTCAAGACAGTATCGTTACTATGAAGTGCTATAGTGTTTTGGGCTACGATTCAGAGGGAAAGGGATGCAGCTATGTGTGTAGTTCCATCTCTTTTGCTATTATCATTCGCGAATAATATTATCAGTAAAAACTTATGCCACAGTCAGACGGTCAGTTGCGATTTAATCATTATTATACGACTTATTTTTGAGAAAAACTGTAATGATTATTGAGATTAAATGTATTTGGAAACTGTTGACCACGATTTAGATATCGCGTTATGTATGTTTGAAGTTAATCAACACTATTATTCGTTACCATCGTCATCTTTAACAAATATAGATTATAGTTTTATATGTTAAGGTGATGATTCAAAAACGATGAAAATAATGCAAATATTTTACTAATACTGAACTTCGATTCTGCTAAAGCAAAACCAGTGTCATGTGAAGGACACAGCTAAAATTCCCATTTAATTTTAGATGTTAAAACAATGAGGTTAAAGTCCAAAATTAGAGGGCTTTTTGCATAGAAAATGAAAAAGTGTAATAACACTCTTTTTATTTAATTTTGGACTTTAAAGACGACAGCTAGCACCTTACACAGGAGTTATCACAGACATCCTGCGACCAAACAGTTTGGTATCGCGGAAAAAAGGCAGCTTCTTGTCAGCTTGACCGGATCCTGAATCACATTTCTCTATAGGGCTCTGAGAACCTGCTCTAATTCAATGCCAAGAAGACGCATGCATGTGCGTTTTCAGCAAAGGTATCTTCATTCTTAAACATTATTTACGCAAAATGACATCAAATTGCTATGAGAATAATTCGTGTTTATTTGTTACAAACCATTAAAACAACTATAAAAATAAGTTGTTACCTAAACCCGGTGTTTCGGCATGATATTGAGAATATTGTGAGTTTCGTCACGAACCCATTACAGATTCTGTTGAGGTCTCGACTTAAGTACCTCTGAGAAAGACTTTACTACTTGATCCCGAGTTTAAGTTTCACCCGCATCCCTCCCTCGCATACCCTTTTATATTAACGTTTCATAAATACTAAGACATACTGATGACTAAATTTTTCACCGTCAAAAAATCTAATGGGATGATTATTCATACAAAAGTTGATTGTAAGATATCGCTTTCAGCGACGTGGCTTCTACTCGCAGGTGCATAATAATTATTTGTGTTTTCCGTATTTGTAAATTTTATACAATGTTAACGAGAATTAATGTGATCATAGTATAGGTACATACATACCTTTGGTTTGCCTGACGTTTCAATCAGGTTACACCGGCCGTGGTCACTGGCTGACTGGCTCAGTGGTACATGCCCGCCGTCTTCGAGCTCGTGATGTAGAAAGTCCTTCCTCTACCCTAAAGGTATGGATGTATCTATACCATGATCGCGTTAATTCCCGTTAACATTATTGTATATCATGGAACGCGATACTTTAAAAAAAATCTTGTAAATTTTGATTGTGTACATATAATATTGTTAATATCATATATTATATTGACATACTTTGTAGTATATCTATATATTCAATTTTGACTGATATATAACTTGTTTATATATTTAATCTCTATATCATTTGTCCTTCTCCTTTTAAAAATAATTATACAATACCCAATCATTTTTTTTGCTTCTATAATCTAATGGTTACCTGGAAAAAATGTTCTCAGCGATAAGGCCTGCCATTGTGCATGATAATTATTGTTAACTTGTTATCTTATAATACTTTTATGGTGTATAATAAAGAATATCTTATTTTATCTGAAATATTTCTCTATTCTATTCTATAACAATTTTTTATTAAATTGTTTTCAGCTCTTGGCGTGAATTTGAATTGATTGGCATGATATTTTCTGCACTTCGTTGTATAAAATAAGTTTTTATTTTCACACCTGAGCAGTGACGCCTTTTTATAAAATACAGGTTAGTTCCCTGTGGAATACTGTTCTCATTTCTGGGATGGCTCTGCATCGTTTCTACTTACACGCTTTTGACAGATTACAGCAACGTGCTGTTTTATTGCTCCAAGTTCTGATACATCACAAGTCTTTACGAGGAATTACCACAGTCTTAGCAATTTACCACCTTAGCGGTGTTTCGGTGCACTCTCAAAGAAATCTCTCTCTCAAACAGTACTTCCAGGTTTAAAGTATCATTCATAAAGGGTGTAAATAAATTAAGAAATTTGTAGATGTAGATAAAATAATAAAAAAAAAATCACAGTCAGCACTAAACGATACAGTACCTACCTGTTTTTTTCTCGTTCAATTCAAATTCTTCATCGAATCGATTTTATCCATTAGCTATAAACCTGGGTCCTTTAAGCGGCGCAGGAAAACTTCTATATACGGCTTATTAGGATCTACATTGGTAATTTCTGGGTCAAAGTTACTAGATAATTCAACTTAGTATAAACGTTATATTAATAATAAAAATAGATAGATAGATAGATGGATAATTCTTTATTGCACAACAATATTATACTATAATAACTATATAACAATACTATGTATATTGTACTATAAAACAATACTATGTATAATATGTATGTATTTACAAAAAAAAAGTATTTAAGTATGTTTATCCGTATTCTAGATACCATAACACAAGCTAGTTAAACTATGCTTACCATGGGTCTAGATAACGTTGTGTAGAATGTTGTAGAATATTTATATTTATTTATGTATTTATTTATTATAAAAGATTTACAGACATAATTAAAGTTACAGTTAAATGCACAATGGGCGGCCTTATCATTAAAAGTGATTTCTTCCAGGCAACCTTAGGATGGACAGGAAAAATAATTAGATAACTAAACAAAAACAACCTGTATAGCAATAGTTGTTTTAAAAGTATAATAGTAAACATTTTATAACATGAAATATCCTTTATAGGAACTGAAAAACGAATCATGTAACACTTTTCATTTCACTTTACATCCACTATTTTTCTAAGAAAGATTCAAAAATCTCATTTTTTATGCCACTTAGGTGGCAGACAAGCACACGACCCACCTGATAGAAAGTGGTTAAGGTGGCCTATGGACGTGTGTAACACCAGACGAGCCACGCTCGCGCTGCCGACCCTGTAAGCACAGAGTTTCTGTGCCGTCAGTGTAGAACACAAATCAGGACAAGTCTTTAGTCTTCCCACTGTCAGCACAAATTCTCCAGTAAGCTCTGGCTACCCTACTCACCGCTGGAAATACAACACGAAGTTATTATGACCGCGGTATTCTGTAGGGCTTGTACTTCCCCAGTCGTACTGCTCAATTGGGCGGAAATACCGCCGTGTCCTACCTCCTTACTACCTTAGCATTCAAAATGTCTTACTGTACAGCACATAATTATATTTTAATACAATACCTAGTAATTTTGATCACCCCATCTCTTTCTTTGTGGTGTCGTACAAGGCGACTAAGGGATAGGGCTGTTTAACATCAAACAGATATATACAGCCCAGTCTCAGCCTCAGATTCATGACTCGAGTTAACTATAGTACCCGGAGTACGGCAATAGACTCACCCCCTATTACGTGGGACCGAATACAATTATTGGTGAAATGTGGGTGTTAATTTACCTCTGCCTTACCCTCCGGGGATAAAGGCGTGATTATATGTATGTACCTAGTAAACAAAACTTTATTATAACTACTAAAGTATTGCATTTTTATGTAGCTGACTAACGCTCGCAACTTTTCTCAGCTTCCATTTTATGTCCGATTTAACGGAAAATCTGGCTCGAGAAACAAAAATCTTTTGCGCTAAAATAATAAATATGGTAAGTAAGGAAACTCAACAAAAGTTATAAGATTTATTTGTGCTATTAATTATCTGTTCCCTGGGAGACAGGGTAATTATATTGTAGAGGCAAAGTGAAATCTTACGCTCGAGTAAACTATTCGGTTGTAAAATATTTTAAGCGATTTTATTTACTGCTGGACTACAAGTGAATAATTCAGGTCAGGGGAAACATTTTGTTGAAATGTAAATTGAAAATATAGACTCAAGTAAATAGCTAGAAAACCCTCGAACGTTCGAAAAAAACGAAGTCAAATCTTGTCACCTAGTAGTTAATTTTTTTTTATGGAGAAAATACAAGTTATTTTAAAATTCTTAAGTTACTAAACTACTTAACAATATTCATTTCACCATCGTTATCAACTTCTCTGTCTCATCGTGTGTCAATTTTTGTAGAAAATTTTTTAGGACATTCTTACATTGGTTGTAGTTCAGAGGATATATGTCTGCTGTAGCATTTACTCTATTATACAGCAGTGGTCCCAGAAACATAGAATTTGGCTGTATATTCGTGCTTTATCGCAATTCGCTGGGTGCATACAATATCTTTCTGTCTTTAATTTACAATTTCAGTGCTGAAGGGGAGTGCTGCGTGCTGTTTTAGTACTGTGCTCACTATAAATAGCTGGCGGACTGTTAGTACTTCGCAAGATTTGTATAGGAGGTCAGTGGGATATAGGAAAGGAAGGGAAGTTAGGATCACTCTCTGTGCTGTCTCGATGGGCAGTAACAAGGATTTACACCTTCCTCCCCATAAAGTTATGCAGTATGTTAATATTGATTGACAAAGGGCATAGTATACCTGTTTAATTAATTTTAAATCAGCAATGTGCCTAATTTTCTTAAATCTAAATATTAGTTTGCGTAGTCTTTAAATTAGTGCTTCGCTATGTTGAGCAAAAGACAGGGTTTCGTCTATTATAATATCCAGGTATTTTATTTTGTCATCACATCACATCACATAACTGGAGAATTGGACGAAAAAATCCCTAAAAGTAAATATTCAAAGTTAAACTATTATAAATGCGACAGTTTGAATGTATGTATGAATGAATGAGTATTTTATAACTCGATTACGCCAAATCACCTGAAAGAATTTGGCTGAAACTTGGAACTCAATGTTAAATATTATCATAAATCTAAACGCACATATTTATCCGGTGTAGTCAAATTACAGCACCCAACTGAATAGCACCTAGTCTAGTACACGAAGAGCACCTATCAAATTTTTGGCAGGTGCCATTGGGGGATACAATATTATTTTATCCATAATGCCTAAAATTTTCATAGGTATCTCAAGTGCACAAGCGAATTCTTCACTTTCTTAGATTGACATTGAACAAAGTGCATGCAAAAGTGACATTAGAATTCGCTTTAAGTTTTATAACGTATCTATTTTCTCAAATACGGATCGGTGAAAATAGGAATGGCATAGGCAGCTACTTGAGCTAATTAGACAAACATTGTAACAATAATAACTTAGCACAGAAATATTTTATTAAAAGAGTTTCTTATATATTATAACTAAGCACAGAAATATTTTATTAAAATCTTTTTTGTCCTATAATCTTTTTTCAAAAGAATCAAACTCATTCACTGACGGATATTTTGTAGACTTTTTATGTCAATAGTTTTTTTACCTCTTAGTTCGCAGACAAGCACACGGCCCATCTGATGAAAAGTAGTTACCGTGGCCTATGGACGTTTGTAACATCAGAGGATTCACGGTCGCGCTGCCAACCCTGTAAGTACAGAGTTTCTGTGCCGTCAGTAGAAGACAAAGCAGGACAAGCATTTTGTCTTCTCACTGACAGCACAAATTCTCCAGTGAGCTCTGGCTACCCTACTCACCACTGGAAACACAACACGAAGTTATGATAGCCGCGGTATTCTGTAAAACATATTGTCATAAAAGACTTTATATTTTTTCAAATGAACCAACTCATTCACTGACGGATATTTTGATACAAAATATCCGTCCGTGAATGAGTTTGATTCTTTTGAAAAAAGATTATAGGACGAAAAAGATATAAATACTTGGGCGAAAACACGTAACAAATCAATAGGAAATCATTGGGTCAATAAGTAACAAATCAATAAATCAAACAAATCAATGTTTTTCGTATAGTTTAATGTCATTTATCGAATTTTAAATGAAAAGTAGAGAAGACATTCTATAGATAGCAGTCTAACAAAAGAAGACCATCTTTTGGGATTAAAAGTGTAGTTTATTGCAAACTACAAACTCCTCATGTCGTGTAGTGAAATTTAATTTGCATTACAACACCGAGATAGTGTTTTGCCACGCTAAAATTTACATAATTAAGTACCATTACATTGTTTTTTGGGTCTTGATACTTTACATTAGAATTAACCTTATCAACCAACTTGGCAGGCATCCAAAATAAATCACTATTTATATTCTTTAATTTATTAAAATAATTCGGTTAAAGGAGTTTGTTAAAGTTGCATCTATTTCATCTTATGTTTTATTAAATTGTCTTTATTTTTTATCTGAGTAGGTATAGTATTTTTGTTACATGTAGTACTGGGTTCCAACAATCCTCACAGCTGCAAATCAGCAAACTGACTGATGATCGGGTGAAATTCTGGTACAAGCCTTCTATTAAGAAAAGGAGGAGGTGGTTAGATGGTAGTGGTCTTATAAAAGCTAACCAAATCATAAACGGGATTAAAAGGCTAGATAATATAATCTTGCCCAACAATTAGCATCAGTATCCAACGTAATATAATGCTACTTACCTTCAGGGAATATTACTAGTCGGAATACCATTTTATGGCGCATATTATGTTTTTACATATTTATTATTGTTAAGTCTATTTTAAAAAAGATGTTCTATCCAATTATAAATGAATAGACTGATTTCTAAAATTCACAACAAGAGCAAAAATTCTATTTTCGATTGAAATCGAATTGAATTCTAATTCGGAACGATCTGAATTGGAGTGGTCATCTCTCTAACAATCCGTCCGTTTACACGTCCTACGTTAGGCGCTTAGACGTGAGCCTGTCGAGGCGTTGAATTTCTAGTATGGATTTGGTAATTTCTCAAATTCTTTTCTATTATGTTAATTGTTGAGAGCATATAACTTTTGTGGAGCAGAGACATACATGTATAAAATCACACCTTTATAAGAGAAGGGTCAGACAGAGGTGAATTAATATTCACATTTCACCAATTATTAAATTTGGTCCCACGTAACGGTTAGCCTATTACCGTCTCAGGCGCTATTGTTGACTCAATCCATGCATTTGAGGCTGATTCTGGGCTGTATATATCTGTTTGATGTTAAATAGCGACAGTAGTTACTCGCCTTGTACGACACCGTATGGATGAGGTTGTCCAAATTCTATTCTGCCGGAAACCACGCGGTTGATATTCTTTTACAAGAAATATACATATTTTATACGTATAGCCAGGCCAAAAAAAAGGAATTGAACAACCAATGAGAATTAGGTGATTTCGTGTTCAAGCCACTGTTTTCAATCCACCAGTTAGAAGAATAATAAAAATTGCGTAATCATCCCACTGCAAAAATCAATCGACTTTTTTCATCCTAGAAGTATTGTAGCTATGTCATTAGTAACGATGTCGCCCCTAGGTCGGCTAGGGTGCGAGGTATATGCCTGTTAACCTCACCCTCGGCAACCATAAACGACCCACAGGCGTCGTGCGTTTTAGTCGGTTCGAGTCCGACATAACCTCTCTTACCGGATCCGGTGGTGGGGATTTTTTGCACGTTAAAAAAAATAACGATGACGTTATTTATGTGTCGCTGTGAATTATAAATTGTCAGGGCAAATAGCATTTCTCCCAAAAATTACAATGGTTAGGCTTTAGCCTGTTAAGATAGTATCTTTCGTGCAGACCTAAACTCCACACCGCGCTCACCTCAGATGGTCTACTACAACATAAATTCATATTTTACCGTTTTACTCTACCTTCTATTTTATCTTATTTATGAACTCTAAAGCTTCTGTAAGCCACAAAATAATAATAATAGTACGTCGTAAAAGTCGAGACTGGTCGCCAGAAAGTAGGAAATAGGTAGTTACTGCTGCCCCATAAAATAGTTGCCACCGTAAATAATCATTATTTCTTTAACTAGGTATACAACGGAATGCTATATTATAAAAGCAAATTTTATGCTCAAAATATTTGCCAATTGAGAAAATATTATTAAAAATATGTGCAAGCTGGTACTCGCACTGGGGTGACTTTTGCTGATTATTTGCGGTTTTAAATTGAACAAAGTCTTGATCTTCACAAGGGTTTACTTGAACAGAATGAAATACAAATTTTTAACCTAGGTCAACGAACCATTTGGTGCTCGCGGATTGGTCGGACGCAATGTATCCGTGATTGGCTGCCGACCGCACGATGAATGTAAGGGTGGTGGTTGATGGTTCTCTCAGTAGCTTTCTAGATGGCGTTACACGTTTCTGAACAAATATATTATATAAGTAAAAATAACTTTATTTTGGCAATGTTTCTAAAGGAATGTTCTTAAATGTCATTGTAAACCTTTGAGGATGCCGTATGGCGAAACCGTTCAGGTGTAATAAGTAATAAAGTAATGTGGAAAAGTACAAGTGAGTTATCAATAAGTGTAACAACAAATTCCACCAAGTGCCATCAATCAACAGTATAAATAGTCTAAAAAAACAGTGCACGTCATACGGCAATAGGCTCACCCCTTGGCACGTGGGACTGAATACGATTATTTATTGGTGGAATGTAGGTGTTAATTCACCTCTTCCTAACCCCCCGGGGACAAAGACGAGATATGTATGTATGTATGTATAAAAAAATACAACCGTGAAACAACTGATTTTTCTGCTGAACATTAAAATTTTCTGAATGCACATATGCGGACAATATAAAACCCAGTACTGTTTACAGATAGGCTATACTATTCTATATTTCATAAATGAAGCTCCTAAAATTTTAAAATCTCAACAGTAACTTAACAGCAATCTACTAACGCTGATAGATAGATAAACAATTTATTACTGTGATCATGTATGTGCCTCGAAGTTAATGCAATAACCGTAAACTCTTAAACTCAGCCAATAAGCTGGATAGACTGAAATAGCTCCGTCTCGGTGCTTCACACGTATCAGTTGGTGTATGTGGGACTGTAAAATTATCCATAAATGATGAAGTAACTTTTTGAACAAAACAAAAACATTGTTTCTAATCCTAGAATAATTATTACAACCGATCGTATAACAACATACGTTTATGACAAACTTGCAACAAAAATTGTTCACTCAACTACTTAGTTGAGTATCTAAAATTAAGCTTTGGATAGATTACAACCTCACCAAACAAGAAACCTGTAACTTCATAAAATATGCTAAACCAACACTAGCATATCATCCAAGTTTACCAATTTCATGCACAATTCAAACTGCGGAGTTTAACGAACCGTATCCATAGGACAAAAACACAGTGCTGTTTGTCAAAACTGTATGATATATCGTTTAGTGCACCAACAGATTCGAGCCAACTCATGCGTGGCGTTCGTTTGGGACAAATTTAAAACACAATTTTACGGTTCCTGATTTTATTTGGACATATATAATATGAACTCGTTCTGTATTCGTGGTTGTGAGGGTTTACTTATAAGAGAATTAACATTCTCGTGCATAACATAAAAAATCTCGTAGCTGACGGAAACCACAAGCAATTTAGCTTAGCTGAAGGGGTTAGGGTGATTGTTAGTAACCTCGGTTGCTAATAATCAAATTTAGAATACACAAGAATTTGGAAAAGAGTACATGATTTTAATTAACTTGCCAGCATAATCCACCTTTTATTCTGAAAATTAAGCAGTTCGTCAACTGTAGGGTAGTTTATGTTATACGACATAGATAATATCCAAATAATTATAATTCTGCAATAAATACCTACCTACCTAACTACAGAATACCGCGGTTATAATAACTTCGTGTTGTGTTCCCAGCGGTGAGTAGGGTAGCCAGAGCTCACTGGAGAATTTGTGCTATCAGTGGGATGACTAAAGGCTTGTCCTGCTTTGTCTAGAGATCTCACACAGAGACTCTCCGCTTACAGGGTCGGTAGCGCGAGGGTGGCTTCTCTGGTGTTACACACGTCCATAGACCACGGTAACCACTTGGTGGGCCGTGTGCTTGTCTGCCAACTAAGTGGTATAAAAAAAATAATTAAAAAGTCTCCGATTATTCATCTAAATAAGAATCTTTTGGTTAACATCATATCAGTTCTAAATAACCTTCTTAGCAACTAGAAATGAGAATACGTCGTAGTCACGAGATCTTTTGACGTGTGCTCACAAATTATTCTCGTAAATTATTGTCACTTAACAATAAGCAAAATCAATAAGTAACCACAATATAAACCGATACGACATAAATAAAACCGTCATTACGGAACAACAATACAACAGAGCGGACACTTTGGCAGCCCCATTCTTTACTCATAACACAAATGAGTTTAAATTAATCGAGGGATAATCCGGGTCTCCATTAAAATAAATTTTACGTAATTCTTTAAAACAGGTCAACCTTAAAACACGAAATACTATAATTTAACGGAGGTGACGTGGGGCGAAGTAATGTTAATTGTTTAATTACAGAGTCCCAAGCGGTTCGCGTTCGTATGACGCGCCAGTAGTTTCGATAGATTCAAGAGTTTTCGGGCCGAGTGCTTTTGCATGTTTGCACGTGAGTAGGTTTTAACGAAATGGATGTCGCCGTGATGGTCGTCAATCTTAAAATGGCGGGTCCCTGGACGCTGCAATCTGTGTACTGGGGTTGCTAAAATGGTTGCTACGAATAGATAAAATCTTAACAAAAATGATTGAATGATTTTTTAGAAAAATAAAACAGTTTCAACACAACTGGCTTGAGGGTTTTGGGACCCAAGTCGGTTGACCAAAATCAACTTGTTTGGAATTTTATTGTATGATTTTAAGTACACTGATACGAAACCCCTATTGTCTTTGTATTTTTTTTTCATAAACTAACAACGCAAAATCGCAACTAAATTCAACATATTATGGTAACCGCACGGCCCTTTGTCACGAGAGAGTAAAACCCCGACACAGTTTTTTAGATCTATAAAAATATCTAGTACACAAAATACTATCCTAATATATTTTTATTTATTAAACTGTTGATAGCTTACTGAACAAAAGTATTAGACTGACTTATGGGTCTATTGGGATTATCGGTAAATTTTAAAATAATTTTTACGTACTAATACAGGTTAGAATCCGATTAATAGGGGTTATAAATTCGAAAGTTTTGTGAAGATATTTCTTTTTCTTTTTAGAGTTCCGTACCTCAAGAAGAAAATATTTCGTTGTTCGCTTATCTGTCTAGCAAGACCTTTACCTTAAGCATACGTGGAGGTATCAAGTTAAAATATATACCAAATAATCGGGTCTACAGCACATTGAAACTGTAAAAATATCAAACTTCTGCGTCAATACAATCAAAAAATATAATACGGACGTTTATGTAGCAAAAAGCAACACGATATCCGCGACTCCATCTCAAATTCCCACAGAGACGTTATGTCGAACTTGAACCGACTAAAACGCACACCGTCCGAGAGTCGTAGTTTTTTTTTTTTAATACAACTTAGGTGGCAGACAAGCACACGGCCCACCTGATGGAAAGTAGTTACCGTGGTCTATGAACGTATGTAACACCAATGAAGTCACATCCGTGCTGCCGACCCTGTAAGAACAGAGATTTTAAGTGCCTTCAGTGCAGAACACAAAATAAGGACAAGCCTTTGGTCTTCCCACTGATAGCACAAAAACTCTCCAGTGAGCTCTGGCTACCCTACTCACCGCCGGGAACACAACACGAGGTTATTACAGCCGTGGTATTCTGTAGGGTGGAGGTTAACGCGTATCCCCGTGCCGGCACCGTAGCCTGCTTCTGCTAGGGTGACAGGTGGCTCCTCCAGTCACCCCCAGGCCTGCGCTCATGGGGGACGGAGGTTATTCTGCGACCTCCGACGCCCAAGAAGCCTCCGCTATTCGCGGACCGTGTGGTTAGAAATTCTCATTTGTTACCGCTCCACCACCTTCTTTACGAGCATTATTTGCCCTCAAAAGGAGATAGCATCAGCTCACCATCGCAGTGAGCAAAAATTGTATTTATATTTTTACTGTAATAGGTGCCATTAAATAATACAATTTCTCACGATCAATCCGCTTAAAACAAATTTCACCCTTTGCTCCAAAACGCCATGATGTGATGCAATTAACTGCCTAACAAACCACAATCCCTTTAAAGGTCTTTGATATATATTTATATGTATACATGCGCGTCAGTTGTTTGTCAGCTATGGTGTGAATAACGGTATTATTGCAAATTTGTATAGTAAATTATGGAACGTAGCAAGTCCAGATAAAGATTTTATATTCTGTGTTCTATATCTGTGTAGGATCATAATAGTTTTGGGGACTTTTAGGGAGCAGAGAGAACAAAGAGACAGTTTTTGTGCTGTCAGTGGGAAGACCAAAGGATTTTGTGTTCTGCACTGAGGACACATAAAATCTCTGTTCTTACAGGGTCGGCAGCATGGATGTGACTCCACTGGTGTTACACACGTTCATAGGTCACGGTAACCACTTTCCATCGGGTGGGCCATGTGCTTGTCTGCCACCTAAGTTGTATAAAAAAAAGTAAACATTACTTTACGCCTTAGTATATTCCTATAATAGTATATTACTACAGTGTGACCGCAAGCATATACCGCCTCCTTCATACGCGCGGCGTAGCAGGGGGACGTAGTGGAAAAAAGGAAACAAACAGCATTTACTGAGAGAAAACGGCTGGTTGACAATCCCATACTCAAAGGTAGAGTGGAACCTCTTAGCCTTAGGAGGGATTTTGCCTCACTGTGTGTGTGCTACCGCCTATACAATGGTTTGTGCTCAGATGAATTGTTTGACATGATGCCCGTAGCTACATTCTATCATCGCACCTCTCGCCATAGGCAGGGAATTCATCCCCACACATTGCGACCTGAGACGGTGCGCACTGTGCGGTATGAAATAAACTTCATCCCACGCACACTCAAACTGTGGAATGACCTCCCTGCTGCGGTTTTCCCAAGCGCCTACAATATGGAGTTCTTCAAGATGGACATCAGAAGGTTTATTCATGGTTGGCAGCACGAGTGTGACACCCCTGGTGTTGCATACGTCCATAGGCCACGGTAACCGCTTCCCATCAGGTGGGCCGTGTGCTTGTCTGCCAACATAGTGGTATAAAAAAAAAAAAAACGAGCGGTGTTTTCTCGCTCGCTCTCGACTTTTTCTATATCGCGACCCCCATCACAATGTGTGTCTCATTATTATGGTACAGCACTCGCGGTCACAATATGTTTTCATTTATTTATTTATTTATTTGTTCCTCACACTACCATCTTTACAGGTTGTTTCCTAATGCAATGGTAGTGGACCACAATAATTCAACTTATACAATTACAATTCATATGTTGTGTATATATATAGGTATAAGGTATTACAATAAATACGCACTATAAGTTTCCGGAATGAATATGAAAAAATACTATTAAAGGTACAAAATTAATTTATTGTTTTTCAAAATAATCTCCCTTGGCGTCTATGCACTTTTTCATTCGATCAAACCAGTTTTGAAAACTTTTGTGCCACTCCTCTGTGATGACCTCTGAAACGTGTTTTTCATACTCCTCGACAGCCTCTTCTGGTGATGAAAATCGTTGGCCGCGTAATTGGTTCTTAATTTTTGGGAACAGATAAAAGTCACAAGGTGCCAGGTCGAGACTGTATGCAGGATGACTCATGAGTTCTACATTTTTCGCCTTCAAAAAGTCGTTTGTCTGTCTGGCCGTGTGAGAACTAGCATTGTCGTGGTGCAGGATGATACGGCGTTTACGGTTATTTTTACGGAGTTCGTCAATAACTTCCGGCAAACAAATGGTCGTGTACCAGTCACTATTCACAGTACGACGATTTTCTAAAGCAACAGTAGCCACGTGTCCAGTTTTATTAAAAAAAGAAGCAATCATCCGCTTAGATGCACTTTTCACGCCCTCCACTTTGGTTGGTTTCGGCTCATCTTGAAAGACCCATACGCTCGATTGCTGCTTTGTTTTGGGATCGTAGCAATAAATCCATGTTTCGTCACCTGTTACTATGTCCCACACCAAATTTGACGCACCTTCGTTGAATCTGGTAAGCATGGCACTGCACCAAGTGACGCGGTCCGTTTTTTGATCCTCGGTCAAGTTATGTGGGATCCACCGCGAGCACAGCTTTCTCACACCCAAATGTTTGTGTAGGATTGATTGTATTTGACTCATGCCTATTTCTAAGAATGCGCGAAGTTCATGGTAGGTCACATGCCTGTCTGTTTCAATCATACGGCGCACAGCATCGATGTTTTTGTTGGTCACAGCGGTGGACGGCCGACCATCGCGAGATTCGTCACTGAGATTGATACGACCACGCTTGAATTCTGCAAACCAGCTATAAACAGTCGTCTTGCATGGAGCTTCATCGCCAAAAGCTGTTTCAAGCCGAGCGATGCTCTGTTGAGCCGTCAAATTACACTTAAAATCGTAGAAAAACATACTACGAAAATTTTCCCGAGTTAAATCCATGTTGATGCAGACACACAATTTTTTAAATGGCGCCACAAGGTAAAAACAAAAGACAGTCAGATGAAACAAACTGTATTCTACAGCCAAAGAGTTCTATTTTCAAATGTTGTAATAAATTTTTAAATATTGTTTATGTAAGTGGCCAGTTCCGGAAACTTTTAGTGTAACCTATGTAATTAGGTCACATATTCAAAATTAGAATAAGATAATCAGTCATTAACAGTAACCGCGGTAGACTGGTGGTATGGGTAATGGACTGTTGAGACGAGTTCTCGGGCTCAATCCCAAGTCGTTTTTTTTAATGGAATATCCCATGGATACACCAGTCCACTGGAGCTGACAGAGTTGGTTATATTGGAGTCGAACTGACTAAAACGCATGTCGGTTTTAGGTCTTTGGTTACCAGAGGTGAGATGGCCGGAAACATGTCTCTCGTATTCCAGCCGAATATAATAATGCCTTCAATTTTCTGTTTTTCTCTCAACTCTAGTAAGGCAGGCCTAAAATTCAACGAGAAAATACGTTTAAATTCTTTACTCAACATTTTAAACTGTATTCCCTCTGAATTTGAATGGATTTCATAAAATAATTGTGAAACTGGTACACCTCAAGCAAATTTAATTTAATTGGAGGAACTACTATCACGTATATATGGCCGTTTGTGGGCTGCATAGTGAATTGCGTGTTATCTTTTGTATCAAAGCATTCAGGCTGTGAATTTGATGTTGTAATTTTGAAATAGCGTGTCTATTAATTTGACACGCACATTAAAGTTAAACTAATTTACCGAATTATAATCACGATTTAATAGTGAATCATGATTATAATTCAAAAAAAGTGAAATAACAGTAACTAATAAGCTAATTTTATATTTATGTAAACTTTTTCTGAAACAAGAATACGTGAGCAATTGAAAATTTTACATACAAATAGTAACAGATTTATAAGGAAACTGGTAATTATAATATATTCCATTGCCACTCTTCATCATTTCTGACAATCAAGATCATCAGTAAAAATTTAGTTCACACTAATATTATGGTGATGTGGAACCTCTCCGCTTTAGGAGGGACTTTGCTTCGCTGTGTGTGTTCTACCGCCTAAACAACGGTTGTGCTCAGATGAATTGTTTGACATGATGCCCACAGCAACATTCTATCACCGCACCGCTCGTCGTAGGCTGGGAATTTGTCCCCACACATTGCAACCTGAGACGGTACGCACTGTGCGGTATGAAAGAGACTTCATTCCACGCACACTCAAGCTGTAGAATGAACTCTTCCCATGCGCCTACAATATGGGGTTCTTCAAAAGGGGCATTAGGAGGTTTCTTCAGGGTCGGCAGCGCGAGTGTGACGCCCCTGGTGTTTCACAAATCCATAGGCTAAGGTAACCACTTCCCATCAGGTGGGCCGTGTGCTTGTCTGCCACCTAAGTAGTATAAAAAAAATCTTAATGCAGAAGTAACTCTATATGTCTGTCTTCTACTCTTTCACGCCTAAACCACTGAAACGATTTTGGTACAGATATAGACTAGAGCTCGAGAAAGAACACAGGCTTGTTTTTATCGCGAAAAAAACCGGTCAAGTGCGAGTTGTCGATTTCGACATCAAGAGTTCCGTGGCTTAAGCTATATAAACCGTAATATATTTTGAATTAATTGACTTAAAACTCAAGACATCTGAGTATGTGGTACGACTTTCAACTTGATATTATCCATGTACTCCTGAGAAAATGGTCTTGACACATGGACACGAAGTAATCCTATAAGTGTTTCATTTCTTTTTTCCCTTTGGGGCACGAAATCCAAAAATGGGTTAAAAGTATTTTTTAGGAAAACCTGACAAAATTTGGTACATAGCCAGATTATAGATTAGAAAAGTACATTTAGGCGCAATAACCGACATCCACGCGGGCAACGCCGCGGGCAACAGCTAGTAAGGTTTATTTATTTTTTTTTTTGGCAACACTGCTGCCGTTATGTAAACATTAGCTCCGTATATAAAATTATAAAAAAAATAGTTATCTTCATTTACCACGATAAAAAAGTATTAAATTAGTTCCCAATAAGTGTGATATACGGGCAAAAATGTTATAAAAACATAATGATAGAAAATACGTGCAAAATAGAACTGTGATATAGAAGTTATTTTACCCCGTTAAGTGATGTTAAAGTAAATAAGTGAGAAATATGAGAAATAAGTGCAAAGAACTTTAATTAGTGACAATATTTACACTTGCTGTAGATAAACAAAAGTGAAAATACGAGAGAAGTGAAAATCATATTATTAAAAATCAGTTACATTCAAACGTAAATATTTTTTCGCGGTAACTATAAAGACCGAATCCGATCAATTCTACATGGTAATAATAAAGACCTAAAAATAATTTGTTGTTGGGCGCTTTTATGTTTGGAACGACACGACTTATCGTACGGTATCAAGTAGTCGGAACACATGATTATGATAACAATCTAAAAGAGCTTAATAAGCGATATCTAGTGACAAAAATTAAAATCAAATGGAAGACCATAATAACATCACGATGCGCAAACAAAATACAAAATCCACATCACTAGATGATATAAATATGAGCATCTCACTGCGCTCGTCGTGCTCTGATGAGTTGCTTGGAAAGAGTATGGTTGACCTCTCAACCCATGGCTTCTCCCTGTACAAAGAAGAAATGAAAGCTGAACTAAATAATATGAAAAGTACCTTACAAAGCACACAGAATGAATTGGAGAATGTCATTTTAGAAAACATAGACTTAAAAAAACAATTATCGCAATTGAGTCAAGAAATTGAGGTTCTTAAACAGATATGTAATAGTCCCTTATCTACCTTCCGGAAAAATCTGGCCTCAGCAAAAAAAATGAGTGTCAAACGTCGACTCACGGATACATTTACTCAAAATCCTCTAACACTGGAAAGAACCGGACAGACACAAAAGCCAGAGGTACAATCTATGGTAGGCAGCAATCTGCACGAGGACTCAGGTACACAACCAAATACAATCCCCAAACCGGTTGGCAAACTGGGCACTAGTGATGCCAGTATAAATACGTTGGCCATGCAGACAACTACACTAATAAATAGTCCTAAAAAAAAGAAGAGGGTTTTAGTGCTTGCCGATCAACAGGGCAGAGGAATGCGTGCGAAGCTACAAAGATTACTCGGCTCGGATTATGAAGTGTTCTCTTTCTGGAAGCCAGGAGCAACAACGAGTGAAGTATTAGGTGGAAATAGAAAAGATATATTTAGTCTATGTAAAAGTGACTACTTGGTGCTGCTCACAGGCATGAATGACAAAAATCCCCGAGAACTACAATGCTCATTAAATTTTTGGCTCACCTCTGTGACAAACACAAACATTATAATATGTGAAGTTCCCTATAATAGGCACCTCAATGAACATAAATTAAACTACGAGTTTAAGTACATTTGTAATAGCTACGCTCACGTGACTTTTGCTAACTTAAATTATGTTCCGCACAACTCTCATCAACATAGCAATCATTTGAGTAGAATTCTACTGAAAGAAATTCTACACCTAAATTATAAAAACTTGTATATTTCGTATTGTAAAAATCTCGTTACTCATGTTAGCGTTGGTACACAAACTGATGTTGTTCCGTGTCCACCTTGTGATTTTCTGGATAAAGATAACGAAAGCGACTCCCTCACACAAACAAATTTTTTTCGTTAAAAATGCATTTGATGAACAATCTGTATGTAATAGTGTAAACACCGAATCAGTAAATATCTTTCATCAAAACTTATGTGGTATAAGCAATAAATTAAATGAATTAGAACTTTATATTGAAAGCCTCCAGTGTAGAATTCATTACTTATGTATAAGCGAACACTTTTTAAACTCGGAACAAGTATCCTTACTAAGTCTGACTCAATATAAAGTTGTATCTAGTAGTGTAAGAATAAATAAAGTGAGAGGGGGCACGATTATCTTGGCACGTAATGATAGAGAATGTGTGGAATTACCTATTGTGAAAAAATTGTACAGCATAGACGGTTTTGAAATATGTGGAGTCAAAGATGCTTTATCTGGACTCATGGTATGCTGCTGTTATCGCACTCCATATGACTCTAACTTAAATATATTCATGGACAAACTCGAGAAATTATTGGAGCACTTTTTCAATGGGAAATGCTGTATTGTAGGCGACTTCAATATTGATCCTCACTCAGAGTATCAAAAAGGAATAAATTTCATGAATTTACTGACATGCTATAATTTTAGACCGCTGGTAAACTCCATAACTTTCATTCGAGGTGATCGTGAATCATGCATTGACAATGTACTAACTAATGTTCATGACGATTGCATTCAGAACTGTGATGTTGATCACAATGGACTAGGTGATGGCCATGCAGGATTAATATGCGGTGTGACGTACAGTAATATATCAAATAAATTCAATAATTCTAGGACATTTATTAATAAAAGAATTTTTAATTATAAGAACAGAAATATTTATAGAAATAGGTTGGTAAATCAGAATTGGAACAGTATGGGTATAAATACTTTTATAAAAAAATTTGACATGACTTTCAAACAGACCTTTAAAAAACATAAAAGTCAAGTTCGTCTTGATCCTATGGCCGGTCTCCGTTGGGTCTCGAAAGGCATCAAGGTTTCCAGTAAAATGAAACGATTCCTAGTGGTAGGTAAAAGCATAAACAACGACTGCAGTGTAATTGACTATAGGCGGAGGTATATTACTGTATTTAACAGGGTCATAAAAAATGCTAAAAGGCTCTCAATTCAGAATCAGATTGCAAGATTTAAAAACGTCTCGAGAGGCATGTGGAAAATAGTTAATCGACACAGAAATAAGGGACAGAATAAGAAAGAAAGACTAGTTCTAAAGTCAAATGGCAGGGTTATTGCAAATCCATCTGAAGTGGCAAACATATTTGCAAGTGAATTTGGTAAAGTTTTCAGTCATGTTCACAGTTATTCAACATTAGCACTAAAAATTTTAGAGGAACATACAAATAAAATTGAAAAAGAAATAGAATGGGACCCCGTCACACCTAGTGAAGTGTTTAGGATCATCAATACCATGAAGTTAAAATCATCTTGTGGATATGATGATATGCCTATAACAGTAATTAAGGAAAATATTGACATATTATCTGAACCTCTATGTAATTTTTATAACAAGTGTTTTGACGAGGGTATTTTTCCCGAACAGTATAAAATAGCAAAGGTTATTCCCGTGCACAAAAAAGGGTCCAAAACTGACTCTGCTATGTATAGACCTATTTCACTACTGCCAACATTATCAAAAGTTTTAGAAAAGTTGATGAAGATAAGACTCGTTCGACATTTGAATTTGAATAAAGCACTAAACCTAAGACAGTATGGATATCAAAAGAATGTTGGCACCCAAGACGCTATAGACACCTTGATAAAAGATATCATCAGTCGTTTAAATGAAAAGAAAAAAGTAGCGGGACTTTTTCTTGATCTGAGTTCCGCTTTTGATACCATAAACCACGAGCTATTGTTAATAAAGTTGGAACATTATGGAATAAGAGGAAAGGCCAATAACATCTTTCAGTCATATTTACAGAATCGCAAGATGTACGTAGAATTAAAAGCCACTGATACCGATGATACCCATGGGAAAAACAAGTGCGAAGAGTCATATAGGTCAAAGATGATACAAATTAGAACAGGTGTTCCACAAGGGTCGATTTTGGGGCCTGTTCTCTTCATTACGTTCATAAACGACCTTATAAACTACGTAACTCAAATAGCATCTGGTGAAATCCAATTAGTTATGTTCGCTGATGACACAAACGCTGTGATATCTGCAGATAATCTAGATGCTCTCAAATCAGCAATAGATCAAGCTTTAGAAATATTTTATAATTGGTTCTCAGCAAACAGCCTTCAGCTAAACCCTAATAAGACTCAGGTTATTTTATTTAGATCAACTGCTCAAAACGGAAGTACTATTGATTGCACTTTAAATGGTACAAAGGTAAGCCCAGTAAGTACTGTTAAGTTTCTGGGTGTATATGTTGACGAGCTGCTAAATTGGAAAGATGAACTTGCCAACCTGGAGAAAGCAATAAGTTCAGCCTGCTATGTTCTAAGAAGCCTGCGCAACGATGTTGAATTGGAACATTTAAAAATGGTCTACCATGCGCTAGTAGAGTCTAGGCTTAGATACAGCATTCTTTTCTGGGGAGGTAGCTATGACTACAATATAACAGGAGCTTTCATCTTGCAGAAGAGAGCTATACGAACAATGGTGCGTATAAGACAGGATGAGTCATGCAAAGAGCACTTCAATGATCTGGGTATCTTGACCGTTCCAAGCTTGTATGTTCTGGTATTGATGACACATTTTGCAAAACACGTGCATGAATATGAAACCGAAGAAGAAAGAAAGATCAGAGAGAGCACGCGCAGGATGGATTTTCAAAGTATAGTTCGTCCTCATTTGAACATCGTCAAACATAGCACGATGTACAATTCTACCAGGTTGTTTAATAAGATACCATTAGATTTGAAAGGTCTTCTATATGAAAAAGAGTTCCATAGGGAGTTAAAAGTGTTCCTATTGAAAGGGTGCTACTATTCAATCGAGGAATTATAGGTATTTTTTAATTTTTTGACAATTTTATTATATTTGACATTTTGTTTTATTTTATTTTGATTTAATTTTGGTATATTATTTGGTATTTGGACTTGGCTTCTGAAATTATATTATTGACATGAGTAATTTATGATTTGACATGAATAAAAATTGACATGTACCTACTGTATAAATCTGACTTTGTGTACTAATTTATTTTTATAATTACTTACCAAGTTAATTGATTTTGTCATTTTTATAGTTCCTTATTGTTTAATTATTGTAAATTTTTGATAGACTTGAAATGAATTATTGTAATAATATTATGTATGTTCAAACACAGTGTAAATTGTTACTGAATAAATAAATAAGAATAAGAATATAGGTCAAGTCCACTGACAACCTTCATTATTGAGTAATGTTTCTTTTTAGAAGCCTCCTATATCTAATGGAGTCTGATTTTTGTGTACAATATTCACAGAAAGAGATTAACGGGTCCATTGAGACGAATGGACTACAGCGATGAAGGGTAATCTTATGGGATTACGGGATATTACAGAAAAGATTTTTGTACTTCCAACGTTGGAATAAGGTAATAATTTAGGAGCTTGTTACTTTGTTATTCTTTTGTTTATATTTTGCTTTTGTTTTTGATTATGTTGCTATACGAAAAGTACCTAACCACGGTAGCCTAGTGGTTTGGGTAATGGACTGCTGAGATGAGGACTCGGGTTCGATACCAGGTTTTACCATGGCACACACCAATGACTTTTCGATGCTTTTCGAAATTATGTGTGTATTTATCGCAGGTTTATAAGTGCCTGGTTAATGGCAATAGTCTCGACACCTATTACATTGCGACCTAAACATAAATAACATAACAAAAACTCACGCCTATATCCTCAAAGGGGTAGGCAGAGGTGCTAGCACCCACATTTCGCCAATTTATGTTTAGGTTTAGGTATAGAAATAAAGTCTAAAATTTTATATCATATTTACTGAGTCTGTGATATGACAGTGTAAAAAATTAAATAGGTATGCCAGAATCGTAGCAAGTTGAAACATGAGAATAGAGGCGTGACTGTATGTATGTGTCTAAGAAGTTTGATTTTTTTTTCAATAAATACTAGGTACCTTATATACCAAGTATTTTACCAATTGTACCAAGATACCTACACACGCCTTTAAATCATCACGCTGTTTACTGTCAAATGGAGAACAGCCCTATCTCCTTAGTCACCTTTTATGATATCCACAGCATATTTTTAAATTTTTCTGTTAAATCTAGTTCAAACAAAGTTGTAATACCATCCTGAATTCATGTCGAAACGCAGTATCATAAAATACACTAACTCAGCGGAATGCACACTATCCGCACTGACTTTTTGCTAACAAAATTTCGTAAAAGCCCGAATGCACCTACTGGTTTTTTGACTCCTTTTATTGTGGGTATGATGCGGTTGGAAAATTAATGTAGGCATTCATTGTAAAAGATTTATTTATTTATAGAATTTTACTATTATGATAAAATTTGGTTAGAACTAACATAACAGAAACTCATATATATAACATAAACTCACGCCTATATCTCCGAAGGGATAGAGAGAGGTGCTAGCACCCACATTTCGCCAGTTTATGTTTAGGTCCCAATGTAATAGGTGGCGAGTCTATTGTCATTAACCGGGCACTTATAAACCTGCGATAAATACACACATAACTTCGAAAAGAATCGAAAAGTCATTGGTGTGTGCCAAGGTTAAACCTGGTTTCGAACCCGAGACCTCGTCTCAGCAGTCCATAACCCATACCACTAGGCTACTGCGGTTTTTGTTTGGTTAGAACTAGACTCATAGATTTGCAGCAGAAGTCATCAATAAGATGAAGAAGACCTACAAAGAAACTAGATCAAAAATATATACATATTTTGAATTCAATTGGACAAATTATCGAAGACATACAAATTTACTTCTAATTTCCATGATGTTAACGGGAATTAACGCGATCATGGTATAGGTTCATATATTACCTTTGATTTGCTTGACGTTACAGTACACAAACCGTGGTAACAGGCTAACTCAGGCAAATCTGAGTCAGTCAAATTAGCGTTATAATTATAGGAGGTAGGACACGGCGGTATTTCCGCCCGATTGAGCAGTCCGACTGGGGAAGTACCTCCGCCCTATAGAATACCGCGGTTATAATAACTTCGTGTTGTGTTCCCAGCGGTGAGTAGGATAGCCAGAGCTCACTGGAGAATTTGTGCTGTCAGTGGGATGACTAAAGGCTTGTCCTGCTTTGTCCTCTACACTGACGGCAAAGAGACTTTGTGCTTACACGGTCGGCAGCGCGAGTGTGGCTTCTCTGGTATTACACACGTTCATAGGCCACGGTAACCACTTTCCATCAGGTGGGCCGTGTGCTTGTCTGCCACGTAAGTGGTAAAAAAAAATGTTAACAGGAATTAACGCGATTGGTATAGGTTCATACATAACCTTTGATTTACTTGACATTTCGACCAGTACACAAACCGTGGTAACAGGCTAACTCAGGCAAATCTGAGTCAGTCAAATTAGCGTTATAATTATATAACATGCAAATTGAATTGTAAACAATAAAAAAGTTCAGATTAGAATTAAGTAAATGAATGAAATTGAATGAAGGTACGCGCATTCATAAAGTGACTCACTGTCAGAATGTCAACACGCTCATCGTGAGGGAATGTTAATGATGTCACTAGCCCGCCTTCATATCACGTGTGAGCTTTATTTAATATTATTTTGTAATTTTGTTTTGTCTAGTTGGTATTAAACTTTAATTATTTTTGAAATATCTAATAGAAAAATAAATATAAGTATCTAAACATAAATACAATCTTCATGTGATAAAAGGCCAGAGCTCACTGGAGAATTTGTGCTGTCAGTGGGAAGAATAAAGGCTTGTCCTGCTTTGTCTTCTACTGACGGCACAGAAACTCTGTACTTTCAGGGTTGGCAGCACGCTGGAGGCTAATAGGAATAGAATAGAGTAGATCTTTATTTACTAGAACATTGTGATAAGGATGTTACAAATTGTGTCTTATGACCTAGGTATATCATGTTCTGTCTAAATTGGGCATGCAAATTTTCCTTATTATCTAAACACTTACAAAATGATACGAAGTCAAAAGGAAGCTTATACATTTTATACCACCTAATCAAATTTTTATCTATAGGTATGCTTTACTTGTAATGGATAAGAATAGGTTTCATCAGGTTTCATCTTCTGTTCTTGGAGCTGGACGGACATAGTGGCAGTGTCATACAAGCATCTCAGCACCTCGATGTATCGCCAGTCGACACGACACCGCTGCTGGGCATTTAAAACTGCTCAGGTTTCGATAGAGTCGAAAGGAGTTGAATGGAGTCGAAGTAATAACAGTCAATATACATTTCAATTTTTTTTTTTCAAAAAGCTCATCACAGTCCACTGCTGGACTAGGCCTCTCCAAATGTTTGGTGTCTTTGGCCGACTGTTTCACACAGGGTTCGTACAGGGTATTATTTCAAGTTTTCCTTCTCTCGCAATGACATTGTCAGCGTGTTTTTCCATTAGTCGCCTTTTACGACACACTTCGGATGGGATGGGGTGGTGATACTTGTATTCTTTCACCGTCACCACGTGGATAAATTACCGTAAGCTTATTTTACTTAAATTTAATTCACTAGTTTTGGTTACTTTACTTTATTTAAATAACATTATAAAACCAAATAACTTTTTTTCAATGTTAATAACTTCACCTACATCAAACATAAAGCAAAATTAATTCCTCACCCCATTTATTACAAGACATCGACCTATTACGCTGAAATTGGAGCGGATTCCAAAATAATTAATTAATAACCTTCACTTGATACTCTCAAGATCGATTAGGTGAAAGTTTTGCTAAATTACCTCTTAACTTGCTGTTGATTGGTTACAAATTGTTCCAATTCTTAATTTTGTGCAATCAAGGAAGTTTGAATTGATTGACTTTTAATCATCCTTTTTTTTTTGTATGTTTCATGGTCTTTTTTTTGTAGAGGTAATTGCTATCAGTTCAGGCTTGACTCGAGTCCGTGCTTTTTCCCTTACAGAGGAATGCTTTAGCCACTGAGCTACTGAACCACGCCTGAAGCCGTCCAATTTTTCCTATATATATCCGTCTTGTGAAAGATCGCAGGCTCAAATCCCGCCAGAACCGATTTTTTTTTTATTTTAATCGATTTGAATAGTTTGCATACTAAATGCTTAAAAATTCCATTCAATTGTCGGTACACTAGTTACTGAAATAACCTAGTATTCTTTTCTTAGGTTAGTTCTTAGAATAAAGAAAAAGAAGTACCTAATAATTATTCTACATATTTTTGAGGTTTATATTTTACAAGATTTATATTAATTGGTATTGTATTTTTGTTCGGATATAATATATATAGACAGCCTCTGTGGCGTGGTGGTAGCGAGACAGAAGGCGGTCTCGCTCCCGGGGAGGATCTCCGGTCAGTACACATATTTGTATGTGTGAATATGAGTATTTGCATTGATCTGGTCGTGCCTCGGAGCGCACATTAAGCCATCGGTTCGGTGTGCCATACGAACATCTATGGCAGTCGTTACGAACAGTTTTAGGCCTCAAAAGTCCGACTAGTCTAACTATGGAACCTCGATATCGCCAATTGGTTGTGAAGGTCACATGGCAGTCGCTTCACAGAAAATATCAAAGTTCAGCCGCATCTTAGCTAGCCTAGAAAGCCGACCACAACTTAATTGGGATTTATATTAAAAACATGTCTTTAGAATTTAGACAATGTAGTGTATATTGTTATGTTACTGTGATTGCCAGCTTCATGGTACTTTTTTACGTGCGGAAAATCCCCACGGGTACCTCCCCACCGGAACTGGTGGGAGAGGTTATGTTGGACTCGAACCAAATAAAACGCACGACGCCTGTGGGTCATTGTTGGTTGCCGAAGGTGAGGTTGACAGGTCTATCCATCGCACTCCGGCTGACCCAGTGCCCTCTCTCTCGATCTCCCCCTCCTCGGGAGCAGCTTCATGGTAACTACAGTAGTATTTCCCGTAATCAATAAATTGTGTATCATAGAATGTAGCAGCTGAAACGTTATTATAGTGGCACAATGGTGATGCAGATGCCGAGTTCTTTGTAATGTTAGTATCACATTGTGCTCTCGACAGCCGTCTCATCTTCCTGCAAGACACCGAGTTAGGTCGTATTACCCGTATTATTATATTAAACTACCTGTAGTCCGCTGTTCTGCCTATGTGAAATTTTGGTCCACCACGCTTGGGGACCTATTCTCGGGACAATAAACACTTGGGGTAGCATTTCCAGACTATAATATATTCTTGTGCAGAATTTCATCCAGATCTGTTCAGTCGTTAGGGTTGGAGGGTTATTGAATAACATACACCCAGACATCCAAACGTCTTCACAAGGTTTCACATTTATAATACACTGACTAACCAAATTACTTTATAAAAAAACTTGCATGAAATAACTTATTGTGATGTCATCATTTTTAACTGTCAAATTATTTACTATGATAGGTTGGATGGATAATTAAAAATAACTACAGACGATGAAATTAGAACAGACGCAACTTTTACCGCCTTTTTACTATTCTTAATTAAATGGGCCTCGTCAGCATTGGGCTGCAACCCGTCTAAGAGAAGGAAAACTCTGAAATCAAAACCGGGGAGATGGGCCTCGTCAGTATTGGTCTGCAACCATCTAGGAGAAGGTCACTCCGAAATAAAACCAACTCTCAGGGAGCATACCCGAGAAAAAACCCCGATCCAAGGTGTTAGCCGACCCGTGCCAAGGATTCGTGACCAGAGGGCAAGCTGGTGTAACGGAGGGTATCTGTGTTGGCGGTCACAGGACACACTTGAGATTCCGCCTTACCTCCGTAAAGGGCTCTGCGGGGGTGGACCATATTTTCCCTATGACTCGTGGGCACGCAATGATTCCAAAAATTAATCATCCGCATGGCGGCGACGCGGTACGCCACCCGTCACGTCTCGTTTCCAGTGGGGGCGAAAAGTGGCTCACGGAGAGCCGTTTTGCTACGTTGAATGTTGGAGGAGGAATGGAAGAAAAAATGAATGATGTTTGTAAGATGATGGATGAAAGAAGGATTGATGTGCTTTGTGTGAATGAGACGAAGAGGAAAGGATGTGACACCACCAAGCACGGACCCTACACCGCGTACTGGTCGGGAGTACCCAATACCGACAGAGCTTGCCAGGGAGTTGGTGTCATCCTATCTGCTAGAATGGCTGAGTGTGTGAATATATTCGAATGTGTGAATGCTAGACTGATGTGGATGAGAATGAAAGTGGGACTCACTCGTATTTTTGTCGTAGGGGTTTATGCTCCTGTAGACTCCGGTACGAATACGTCCCAGGAAGTACAAGAAGAAAGAGAACAGTTTTGGGAGAGTTTAAGAGATGTATTAAGAGAATGTAAGGATAATGAAAGAATCATAATGCTAGGTGATTTTAATGGATGGGTAGGACTGAAACGAGATGGATTTGAAAGGGTTCTTGGCAAGTACGGAGATGAACAAGTGAACGAAAATGGTAAAGGTTTGCTTAAAGTATGTTTGGAATGGAACCTTTGTGTGTCAAACACGATGTTTCGACACAAAAGGATTCATATGTATACAAGAGAAGCGAAGAATGTCAGTAAAAGTATGATTGATTTTGTAATAGTGGATGAAAGATTGAGAAAAAATATTCTAGACACTAGGGTATATCGCGGTGTGGGTATCCATACAGATCACTTTTTGGTTATGTGCCGTATAAGTGATCTCTTTAAAGGATGGAGACGTAGAAGGCGTGAGCCCATAAGTGTTCTAGAAAGAATAAAAGTAGAAAACTTGCAAGAAGATAAAGTGAGAGAGGAGTATGGAAGCAAATTAACTGAAAGGTTTCATGATCTTGATAGTATTTGTGAGATTGAGGAGTTATGGAAGGTATTCAAAGATGAGATTGTGAGTGTGGCTTCCCAAGTATGTGGTATAAGTAAAAGAAGTAAAGTGCAAAAGGTGAAGCATGCATGGTGGGATAAAGAAGTGCAAAAGTTGGTATGTGAGAAAAAGAAAGCGTGGCTTGATTGGCTCTCAGTCAGAGCTAATGAGAGAATGCAGCAAGCTACAATTGAGAATGTGGATGAAGCGAAAGATAAATATAGAAGACTGAAAGGGATAGTGAAAGGAGTGATTGCTAGAAAGAAAAAGGAACAAAAAGACGTGTTTGATGAAAGGTTATCTGAGGATTTCCAGACGAACATTAAGTTCTTTTGGAAGTCCATTCGTTTAGCCAGAGGAGAAACACAGAGCTCCGAGCTGAACGCTATTAGAGACCAGAATGGAAGTATTGTAAAAGGTGAGGAATGTGTGTTAAAAAGATGGCAGGACTATTTTGAAAGCTTGTTTGAAAGAGAGGATGGTGTACATGCACTAACCTCGGTGATGGATGACTATGTTGATGCTGATAAAAGTGGTATTAGTATGAATGAAGTTGTGAGTGCATTAAGAAGTATGAAAGCTGGTAAAGCAGCGGGATATGATAAGGTGACAGTCGAGATGCTGAAGGCTGGACAGGGCCTTGTAGCAAGTCAGTTGTGCCGCCTTTTCAACATATGTTGGGTTAGCGGTCGTGTACCAAGTGATTGGTGTCAGGCCGTTATAGTTCCACTTTACAAAGGAAAGGGCTCGCATCAAGACTGCAAAAACTACAGGGGCATTAGCCTACTCAGCGTCGTCGGCAAACTGTATGCGAAAGTGTTGATTGAGAGAGTTATGAAAGAAACCGATGAGAAAATATGGGATGCACAAGCGGGTTTTAGAAAGGGAATGGGATGTACGGATCAGGTCTTTTCATTGCGAAGCATAGCCGAGAAATTTTTGGCCAAGAGTCAAAAGGTCTATTGCGCATTTGTGGATTTGGAAAAGGCCTATGACAAAGTGGTGAGGAATGAACTTTGGTCGGTACTGTCTATGTATGGGGTGAGCAGCAACCTTATTCGAGCTGTGAAGTCTCTCTATGAGAACTCCAGAGCTTGCGTGAGGATACATGGGTCATACACTGAATGGTTTAGTATCCAAAAAGGGGTTAGACAGGGATGTGTAGCGTCACCATGGCTGTTTAACTTATTCATGGACAGTTGTTTGCAAGATTTGAAAGATAAAGAATGTGGTTTAAGAATGAAGAATTTACTCGTCAAATGTCTTCTTTATGCTGATGATCAGGTTTTACTGGCGTCATCGGCAGATGAGTTGCAGGAGATGGTAACAACTATGCATGAAGCTTTTGAGAGGAAAGGAATGAAAGTGAATGTTAGTAAGACAAAAGTTATGGTTTTTGAAAGAGATGAATGTGTGACAGAGTGTAGGATTTGTATAGATGGAGAAAAAGTGGAACAAGTGAATGAGTTCATATATTTGGGAACATTGTTTACGAGAGATGGAAAGCATGAAGAAGATGTTGAAAGGAGAGTGATGGCTGGAAATAGAGTGAATGGGGCACTACACAACTTTATGAGCAGCCGGAAAGTGTCCGAAAAGGCACGACTGGCTGTACATGGAGGAGTATTGGTGCCGACTCTTATGTATGGTAGTGAAAGTTGGGTGTGGCAGAAAAAGCATCAGAGTAGAGTAAATGCAGTAGAAATGCGTGCGTTGCGAAGTATGTGTGGCTTGACCTTGAAAGATAGAGTGAGAAATAGCGTGATAAGAGAACGATGTGGAGTGATAGGAGATGTAGTGATGAGAATTGAGAGAGGAATGTTGAGATGGTTTGGTCATGTTGAGAGAATGAATGAAAGAAGACTAACGAAACAGGTGTATGAGGCGAGTGTGGATGGTACCGTCGGAAGGGGAAGACCTAGGCGCACATACCTGGACCAAATCGGGGAAGTTTTAGAAAAGGGGCAGGTCAGGAGTACTCTAAACCGACGAGCATGCATGAAGAATGTAATGAGAGTGAATGAAGCGAGAGTAATATGTCAGGATCGTAGCAAGTGGAGATCCGTGATCTCTGCCTACCCCTATGGGAGACAGGCGTGATTTTATGTATGTATGTATGTAATTAAATTAGCTCAATTGAATAATTTGTTTCAACTACAAGAAAATATGCAGGCATGTAATTGTATGACAATGTCGGGCCTTCATGATAGGGAGTGCTAGAATCAGCATTACATTTTCCTATAAAGTTAACAAGACTTAAAGCGATCATGGTATGTACCATACATACCTTTTACTGTCAGCTGAGTCAGCCTTGAAATGCCGGTGAAACCTGGTTGAAACGTCAGGAAAATCTAAAGTATGTTTGTACTTTTCTTTTTTTATTTACGTGCACAAAATCCCCACGGATACCTCACCACCGGAGCCGGTGGGAGAGGTTATGTCGGACTCGAACCGACTAAAACGCACGCCGCCTGTGGGTCGTTTTGATTGCCGAAGGTGAGGTTGACAGGCATATCCCTCGCACCCCGGCCAACCCAGGGCCATCTCTCACGATCTGGCCCTCTTCTCGGGTATGTGGGGACTACAGAGTCCCTAACTCGTTCCCGGAAAACGGGGAGGCGCGCCAGGCGGCCCGCTTCTGCCAGGGTGACAGGCGGCTCCACCTGTCACCCCCAAAGTATGTTTGTACTTATACTACCGAAATCTATCGTTCTATACACGCTATGAGGTAGGGGACGAGGTAAGGAAAGAGAAAGAAAGAACATGAGTCTAAAAGCGGTGGACTGACCTAATCAAACGTCGATACTCACCACATAATTCCTGTGCACATACTCAAGCCACGTTACAGTGGTTACGGTCAAACTATTAATTACAATGCAGTGCCGACTGTTTGACCAGAGAAATCGATAAAGTTAAACACGTAGACAATATTTTATACTTCGAATGTCACAATATGTTATATCTATACAAAAATGTAAATAGGTATTAGGTGTGGATCAGCCCCTTTATGAGATCATAAACTATAAATTAAACTACTATAAAATAAATATAAAATACTATAAAATAAATATAAAATAAAATAAACTATAAAATCAAAATGTCAATCAAATCGATAAAGTCAAACACGTAGACTATATTTATACTTCGAATACCACAATATGTTCTGTCTATACAGAATTTAATTACGTGTTAGGTGTGGATCAGTCCCTTTGTGAAATCACAGCCTAAAGGGTTAATATATAATTTTATTAGCAATTATAGATATGAACCGAGTCAAAGCAATTTGGTTTAAAGAGTAATATAGCAATAGGAAAATCCTTTTTATGTTTGAAAACCTAATTGACGTTAAAGTTACAACTAAAATCGATATCGAGGAATTTACTGCTATTAGCTAAAGTCATTTGTGTTACGGAGTTTTACATTATGAAGTCGGTCTTGGACAAGATCCAGCATATTCCTGTATATCGAAATTGTAAATGTAGAAATATTAAAAATATATTTTATGAATCGTTTATTTGACCTTTAAGAAAGGATCCTTAGACAATCCTTTTTTTTTATACAACTTAGGTGACAGTCAAGCACACGGCCCACCCGATGGAAAGTGGTTACCGTGGCCTTTGGACGTGTGTAACACCAGAGAAGCCACACTCGCGCTGCCGACCCTGTAAGCACAGAGTCTCTGTGCCGTCAGTGTAGAGGACAAAGCAGGACAAGCCTTTAGTCATCCCAGTGACAGCACAAATTCTCCAGTGAACTCTGGCTACCCTACTCACCACTGGGAACAGAACACGATGTTGTTATAACCACGGTATTCTGTAGGGCTTTTACTGCTCTGAAGTTGTTTAGCCGCTGGTGATTGAATAACAAGCCGTCATCCACTCATCCATCCACTTATGCATCTGGTCATCTAAACCTTCGTTTTGACTCGTGAATTACCAACAAAAATTATGATAATGAGTTATAACGCACTTTCACATAAAATTGTAGGTACTCATAGTTCGACCTATTTCTTTAAAATTTGCAAACGTGGTAAATGAAAACTAGAACGAACTCCGGAAATTCTTTTTGTTTAAAGAATGTTTCAATTTTAAAACAAATATCTGTACATTCGAATCAGTTTCCCGAAAGGTGAGATTGACCTTTGTATGAGTTCAAACGTTGGACCGTTCTCCCGTTTCATTCAATCTATCTGTTACCATGATTGTTATTGTAACCCGTGTATCGTAGTCCACATTCTATTTTCTTTTTCAACAGAGCCGTTGAGTCGTTCCGTATTCAGTGGTTTTTTGTTTGGTTTAAATAAATAGAACACTATCTATATTCCTTTTTCGAATCCTTTAAATATTTAGGTATTATGAAGGTAGATATAGAAAAGGATTTGAAATAAATTAATTTTAGTAATCACAGAATAAAAGGCCCGCTATGACAGTTGTAAACTGGGGCTGGGAGTGACTCAATTCGATTGTGACAGTAATTGATTCAAGGTAAAAAACTTTTAATCGTTTTAACATTTACTATATTGATATTAGGATTAGGTTATGTATCATCTCATCAGCTAACAATAGGGTTGTTTAACATCAGGCAGATATATAAAGTCTAGACTCAGCCTCAGATGCATGAGTCGAGTCAAACATAGAGCCCGGAATACGGTAATGGGTGAGCCCCCTATTACGTGGGATTTAATACAATAATTGGTGAAATGTAGGTGTTAATTCACCACTGCCTAAACCTTCGGGGAAAAGGGCGTGATTATATGTATATATGTATGTTAATGAAAACCTAAAATGGGTATTAGTAATTATTACTTTTTCATCTTCTAGGCTATTTTCGCTTTAAAAATAATAGATAATAAATCGTTGTCTCTGGTATGCGATATAGGAAAAGTAATATTAAAGCCACATTTTAAGTTCAGTAACATAAAAGGTAAAAGTAACGCATGTGATAAAGGTTTCATTCCGGCATCGCTGACCAAAAACGCAGCGAGTAGAGATAATCTACATAAGATTAAAATTTAACAACGAAAGGTAATACAACACTAAAATTAAAAAATAGAAACCATATAACATAGCTAACTTATGAGGTCTCACAGAAAGACAGAATCACGTAATATTTCAAATTACTTGTAGTAATTTAAACTAAAGTATATTCACTATTATTAGAAGTATAATTTTTAAAACTTACCATAATAAGATATTAAGTATTTACAATTAACTTAGATGACAATAGAGTTACGTTCGTTCTAATCGTGCCAAGTTACCATCTACGACTTGGAGCATCTGTTAAAATGGACCTATTAAATTATTTCAACTTCATTTAAAATGAAGTAGAATTTAACTCGAAATTTAAAATGAATACACTATCCAAGCACACAATAAGTATATATATATATATATAATTAGTCAAAAATAATTACTATAACTACTTATTAAACGAAAATAATAATATTGAAATTAAATAAAAAAAACACACAACGGTTGGCAGCGCGACTGTAACTCCTCTGGTGTTACAGACGTCCATAGGCCACGGTAACTACTTTCCATCAGGTGGGCCGTGTGCTTGTCTGCCACGTAAGTGGTAAAAAAAAATATTAACAGGAATTAACGCGATTGGTATAGGTTCATACATAACCTTTGATTTACTTGACTTATCACATTTGGCTACATAAAAGTAATTCAAATTCAAAAATTCAAAATTCAAAATTCTTTATTCGGTATCAAAATACAACAAACAATGGTTTGTGATTGGAGCCTCCTTTTAAGCAAAAAATGCTTGTAGTAGGACACTCCGCTCTTCCATATCAAGAATATTGTTACAAGTAAACACGTTAATCAAGAAGTTACCAATTTTTGTCTCTCTCTCTCTCTGTGTGTGTGTGAGTGTGTGTGTGTGTTTGTGTGTGTGTGTGTGTCTGTGTGTATGTGTGTGTGTGTGTGTGTGTCTCTCTCTGTGTGTGTGTGTGTGTGTGTGTGTGTGTGTGTGTGTGTGTGTGTGTGTGTGTGTGTGTGTGAGTTACTTTATGAGCGCCTCGGTGCCGTCATAGCTCAATGTTTTCAGCCATTCAGTAAGGACCCTTTTTCCTTCGTGTGTTTGTTTATTAAATATACGAATTTACTTTGTTGTATAGTTTAGAAGCAAGAATATTATACTGCCTGTCAGCAAACCTAGATTTTGTTACTGGTACATCCACTACAACATCCTTTCGCCTCTTGAGATTTGCACTTGTATTGTAAGGTAGGGTTTTGTGTTTTTTTAAAATAGTGTGCGCAATATAAAGTTTTCTGACAGAGAGCAGGCTACTAATTAAATAGAGGTTTTGGGTAGGGAATCTAATTGGTTTGAAGTACATAATTTTAATCAGTGATCGTTGTGCTCGTTCGACCTCGATAAACCTATATCCCTCGATATCCCTATAACCTCGATAATACTATCCTCTTAACCCTGGATATGGATATATAATCTAGATTAAACAAATCGTCAGTTGGGTAGTAAAGTTTATGATCCCTATGATTATAAGATTTGAAGTCAAATGGATATAAAATAAAATTTAGGAAAACTGCTAACATCTATCAATCAATCAATCAGCCCACTGCAGTCCACTGCTGGACATAGGCCTCTCCCAATGTGCGCCATTTTCTCCGATCCTCCGCCTTCCGCATCCAGTCTGTCCCAGCCTCCTTTTTCAGGTCGTCCGTCCATCTGGCTAGGGGGCGTCCTACCTTTCGTTTACCTTCTCGCGGACTCTAGGACTCGTTTGCTCCAACGGCCATCGGTCCTTCGACAAACGTGGCCAGCCCACTGTCACTTCAACTTGCTTATTCTGTGGCCTATGTCGGTAACTTTAGTTTTCTGTCGGATAACCTCGTACCGAATTCTATCCTTCAGAGAAGCTCCAGGCATAGCTCGCTCGATAGCCCACTGCGCGACTTTTAAGCTATGGACCAGCCCCACTGTAAGTGCCCACGTTTCGGCACCGTAAGTCATAACAGGTAGGATGCACTGTCCAGAGACCTTTGTTTTAAGGTTTAAGGTTGTTTTGTGCTATCATCTACGTTTAATAAAATATTACAAACAAAATTGCGCGAAAAAAGCGCTTGAAATCACTTATATGAGTAAAAATATAAATAAGACAAGAAGAAAATGGCAGACTATTGTCTCTGCCTACCCCAGATGGAACTAGGCGTAAGCATATGTATGTACGTAAAGCTTAGTTGCCACCAATAAAGTACGAATGACATTAATATGAAAGGTGCATCACAATTCCTGTTCGACATATTGGCATCAATAATTCAACCGCTGCCCACGATCTCGTACTATCGCGCCTGATTTATACGCGGGCTCATGCATGGAGAATCGATAGAATACAGTATAAACCGTAAATGGAGTTTTAAATTTTTTAACACATTTAGCCTAAATCGGTTTTTACATGACTGTCCAAAAATGGAGCGTAATACTGGGGATCATGGACGCTTTTTTTTTTTTACGTGTGCAAAATCCCCACGGATACCTTTCCACCGGAGCCGGTGAGAGAGGTTATGTCGGACTCGAACCGACTAAAACGCACGCCGCCTATGGGTCGTTTTGGTTGCCGAAGGTGAGGTTGACAGGCATATCCCTCGCACCCCGGTTGGATCATGGACCCTGACAATATTTAGTTATTTATTGTTACACGTGAATATTTAACCCCCGCCTCAATCCTTTCGTTTTAAAAGTCCGGTCGTGCTGTTAAGGTATTGATAAGACCCTATAACGGTACCCATATAGAATGTTATCCAATGTACCTGACCGGAACCTAATACATAACTAAACTGCAATTTTAATCAATACGTACGTAAAAAGTACTAAGTTTACTCATGAGACCCGTTGAAAATAATAAATAACTTCATCAAACTTTGTCAATATATTGTAAACTGTGAGTTTTATTTGAATTTTGCTGTTTTATTGTATTTTTCGGCGTAAATGACCGTATAGCCAGCCCTTAACAATTATTATTTTAATTATAAAAACTATTTTTCTAATAACTAAACCCTCTAAAAAATTCTTTATAACGATTTTTACAATACGCATGAACTAAACCATTAACATAACATAACATAACATAACATAAACTCACGCCTATATCCCCGAAGGGGATAGGCAGAGGTGCTAGCTGGGTGCTTTCGCCAGTTTATGTTTAGGTCCCAATGTAATAGGTGGCGAGCCTATTGCCATTAACCGGGCACTTATAAACCACCGATAAATACACACATAACTTCGAAAAGCATCGAAAAGTCGTTGGTGTGTGCTATGGTAAACCTGGGATCGAACCCGAGACCTCGTCTCAGCAGTCCATTACCCATACCACTAGGCTACCGCGCTAACGCTAACCATTGACCTGGATAATCATTTAAAGACAGTATAAAGATAATGGTTAGTACACGCTCGTCACAAATAAAATTAAAATCCTTTTAGAACGCAATCACTGGGGAGATAAAAGGGCGAATAACATCATCATAAATGATGTCTTTCATTCGTGTGAAATATAATGAACTAGCGGACTAGCCCAGGCCACAGAACAAATAATAGCCGTGGCTTAACCCGTAGCATAATATTCGTATTTGTAATTATTATTAATTTTCAAATAATATATGAAAATCTGACTCCCTTGACTCATAACGTACCCTTCCTACCTGCTCAATAAACAGGCTATTCAACACACAATTTGTTTTTCAATTCGACCCAGTAATTCCTGAGATTAGTGCGTTTATTCAAACAAATAAATAAACAAACAAACAAAAGGATTTCATCTTTATAGTAATAATTATTATTAGTATAGAAGATAAATAGTGTAAATGTGAAAGTTAAAACAATGAACAACTAAACGTCATAATATAAGTATTTAAACTATCATGGTCACTGACATCAGTATCAGAATAAACGGGATATTTACCATGTTTCATTATTTTGAGTTTCCGATATTTCAGCGCTGTTGCAAGCACCATGATCACGGAGGAACTGGAGTAGTGGCGGTGAACAAAGAAAAAGTTTTTTCTTCTAGGAGTAATTATATCGATCTACCCTCTTTCGAGTTCTTTTACTACGCGTATCTGCACTACTATTGGTTTCACTCTCACTACAAACTCGAACCCGATCTCGATCACGTTCACGACATACGATGCTCACTGTATCCACTCGCGATTTTGTTTTAGCTTGTTCCCGATTGTTTTTGCAAAGACGGACCACTGGATGCCAGACGTTCGGCAGTTGAAACCCATCCTCACGATTGAAATTTTTATACTTTTTTATTTCAATTGCTTCCCTAACCGGTCTTGGTATATAGTGGCGTTCTGTCGAAAGCATCTGAGGGTTATGTAGCTCGATCCAGTGGTTCGTACCGGACTCCAGTAAATGTTGAGCGATTGCAGATTTATGCGGTTCATTGTTTTTGACTGCCCTGATGTGTTCCTTGATTCGGCATGTAACCGTTCTTTTTGTTTGTCCTATATAAGAACTGCCACAGCTACAGTCAATCTTGTACACTCCCGGTCTGTCCAATGGGGAGCCATCTTTGGGTGAGCGCAGGCATTGCGACAGCTTTTTAAAAGGAGTGAAAATTGTTTTGACAGATACCTTCTTCAGGATGTTAGAGATCTTATCTGTCACTCCTTTGATGTAGGGTAAAAAGGCTGGCTGTCTTTCCACCTTATAGTTCCGGGGTTTATTTGTGGTGAGTCTTGGTGGTCTTATCCGTCCATTGTATCCATTCTTTTGTAGAACGCCGCTTATGTGCTTCAATTCTTCCTGTAAATGTTCCTCGTCACATAAACTATATGCGCGGTCAGTAAGCGACGTCACTACCGAATTCAGATGGCGCGGATGATGATGTGAGTCGGCATGCAGGTAGCGGTCAGTGTGAGTGGGTTTCCTGTACACGGAGTGGCTACACGACCCATCCTCGCGAACACCGATCCTCACGTCAAGGAAGGCAAGGGTTCTTTCCTTTTCTATTTCATACGTAAAGCTCATTTTTCCATGGATGTTGTTGAACTGGGCCACGTATTGTTGTACAACATTCTCACTCCCCTCCAGTATACAGAAAATGTCATCAACATACCGTTTCCAGATTTTGATGCTTGGGGCGGTGGGTATGGCTATGGCTTCGAAATGTTCCATCCACAAGTTTGCCACAACTGGAGCCACCGGACTGCCCATCGCTACTCCATCTATCTGTAGGTAGTACTCATTTCTGTATACGAAGTAGTTTGTGGTCACACAATGTTGCACAAGGTCGGCCAAGCAGTCTGTGATGGGAACATTTGTGAATAGGGACTCCACGTCGAAGCTCACCATCACTTCTTGATCTTTGAATGAAGTTTGACGCAAAATCTGAACGAAGTGTCTCGAGTACTTCACGTACGACATGGTCCTACCCACCAATGGCTGCAAGATATTCGCCACATGTTTGGCCAGTTCATAGGTCGGCGAGTCAATCTGACTCACTATGGGCCGCAAGGGAGTGTTTGGCTTGTGTATCTTAGGCAGACCATATAGTTTGGGGGGCTGGAGGTTCCTGGGTCGCAGCAGGTGTGCCACTACCTCTTCACCGATTACCTGTTGATGTTCCTTGATCATTCGAACCGTGCTTCGGTTGGTCCTTGCAGTCGGGTTGTAGTTGACCTTCTTATACGTTTTCTCGTCACTCAACAAGTGCCGCATTTTGTCGTCGTATTCCGTGACGTTCATAACTACCGTGGCGTTTCCCTTGTCGGCGTCATCAGCTGGTATTCTATTCCGTCGAACAACCTCCTCAATCGTACCTATAACTTTTTCGTACGGAATACGCTTAGGTGTAGGGGCAAAGTTCAACCCTTTCTCCAACGAGCTGAGTGCTGCTTCGGTCAGTACTTTCTCAGAGAGATTGACAACCGTCCGTGACCATTCCAACCAATCGCTCAACATTTATTGGAGTCTGGTACGAACCACTGGATCGAGCTACATAACCCTCAGATGCTTTCGACAGAACGCCACTATATACCAAGACTGGTTAGGGAAGCAATTGAAATAAAAAAGTATAAAAATTTCAATCGTGAGGATGAGTTTCAACTGCCGAACGTCTGGCATCCAGTGGTCCGTCTTTGCAAAAACAATCGGGAATAAGCTAAAACAAAATCGCGAGTGGATACAGTGAGCATCGTATGTCGTGAACGTGATCGAGATCGGGTTCGAGTTTGTAGTGAGAGTGAAACCAATAGTAGTGCAGATACGCGTAGTAAAAGAACTCGAAAGAGGGTAGATCGATATAATTACTCCTAGAAGAAAAAACTTTTTCTTTGTTCACTGCCACTACTCCAGTTCCTCCGTGATCATGGTGCTTGCAACAGCGCCGAAATATCGGAAACTCAAAATAATGAAACATGGTAAATATCCCGTTTATTCTGATACTGATGTCAGTGACCATGATAGTTTAAATACTTATATTATGACGTTTAGTTGTTCATTGTTTTAACTTTCACATTTACACTATTTATCTTCTATACTAATAATAATTATTACTATAAAGATGAAATCCTTTTGTTTGTTTGTTTATTTATTTGTTTGAATAAACGCACTAATCTCAGGAATTACTGGGTCGAATTGAAAAACAAATTGTGTGTTGAATAGCCTGTTTATTGAGCAGGTAGGAAGGGTACGTTATGAGTCAAGGGAGTCAGATTTTCATATATTATTTGAAAATTAATAATAATTACAAATACGAATATTATGCTACGGGTTAAGCCACGGCTATTATTTGTTCTGTGGCCTGGGCTAGTCCGCTAGTTCATTATATTTCACACGAATGAAAGACATCATGGTATAACGATTTGATATACGTATTTACACAACCTTTGAACGTGTCCAATGTTTCTACTTGGTTACATTGGCCGTGGTCACAGGCTGACCAGCTTTTCAGCTGGCTGATGGGCTTGGAATCCCCCAAGGACCCAATCGCATTCTCTGTCGTTTTCATTTGTTTCGTTTCGCAATGCTCTCGACGAAGTAGCTGTATTGTGTAGAATTTACATAGCCGTGTAAAAAAGGAGTTGCGGTCACGTAGCGCTAACAAAAATGATACTTAAAATATTCATTTTTGTTGATGTTACGTGTGGTTATTCCTTTTTAAACTGGCTGTTATATCAAAAATGTTGTAACATGTTCTCTTTTTCTTTGAGAGATTTTTTACGAGTGTTTTTTTGGAAGAGAAGCTTTGTGAAAAAAATAATGTTTCATTATATTATGTTATGTCTGGTTATGTTGGAACTTGTTGAATGTAGCCCAAAAATACGTGGTCAGATAAAAATATGATTTATTAATTCACATTTTATTCCTAGAAGAAATCCACAGTACCATAATATTTGTTAGGTTTTCAAAAAAAATATGGAATTGTAAAATTAAATGCTATTCACTTACATGTATACCTACATATAATCACTCCTTTTTCGCCGTAGGGATAGGCAGCGGGGAATTACCACCAACATTTCACCAATCATTGAATTCGGTCCGTACTTAATTGTATATATACTATTTTTCTAAATTATCCTCACTCTGGTTCCGTCAATATCAACCAAACCAGAAGATATTATAATTTTATAATTATTTTACTTAGCAACCAGTCCATAAACAAAATATTTCTCTTCCTGTAATGCAACAGCACATTACTATGCACCAAATCTCCGCTGTCACCTGCAAAACTCGTTTAAGCCCAACTCACGCGAATAACCACAGTTAAGTTGTACCGACCGACCCACTAGAACTAACAATGTTCGGTATGAACTCACTTGACACTAGCGTAATTTGACGCATGGAACACAATTTAGTCTTTCCTCGGCTTTCGAAGGAAACGAACAAGCTTAGACGGTTTACAAACTCTGTAAACACAGTAAAAGGCACTACAAGGCGGCGTAAAAAGGTCTACTGCTTTGGTACAAGTTGGCATATGCTTATATCCTATAACATGCACACTGACAGTTTAGAGAACAATTATACTATACTATAACAAATAGAGAATATAAGCGTATTTGAACAGGCAAACATAGTTACCTATATGGCTGACACTCTAAACAGTTTCCCGCGAAAATATTTCAAGGGATTACAATTTGAACAATGCAACGCAATATATTTGCTCTTTCCTGGTCTTTTCTAGAACAACTCTGACCAATAGCATTCTTATTCTGCTGTATTTTGTATTTGAAACTTACCTGTGGGGATATCTTCAAACTTTGAAAAAATAAAACTGTTTTAAATTATTTTTTTTAAATATAAATAACAAAGAAGAACATAATTTTTTCTTCAAACTTCATAAAAAAAAAGACTGAGGCGTAGTTTGGTATTTTATCATATAAATTCTTGTTGTTTTAGCTCCCGGTTGTGTTAAATGAGTATGTAATGATTATGGCAAGTATGTAAACAATAAAATAAACTAAAGAATGCCGGTACGAAATAAAATTACCCATCTTAAAATATGACAACCACATTAGGATAGCTCTTATTGCTTATTTGTAATAAATATCACCTAAAAATGGATGTATGGGTCGACAGGAATAACGAAAAAAACAACAACAAAAAACAAAATAAATAAAAAAATACATTCGAAGCGTTATCCAGATCATAACCAAATAGCTATTTTGAATTGTTGCCACCTGACTCGAAGAAGAAGAAGCTACAATACTAAAAATCCAAACCATATAGGATAAATTATACCAATCAAATTAGCACTTGTATTTTACTACTTATCTTCGTGGTATCAGAGGCATTTGAGTGAACCGCATTGATGGTATGAATAAAGGTGTTTATCTCTCATAAATTTTCCGCACGTGGCTTGAACACCTCGCACATGAGGCAGTTTCATACGCGGTACTTGCTCATAAATGATCTTTTCATATGATATTCTGATGTTGAAAAAAAACTTTGATATTCTAGACTAGACATTATTTTGAGTGAATGCCACGGAAGTGCAACAGTAGTGATTTAAAATCAGGGCAGTATATTTTAAGCCAATAATATTGAGATATTTTTATACAACTTATGTAGCAGACAAGCACATCTAATGGAAAGTGGCTACCGCTATCTATGAATAATTGGAACACCAGAGAAGTCACACCCGTGTTACCGACTCGGTAAGAACAGATAGTTTCTGTGCCTTCAGTGCAGAAGACACAATCAGGACAAGCCTTTGGTATTCCCATTGACAGCAAAACAACTCTCCAGTGAGCTCTGGCTACCCTACTCGCCGCCGGGAACACAACTTGAGGATATTATAGCCGCGGAATTCTGTAGGCTGGAGGTACTTCCCCAGTCGGACTGCTCAATTGGGACGGGAATACCGTCGTCGTGAAGACCCACATCACCACCATTTTCTTATAGTTATTATTTTTACTGTCGACTTTCTTCAGGTTTACTAACTATTTGAAGGCTAAGGCCGTTGTTGTTCATGTTTCTTTTGGTTATCTTTTGAAACTTTGATAAAAAGTACAATATTCCTTTGTTCGTTTTTATTTAACTGCCAAAGGGTACATTTTTTTATTAATTTTATTTAAACTTACGTCTGATTTACTTACCTCATCAAGTTGGCTTCAACTTGAAATTGATATTTTTGACGGCCTCTGTGGCATAGCGGTAGCGGTACTGCTACGTAGAGGGCACGGGTTTGATTTCGTCTTAATTAAAATATGTGTATATATGAATATGTCTTTTTGCATTGGTCTGGGTGTAAGTATATGTAAGTCTTATAAAAAATAAAGAATATAAGTATGTTTACACTCATTCTAGATATCCAAAACCGGCGAGCATGTATGAAAACAATTATGAAAGTAGAAGAAGCGAAAGAATACCAGGATCGTGGCAAGTGGAAAACTGTAGTCTCTGCCTACCCAACTGTGAAAAATGCGTGACTGTATGTATGTATGTATGTGTAATTAAACTAGGTTTAGATAGAGTTGTATAAAATGTTGTAAAAAAAAAGAACTCATTGTTGAACCTGAATTCCAGAAAATAAATATAATGATGTCCCATTTACCTTATCATAAAATCAACTGAAATATAATTCAATAAAAAATCTTAACAAATACAAAATAGATATAAATCTGTCGTGCAAAAACATGTAGCTACAATGTCCAGATAATCTCGTTAGCAGGGCGACGCGAGATACGGATTGAGAGCACCCCACTGAATTATTGATAGCCTGGACTGTGCTCTGAGCTGATATAGTAATGACTTTGGAATTTTTATGTACCACTGTTGCGGTTATTTCATTTAATATATCTAAACTTTTTTTAAAAACAACTTCATGTGTAGAATTTGTTTGTTTAGAGTTCCGTTTGAATTGAAACCCTTTTAAATTACTAACAACATTTTTCTATATGTAGGACACTTCAATTTGACCTCATCTCACTTGATGGTTTATATAAACTTTTTATTTAACCGATAAATCTGGTATCTATCGGTAAAATAAATACGTCTAGAATTTTGCAGCCTGCAACTATCAGGCATATTTGGTGTGAGTTACTCAAATTACCATCCGCACTTACCGATTAAAGCAATCATTTCTATTTATAACCTAAATTAGACAATTTCTAATAAACCGAAAACTTCTATTCGAAACACATAAGCTGAACGAGTTGTTTTTTTATTTTATTTTGAATGGCTTTTTTATTTGTATGATTGTCTCACTTTTATTTAAAAACGAAAATTTTATAAAACCTCTAATTTTTCTTTTAGATACTTTGTAGTGTTATTAAATGCAATTTATCTTGTTTTAGTTCTATTCGCGTGATTATTAGTACGAGGCATACCTATTATTATTCACACACCCATCATTTAACGTAATTTCCAACTTACTAGAACAACTAACATTCTAGGAAAGACTGGATGCGGATAGGAAAGGCTGGATACTGAAGGTCTGATTGGGTGGCATTTATCGTTTTTTTTTGTAATATTTCTGGTTACACTCTATCAATTGCAGCCAATTGTAACCAAACTATGTAAATTATGTATTTCAAATAAGATATAATGCAAACATTGGTAACGGCAAATTGTTTCAATGTTAATTATGATTTCTTTTTAAATTTGAGTCCACCATCTTTGATAGCTAAATTAATAATTTGCAGCGTGGTAATGCCGCTTGGGCACGGTACCAGTAGAGATCGATGGGGAGGAATTTTTCGATGCCTAAAATTACAGTCTCCCTCTTTTTCTCTATCCCATTTTTGTATATATTGTATAGTTAGCATAGTTTTATATAAATTTGTAAGTAATTGTATATTATAATAACTAACTTGTAATCAGCAACCATGAAAACCTCGAAAACGATACCCATATTGATTTTTTTGCAAATTTTGAGTCCGCCATCTTTAATAATATAAGTACTAACATAGATTTAAATATTTACTAACAAAACAATGGATTTTAATTATCTGTCAAATAAATTTATTGTTATTATTATTATATTACTTAATCACAAAATAGGTAATATATTCGTGATCAAGAACCCCGAAAATCCAAAAACGATACCCATATTGATTATATACAAAACTTTGAGTCCACCAATTTTGATCGAAATCGAGAAAAAATTACAATTTTAATAAACTAAACGAGTTAATAAAAAAATATAATAAAAGAAATAAATGTGATTACCAATAAGACGGTCATAAATTCTAAGCACATGTTAGTACCCCCTTCCCCTGCCATTCCGCTCACCCCCCACGATTGCTCTGTCTAGATGGCTTCGATGACAAACTGTGTGAAGTATGAGTCATTAGACTGCGCTTTCACAATGTGATGATGGACATCAATCCCAATCGGAAAAATATGCATTCCATATTCGGCAAAGATACTGTAGATATAAAAGAGATTTTGCATCACAATCGACCATGATCGGTAACTCAGTAAAGGTATAGATGTGATTTCATACAAAGAATTCCGAATTCTGTCGTATGAAGCGAAAGGCTGTTAAAGCAACTACATAAGTATACGCAGACCTTTAAAGGGATTGTGGTTTGTTAGGCTGTTAATTGCGTCATTGCGTTATGGAGTAAGGTGTTAGTTCGGTTAGTGCGGTTTTATCGCGACAAATTATTTCATTCGGTTGCGGGAAATAGACAGACATTAGTTTTAAGTGTTATGTTATGAGTATGAATACAATGCACGAGTGAAATAGTCTATTTTTTTATGGGGTTGTGACTACGTTAGGCCTTAAAAGAACCACGTGGTTAAGTTTGGTAGTTATTCATATTGAATGAGACACTTTGTACTTTTGCACTAAATTTTATTTTTCACCTGACCAGTTTCACCTTACTGTATTCCCAAAAAAAGTTAAAATCAGATGAAAAGTAAAATATATTGGAAAAATACAAAGTGTCTAATTCAATATTTGTAGCAGGTTTCACCAAGCGCCCCCTAAGGTATTAACAGTTGTTAGTTATTGGCCATATTACCACCATTGTAATGTTGTTGGTGTCTGTTACGGTTACCTTCTTTCCTGAGGCTTTTCCTTTTACTTACATGAAACGAAGTGATGGCATATTGATGTATTATATATAAAACGTCATGCTGTCATCGTGCTTATATATACTGTCATTAATATTTATTATCAGCAATACCCATTAAGATATTTACTGCTGCACATTGAATGATTTTAACAAGGGATGACTGCATTATGTAATGTGCTAGGGACAAAAATATAATGCACGAACAAATTGAAAGTGAATATTTTAACGTAAATTGAAAAGGGTATGCTAAAGCGATTTGGGTACGTAGAACGAATGAGTTCTGATTGAATGATACACCAAGTTTGAAAAGCACGTGTAAGTAACCAGACAAGCTAGGGTTGACTTTATGGAACTCACATTGATAAAATTGATGATGTAGGTATGTAAAAAGACCAGATTATTAAAACACTAAAAAGCAAAGCGCTTGCAGGCCCGGTTACCTAATATTAAGGCGAACTCGTGAAGTGTGTTACAACAAAAGCAGTAGGATGATTGCGGTGGAAACGTGTGAAGCAAGAGTGAAGACCGCAAGAAAGCAAAAGGATCGCACGAGAACGAGCAAACGGACAGACACCCCCTAGCCAGTGGGACTGATGACCTGAAAAGGGTAGCTTGGACGAACTGGATGCGGAAGGTGGAGGACCGGACGAAATGGCGCACACTGGGAGAGGCCTATGTCCAGCAGTGGTCAGCGGTAGGCTAATTGATTGATTGGTTGTATTATGTATGTACTTCTTCTTCATCTTAGCGTTAATCGCAGTCGCATCCGAAGCTGTCACTTTGGAGTCTGGGTCTGGGTTCGCTTTACCACTTCGATATTTTCCTTGAAGTGACTGCCATCCCACCTCCACAACCGAAGGCGATATCGAAGTATTGCATTAAGACCAGTTGTTGGATTTTATAGGGCTCCAACTACCCATAACGACTGCCATAGATGTGCATATGGCGACCGGAACCAAGGGCTTGCTCGACTCAACAATAGTGCCCGGAATACGACAATAGGCTCACCCCCTATTACGTGGGACCGAATAGAATTATTGGTGAAATGTGGGTATCGATTCACCTCTGCCTAACCCTTCAGGGATAAAGGCTTGATTATATGTATTTTATATGTATGTATGTACAAAACTTAGTAGTGTGTTCAGTAGATAGTATAACAAAGGATACCATAACACCAAACATGAATGAAACATTGATGATTGCACACTAATAGACGGGCTAATTAACGCATAATTCACCATTATAACGCTACCAAGTGGATTAATTTCATGCTGCATTTAACACACAGTGGGATGTAAATCAACCGAAAGCAAGTGTCGAAAGCGTGTGCCATTCACTTTAATGTAATATCTGTATGACATTGACTTTGGTAACCACATAGATGATAAAAAGGTCCTCTTGGGTATTGCCTTTAATGATAGCGTAACAAATTATCTAAAACCTTTAAAAACAAGGAGAATATGGAAGGAAAAGAGAAAAATATGAAATTAGAAACAGTTGCACTTCGAAATGCCAACAGTAGTGAAAACTTGAAAACTGGGTCAATATTTATAAATGTTTATACAGAAGTTCCGGTAACAGTGTCGCTAGTTCAATGTTTTTTTTCTGTGTGTTTATGTTTATAACCGTCAAAATTCACAACTTCAGCGTAAAAAAATATTGCCATCTTTTCAAGACAGATTTATGAAAAAATAATCTCAAAATAAGAACTCGCAGTCATTGCTTTTTAGTCGTTAGTATTTTTGCTTGCTCATACAAATAGATTATATACCTGCAACGCCTGCATACCCGTGAAGGAATGACAACAACTAGAATTTGAAACGAAATTAGGAAAAGTATAAGGCATACTACATAGATACATATAATCACGCCTTAATCCCCAGAGGATTAGGCAGAGGTAAATTAATACCCGCATTGCACCAATTCGGTCCCACGTAACCGGGGGTGAACCTATTACCGTCTTCCGGGCACTAGTGTTGACTCAACCACGCATCTGAGGCTGAGTCTGGACTGTATATAATCTGGACTGTGTATTTTTGTGATATTAAATAGCCCTGTCCCTTAGTCGCTTTGTACGATACCACATGGGAAGAGATGAGGGGGTCCAAATTCTACTCTGCCGGAAACTAGGATGAAAATGAATATAATATGTTGTCTCTGCCTACCCCAGTAAGAAACATGCGTGACTCTATGTATATTGTAATCAAACAAAGTAGAACACTGTTACCCAAACATATACCGGATCCAACTAAAATTAAAATAATCTTCGGAGCACACACCGACACGCGAGCCATTAGTCATATGATAGGTTCAAAAGTCATTATCAAATTGTGTAGCGAGTTCATTTCAGTTATTGATTGCTTGACCACTATATTGTGGGCGTAGGCAGTAATGACAACGGAGTACGTTGTACTATATTATAATGTGAATGTTTTCATTTTTAATGTTGTCATTAATTAATTGACGGGATGACTAATTATTTCGACTTACTTTTATAATTACTGTCTTTATCCTAGCGTTAATCCCGGTCGCATCCGAAACTATCACCTCGGAGTCTGCAGTCCGCTTTTTTCAGTAGGTGTAGGTTTCTGTAGGGTTGACAGCGCATGTACAACGCCGCTGGTGTTGCACACGTCCGTAGGCCACGGTCAACACTTCCCATCAGCTGGTCTGTGTACTTGTCTGCCACCTAAATAGTATTAAAAAAAAGTTTGGCTGAATTTCGAAACTTTCTATGAAGTGACTGCCGTCTGACTTCCACAACGAATAGGCGTTATCGAAGCATTGCAGTTAGATAGACTTTTAGAGTTTCAACTAACCTTAAGGACTGCCATGGATGTGCAGTCGTTACGGGTAGTTGAGAGATCGACAGCTTTACGTGCTTTCCGAGGCACTAGCAGACCCATATCCATGCATAAAAATATTTACACTAAGCGTGGATAATAATACACTATGAATAAATAGTAATATCGTATCGCAAGTATTATATAATTCTCGTAAAACTACAATTTTCACAAATATAATATGTAAATCTTACGACCACTATTGGCGGATTAAATGATTCCAGATAATTAATTTGGCTGACCGACATTTAATTTCATTCAACTGACTGGTGACCATCGCAACAGTAAAATTTAAAGAGTATTACAATATTTGCTTCTCTTTATTTTTTACATTGATAACTTTGTCAAGTTGAATATTGGCTAAAAGAGATATATAAGTAAATGACTATTATGAGTGTGGCACGGTTGGCGACGGGGGCGTTATTTAAAGACACAAAATAAAAGGAAAATGCACATAACACGTGCAGACAATACAGGAGGTAGCACACGGCGGTATTGCCGCCTAATTGAGTAGTCCGACTGGGGAAGTACCTCCGCCCTACAGAATACCGCGGTTATAATAACTTCGTGTTCCCAGCTGTGAGTAGGGTAGCCAGACCTTACTGGAGAATTTGTTCTGTCAGTGGGATGACTAAAGGCTTGTCCAGCTTTGTCCTTTGAACAGATGGCACAGAAACTCTGTGCTTACAGGGTCGGCAGCGCGAGTGTGGCTTCTCTGGCGTTACACACGTCCATAGACCACGGTAACCACTTTCTATCAGGTGGGCCGTGTGCTTGTCTGCCACCTAAGTGGTATAAAAAACATTAACATTACCTGGTAGGTTTATAATATAACAGGTGAAAAAGGGAACACACAACAACCTAATAAAAGTCACGTCAATGGTGTATCAAAATATGAATTGATAAATAAGCCGGAAAGTGGAAGCCAACTGTAATATTAATATTGGTGCAATAGTAGCCTTAAGTACCTACTTTCATCTACAGAGGCAAGGGTAGTTGATCAAAATGTCTTCGAAAGTCAAGACCAAAACTGATGTTGTTCAATTATTTTAACTTCACATTTATACTATTTATTTTTTATAATAATAATAATAATCATTATAAATCGAAAAAGCTTTTTGTTTGTTTGTTTGTTTATTTATTTGTTTGATTAAACGCACTAATCTCAGGAATTACTGCATTGAATTGAAAACAAATTGAGTGTTGAATAGCCTGTTTATTGAAGAAGGTTATAGGCTATATGTCATCACACTAGCGAGCCATGCCAGCTTGGACGCTACCTTATTTATTTAGCGATAAAACCCGGAACTAGTAGGTACTTACAGAGTTGACAGCCTCTGTGGTGTGGCGGTAGTGCATTCGACTTCTAAACAAAGGGTTGCAGTATCGTGCCGTGCTTCAGAGAGCACGCTAAGCCGTCGGTCCCGATTTTCATACAGACATCTATGACATTCGTTATAACTATAGGAGGTATGGGTGATGTCGTGAACTGTATGAACTTTTATCTGTGATCAGTTGAATAAAACAGTAATTTCTTCCAGTTCTAATTTCTGTTAGAACCTTTAACCATATGAACTTGTTGCACCGTGCAATGTGCGCAATGCGGCATAAGGAGCAACCAATTTTTCTTACATTTTTCTCAGTGTCTTAACCTAAGGTTCTTATCCTAAGAACCTTATTCTAAACTTATACTAGCACACTACTTACACATCGTAGACCTTTTTTTTCAGGCGGTGTGACTCAGCGTACTGGACAGGTGAAATGGCCCGCATAGAAGGGCTTAGCACCCATTCGGTTAACGGCGTCCCCACTGGCATTCTTCGAATACTTCGAGAGTTGTTCATAGAAACAATTGCAGATAATAAAGTGACATTTACTCCCCCCCCCCTCCCCCCTTACATGAAATCCGGGCATCAGAAAACTAATTGACGTATTTGAAAACAAAAAAGATATCGAAATGAATAATTGAAATATTGAACTTCCGTACATATAGTTTGAAATTGAAATAACTGACAGCTACTGCTAGCAAGACCTTACCGAAAGTGCACGCCACATGACAGTGCTCTGAATACGAAGTACGATACAGTAAGTACGAAATGCATGACAACAATTCGTTCAACCTCGATAAACACGCTAAGCACGTTCTACAACGCCTGTACCTAACGCGACTGGTGCTCAGATGACAAAGGTCCCTGTAGTGTTAGAAACTATGTAGTTAAACTATCCTGAAACATATCCTCGTAAATTCTATCGTATATTTTTAATTCAATGTCACATATTTTTACTCCGACAGGTCTAGTCGCTGCCAACATCCTCGAAACCAGTATTAAAAAATGAAATATTAGATTTCTTCTTTTGTAACTGGCTTTCTAAGAGAAAAAGAATTCAATTTTTAATAATTTTTTATTGAAACTCTATTGCATAATACATGTCTGCCCTTTTGTATATATAGGTAATATTATTCCCATGAATTTACCTGTCGGGTAAGACTACTTCCGTATCTTAGTCGCCATCAAAACCCCACTAATCCCAATTATTATGATTATTTTATTCATCTACACATCATCTCATCCACAATCGGACTGACTGTACGTTTTAAACTTACCAAGTCGTCTTTTACTGAGTGCTTGAGACAAATGTCATACAATTTATACCAATATTATACAGCTGAAAAGTTTGTTTGTTTGGACGCTGTAATCTCATGCACTACTGAATTGAATTGAAAAATTCTTTTTGTATTGAAACATCCGTTTATCGACTAAGTAATAAATAATAAATGTTTATTTCACAATAAGGAGTACAGAGTAACATTACAGAGCAGTGAATGAGATATCAAATGGAAATAACAATATCAGATAGTGTGATGTAAGCATATTACAACAAAGGTAGTACGTAGTTATAGTAACCCTACTTCTTAAACTAGGGTTACCCCTGTATCTTAAGAGGCAGTGTTCGGCTGATCTATGATACATAACAAAGAGTTTGGTGTGTAGTCACACTTCAACAGTTATACTATGATAGTAATGTAAATGGGAACAAGGTACGCTAACATTAAAAGTGCATGTGTGTGTGTGTTTGTGTGTGTGAGTGTGTGTGTATCTTGTTAGGGCACGAATTTAAGTAAGGATTCAGTTTTATAGTGATCTAACTGTAGAATCCAGGAAGTGATGGTGCGGGAGCGGCAGCGGGAGCGACGAAGGATCGCAAGACAAGCTGCCCGCGTACGAAGGCAACTCGGACGTCGGAGGTCGATGAACGACCTCCGCCCCCCATGAGCGCCGGCCTGGGGGTGACAGGTGGAGCCGCCTGTCACCCTGGCAGAAGCAGGCCGCGGCGGTGGCGCACCTGGCGCGCCTCCCCGTTTCCAGGGACGAGTTGGGGACTCTGTAGTCCCCACACACGAGAAGAGGGCCAGATCGTTAGAGATGGCCCTGGGTCGGCCGGGGTGCGAGGGATATGCCTGTCAACCTCACCTTCGGCAACCAAAACGACCCACAGGCGGCGTGCTTTTAGTCGGTTCGAGTCCGACGTAACCTCCTCCACCAAAAATACAGGCTCAAAAGGGTGATATGAAGTTTCAGAATATACCACGAAGGAAGCTGAGGCGAGTCAGCTAGTGTAATAATATAGCTAAATACGCTAAATGTAATAGATGGATCTATACAACCTTCAATTCTATGGTACCATCAGACACAAACTTTATACTAAATTTAGCCTAATATTGATTTGAAAATATAATACCCTAAGTGACTCGATGACGAATGTTTTGTTGACTAATCAAGTAAATTGAATTCAGCAAATTCGTGTTAATGTGTTAATGTTTTCATGTTCATCGCGGTTTCCTAACACTTATATCCTTAAATATAATTTAACATTTTTTATGTTGTCAGTGGGTAGACCAAAGGCTTCTCCTGCTTTTTCTTCTGCACTAACGGCACAGAATCTCTCCTTTCTTACAGGGTAGTCAGCACTCCTGTGTCTCTCTTAGCCCACATCGATAGGCCACGGTAATCACTTTCCATCAGGTGAGCCGTGTGCTTGTCTGCCATCTGAGCAGTTCTAAATAGTAGATAGGTAAAACGATTTGTGTGGGATAAACGGCATAAAATAAGGTAAAAAGTGAATCTCGCACCGAATCGTACATGGTGCAAAGGCTGACTGCCGTCATTCTAAGAGCCTAAGTGGTCAGTATGACGACTATTTTTGCACCGGGTACAAGTATGTACGCATCCGAGGAGAGGGCCAGATCGTGAGAGATGACCCTGGGTCGACCGGGATGCGAGGGATATGCCTATCAACCTCACCTTCGGCAACCAAAACGACCCACAGGCGGCGTGCGTTTTAGTCGGTTCGAGTCCGACCTAACGTCTTCCACCGGCTCCGGTGGGGAGGTATATGTGGGGATTTTGCGCACGTAAAAAAAAAGTATGTACGCATATTTTTAGAACAAGCATGGGTATGTATCTATATATTGATTCAATAAAAATAAGTTATAATTTTACTAGATAAATTTCTTTATTTCTTCAAGCACACGGCCCACCTGATTGAAAGTGGTTACCGTGGCCTATGGACGTCTGTAACACCAGAGGAGTCACAGGTCACAGTCGCGCTGAAAACTCTGTAAGTAAAGAGTATCTGTGCCGTCATTGTAGAAGACAAAGCAGGACAAGCCTTTAGTCTTCCTGCACTGACAGCACAAATTCTCCAGTGAGCTCTGGCTACCCTACTCACCGCTGGGAACACAACACGAAGTTGAGAAGAAGCCGCGGAATTATGTAGGATATTTCAATGAAAGGTTCAGTAAACAAGTGAACTTCTTCTCTTTACCGATTTTGTCTTTAAAGTTTATAACCTCCACAAAGTCTAAAAAGTAGAATTAAAAAGTCATTTGTAACCTTAGAAATATTTGAACGCTACCTATCTAATCAAATATTCACTAAAACAAAAGTTGTCTACATCAACAAAAGAAGCTTTCAATCTCAAAGAATTGACTTTTGATCAACATTAAATTGAATTTTGAACTAATAAATTTTATTTCCTTACTTCAAATATGAAAGCAGCATTATCTCTTTATTATATTTTTATTGACATAAACTAATTTGAGGTACCCCATTTGGGATCAATGTTTTAAATACTATTCTAACTTATCTAAAAATGAAGCATTATTAAACTTAAGTATTTTTTCTGCGCAAGGAAGTCAATACTATGGAAGAGAAAACAGTAAAACTGTTACAAGGTAGCATCTATATTATCTTTTTCTGAAAGAAAAGAGGGTAAATAAGGTGGATATAATGGGAATAGTAAGATAAACTGAGCCTTTAACTCCAAAAAAGGCAACAGAGCATACTGCAACTTAACTTATAGTATTAAGTCTGGAGATGTTTCTGCCTTAGTTGAAATATTACAATGTTTGTGTTGGTAATATCAAATAATCGATCAATTACTCTATCGCAGTCCACTGCTGGATTGATATCCAGGCCTGATGGCCTCTCCCAAATTTGGCTGGATATTTGTTCGTAATAATGTAGTTCGATTATATATTTTTACTTTTGCGCTTAATAATGACATAAGTTATAATATTTAATCAACCAATCAGTAAATTGCAGTCCACTACTGGACATAGGCCTTCCCCAACTTTGGCAAGTATTGGCCTACTCTTTCTACGATGATCAGGTTGGTACAGAGTTTAATTTCGAGTTTTCTTTCTCTCGCAATGATATCATCTGCGTATTTTTACCCTTCGGAGGAGATAGGGTGGTGATACTTTTATATTCTTTCTCCATTACCACAAGAATTATTACAGAGTTTTACTATTATATACAGGTATTATATTTCAGCTACTATCGATATGTGTAGGTTGTTGTGATCGGATTATACAAGTTGAATGTCAAAGGGATATTATGATTATTATACATTAATAAACCATTTGCTTAGATTACAGTAATGAACCATCCTATACCTGAATGTCTGTAATACCTACCTGAAATTGAACTTTACAAACTGATACAAGATTCATCTCATTCCATCTAACCTCACCAAACCTTCTTCACTAATTACAGGCATAGTTTACATACTGGGAACACACTTCAACAGTGTTTACGCGGTAAACTCGTGCTAGTGTCTACTGAAGTAGTTAAGTTTGTTTACACATCATAAGGCACGTTGCTATCAAAGAATTTCGCTATCAACTATTTTCTATGATGATCATTTTTGTGTAAAATTTTACATGACCCTGTAGTTGTACTATTAATACTACTAGGACATACTACGTACTAGTCGTACTGTAGTTGTACTAACCAATGTAGTTGTACTACTAAATGAGTGTTCGATGTACGGGCGAGCAAAATAAAAAGATCACGAACTTGGAAATAAATAATTATAATGTCCGAAAGCTGTCAATTACAATAAGCACAGAAGAATAGGAAGCACAGATATGTGAAGGTATATATACAGTTTATAGTTATAAGCAGAGAAGATAGGTGCTAAGAAGGAAAAGGATAAATAGTTATACAGTTTGGTAGAAGAAAAATATTGTAACAATGCTGGTTTTCCGTGAATAAATTTTATTTCATTATTTCATTTCATTTCATTGATCATGTAAAAGTTTAAAATGTGAATAAACCTAATAAGAAGCAACGAGTACAGTCAGCATACATAATCATTAATCTATTTTCCATTGGAATAGGGTAAAGACCACAACTATCTTCAGAAGATTGATCCTATGTTTACCTTTTTTTTTTTTATACCACTGTAGTTGGCAGACAAGCACACGGCCCACCTGATGAAAAGTAGTTACCGTGGCCTAGTCTTAGCCTTAGTCTTCCCACTGACGGCACAAATTCTCCAGTGAGCTCTGGCTACCCTACTCACCGCTGGGAACACAACACGAAGTTATTATAACCGCGGTATTCTGTAGGGCGGAGGTACTTCCCCAGTCGGACTGCTCAATCGGGCGGATATACCGCCGTGTCCTACCGCCTGCAAATTACCTAATCGTTAGTTGTTATTGTATCACTAGAAATACACCTATAAATATTTTTTTAAACCATTTAGTTGGCAGACACATGGTCGTCTTACTGTAAACCGAGCATGTTCCAGTTCCAATAGCTTTATAGTATCAAATTAATGTCTTATCCCATATATACTACACACACACACACACACACAAAATTTCAACTCGACACTGGATACTTCTACTAGATAGTAGAAGTTGATTCAATTCTACTTTCAAGGTTTTATTTGCGCACGCATGTAACAGGTGAAGCTGATTAAGCAAGTTTAAAAAAGTAAAAAAAGTAATGAAAATTTTAAGCAAGTAAGTATTTTAGAAAAGATCACAATAAAAAAACAGAATGTTTTGCAATTCTAGTTGGTTTGATTAGGTATCTGACAAGTGTGTTTTCGAAAATATCTAAATGTAATTTTGTTTGTTTTGATCGATTTTGTTAATTAGTATTTAGAGTACTTTCCCTCCAGGTAAGGTCTAAATTTTTCACCCTGAATAGGTATTGGAGTAAGATCTTTGTTCTTCAGATAATTATTCTTACCGAGAAATTGATGCTTTCGCGTGAAGTTAACACCCCGTGTAGTGAGAAAGCCGAAATGGTTTTGAATCGCTTTGGTAAAACGAGGTAACGTTTTCATTAATCGTTTCCCCACATTCAGAGGCTCTTGCATGCGCCTTAACGATCATTAAACTCAATGTAAATGAGGCGTAAAGAGGTTTCTATGTTTTGAGCATTGACTGCATAGATAATTTTCTTCAGGCAGAACATTTGATTGTGTTAAGTGTAACAAACGTAACATACTATAGTTATTGTTTTGGAAGTTAATTTTCAGGTAAGGAAAACTTACAATATGTTTTAACATTACTATGTTAGGATATAAGGTCAACGAAAATTGATAAAAAGCACTCATTGTTTGTTTCGCTTGCGTGGTGGGTATCCGTTGCGAAAATAAAATAAGATGGCAGAGACCTTGGCTTGAAAGCCTTATAAATTTATTAAATGTATCATATTAAGCCGGTATAGATCCTTGTTTGTACTGAACAAAGTATGGCTTTTCAACAAATCCAATAAGTAAGTAACTTTTAATGTTGACACCTGCACACGATGTATTTCCGATCAAGACCCAAGTGGTTCGGTGACTCTATCCTTTGTCGCACCATTAAGACCTGGAATGCATATCCTTCTTCCTACAGTCCCGGCTTTTTTAAGCGGGGCGTGAAAAAGCATATGATGAGCTGTGTGTCATCATTATAACATGACATATGTAAGTGAGGTGATCCTCTTTTCTGAGACTTTGTCTTCCACTTACCAGGCGAGGCGAAGTCTCATTGACGTATCCTATATTAAAAAAAAACATGAGGAGGAATTCTTTGACGTCTGAATCTGCAGGATTGTTTAGGTATATTTTGTATTATTTTTATATTTTAATTTAGGTAACTTCCATCTACATTATGTAATTTATTTTTTAAATTATTCAAATACCACATCAAGTAACTTATTAAAAAAAAACAATAACTAAGTCTATATCATACATATTTGAATTGAAACTTTTTGTTAGCAGCATTAGGTACACACATAAACCAAAATCACAGGGACTTTTGACTTTTCAGCTGTCACCTCGAAACAAACGAGCATTCTAAAGCTTTAAATCTGAATAAATAATTGAAATAAATCACTATACAACAAGCATTGAGAGGAGCAAACATTTTAGTTTAAGATATATACAACTTTGGATTAAATCTAGATTATAATATTATATTGCTGAAAGTTCAGATAGATGGATAAATTGATTGAAATTTTAAAGCATTTAGTATGCTTGCTATTCAAATTAATTAAGATAGAAAAACACCTTAATATATGTAAAGAAGAATTTAGATGGTTTCAGGCGTAGATTCGGTGGCTCAGTAGTGAGAAGGATCTCCCTGTAAGGGAAAGATCGCGGGTTCAAATCCCTCCTGGACCGTTAAAATTTTTGCTTACTTAATTGAGATGGATGAATATTTGTTACTCAACCATGCCAGAACGAGTGAACGAATCTAGATGATATTTGTGTCAAAGACAGATTATAGTTTGAAATATCGCCTAGGCATTACATAATTCGGTATATGGTGACTCTTGTTTGTGAGAACGAGATTTGCAGTCTCTTAATATATAAATACGAACTAAAACAAAAAGGCTCATAATGGATACAAAGCAACAAACAACACAATCTCTTTCTTTAATCACAACTATCATATTGCTATTGTTGTTATTTTTGTTTTATTAACTTTCTAGTTAATAACATTAACATTTTCTATCTGCTTTTCGTTAGATAATACTTTACAACAGTAATTTCGTCGTCGTAATCATCTTTTCTATACTACTTAGGTGACAGACATGCACACAGCTCATCTGAGGTAGTTACTGTAGCCTATGAACATATGCAACACCAGAGGGGTTACACTCTTACTGCCGACCCTGAAAAAATCTACTAATGTCCTTCTTGAGTGACCCCATATTGTAGTCGTCTTGGGAGAACCTAAGCAGGGAGTTCATTCCACGATACTTGAGGAAATGGTAAGCGGTGTGTCAGTTTGTGACCGTGTGGTGGTACCAGTTTTTTTTTATACCACTTAGGTAGCAGACAAGAGCACGGCCCACCTGTTGGAAAGTGGTTACTGTGGCCTATGGACGTGTGTAACAGCGAGTGTGCCTCCTCTGGGGAGGCACACTCGCACTGCCGACCCTGTAAGCGCAAAGTTTCTGTGTCTTTCGTGATGACTACTAGCTTGTCCGTGCAGGACAAGCTATTAGTCATCCCACTGAGAGTACAAATTCTCCAGTGAGCTCTGGCTACCCTACTCACCGCTGGGAACACAACACGAAGTTATTATAACCGCGGTATTCTGTAGGGCGGAGGTACTTCCCCAGTCAGACTGCTCAATTGGGCGGAAATACCGCCGTGTCCTACCTCCAGGGGAGGTCAGCATTGCCCCGAATAATAAAGCCAAGCCTACTGATGTTCCACCATGGATCCTGAAAGCGAGATCCCTTTCGGCGCTATACCGGTTCCGAAAGGCGGCGCGGGAGCGGGGTCACGATCCCGATCCCGAAGAAATTCGGGCCGTGAGATCCCGGCTCCACAGGGAAATGGTGGCGGAATGGGAGCTATGACTTGGGCGGCGGAAAGACCTATCATGGGGGAGTGGCTAGAGAGGCCACACGGCATCCTCTCGTACCGTCTGACGCAGATGATCACCGAGCACGGGTGCTTCGGAAAGTAACTGCGTCGGATGGAGAAAGATCCAACGTCCGAGTGCTATCACTGCGACGCGAGGGAGGACTCAGGTCCGCACACGCTCACCGAGTGCGGCCCTGGGAGTGAGAGTTCTCACGCTCTCCACCTTGCTCGCGGCGATGGTCCGCTGCGTGGATGCGTGAGCGACCAGCGCTTCCTTCTGCGAGCAAGTAATGCTCGTGAAGGAGGAGGCGGGGCGGGAGCGGCAGCGGGAGCGACGAAGGATCGCAAGCCAAGCTGCCCGCGTACGAAGGCGATGAACGACCTCCGCCCCCCATGAGTGCCGGCATGGGGGTGACAGGTGGAGCCGCCTGTCAACCTGGCAGAAGCAGGCCGCGACGGTGGCGTGCCTGACGCGCCTCCCCGTTTCCGGGGTCGAGTTGGGGACTCTGTAGTCCCCACACCCGAGACGAGGGCCAGATCGTGAGAGATGGTCCTGGGTCGGCCGGGGTGCGAGGGATATGCCTGTCAACCTCACCTTCGGCAACCAAAACGACCCACAGGCGGCGTGCGTTTTAGTCGGTTCGAGTCCGACATAACCTCCTCCACCGGCTCCGGTGGGGAGGTATCCGTGAGGATATTGCGCACGTAAAAAAAAAAGCCTACTGATGTTCAAGTGAACTTTATAATTTGTTGTTACTTCACTGGTTCTCCATATTGGAGAACCAGTGAAGTAACAATAAATTATAAAGTTAGCTTAATAGGTATAAAGTTAGCTTAATAAGGTAACTTAATAGAATGTATTCTATTAATTTTAAAAATGCTGTCGAAATACCGCGATATTGATTCACCGTCATTTATTAACACTGTAACGTGTGTTAGAAATTTCTCGCGCTCCGTCGTGTTAGAGACGATTTATCGTTTAATATAGCAAGTTATAGTCTCAATATAGCTACAGTAAGCTGTATGACTCGCAAGATATGGTACCCACTCACCAAAACTATTCAAAATTGGATAAGTTTACACCTGAAAAAACATGGTTATTTTAATAATTTTGAACTTGGATAAAATTTATGAAACATAGTATTATAACATTAAGGTGCTGTGGGTTATGGGGTTATATTGGTTAGTCACGTGTATTGACAACCTATATTATGTCATGATTGTATGATTGAATAGGCATTTATATATTTTAGATAAATTTAAATTCTGGATGGGACATGAAACTATTACTTAGGTACTAAATAGTCATTTAAACTATCGTGGTCACTTATATTACTATTAAAGTTATCGGGATATTTACCATGTTGTATTGTACTGAGCTTCTGATATTTCGGCGCTGATGCAAGCTCCATGATCACGGAAGAACTACCTGCTTTGTCTTCTACACTGATGGCACAGAAACTCTGTACTTACAGGGTTGGCAGAGCAACTGTGACTCCTTTGGTGTTACAAACGTCCATAGGCCACGGTAACCGCTTTCCATCAGGTGGGTCGTGTGCTTGTCTGCCAGCTAAGTGAGATAAAAAAAAAGAACTGGAGTATTGGCGGTGAACAGGGAAAAAGTTCTTTAGGAGTTAATAAATCAATATAGGAATCGCCGAAATATCGGAAATTTAGAACAATACAACATTGTAAATTTCCCGATAATTTTAATACTAACTTAGGTACTACTCATATTCTAGAGGGAACACATTACCGTTTGAGCTTCTGAGCCTTTATAACCGAAATACTTGTCACAAAGTCATAGGCCGGCATTTAACATTTAGTACCCACTGTCCTAGCTGTTAGTAATTGACAAACTTAGTAATTGTTTCAAATTACATTTATTTAATGTGGTACTGTAATGTAAAGACAACTATGGTTTAAAATAGTTATATCAATTTTCAAGTAGATCAAACGAATCTTTGTTAAATAGATCCAACGCGTTGTAGCATTAATGTGTAAGGCTTTTTTTTTCTTTTTTAAGGATCCGTATCTCCGGAACGGAACCCTTATAGAATCACTTCATTGCCCGTCTGTACATCTGTCTATTAAGACCTTTTTCTCATTGATGCATGAAGGTATCAAGTTGAAATTCAAACCACAAACTCAGGTCTATAACGTCTTAAAACTGTGTTAAAATCAAACTTCTAACTCAAGGCATTCAGAATATATTACAGTTTATGTAGCTTAAGTTACGGAACCCTCGGTGCGCGAGTCTGACTTGACCAGTTTTTAATAAACCGTTTTTATGAGCTGCTGACAATATTTACCCAACAATGCCTTATATTTGCTACCAGTACACAATGTGGAAACTAGTGCGACGAGTTGTCCGCTCATACTATTTAATTACATGCTGCGACACACGGTAAGGTGGTGCAAAGATGTACAGCCACTGGAATGCCACAATAGACTGATTCGTCCAAAACTTGTATGTTTTCCAAAATGTTACAGCGTGGCGGTAGGTGAACATGGTCGCTACTGTTACACGATTATTATTATATGATCACTGATTATTATATTTATATGATTACGGGCTGTTAATATGACTTACATTCTCAAATTATAACTCTGAAATATATCTGTGGAAAACGTTAACGCAAAATGTCAAATCAGTGAGTGAATGACTGCAATGCTATCGGCCATCTTTACAGGCAGTCGACGTTTGACAAAGGTTGTGTAAACACTAAGGTCAGTACTTTGAATATTTATAATTGTAACTCGATTAAAATTTGATTATACTTTGTTAATAGCTTGTGAATTGTTTGATTTATACGACTCCTGCTATCTCGATTACATATCAGAAGTGGGATGTCGTGATTGTTAAATCATTTATATCAAATACCACCCCACAAGCTCGACCGCCTTCAGTTTAAATAAAGTGCTTTGAAATGATTTCTTGTTAAAATACAGGCTGAGATGCACAAAATAGACCCGTATGCTTAGAACCATACCGTTATTTTTACAATTCATAGATGTATCTAACAGATGAATCCGGATTACTTTGATAATTGATCTCATAGCAAAATTTATGTATTTTAATAATCATATGTAACGATTAATCAAGAAAAAGTGACCATATTACTAGATTCTGAATATTCCAATAAGATGTAAATGGATTAATTTTCGATTGATTGCGTCTCATACTTTGTAGGTATACCCACAAAATAAAATAAACAAATTTATGTATGCTAATTTTTTCCTCCTCGTTGTACCTCGGTAACCAATTAAATAGAGATTAATTATTATTAAAAATACACACCGATAGTTTCAAAAACAGTGAAATACGTTTCTTCTTGATTAATGAATGAACATTAACACTCGAATTTTTGAGATTTCAGTAAATGAGTGACCGTAACCCCGAAATGAGAACTTCTCTTCGACGTGATAACTTGCGGCGCAGTCGCAGTAGCACTCGTCGCAATGGTGATACTCCACGAAGACGACGCACACGAAGTACTAGTCGGACAAGAAGCGATCGCCGCAGCTATCGACGCAGTGGGACTCCAAGCAGCATGCAGTCATCGCGACAGCGAGAACGTAAGCTATCTCGTAAGAGGGAGAAGCTTCGTGTGTTGGAAAATGAGATTATTAGTGTAATTGTGAAAATAAGCTAAATTATGATATTCAAACTAGTAGAATCATGCTAATCTTGTTCTAAGTGAATTGTTGAGAGTGAAGTAACTTAATTTAGTGTACGAAAACGAGTAGCTATGTGATATTAGTGAATAATGGCAATTAAACTTAGAATGATGAGATTAAACTAGAGAAGATAATGATTGTAACTAGCATAGTGAAGTATCATTGTTGAGCTGATTTATGAGAGAAGATCAATGTTATTCAGTGAGGGTGCTCCCTTGTTGAGAAGGATTGGCGTATGAATTCGCTACCCAATAGTCGCTAGGGGCATCGCAGTCGTGCGGAGTGTAAGTGAAGGAAGTAACTTTCATGATGCATGACTATAGTTAAGCAGAGGGTGCTCTCTTACTGAACAGGAACGGCGTACGAACTCGCCGTCCATGAGTGATAAGAGGCATCGCAGTTGTGCGCAGTATTAGTGAAAGAAGTAACTTATACCGCGCGTTACTATATATGTATATTATAGTGAGGATGTTTTCGGGTCGGGCAGGATTGGCGTATGAACTCGTCGCCCATGAATGACTTGAGGCATCGCAGTTGTGCGCAGTATTAGTGAAAGAAGTAACTTATACCGCGCGTTACTATATATGTATATTATAGCGAGGATGTTTTCGGGTCGGGCAGGATTGGCGTATGAACTCGTCGCCCATGAATGACTTGAGGCATCGCAGTCAGCCATATGACTGTGAAGGAAGTAGCTCTCATAAGGTTGACTATAGCTACAAGTAGATTTGTGGTTATTATTGGAAATATATTATAGCGAGGATGTTTTCGGGTCGGTTAGGATTGGCGTATGAACTCGTCGCCCATGAATGACTTGAGGCATCGCAGTCAGCCATATGACTGTGAAGGAAGTAGCTCTCATAAGGTTGACTATAGCTACAAGTAGATTTGTGGTTATTATTGGAAATATATTATAGCGAGGATGTTTTCGGGTCGGGCAGGATTGGCGTATGAACTCGTCGCCCATGAATGACTTGAGGCATCGCAGTCAGCCATATGACTGTGAAGGAAGTAGCTCTCATAAGGTTGACTATAGCTACAAGTAGAATTGTGGTTATTATTGGAAATTAGAACGAAGAGACTCGTTCCTGTAGGATGGCCGACTGTTACACGATTATTATTATATGATCACTGATTATTATATTTATATGATTACGGGCTGTTAATATGACTTTTTTTTTTTTTTTTTTTTTTTTTCCTTCTGGCGATTCCGATGTTTCCGCCAATGACTTAGCTCGGGATTTAATTCATAGTTTCGACTTGTCGGAATGTGACTTGTTGTAGTCTCGGATCAAAGGTTTTATGAATGTACAAGAGATGATGTATTTAACATCCAATATAGGTTAATATGACTTACATTCTCAAATTTTATTATAACTCTGAAATATATCTGTGGAAAACGTTAACGCAAAATGTCAAATCAGTGAGTGAATGACTTTAATGCTATCGGCCATCTTTACAGGCAGTCGACGTTTGACAAAGGTTGTGTAAACACTAAGGTCAGTACTTTGAATATTTATAATTGTAACTCGATTAAAATTTGATTATACTTTGTTAATAGCTTGTGAATTGTTTGATTTATACGACGGGTTGGTTTCGATCCCAAGTCAGTATTTTTTTTTTTTTTTTTTTTTTTTTTTTTTTTTTTTTTTTATGTATTAATCTGGGTATTTGCATTGGTCTGGTCAGCACGTCAAGCCATCGTCGATCCCAGTTGTCATACGAACATCTATGACAGTCGTTACGGGTAGATCAAGACCTAAAAAGTGCAACAACCGGTCTAGATGCAATATTTCGATATCGCCTTTGGGTTGTGGAGTTTAAGTGGCAGTCGCTGTACGAAAAATATCGAAGTTCAGCCGAATCCGCAGTTAGCCCAATCTACTTACTATGTACGATTAATCTTTATAGTACACCTCTATAAAATTTGATTGTACTCACAACGGCACCAATATTTCACCGATTCTAAAATTCGTAAAATAGGTATTTAAATTAATTACACGTCCACTAAAGGTCTGTATTTTTGATGAAATCTATAAAGGTGTGCCATATTCATTTCTCTATGTCCGTGGTCACAAGCGTGGAGGACCCCACTTTATTGTGGACGTAGTGTTACCTGTAACTTTTGACCTCATTCACACTCTCGTTTTCACACCTGGATACTGCACTACATAAAATAAATGTAACAAAGCTTTCTCAATTTCATTTAAACTTAGTTTTTGCAGTAATTATGACAAAAGTGGAAAGTATAATGTAGTCTGATGAACTTATCTTTTTAAATGAAGTGTATGAACAGGAGCAAACCATATCAGTATTATTGAAATGTTGGCTACATAAAATTGTACAATGAGTTAGTATTTCATACGTTATTGAATAGATATGCTTATCCCTTTTCCATAACCTACAGGAAACTATCCACCGACACGAAAATAATCTATTTGCTGTTAAAGATTATAACTTGTCTATGGGTTAAATTTAAATCGGATACATTCTATCATTTTTTCTTTGGTAATGTAACAAATATTCATACTCCCCTCCATCCCTACATACATACATCCATATGAAATGTAAATAAATTTCACATCTAATTATATAATATTAGTAAAATACCAATCCGTGTAACCACCTCCCAACCACAGACGATAGTAAGAAAATTGTATATCACATTACACATAGTCATAGAAATTTCCGAATAGCATTTTCCTCTTGTATGCACAGTCTATTAGCATTCACGTCGTCAGGCGGCAATGTAATCAAAATCGTCGCGCGTCGCAATGTTGCATTATGGTAATTAGGCCCGCCGGCTAAATAGAGCTATGAAACGTTAGATGTGCTCTCTGAAACGGGAAATTCCCGGGATTTTTGGTCGACATTTAGCCTCTGTGTTCAAACTTATCGATATGGTAATAAGAAAGCGATACCATTAGGTTCTACCGTTCCGACTCTGACTGTGATGTTTCTGCATTCAGATGTAGTGTGTCTTCGAACAGTTGGAAACTTTACATGAAAAGGTGTATACTTAATTATTATTTTGTGTATTCATGAAATTTCCTTGGTGTAATAGTTCTTGCAGATTGCCTATAGAAATGAGACAGGTTTTCTCTAAAGGGATAAATTAAAATATGCAAGTTTGCATTGGAATTCAACATTAACAAATTTTTACATGGTGACGTATAAAAGCGTATAATATGGGCAGTTCGTTAATTTTTAAACTGAGATTAATTGTCTCTTTGTATATGTTGAACGGATGAACCATCTACAGACACACATAAAACAAGCATAGCTTAAAACCGCTTTGAAGCCGGTTGTACATAGTGTAAAAATTTGAGCTTACTCGATGCAAAACTTTTAAAGTTATTGAAGCACACACAAACCTTAAGCCTGGATACGATAAAAACCATATGATGATGAAAACCATAGCGCTAATCTACCTAAAAGAAACTGCTAATAAATAATTATAAAAAAATAGCAATGCTTCATTTGTTATAAATGAATTGCGAATCATATTACTGACGCCTATAGGATGCTGCACTGATGGATAAAGACCCCTGTCGGGTCCGCAACTAATCAGGCTTTCCCACAAGTACATATTTAAGGAAAGTCCGTCTATCGCACATTGAACATATTGAACAGAACGTCACGAACACGTTCAACATACTGAACAGAAGTCATGAGTTAACTAAATGAACAAAACACATATAAACAACAAAACAAAGGAGGTAACACACCTTTTAAGATAAAGTTGTGTACCGGCTGATTTTATAATTGTTTTAGAGTGTAAGATTTTAGGCATAATTTCCATTGCGGTTCCAAGCGGTTCGTAGACTCTTTCCTCTGTCGCACGAATTCATTACCAGCTCACGTGTTTCCTTCTTCCTATAGTCCCGGGTCCTTTAAGCGGGGTGTGAAAAAGTATATGATGAGGCCGTCAAGCTGAGTATCACCATTATAAAATGGTATATATATGTAATGGTGACCCTCATTTCTGGGACGTTTCCTTCAGCTTACCATCAGGCGAGATGAAGTCTAATTGACTTGTCCTTCATAAAAAAAATGATTCCCATACATTATTCCGTTCAGATGTACATTGTTGTTCCCATTCATTTTTTTGAAGTGAACACTTCTTTAGCGGCGCTGTGTACTTTTTTGGAATGGGTAAAAATTTCTAAACTCGCGTCAGGACACGTGACCTGATCGAAAATTCGTAAGACGGATGGAGAGAGGACAGGCGGCACAGGGCGCTTGCGCGAATGTCACACAACTGTCACATGTGTGATGGCGGTGATAAACTTTTTAATGTAAAATAATTGTAATAGTTCTGAAGTTTTTAATTTTTAATGTAATATAAATTGTCATGTTTGTGTACGATAGCGCAATAAATGAATATTGTATTCCACCACATAAATAATAGTACTTTTATACTGATAATGAAAGCAATTCGTACAAAATTATTCTCTAACCATTCCAAAATATCAAAAATGCACAATGTTAATATTCAAGTTTTCACTTCTGCCGGCACTCCCGGAGTGCAACCCGTCGTTTTTTTTAACATAACATAAACTCACGCCTATATACCCGAAGGTGTAGGCAGAGGTGCTAGTACCCACATTTCTTCAGTTTATGTTAAGGTATCAATATAATAGGTGGCGAGCCTATTGCCATTAACCTGGCACTTATAAACCTGCGATAAATACACTTATAACTTCGAAAAGCATCAAAACGTCATTGGTGTGTGCCATGGTAAAACCTGGGATCGAACCCGAGACCTATATATATAATACTTTTAGATTATTTTATCATCAAAACTATGACCAAATTCATTAACAAAGATAACCATGAACGCGTTCATTTCCGTTAACATTATGGTACATCAGCCAGTACTAATTAGTCAGCGTCAGAACAATCTTGTATTCCGTACATAAATACAATCATATAAGTACAAATTATAACAAAACCATACATTCTAAAACCTTAAATCGTATATTATACTACAACAAACAAACTTTAAACAATATAACTTCACCTACATATATTATTAAGCTCCATGAAAAACCAATAGCCGGGATATTTACCCGCTTCTAACTTTAGCAATATCGACTCTTATGGGATTAATTCATATCCTGATATCATAAGTTACTTGTTCGTATGGAAGTTTTATCCGCTACGACGTTAACGAGTGTAGTTTGCCTTGATTTGACCTTCTGCAATATGTGGCTTGTGGCTTAGTCTATATTAATTGAAGATGAATATTTATTTGTAAGTGGCTAGTATTGGATTAATGGACGGCATTATGTAACATTTTTAATTTGGTATTTGTGATGGAATAGCAGAAAAAATATCGAGGTTCAGTCAAACCCGCAGTTAGACTGGAAAAAGCGGACCCCAGATTACGAGGTGAAGCTTCAGATGCGACTGGGATTAACGCTAGGATGAAGAGATCAGAATTTAAAATAGTTTAGTGGTTTTTTTTACGTGTGAAATATCCTCACGGATTCAATTTCTACAATTTTCTATCACATTTTACAATTATCTATCTACAATTTCTCGGCAGCGCGAGTGTGACACCCCTGGTGTTGCGTACGTCCATGGGCCGCGGTAACCGCTTCCCATCAGGTGGCCCGCGTGTTTGTCTGCCAACTAAGTGGTATAAAAAAAAAACAATCTCCACCCTACCCCGCCGGAGTCGGTGGGAGAGGTTAAGTCGGACTCGAACCGACTAAAACGCACGGCAGCGTCTGTGGGTCGTTTTTGGTTGCCAATGGCGAGGTTGACAGGCATATTCCTCGCACCCCGGCGGACCCAGTGCCGTCTCTCTCGATCTGGCCTTCCTCGAGTGTGGGGACCACAGAGTTCCAAACTCGTCACCGGAAACGGGGAGGCGCGCTAAGCACACCGCTGCCGCGTAGTTTTAGTGGTTATATTGTAGTTAGAACAATTAAAGAAAAGGGATAATTATGTAACTGAAAAGGTTTATTATTTATGGTAGTACAATAAACTAATTGATAGATTTGGAATACTAATAAAGGTTAATATGTACTAAGCAATGCTAATATAATCATTACCTGGCAATTGGGTTATGGGTTAGCGATTTATATATTAATACTAGCTTTTGCCCGCGGCTCCGCCCGCGTGGATGTCGGTTCCCAGGGTGGACAACCGTTATCACTAAGGGGTTAGGTACGAAAAATAGATGTTGGCCGATTCTCAGACCTACTCAATATGCTCACAAAATTTCATGAGAATCGGTCAAGCCGTTTCGGAGGAGTACGGGAACGAACATTGTGATACGAGAATTTTATATACAAGTTATATTTTTCATTTTGCCGTGTTTGTTAGAGAGGTTTGATCCTTATGATTGACACTATCGATTGATGGCATAAAAATACTAATTTTACTTTTTCGAATTTTAGTCGGTTCGATTGCCGGGTATGTTTTTTAATTTTTTTTGAATATTATTAGTATTTTTTTACTTTTTATAAATAAAGGAATGTATCCTTTGAGTGAAATTTGCTATCTCCAGTATTCAAAGTACTTCTACCCTGTATATAAAAATAGGACTATTTTAAGCCATAATTTTACAAACGTAACTATAACATACATGCGATCTCTGTTATCAAAACAAGCTGAATTATTTTAAATGCTAGATACATCTATAATCCATTCTTATTAGATATGGTCCATTAAGTAAACGTATATATCGCCCGCCGTCCCCTCGTACTCGCTTGCTGGTCTTAACAGTACTTTTAAGCTGTGGAAGTAATGCTTATAAATTATATTTTTTATTCCCCTCAATGAACAACATTGTAATTGCGCAATGGGTTTGTCATTTACAGAGTATTTTACACTTGCTTTAATAAAAAAAAAACAATTATTAACCTAGACGTCTATAAAAAACATATAGGTATACCAATGGCACCATGCCGAACTGGACACCATAATTCCATCACAAATATGAGAACAGTAATTATAAATACCGACCAAGTTGGATCGAAATAGGCAGGATTTTTTTTTACCACTTGGTTGGCAGACAAGGACACGGCCTACCTGATGGACGGATGGATGGTTACCGTGGCCTATGGACGTGTGCAACGCCAAGGGAGTGCGCTGCCAACCCTGTAAACACAAGAGTTTTTGTGCTGTCACTTTAAAATACAAAACATTTTGGCAAACAATACTATCTTTAAAAAGCTCAGAACTAAAACTCAACTTACATACATACTAATTACGTCTTTATTCCCTGAGGGTTAGGCAGAGGTGAATTAACACTCACATTTCACCAATCATTAAATTCGGCCCCACGTAATAGGGGGTGAGTCTACTGCCGTATTCATGGCACTATTGCTGACTCTATCTATATCTGTCTGATGTTAAACAGCCCTATTCTTTAGTTGCCTTGTAGGACACCGCATGGGAAAAGATGGGGTGGTCCAAATTCTACTCTGTCGGGAACCACGCGGCTTCAAACTTACGTAAAAATTATAGTATTCTAAATTGTGTTACTGTATCACTCTGTGTGTATGAGTGTTTAAGAGAGTGTGTAGATGAAGTGAAGTTTCTTAGCCGTCTAGCACAAGAAAAGCCTACTTTATTCTTTACTCGGATTTTGTAATGGCATATCTACATGTAGCGTAATCCGTGACATAAGTAACCATATACTGTGGCAACAGCTTTCTCACTAAAATCACAAAGTAGCATTTTCTTTGATCTGGCTAAAGCCAGTCTCTGCCTCTATCATAATAGGGAATATGCACATGTGGTAGCAACGAAAATTGTTATCATATTTTCTTAGTCACCGTATGCCACAAAGATAAGACAAGGAGAAAAGTTAGTGAGTAAAGAAATATCTGCTTCATAACGTACTCATATAGCTTTTTACGTATATAAATAATCTAAGATATTTTATTCAATGAAAATACTGCTCATTGAATATTTTTATACACATTCTAAGTCGAGAACTTAGATTATATACAAATTGTATACATAGATGCAGCGAGTATAATTTCAACGCGGCGTAAAAATGGCTACTACTTTGGTAAATCTGACATATACACGCATTCCGTTATATGCATACATTGACAGTTTAAACAACAATATTAAAATTAGCTTACTCACACAAAACGCCTTTTGCACGCCATTTTTATGATGCATTATGTTAGCAAGGTTATGTCTAAAGTCGAGAAATAGTGTTTGATATAACTAGAATAAGTCAACATTCCTAATAGGAACGAGTAGCTATGCATTCTACCAACTGAGTTGATACCTCGACCATGGTAGGTCGAGATTATTACACGACTTTGCATACGTCCATAGGCCACGGTGACCGCTTCCCATCAGGTGGGCCGTGTGCTTGTCTGCCAACTAAGTGGTATAAAAAAAAAAAAACGACTACGGCGAAGCAAAAGGAGGGTTATGATTTTGACAGGCTATGTATGTTGCTTCATCTGTTCCATCATAGCTCCTCAACTACTTATTACATCTAGACAAATGAGGTATCATTTGAAGCGTCTGAGTCATCCGCTGGTAATAGCCTATATACTCGATCGTATTATATATAGAGGCCATAAATTACTGTGTTAAAAAATAAATTTGAGATAAATATGTCGTGTTTGGTATCAACTGAAAGGGCTTAATTAGCACATTTCAAATATGTATAAATGATACTTAATACATGCCCCAAAATACTGTAAATAGCTTTTTTTTTAATATTTACACCATCATAGCATAAAACGGGAGTTAATCAGTACAAATTCACCAAATAAGTTAGCACTTACTTCAAAAGTTGTACATAAAATAAAATCACCGTATTCGAAAATATAGCCCCGACTCAGCCGCATATGCATAGTTCGATTCAACAATAGTGCTCGTAATATGGCAATACTCACCCACTATTACGTGGGACTGAATAAAATTATTAGGAAAATGTGGGTGTAAATTCGCCTCTGCCGAACCCTTCGGAGATAAAGGCGTGATTGTATGAACGTATGTATGGGATAATATCAGGTATCTAAATCTACAAACCCAAATAATTCAGGCCTGTAGCTAATTGAAACAGTAGCTACCCTTCACTTGAAGCTCATATTACTTTAACATGCAATCCTTCGCACAGACAAATGTACTAGCCTATATAAATTTTTCCCTTCACTCACATAAGGGCAGATTCTCAAAAGGAAAAACTCTCATTAGTACAGAATCTTATAAACATGGAAATGGTACAGTTGTACATACTTTCAAATAATATAAATATATACAGAAATATCATGAATTTCGATTTGTACAACGTCCTTTCAATTTGGTTTTATATTTGTTCTTACATTGTTATCAGAAAAAGCTAATTAATTTTCTTCTAAAAATACATATTTTTTAATAAAATTTTTAAAAGTTCATGTATTCTAAAGACTCAAGAAGAGAGATCCGAAGAACACGAGTCTTCTGATAGTGTGTGTATGCTATGTGTGAGTTTATTTTTATTCGTGAGGTCAAGTGGGGTGGTTATATTTAAGTCAAGGGTTTAGCGAGGGATATTATAGGTGTCATATTTCATACCCTTCGGCCATCCTATTCTTTCGTAATTAATTTTCATAAGCGTACCCTACTATATAGCGCTTATTATATGCCGCCGGATTTTACTAATGTGATAGAAATAAACTGCAAAACGCCATCTCCATTCCATTTTCAAAGACTTTATTTCAAATTTAATTTCCTACTAACTTCTCTTCAATATTTTAATTCACATGTGCTGTAATTATATAAGGGGCGAAACAGGTTGCTGCGAGTTGATTATAAAATACTAGCAGTTATATTATTGTTATATCAATCCCGTTCCCGCGATCCAAATGAGCTAATTTCCGTATTATAAACTCATAAACTCACGCCTATATCCCCGAAGGGGTAGACAGAGGTGCTAGCACCCACATTTTGTCAGTTTATGTTTAGGTCCCAAGGTGGCGAGCCTATTGCCATTAACCGGGCACTTATAAACCTGCGATAAATATACACATTACTTCGAAAAGCATCGAAAAGTCATTGGTGTATGCCGTGGTGAAACCTGGGATCGAACCCAAGACCTAGTCTCAGCAGTCCGTTACCCGTACTACTAGGCTACTTTCCGCTAGCTAATTTCCGGGATAAAAATATTCCTTTGTGCTATACCAGACTGTGCTTTGCCTACCTATCTTTGTGCCAAATTTCATCCAAATCCGATAAGTAGTTTTTACGTGTAAGAATAACAAACATCTGTACATCCATCCATTCGTCCATCCAATCGATTAGTTCGAATTGTAGAATAAACTATCTATAGCAGAGCACTTATTCGAAAATGTTGGCCAACCGAAAATCGCTAACAAATACGAAAGTAAACTAATTTGTAATACTTCATTAAAAGTTTGTATTGCAACTGATGTAAGATTCTTATCATTAGAAACCTTTTTAGTTTTATCTCAGGCTTTGGGACGCAATAAAGTAGAAGTTTAGAGATTGCCCTGGGAGTTTGTCTTGGACTGGTTATTTAAGTTCTCAAAGCCTGTCTCTATTTATGTTTAGTTAAATCTTTTCTGAGAACATACACCAAGGTTATCGATTATTCTCAATGTGTTAGCAGCCAAATAAATATCTACGCCAAGGTGATTCTGGTAACTTAAGTTAATTGGCTTGGGGACGGCTTTCTAAGTCTAACTAAGATGCGGCTGACTTTCAATTTTTTTGCCGTGAAACGACCTTTTCATACAATTGGCGATATTGAAGTTCTGTAGTTAGACTAGTCGGACTTTTGAGGACTCCAACGACCCGTAATGACTACCATAGAAAATCGTATGACAACCGGTGCTGACGGCCTAACGTGCTTTCCGAGGTACAATCAGACCAATGCAAATATCCAAATTCATTCATACAAATATTTGCACTGAACGGGGATTGAAACCAAGCCTCCTGCGTAGCGGCCACATTCACTACTGCCACGCCACAGAGGCCGTCTCTTTTCTAACAATTGGGCTTACATTTTTTACTGACAATTAAAAGTAATAATGTGGAAAGATAAGCTGTATGGGCTCAACCAAGTTTGTCAGGATTTAAATCAATTTCATCTGCAAGCTGGCACATTTGCTAATAAGTGGACGAGGCCATTGCATTTCTTCTCGTGGCTAAGAAATCAGTCGACAGCCTCCTCTGAAAAAAAAACAGAAAATGATTTCATTTTTCACGTCTTTATTTTATTATGCCATTTCTTATTAATTACACGACAATGATTTCATACAGCTTAAAATTTTACAGCGAAATATGATAAAATAATTGCCTGGAAATAATTTATAGAAATATTTCACATAAATTACTTAATTTATACCTACAATATACATGACTAATATAAATCGGTTTATAGTAAATATCTTAACTTCCAGAGTTCAACACAAGTATTTCAAAAGTTCACTCTAAGGTTGAAAGCAAGGATTTAAACTTGTATCGCATTGCGCGACCACGAACAAAAGTTAGTATTACTATTTTCATCAGATTGTATACGAGTTAGTGTTTCTGTGAATTTCGTTCCATCCAATGCCTCGAAAATATACTCTTCAACTTGAACGCTTAGTACCTACATTGATTCATCATTTGAATTTATTCTCGTATTGTATATTTATTTTTTCTGAAATTTTACAATATCTATTAAAGTTATAAAGCAGATGAGGTCCTGGCTTTCTAACGGGACTGTCATAGCTCTCAGAAAGGAATAAAAAGTTTCTACGTGTTATTCTCATCTAGACTATGATCTATCCCTGAACCAGATTTCAGCAAGATCGATTTTACCGTTAAAGCATGATAGAGTAACAAACATCAAAATATCTTTACGAACTATCACATTTACAATATTAGTAGGAAATATGTTATTGTTTATCAACATATATACATATTCATGGAAACAAAAGTGCAAATAGCACAAAGCGGGTAAATGGGGAATGGTCACGACTTTAATTAGTAGTCGAACGCGTAACTAGATAGTAACACAAATGAACTGCATAAATGAATAGTTATTATATAAAATCTAAATACTTGTATACTGTACTATATCCACCGATGTTCAGACCTGTACTGCGGGATTGTAATGCAGCATTATGCTAATAGCTGGTGCCTAAATAAAGCCGTACGGGGAAATATGAGAGCTCCCGGACAAATTACACAGAATCTCGTACTAATAAAGATGGTAATACTAGGCCAAACAATTTGTAGTTACCGTCCGTTGTTGCACTGTGTATGCATCTGTTCATGCATATTTGTGGCTGGATTACATTAGAAACACGCAGTGAAAATGTGTATATATTGCTTTGTGTTATAAAAAAAATAAGTTGGGTAAAATAGTATTCTAATTAGAGAGAGGGAAAAATAAATCGGTATACTTATCGGAGGCTAAACCTGCACTTATAAGTTGGTTTACGATAAGGTTAGAGATCACAAGTAATGAGTTGAAATACAGAATTCCGATATCGTCAATTGGTTGTGGAGGACAGAAGTTCGGAAAGCTGATACCAAATGAAATGGGAAAAGGTACATAGAATGATGATGAGTATTGATAGCTTGTTCATGAACATGTTAAAGCAGAAAAGAAGAGAACTTAGCTACGGAGTCGATTATAAACTCTTCCACCAATAGAATGCTATAATCAATGAGTGCTTTAACCTACATTTGAAATACGGGGCACAAATAGAATACTACAATCAAAACCAGTACAGTAAATACACACATAGCTTCGAAAAGTATCAAAAAATCATTGATGTGTGCCATGGTCAGACCTCGTCTCAACAGTCCATTGCCCATACCACTAGGCTACCGCACAAACAACAAACAACACAACAACAAACAACAAATAAACTCTTTAGTTTTACAATGTTAGTATAGATTGGTTCTTCATTAAATCGTGGGTCCATATTTATGTAAACAATATATTACACATAATAAGATCCAACTTTGGTCAATCAAAGAAGAATCAAAGAATTAATTTCATTTATTCAAATTAGGCACATAAAGAGGCATATGAACGTCAAAATTTTACAATTATGTCAAGAAATATTATAAAAATAAAAAAGTAATATAAATAAACCATTTGAAAATTATTCTTTCGCTGGTTCTGTAGGATAGTTAAGAAACTCATAGAAGTATATAAGAACTAGATTATAGATTTTTGGTAAGTTTTTTAATATTTATATGTTGTGCGAGCACGCAAGAGACTTAGGTTGACCACGTATTTACATCGTTAAGATACTCATCTGCTTTATAATAACCTTTATTCAATTTTTCACTTCTATTTTAAATTTATTTAGTGGCATATCAACTAAATTCTGAGAATTGTTATCATATTTTTAATACCACTTAGGTGGCAGACAAGCACACGGCCCACCTGATGGAAAGTAGTTACCGTATTCTATAATGGTCGTGTGCAAAACCAAGGAAGTCACATATATTTTTATTAGTGCAAATGAAACCACACTGTTTACGAATAACAATTTTATATAACGTGAGTAATATAGTAAGATCACGTAATTGCGAGTTACTGTGGTTAGTTTGCATACTACTAACAACAAAGCTAACGATTCAATTTGGATATGCTAAATAGTTACAAAAGTGGTTCTTAGAGTTTGGGTTGCAACCCATCTACTCGAAACTATTCTTAACATTACATTGTATAAAACGAAGTTGTGATTAAACTTGATAATTTGAGATAATGTCTAATAAATGTCTTTCCACGGTATTTTATTATTTCTATCACATTACTGCTCTAGTAAATTTGAGCTCAAATAAGTAGAGGAGTGTAAAAAAAACAATTTACCTATGTTTGGCTGAAAAGAAATTGCATAATTATGACTTCCAAAAAAATTTTCGCCATAATTTCATTTGGCAAATTTGACTTAGCAAAAAATCTCATCATAAATAATTGTAACGAAAACCTTACGTTTGGCTACTGAACGTTTAAACAGTAACTTGTCTTATGTATCAAGCAGTACTTTTACCAATTTTTATTTAGTCAAATGTTTCATTTGGAATAACATATTTTACGCAAATAAAATAAGACTTGGAATCGTTTCGGGTTACAACATCGAATTTGATAATAAATCATTTGATTAAAGATCAAGTGCCACAATTTTATTATCCTTAGTAATTATTCTGCCAAATAAATATTTTACAAAATAAAAAGGGCGAACTGAAATTATTTCAAAGTTGGATACTTTTTTCTATACCAATAGAAAAAATCTTTTCGGCAAAATGGCATGCTGCCAAAAAAAGTTTTTATTGACATGACGGTATCTCCCGTCCAAAATTGAGCAGTCCGTCTGGGTAAGTACCTCCGCCCTACAGAATACCCCGGTTATAATAACCTTGTGTTGTGTTCCCGGCGGTGAGTAGGGTAGCCAGAGCTCACTGGAGAGGTTCTGTGCTGTCAGTACGAAGACCAAAGGCTTAAATTGACCCCACTGACTGGTGGGGGCGTGAAATGTTGGCGTGGTGGTCAGGGAGACCCGGTGAAACGGTTATCCGCTGGCCGCCCGCAGGCTGTACGGTTCCCGAACCTGGGGATTACTTAATCTCCGCCCCAGGAGGCTGAACCAGCAGCCTGTGTAAAGTTCCCGGTGCTGTAGCCGTGCCGGAGGAGGAGATCGGAGTGGACTTGGCTTCAGTATCTGGGAGGGGACCGGGGGCCCTTCCGCCCATCGCGCCAGCCAGTCACACAACCCCAACTTGTCTGTGGGGGTAGGACGCCTTGCTTTGTCTTCTACACTGGAGGCACAGTATCTCTTTTTACCTTCTTCCCTCCCCCCTCCCCCCATCTCAAACATGAAAACTAAAAAAAGCAAGAGAAACGTTACCACTGCGGTACCATCATCCACAGTGAATGTGGATTTCTGCAACATCAGGGGCCTACACTCCAACCTTAACGCGGTCCATCTCCACTTAGAGACCGCGCAGCTTACCTTGCTTTTTCTGACGGAGACGCAAATATCATGCCCGGCCGATACAGCCTACCTAATGTACCCCGGATACAAACTCGAGCATAACTTTATGAGTTGCGCCGGGGTATGCTTGTACGTCCGGGATGATATTTGCTGCCACCGTCTCCATGGTCTTGAGGATAGGGACCTGTCAACTTTATGGGTACGCATAGATCACGGTGGCCACACCCGTATCTATGCGTGCCTTTACAGGTCTCATAACGGCGACCTGGGCACGGCTCAACTGTTTCAGCATCTGCAGCGGTCGGCGGACAGCGTAATTGAGCAGTACCCCACTGCGGAATTAGTATTCTTGGGGGACTTCAACGCCCACCACGTGGAGTGGCTGGGGTCTCCTAGGACTGATTTTGCGGGAAGGGCTGCTCACGACTTCGCTCTAACCTATGGGCTCTCTCAACTGGTGCATTCTATCACTAGAACACCAGAAATTGAGACCCACAGAAGCTCTATACTGGACCTTCTGCTGACTACGCGCCCGGATGAATACTCCATAAGGGTGGAAGCACTTCTCGGTAATTCGGACCACAGCCTCGTCCGGGCGCAAGTGACACTCGCGCGGCCTGAACCACCGCGGCCACCTCAGTGGCGGCACGTGTGGCACTACAAGTCGGCAGACTGGGACGGACTGCGAGAATTCTTCGCGTTGTACCCGTGGAGGCAGCTTTGCTTCACTTCTGATGATCCAAGCTCCTGTGCAACAGCAGTCGCTGACGCGATTCTAGTGGGTATGGAATGTTACATCCCCAACCGCTGGGTCGCGACAGGAGCGAGCAAACGCCCGTGGTTTAATAGGCCTTGCAGGGAAGCTAGAGACCGCAAGCAATCTGCATACAAGGCTTGGACCACGGCTCTTGCCAATAAGGATCCGAACATCGCTGAAGTGAAGCGGAAGTTGAATGCTGCTTCAAGGTCCAGTAAAAAGGCAATGTCTAGAGCAAAGTTTGAGTTTATCGGCAGAATTGGCGAGTGGCTTGCGCGCTACCCATCTGGCAGTCGTGCATTTTGGTCGCTTGCCAAAGCTGCCGAGGGAAACTTCTGCCAGTCTTGCCTTCCGCCGCTGCAAAAATCCGACGGTAGTCTGGCCCATGGGGCTAAGGAGAAGGCCGATCTTTTGGGTAATCTCTTTGCGTCAAACTCGACTATGAACGACGGGAACGCCGAACCACCCATCATCCCGAGCTGTGGTGCTTCGATGACCGAAATTGAAATCACACAACGGGTGATCCGGCGCGAGCTTAAGTCCCTAGATGTTCGGAAGTCGAGTGGGCCGGACGGTATACCGGCGATGGTGCTTAAGCACTGTGCCCCCGAGCTGTGCCCTGTACTTACACGCCTTTTCGCACTCTCATACTCCGCGAGGCAGGTCCCGGCCTCGTGGAAGACTGCATTCGTGCACCCTGTACCTAAGAAAGGTGACAGGACAGATCCGACCAATTACAGGCCTATCGCTATAACCTCCCTTCTCTCGAAGGTTATGGAGCGTGTTATTAATACACAGCTCCTGAGATACCTTGAAGGAAACGATCTACTGAGCGACCGACAGTACGGTTTTCGCCACCGTCGCTCTACCGGTGACCTTCTTGTGTATCTCACAAACCGGTGGGCGCAAGCCATCGAGAGTCGCGGTGAGGCACTAGCGGTCAGCCTCGATATAGCGAAGGCCTTCTATCGGGTCTGGCACAAAGGTCTTCTTACGAAGTTGCCATATTATGGACTCCCCGAGGGATTGTGCGAATGGATCTCCAGCTTTTTGTCCAACAGAAGCATCCAAGCCGTCGTCGACGGCAGCTGCTCGGACCGCATGAACATAAACGCTGGTGTCCCACAAGGCTCCGTGTTGTCTCCGACGCTGTTTCTGCTGCATATCAATGACATGCTGTCTGATGGCTCCATTCATTGTTATGCGGACGACAGTACCGGGGACACGTGTTACACGGGCCGTACAAATATCCCTCAGTCCGAGGTGGAGAAGAGTCGCGAACAACTTGTGTCTGAAATCGAGACTACTCCCTCTGGAGTATCCGATTGGGGACGACTAAACCTAGTCCAATTCAACCCCACTAAGACACAAGTATGTGTATTCACCGCTAAGAAAACCCCATTCATTGTAGCTCCGCAATTCCTGGGCACACCGCTTACCATCTCCCCGAGTATCGGGATCCTTGGTGTCGATATCTCCAGTGACGTCCAATACCGAAGTCATTTGCAGGACAAGGTTAAGTTGGCATCAAGAAAGCTCGGAGTGCTCAACAGGGCGAAGCAGTATTTCACTGCGGGGCAGCAACTCCTTCTTTATAAAGCACAAGTCCGGTCTCACATGGAGTACTGCTGTCACCTTTTTGCTGGAGCACCTGCATACCAGCTTGACCCCTTCGACTCGTTGCAAAGACGGGCATTGAGGCTGGTTGACAATCCCATACTCATAGGTAGAGTGGAACCTCTTAGCCTTAGGAGGGATTTTGCCTCACTGTGTGTGTTCTACCGCCTATACAATGGTTTGTGTTTAGATGAATTGTTTGACATGATGCCCGTAGCTACATTCTATCATCGCACCTCTCGCCATAGGCAGGGAATTCATTCCCACACATTGCGACCCGAGACGGTGCGCACTGTGCGGTATGAAAGAAACTTCATCCCACGCACACTCAAGCTGTGGAATGACCTCCCTGCTACGGTTTCCCCAAGCGCCTACAATATGGGGTTCTTCAAGAGGGGCATCAGAAGGTTTCTTCATGATCGGCAGCGCGAGTGTGACACCCCTGGTGTTGCATACGTCCATAGGCCACGTTAACCGCTTCCCATCAGGTGGGCCGTGTGCTTGTCTGCCAACTAAGTGGTATATAAAAAAAAGCAAAATGAAGGTAAAATATTATTAAAACAAACTTTTGTGAGTGTTTTCTTAAAATTTTAACGCTTACTAACCCGCCGGTACCCTGTGCTCACTCGTCTCCTCAAATATTTAAAACTTCCATTCTTTCTGAAGTAGAAAATAAAATAGAAATAAATTGTAACCTACACAAATCAACGCGACTACATACATTCCTAAATACCTATTTTTAAAAACATAATCGGTAATGCTAAAGATAATATCTTACCGGCAACCTTATACTGATGCTAATATTCAATATTAATTCACGCTGAGTAATACCAAAATTAAGAGGAAATGATCCTAATTCAGTTTCCAAGATTTGAACTTTAGAAAGTAATACAAGCTTGGAATACACGCAGTCTCATTTTTTCATTTACGTTCCGGTAAATGAATACTTGGAAATCAACAGCAATGTTATAACCGTATTATTATTTTTTATTCCCAGTTCATTTCATTAACCCCAAAATGATCTGTCAAAGGAGGGTGCCCGCCGAAAGCTATTTTGAACATAAATAAACTTGCTCCCCCAAAGTACGAAACGCAAATGTTTTCCAACCGTAAACTATTTGATTATCCTTTGAATTGAGCCGAAGGTCTTTTGTCCCATTTCCACGTCAATACACATTGAGAAAAAAACTCGTATATTTGTTTAGAGGTCAGTATTTGGCCTGACTATGAAATTGCAACAAGAAAAGGTCTTAGCGACTTTCTTGACTTGTTTTTGTGTCGAAATTTCTGAATACCTCCGTGGTTATGCTGACTGTAAGTCACACAGTATCTCCAATATCAGATGTGTTATCAGATGAAATGCTTACGACTATACGAGGTGGAATTTTGATGGCCACCATTACCTAGAGAAGGGCGAATAATATCTTAAACGATATTAATTCCCTAATTTGTTACCTACATTTTAGAGATGTATAGGTAGTTAATATAATAAATTGTATTTAAAGACATTATTACGTTTTACTGGCAACTGTCTTCATGAAACCAGTCTTATTCCAGCAATGCTACAAGGCTAACTACAAGAAAACACAAACAATAGTAACAATACATCACCAGTGTTCCGGTAAGTATCAGTATCAAAATAAACGGGATATTTACCATGTTTCATTGTTTTGAGTTTCCGATACGGTAAATATCCCGTTTATTTTGATACTGATGTGAGTGACCATGATAGTTTAAATACCTATATTCCGGTAAGTAGTCAAAAAATATTCATGTTTTTCACTAACTGAGAGTAAAAATAAAAATTAACTTGATTTTTTGTCAATGCGCAAAACGAAACCTAAAAAGAATCTTATAACATCCACGAAGTTATAATCCTCTTGGACTTTGAACGAGATTGTTCCCATTAATTCCTCTAATGAAGTAAAAGGATAAGTTTTTAATACCTGTATTCTGAAATATGGCTTACGTCTTAAATGGAAATTTGCAGTAAGTTTAAAATGTAATAACATTTAGCAGCAAAAGTATTTTAGACGGTTCACTATCACTGAAAACGCTATCGTGTGTTGTATTCAGTGAATAGATTCTGATTCCAACAAGTGCGTGATTTTAATCAAATTGTTGCTTTGTCTGAACTACATTCTGCGGTTTCATTGTTCTATTGTTGTGTCTCACATGAACCTTCAGGAGCTTCACTCTGCAATTGCACTATCCATATGTGAATAATGCCACTATAGTTGAAGTATAATATGGTTCTAACCAAGTTTGCACTCAGGAAATAGGTATTTCTGGTGAGGAAATCGCTGAATGATTTATCTTCATGTGCAGATGTTACTGTGTTTCATCACGAATCTAACGGAGGTAAAACATGCTATATCATTATTTATGACATAACCAGGTACCTTTAGAGTCTAGGGACCATAGGAAGACATCCTTGAAGCTCAAGCCTGGTACAGATGGCCCCTCGGGTATAAGAACCGGGTGTCCCCATTTGGCCCCGGATAGAGATTTCGCATCCCACCGCTGCCTGGGCCTGCTTCTTGGCGCGGTGACTAGCTACTCCACCTTTCATCACACGGCTGCTTTCATTGATGACACAGGTCGATTCGGGTGTCGGGTGATTTGGAGTCGTGTATTGCAGACTATACGGTACTAGAGAGAACTGAGTGTCCTTCAGACACGTTCATCAAATAAGCAGATCTAGAATTCTAAAGTGAAAATTTTGCATGTAACTAGAAAATGTGATGATGAATAGGAATGATCATAATTTGTCCCTGCAAATATGCGTATCTATAAAAAGCCATTGAAGCAATTTGCCTTTTCCTATTGAACATCCCTCAAATGCGACTGATTGAAGTGTGTAATATGCGAACATAAAATTTGTAAAGGGAAAAAGTACTTTGAGAGATACACGTAAAAGTAATTACTTTAAGCTCTTTTGGATTCTGCTATTATAAGCACTTTTGTAAAAGGACCCGTTGTATCGTCGTAAAGCGGAAAAAGTGATGACAGTTGGAAATGGGTTTTTGTAGGCAACCTTCAAGTGTCGTGCACGTTTGACTGCATAGTTTATGGGCTTTTCTTTATTGAAAGTATCTGTGTATATATAGGAAGCAAGAAAGCTTAGTTCTATCCAAGTTGAGTATTTAAGTTTAGACATCTTTTGTAATTAGGTACTACGTTGGATGTATGAGGCAGAATATTCGAGGTACAAGCCAAAATTACCTGCTAGTCAGTTAAACTACGTATGGTGTAATGAACGAGGCTAACACGCACGCCATTATCTTGGTATTATGGGGTTAGACAGTTTTGACTCGTGTGATAAACTAGATTGAATTAATCACGAGAAAGAGTAGGAAAACTGACCCCGGTCTCCAAGGGACTTGTTTTGGAAGGGCCGGGACTAACTCTGTGATAAAGATTATTTACTAACATCATATCTCTACAAGGAAGAACGTATGTGTCTTTTAACCTTATTGTGTAAATAAGATGGCTGGGCCTAGCCATCTTATTATTATCGTATAGAAGATGGCGGGATTTATTGACTTCAATTATCGCTACCGTTACTCCATTTTGTAATTATTTTTTTATACCAATTAGGTTACAGACAAACACACGGTCTACCTGATGGGAAGTGGTTACCGTGGCCTATGGACGTGTGCTACACCCTTAGCACACGTCCATAGGCCACTGGCAAACACACTGTTAGCACAGAGAGTTTCTGTGCCGTCAGTGTAAAAGGCAAAGCAGGACAAGCTTTAGGTCTTCCCACTGACAGCACAAGAACTCTCCAGTAAGTTCTGGCTACCCTACTCCCCTTCGGGAACACAACACGAGGTTATTATGGCTAAGGTATTTATTTTTGATACTATGACACTCATTGTCTTCACCAATTTAATAAAGTGGTAGAATATGTAATACGATATCAAATAAAGTATTCTCTGCTGCTTTGAAATGCAAAAGTGCAAAGAACAACGACCTCGCCGCAGAAACCAAATAGCTGAATAGGTAAACATTTCATGTATCAGTAAATTAACATTACATAACATAAGCTCACGCCTATATCCCGAAGGGGTAGGCAGAGGTGCTAGCATCCACATTTCGCCAGTTTATGTTTAGGTCCCAATGTAATAGGTGGCGAGCCTATTACCATTAACCGGCCACTTATAAACCTGCAATAATTACACACATAACTTCGAAAAGCATCGAAAAGTCATTGGTGTGTGCTTTGGTAAAACCTGGGATTGAATCCGAGACCTCGTCTCAGCAGTCCATTACCCATACCACTAGGCTACCGCGGTTTTTTGTGTATTAGTAAATTATTCGAGTTTAGTCTAGTATGATGATAATATTTTGAACTAACTAGACATCTAATTTATAGTCTTATCAATAAATCTATGAACTGAAATATGCCCAGCTCTACTGCGTTAATTTCAATGTTGTATACCCGCCACGTGGCTCCTGGCAGAGTAGAATTTGGATCACCTCATCTCTTCCCATGTGGTGTCGTAAAAGGCGACTAAGGGTTAGGGTTGTTTAGCATCAGACAGATACAGCCCAGACTCAGCCTCAGATGCATGACTTATGTCTACAATAGTGACATAAGATGGAAATCGGCTCACCACCTATTACGTGTGACCGAATTCAATGATTGATGCAATGTGGGTGTTAATTCACTTCTGTCTAACCCTTCGGGGATAAAGGCGTGGTTGTATGTATGTATGTAAAATCGTGCTAAATTGACATTTATATGCAAATACAACACTATGCAATTGACAATAACAATCGTAGTTCAGATTTTAGACATTTCACGGATTTGTTTGTTGATACTTTAATAAATGCTTGACCCCTGGATCAATCAACTGTAGTTGTAAATTTTTTTAAACAATTGCATTAGATTTTCAATTCTTAGTCGCCAATTTAATGCATACCTTGGCAATATGCAGTGCTATGTTTTTCTTAACTGCAAAAAATCCTTCCGTCTACATCTCATAAATTTCTTAGATAAAAAGCCATTCCCCTAAAACGATGTCATTTCACTGATCATATTACTTTATCTATTACTTGGCTTACTGAATTCATTTTACGAATCTATTTTGCTGTTACTCGTCGTATCTGTACTCTGTGTTACATCTTTGATCAACCAATTTAAACAATTAGTGGAGGTTAAGAACATTGTGTTAGCTAGTAGCGTGTTAAAATCATTTTACTCAAATACTTGGTTTTATTATAATATTCTTAAATAAAGTTTAGTGTATCAAGTGTCAAAAGTGTTGTGGACTGTTTTTTTATGTTTGTACAAGAAAAAAAATCGTGTTTCAGTTATAGCCTTCAGATTGAGAGTGGAGAATGTGTGTGCTGTAACCAGTTTCATACTCATAACAAATTTGATTCTTATTCAGTTGTCTGAAGTGTTAAATTCTACTGCTGGAAAACAAAATGACTCGTCATTGATGTCTAATTACAGTTCATCAAAGAACACTACAATTAGAGACATGTAAGTCCTTTGATTATATGTTGTTAACATTATAAATAACTGTTTTTTTTTTCTTACATACATTCTAATATTATTAATATATCCAAGATGGAAATACGTGTGTGCATATGTAATATTAAATATGCGAAAGTAACTCTGTCTGTCTGTTACGCTTTCACACTTAAACCACTTAACTGATTTTGATAGAATTTTATTTATTAGATTTTATTAGAGGAGGTAGGACACGGCAGTATTTCCGTCCAATTGAGCAGTCCGACTGGGGAAGTACCTCCGCCCTACAGAATACCACGGCCATAATAACCTCGTGTTGTGTTTCCGGCGGTGAGTAGGGTAGCCAGCTCACTGGAGAGATTTTGTACTGTCAGTGGGAAGACCAAAATATTGTCCTGCTTTATCTTTTACACTGACGGCACAGAAACTTTTGTGTTTACAGGGTTGGCAACGCGAATGTGGTTCCCTTTGCGTTGCACACGTCCATAGGCCACGGTAACCGCTTTCCATCAGGAGATGTACATATGTGTGGAACCGCGGTACAGAGATGGGCGGAGCCGCGGATAGCAACTAGTTTTATATACTTGTAAAGGTATTTCTAGATTACAAGGTACCTTAGTTCAAAGCTTTGCCAAATGTCCCATTATAATGGAAATATTCGTGGTGATCTCCACTCGACAAGAAAGGTACAAAATGCCTAAGTTGAGTTCTACTATTCAAACCCAAGTAGTTAACTTACGAAATGCCTTAATAAAGATTAACCCTTTAAACTGTGTATGAAATTGGTGATTGCTGAACATCGAAGTTTATGTTAATCCAAACCCAGAAGGGTTTAACCTTCATCACTGATAACCATTAGATGCCGTACACAATATCTAATCGTCCGTAACTGTTAACTCTAGGATACACAGACAAAGGAGCCTTGTATATGCAACCCTTGAGAGCACTAAATACAAAGCAATGACCTCATCGACCCTTCTATTAATCTTTTTAACAGCCTTTTAAGGGATTACAGGCACACATTCGATACTGGAGAATGTGTGCCTCAGATCTCGTTGAAGCTAATTAAAAACGTTCAATCTAACCTGACAAGGATTAATACTCTTTATACCTTACTGTATTAAATAAGTTTTAAACTCACATTTGTTACATAAAATGCTGTTTTTTTTTTTTCTATTTTTGTAGTTATTCCCCTTTTTAATGTAGTTTAGATTAATATGAGAACATCAGTATCAGAATAAACGGGATATTTACCATGTTTCATTATTTTGAGTTTCCGATATTTCGGCGCTGTTGCAAGCACCATGATCACGGAGGAACTGGAGTAGTGGCGGTGAACAAAGAAAAAGTTTTTTCCTAGGAGTAATTATATCGATCTACCCTCTTTCGAGTTCTTTTACTACGCGTATCTGCACTACTATTGGTTTCACTCTCACTACAAACTCGAACCCGATCTCGATCACGTTCACGACATACGATGCTCACTGTATCCACTCGCGATTTTGTTTTAGCTTGTTCCCGGTTGTTTTTGCAAAGACGGACCACTGGATGCCAGGCGTTCGGCAGTTGAAACCCATCCTCACGATTGAAATTTTTATACTTTTTTATTTCAATTGCTTCCCTAACCAGTCTTGGTATATAGTGGCGTTCTGTCGAGAGTATCTGAGGGTTATGTAGCTCGATCCAGTGGTTCGTACCGGACTCCAATAAATGTTGAGCGATTGCAGATTTATGCGGTTCTTTGTTTTTGACTGCCCTGATGTGTTCCTTAATTCAGCAAGCATGTAACCGTTCTTTTTGTTTGTCCTATATAAGAACTGCCACAGCTACAGTCAATCTTGTACACTCCCGGTCTGTCCAATGGGGAGCCATCTATGGGTGAGCGCAGGCATTGCGACAGCTTTTTAAAAGGAGTGAAAATAGTTTTGACAGATACTTTCTTCAGGATGTTAGCGATCTTATCTGTCACTCCTTTGATGTAGGGTGAAAAGGCTGGCTGTCTTTCCACCTTATAGTTCCGGGGTTTATTTGTGGTGAGTCTGGGTTGTCTTATCCGTCCATTGTATCCATTCTTTTGTAGAACGCCGCTTATGTGCTTCAATTCTTCCTGTAAATGTTCCTCGTCACATAAACTATATGCGCGGTCAGTAAGCGATGTCACTACCGAATTCAGATGGCGCGGATGATGATGTGAGTCGGCATGCAGGTAGCGGTCAGTGTGAGTGGGTTTCCTGTACACGGAGTGGCTACACGACCCATCCTCACGAACACCGATCCTCACGTCAAGGAAGGCAAGGGTTCTTTCCTTTTCCATTTCGTATGTAAAGCTCATTTTTCCAAGGATGTTGTTGAACTGGGCCACGTATTGTTGTACAACATTCTCACTCCCCTCCAGTATACAGAAAATGTCATCAACATACCGTTTCCAGATTTTGATGCTTGGGGCGGTGGGTATGGCTATGGCTTCGAAATGTTCCATCCACAAGTTTGCCACAACTGGAGCCACCGGACTGCCCATCGCTACTCCATCTATCTGTAGATAGTACTCATTTCTGTATACGAAGTAGTTTGTGGGTGATACTGATGTCAGTGACCATGATAGTTTAAATACCTATAATATGAGAACATACTATTATTATGAAAAAGTATTTAAAAGCTGTTTCAACATGCCTAAGTTTTATCATTTTTAATTTCACTGCTTCTTTCTACTGCAAATGATTTGTTAGTACTGCTTCGAAAAAAAAATATTCAGATTAAGCAAACATGAAGTAAACGCGAGTTATGAATATGGTTTAACAAGTTTCAAATTATCATTTTTGTAAAATAATTATTCTGGTGTTCAGACTCAGGTTCCCAGGTTGTGTAGTAGTAGTATCACTATGACGAACAGGAGGTTTTAGATATAAAGAAAAACTCACAACTAATTCTTGCAAAATCGGATCGGAAGTAACTTGCTTCTGTCACGAAATTTATAGATATAATTTTTGTTCACACATGATCCGGATGACCACTAACCGTGCAACGTTCAAGTACAAAGTACGTCAGCTCTACAGTAGCCCCTAGTCATAGTAATGTGTAAAACCTCAATGTTAGATATATATATGTTATACGAATATATATAAGTAACTAATATTTTTAAAAGTATGTGTATGAATTTCTTAATTATTATAGTGTGTATGTATAATGTATGTATTATTATTGTGAACATAGATAATATGATACTAAACGGATTATTATTGCCTGCACCTACCTCAATGTATCTCTGCATCACCCTAAGGTTGACTGTTAGATAATGCCTTTGGCATTAAGTCTGCCTTTGTACAAAATTACTGTGCATAAAGTTGAATAAATGAATAATAAATAAATATTTAACAATTTTTATGCAAACTCATATAAGTGTCGTGACAAAATTCATACTTAAACCAAAAATAAATTCTATGCAAAAATATGGAGCTTTTGGTTTAACAAGTTGTTCTTCGGTGAGATCAGGACAGCTGATATCGGTGTTATCGTGTATGGGAAGGGGTGATGCGAGCGCACTTTTCATATAAATTCCGTAGGGCGTATTACTGTAGGGCCTGTCCATACTAAACTTTCGTTTTGGTCGTAAATAGTGGTTTTTACCTTAAATCACTAAACATATAACATGACATAAACTCACGCCTATATCCCCGAAGGGGTAGGCAGAGGTGCTAGCACCCAAATTTCGCCAGTTTATGTTTAGGTCCCAATGTAGGTGGCGAGCCTATTGCCATTAACCGGGCACTTATATACCTGCGATAAATACACACATAACTTCGAAAAGCAGTACTATGAATATATTAAATCACTAAAGAGAAAACAAATAAAAGGATATTGATTTTGCAGATTGTGCCTGTCTACTTGGCTTACAAATCTGTTCATGACTCTATTAGGTCAAAAATATCATCTACGTACGTTCTAACATACATTTAAATATAATTATGATTATTTCTATAACAATCCTCAACCTACTCCAAGTCTACGATCTATTACAACTCTGCAACTTATATAGACTGCGTTATTTCAGTTCTCACGACTATTCTTTAGTTTATTGATTAAAGCAACCGCTTGGAATATACATTATTAATAGTGTGTTGTTTCTTAATATCTTGTACTTAAAAAACCGAACTTAAAGCTACGTGGTTCCCGGTAGAGTAGAATTTGGACCACCCTATCTTCTCCCTTCCGTTATCATTCATGCGACTAAGGGATAGGGCTGCTTAACATCAGACAGATATATACAGCCCAGATAAATCTGGGCTATAATATATCATGTACACAACGCTATCTAGACCCATGGTAAGCATAGTTTAACTAGCTTATGTTATGGAATCTAGAATACGGAGAAACATACTTGAATACTTTTTTTAGTAAATACATACATATTATACATAGAAACACCTAGAGCAATGCAAATACCCATATTCATGCATACAAATATTTGCACTGAGCGGGGATCTAACCCGCGCCTCCTGCGTAGCAGTCGCATTCACTACCGCCACGCCACAGAAGCTGTCAAATATAAACAGACTTCTTCTTCTTCTTCTTCAGATGAAAACTTTAAAGCATAAGGTCAGGCTAATACGTTCTATCAACTCTTAAGAATAGAATTTATGTGATTATAATAGGTTTGTAAGTACATAACATAGTGTAGAAATAAGACATGATTATTACGCCAAACGTAAATTAAATTCACAGTAAGGAAAAGAATATTAAAACGTGGCATTAAATTTTGCAAAGGTAGCCAGTAATAGAAAATAAATTGTGAGCCATCTTGGAGTACCTTGCAGATTGATGAAAATTTATTAATATTTTTATATGAAAATACGTTTTTAATGAAAATGAAAAAATAGAACCGGTAGGTACATTAATTTAGATCTTTGGTTATGTCTTATTAAGTTTTTATATTTAACAAATATGAATACATTTTATAAGTGAAAAATAAATACAGACCTAGGACTGGCTTTGAATTAGTGAGTGACAATTCATTTTCGGCTTTTGAAATTAATCGAAATTTTTGAAATAATTGTCAACATTTGTCTGAAACAAAAATAGCATTCTAGATATGTAAAATTAGAGTCTATTTACGTATAGCACATGATCCAGTTTACACATAATAAGAAAAAGTAACCTAGTAAATGCTCCAAAATGTATGCGTATAAGTAAATATCCCATAAAATAAAACGAGCCATGCCACGATGCGGAATATTGTATATGATAAATTTCTTTTCCCCAGATGTTTCCGGTAGGCCGTTATTGGATCCCTTACGATATAATATGCGGGATTTCATTTTCACATATTGTCTGACTAATATTGGCATATGGTGATGCATCTTGATAATGAGATGAGGCTTGCGTGCCTACAATATTATACGTACGTTATAACCACTTGTTTGATCAAGAATTTATACTATGCAAATGTGTAAAATGTTATTTTCAAAAGGTTTTCTGAATATAACACTGAAATAAATTAATGTTACATTTACATAATTTTAAGTGGAATATTTAGATAGTATATTCATAGCTGTAAATTCCCAAAGATATATATAACCACATTTAGCCGACTATGATTTTTACGTCTTGATTTTGATGTCCCATGTAACATAGGGCCAGTCAATTGCCATCAAACTGGTACTTTGCCATGAGTAATGTTTATTATAATTGAATCGTGAGTACTATCTATAATGTGTATGAAATTTGCTTTAAATGTAGAATCACCCTCACAAGTGACTAAATACTATCAAATTTACTAACGATCTTTACATTGCTATAAATAAATAAATTATCGATGAATATATCTCTATCTCTAATATGTAACGAGTAAAAAAAATTACATTTTTCAATTCTTGTCTTTTCTTTAATACTTAAGGCCGGTATTCTAAAACAACACTCAGTCATGAATCTCAATTTATCTCAGGACAGATTTTATTGACAGATTGGGAGATTTTCTCAGATAAATCGAGATTTAGAATGTGGACCATTCATTCCATTCTTTCAGTAGCTAGAAATGTGAATACTGATGGCGACTGTATACCAGTAATTAGAGGATAGAATTTTACTTAAGAGTTGCTAAATATAGATACACTAACCTTAAATACAGCTGTCATAGCGGCGGTAGCTTAATGGTTAACCTTACGTTCGAGATGTTCAGGGTTCGATCAAAGAATTAATTTCATTTATTCAGTTTAGGCACGCAAATAGCACATATGAATGTCAAAATTTTACAATTACGTCAAGAAATAACAAAAAAATATCAAATAATGTACTAATAAACCATTGGGAAATGAATCCTGGCTATTACACTACCGACATGAACCCACTCCTTAAACAAGTGATTTAGCTGAGCTAGAGGGGTTAGTTTATTTCGGATAATGTGTTATTAAAAAAATATATACATTGTTGTTAAAGTTCATTGATATCACCAAGAACGATTCGCGAGAAAGGAGATGATTGTAAGGCGAGATACGATCGCGATCGAAGGGTTAATTTAGAATAAAATTAAGTGCTTGATGTAAACAAACAATTTAAGTAATATGAGACGATCACGTTCTAACTCTTTCCGTAAAGACGTGTGCTGAAAAGGAACCAAAACATTAAACAATATTTAAATATATAAATAACAATATAATCTTGGTATAATTCGACAAAATAGGTTTAATATGAAGAAGGAGGAAATATTTTCCTGTTTGAAAGACTGAAAGACCGTAGAAGTATTTTTATTTTATGTATAAATAAAGCTACTATTTAAAATTGCTTTATGAGTTTATAACAATTAAGGAAAATCCTAAACAAAGATCGTAATGAAAACGTGATTTTTTTTTTAATCTTCCGGCAGAAAATATAAATAAGCGACCAGGACTAAGTATTTAGCAGATAACGAAACAGTGTTGGGTTCCGTGGCACTTATAGCTAAAAACAAATCTATGTTTAGACGATTGATGATTGTGTTGTGTTGGAATTCTTATTTTTTATCTAGGACTAAGCTAAAGGCAAAGTGTTAGGAAAGAGGGTCAACATTACAGACACTAAGTAATGTTACAATGGTGGCACTCAGCTTGGCGGCCTCATTAGATGCTATTTCACGCCCGTTTAAGGGACCCGGGACTGTAGGAAGAAGGAAACACGTGAGCTGGTAAAGAATTCCAGGATATGCGGCAAAGAAAAAGTCTCCGAACCGCTTGGTTTTTGCTCTTTACCAGCGTACAGGTTTCTCTCTTCTTATAATCTCCGTGAAAAATCATCTGACCATCTTTGTATCACTGTTAGTTTCTGCAATGAAAACCCTCTTTTCTGAGACTTTGCCTTAAACTTAACAAAAGGTGAGGTAAACTCGTATTGGCGTGTCCGGTATAAAAAGAATTGTAGATTAAACTTTTATGAAAAATTTAAAATAACTATTTTAAACAATTTTGTAGGAACCGAAACTTTGTGAAACAAATTCTATGTTTAGACTATTATTTATAAATAGAAGTTACTGGGAATAAATAAAATACCCCGTTGAACAGTTTTTGTAACGAATATTTTTACTTTTCCGATTTTGTGTTGGTTCATATTTGAAGTAATAAACCTTTGAAAATGATTTTTTATATCATTCAAGTCATACAAACAAGCACACGGCCCACCCAATGGAATGTCGCTACTGTGACGTCACACTTGCACCGCCGACCCTGAAGAAAGAGTTTCTGTGCCGTCAGAGCAGAAGTCAAAAAGGACAAGATTTTGGTCTTCCCGGTGCACTGACAATACAAAAACTCTCCAGTGAGGCTATCCTGGTCATCGCCAGGAACACAACACGAGGTACAAGATGAATCGGACTATTCAATTGGAACAGAAAAACATTAAAACCTTGATTTATCTGAACAAAAATATAATTAATGATATATGCGAGATGCTTATCAAATTCAACAAAAAGAAGTATAACTCTTGTTGATATTTAACAGCTTATTATAATGGAACAGGTGGTCTTGGTGTAGTTCAAAGGCTTCGTAATGAAGCCGGGAAACCCTAAAAAGAAAAAAATATGAAAATGTGTATAATTTTAGGAAGAAAATCTGCGCCTCTAATTATCAAGCGTTCACTCAGAGCGAAAAGTACGTTGAACATCCTTCATTTGCATTCAGAAAAAAATATTACAGAGAAAATTTAAAATTTCATAAAATTCCTTTCAAAGGGCCGCTTTAACCTTGTGTAGATGTGTATAGTACTCAACAAAGGAAGATAAGGGTTAGCACACCCATGTACATTTATCACCTTAATAGCATTGCGGAATACTCGATCCTAACAAAATTGGTCTATGCTGAATATGAATGGGATTAAAATTTTAAAAAACCATTTGAAATTTTAATGGGCGCTTTGAACAAAATCTGCTAGGAAACGTTGCTTAAGTAAATTTGCTCTGGCGTATTAGGTTAGCAATATTAATTTAAATAGGTAACTTCTCACGTGAGCTGGTAGCGTAGCTAAGTGTTTGAATGGTGAATGTTGTGTATACAGGTCGTTCACATACTAAAGTTATGAAGGCTTAACGATACATTTGAGGTTGCGTGATGGGGCTGGCGGCACTTGCGATATCCATTTTCCATCCATTAAACACAAACTGAATTGCGTAGAACTATGTAATGCGCGTAGCGTGGAAGCGGATGTTTTGGAAAATAAAGTTTCTTTTGAGTTCTGTTTTTGATTACAGAAAACATGGTAGAGATTGTAAAAAAGGAGAGCTTTTTTATGATATATAATCTGTAGTAATGATATTAAAATACAGCCTGTGATAAAATTAGGTTAATATATTGCATTTTATACGTAACTTCGGTAAAAAACTATTGTATTATGTGTATTGTAAAAGTACTTAGACATAAATGATTGCAGCGCAGCACACGGCACAGGAACTGCCAATGCTTGCAGGGTTGGCAGCGCAATTGTGACTCTCTTGGTTTTGAACGCGTCCATAGGCCACGGTGACCAGTTTCCATCACGTGGGTCGTGTGCTTGTCAGCAAATTTAATTGGTATAAAAATCTTATATTTCACCACATCCGTGTATTTTCGTCTTTTTTAGATAAAAATATCTAGACTTTAATTCGGTATGCAATTTTTCAATCCCAATTGTAATTTAACTCTTCATGATGAATAAACAAAAATAGATTTAAATATATTTCAAACTGTCTACTGAACTGACACCTGACACTCATAGTCGTGAAAACTGACTGGAGGATGAAGAGACCAGCCTCCACCTGCTTGTCAAATGCCCCATGTTCTCACTAATATGATGGGAAAATATGGAAACGGACATACTAAAAACACAATACCTCGAGGATTTGAACGCGGAACAGATAGTAAGATTCTGCAAAGAAACAGGTGGATGCGACATAAAGTCGTGATTGCCGGGCTCCCCTCAGCCTCCCCAAGAGAGGTATAGGGGAATTGGGTGAAAGGTCCTCACAGAAGTGCAGATCACCCATCTGATCCACGACGTCCCCTGCTGGAAGTAAATCTTCTATATAGTTAAATAAATAAAGTTCATTAATTAATTCAAATACTAAGCATTTATCCTTCCCCAGCTTACCAGCCGGATGCTAAGACATTTTAAATATTGGTCGGCGTCGCTCCCGTAGTCCGGAGACCTCAACAAATGGGACGACACGCCCTAAGCCTAATAAACTTGGTTGGTAAGACAATAAGCTTTTGAAAAATGTCTACAGAAAACGTGCAGTTATATATTTCATTGTGTAGATATATAATTTGTAGTTATTTAGTAAGAAGATTAAGGATTATTATCTTTATTATAATTTTTTTTTTTTTTTTTTTTTTTTTTTTTTGTAATATTTACTAAGAGTTGTTAGAAGGAACGGAACACCTAAGTATTTTTTAGGTCTTTTTTTTATACATTGTTCATTAATAAAAATGATTTAGGACTTCACTAGAATTCCATTTTGATTATTTGTACATTTTGGACTTGGGTGAATTAGAAAATTAATAAGGGTAAGTTTGTGAGTACATATTCACAATATACTGAAAGTACATCTAACAGCACGATTAAAAACGATTACAATTTATCGGTTAAGATAGGAAAAATATTTGAAGCAGTTCAGGCGGGACTAGCTATCTTTTCTTTACAGGGGGAGTGTTCTGATCACTGATATAATAAACCGAAATAATAATCAATTTGAATAGTAAGCATACTAAATGCTTAAAAATTATAACGACGATTATAACTTATCTAGATTTTTTTTTATTTAGGTGGAATTTTTTCACATCAACACGTCTTGATGTAGAAAGTTTTGATTTCCAATAAAAAGGGGTTTGAAATATATTATTAAGGGTGCCCTCAGTGTGTTAGATGACAAAATATCGTTTGGTTCGTTTTCATAACTGCCGGTACCGTAATCAAAAGTTTTCATATAAACAACACTGGTGTGATAGTGACTTGAGTATCGGCGTTTTCTACAACATACTTACTGGTAGTAACTATATTTGTAATTGGTATTATGTTTTGCAATATTGAGAAAGAACATGATTCTCTATATGCACAACTTATGACATGTTCACTTCTGTGATTTAGTAGAATTTTTATCTCTTTTTTGATGCAATATAATTTCACAATTAATTCTTGACATCATAATCAATTCATTCAACAATTCAATATTTGTACCCAATTATATAGAACCAGCCGCGGTAGCCTAGTGGTATGGGTAATGGACTGCAGAGACGAGGTCTCGGGTTCGATCCCAGGTTTCACCATGGCACACACCAATGACTTTTCGATGCTTTTCGAAGTTATGTGTGTATTTATCGCAGGTTTATAAGTGCCCGGTTAATGGCAATAGGCTCGCCACCTATTACATTGGGACCTAAACATAAACTGGCGAGATGTGGGTGCTAGCACCTCTGCCTACCCCCTCCGGGGATATAGGCGTGAGTTTATGTTATATTTTAATTTTGTAATTTTAAATGCAATTTAAAATTGTTTGTGAAATAAATGAAATGAAAAAAAAATGAAACGGAACTTGACTGGAGTAACTTATGGTAATTTGAGTTAAATGTCAAACAATACCGTTGTTTTAATCTTAGTAAATTGATAGCAGTTGTATTTGCAGTTGTTTTTGTGCGGTATTATGTCTATATATGTCATATAATACCGGATATAATAATATCGAATTATGAAATTTAAAGATTTATTTTTATAAAGTAAGGTAATTGAATTTGATTACTACTTTAATTACATGAGAAGTTTCACAAGAAATACATTATCTTATCTCCGTAAATATATAATCTTAATAAAATGTAATACCGAAATCTTGATCTTATAATACAAATTGAATTCCGTTAGCCAATTTTTTTTTTTTTTTTTTTTTTTTTATATATAGGACACGTCAATTGGACTTCGCCTTGCCTGATGGTAAGCTGAAGGCAAAATCCCAGAAAAGAGGGTCACCATTACTTACACATACCGTGTGACAATGGTGACACTCAGCTTGACGGCCTTATCATATGCTTTTTCACGCCCCGCTTAAAGGACCCGGGACTGTAGGAAGAAGGAAACACGTGAGCTGGTAATGAATTCCAGGCCTTAATGGTGCGACAGAGGAAAGAGTCTCCGAACCGCTTGGTTCTTGATCGGATGTTTTGCACCGTGTGCGGATGACATTTAAGACCTGCACGCGTTGTCCTGTGTAGGAAAGGGGAGGGTGGGACTAATTGGAGGAGCTCATCAGAACACTCCCCATGGTACAAACGGTAAAATACAGCCATGGACGCAACATCTCTACGCAGCTGTAAAGGTTCTAGGGTGTTCGTGATCTCGGGATTCCCAATTTTCTGCCAAGTTGAAACATTACATGTTTTTATTTCAAGTAATGTCAGTTAACAAAGAAATTAAGCCACAATTTGTTTGTTAACTGACAGTCTTCACGAAAATATCTCATTAAAAAGACTCAAATATTAATATAAAAAATATTACAGAGATACACATACATAAAACACATTCACGTATATATTTGTTACAGTGTTACTAACTACGGCAGTGTACAGTCGTAATCTAGACTCTCATTGGCTCTTATTCGGACAAAACGTAATATAACGTATGTTATGGCCCCAGATGTTGGATCCAACGACTTGGTTATTTGACTCATCATGCTATGACCATGAAAAAAGATTTCTTACATTTTTTATGTGTCATTTGAGATTTTTTACAGCCAGTTGTACGCAAACGTCTATATTTTATTTCGCGTCTATATTATTGTATTTAATTTTATCTAATGGCCCACATTTCTATTTTTTTTTTGAATTTTGAAATTTTTATAAGGAGAATTCATCTTCTCTTCTATTAATCTTATTAAATTAGAATCATATTTATTTATTTATCTATTTACACTTAATGTATTTTAAATATAATGTAATATTTACATTAATAAAAATAATAATTTTAAAAAAATCAATTTGAAGAGTGTTTCTGAAACTGATGCTCATTATTCAGGTAATAAATTCAAATCAGCCACCTTAACGGTAAAGTGCCAATTTTATAAGTATTTTCAATATAACGGTAATAGGAATAAAACTTTTATAGTCACTCCACCAAATAACAGTACGTACCTACTTTGTGACAAGTATGTTGTACGAGTTAATATTAAGTACCTATACAATTGCTAGGGAAATTAAAAAATGTAAAAGTACCAGACCCAAACGCTAACTTAATTATTATGAATCTTACCTGTGCAGTATTTAAGAGTTTCAATAAAATGAAGTTATACGAGTATATCAAAAATCAACTACAGTGCGTTCCTTTTTACCCGATTACGGCGAAGCAAAAGGAGGGTTATAATTTTGACATGCTATGCATGTGTGTATGTAGGTTCATCTTTTCCTTCATAGCTTCTCAACCATTAATTAAAACTGTACAAATGAGGTATCGTTTAATGCATATTAGTCGTCCCCTTGTTATAATCTATATAAAGTGCCACTGAATCTAATGTAACGCCCTCTAGCGGTCATAAAGTACTATGTTAAAAAAATAATTTGAGACAAACATGTCGTATTTGGTATCAACTAAAAGGGCTTAATTAGCACATTTGAAATATGTATAACTTATACCTATTGCTTGCCCCAAAATAATAGAAGTAAAAAACCCACTGAAAAAGTATTAAACAAGAAATTATCTGGGATAGCCGTGGTCGTATGCCACTTTTCCAATGTATTTTCTTGTTTAATACTTTTTCAGTAATCGGGTTTTAGTTTTTAACTTATTTTTTTTATATTACTATGGTTATGACCTCCCAAAGACTAACCGCTGCCTCAGCAGCAGTAGACCCAGGATGGCAACGCGTCGTGTTTCCGCGCGCTCCTCTATAGGGGAGGGGCAGTTCTGATTTCCAATAACACGTCTGACGAAACATCGTGCGGTTTTAGATGGTTCTAATCCGACATAACAACTTTATCGATAGCTCCGAAAAGGTGAACCCTGAAAGGGATTTCATACGTAAAAAAAAGTTCCGTCTAACAGTCTCGGGGCCTTTAAGTGGGACGTGAAAAAGCATATGATAAGGCCGTCCAGCTGAGTTTCACCATTGTAACATGGTATATAATGGTGATCCTCTTTTCTGACACTTTATCTTCAGCTTACCATCAGGCGAGGCGAAGTCTAATTGACGTGTACTGTTGCTATCTCATAATTTTGGTGGTTTACTTAGCATACAAATGATTGCAATCAAAAACCTTTGACCTATAACGTAATATAGTCATAAATATATAGTTATAACTGAAAGATTTCAAAATTATGTCAATCATTATACATGCTCATAATAGATATAGTGTTTCTTTTGTTTTTGTTTAGCATAGCTTTGTATTGTACGTCTTTCATAATGCTTTCGCTGCAATGAACAAAGCTGTGTACACTCTTGGACAAAGATATTGTGCCAGCACAGTTATAACCTTTTTAAATTTTCTATCTGCAACGAATCTTAGAATGGCAATTTATTGATAATTTGTAAATGCTCTTTCGTAAACATAAGCTTATTTTACATACAACCATGTCACGACATTATCCCCGGAGAGGTGAGACAGAGGTGATTTAACATCCATACATCACCAATCATTGAATTCGGTCCCACGTAATAAGGGGTCTATTGCCGTCTTCCGGGCACTATTGTTGACTCAAGCCATGCATCTGAGGTTGAGTCCAAGCTGTATATATCTGTCTGATGTTAAACAGCCCTATCCAATAGTCGCCTTGTACGACTCCGCATGGAAAGTCCAAATTCTGCTCTGCTGGGAACCACGCGGCTAGTAAAAGTATTTATTATTGTTGTATTTTATTATATTTTTCAATGCTTTGACTGATCAATAAACGAGGGACTGGATGTACTTCAAATGTTTATATAAGTTCCCAATATATCAAGTTAGTTGTTAAATCCGTAGAAATTGTAATAATCGGTAATGATCAGTTACGAGATCAAATCAAACCACAGATTACAGTTGACAGAATCACATATAATGCCGCAATACAATGCCTTATGGCGTACAAATACAGTAGTGTATACTGCTGCTTAATGATAATAGCTTTATAGGCTGCAAGAAAGTACTGCAATAATATTATTATATGAAGGAATCCAATCCACACTATTGTACCATAGCCTAACATTAGGTCTTTACCAATGAAATTGCCGAAATTTTGTTACAGATTCATGAGTTCGTTATTCTTGTAATTTAATAGCTATTTCCACTATTTATATATAGTATTTATATATATGGTTTACACATTATAATTACCTAAATAATACATTTATTACTTAGTGAATTATTTTAATTAACTGCAATATGTTAACTCTTCATAAAATTTTACTAAAATTTGAGACAAATATTTATGCTTATAATTTACTTCTACGTACATAAAGTATTACAAAGTGGTATTTATGACATACTCAGACTTGATTGGCATTCTTTTCGAAAATGAATTTTCAAGAGTTAAGTAATATTTCAGAAAATATAGTAGTTATGATAAAAAAATAACTGTAACTGTTAAAAATAACATTATTGAAATAATAGAAGTATATAACACTGAATACTTTTCAATGGCAGTATGTGTACTACATGGCCTACTTACTGAGAAGCATCCAAATCGGACCAAGCTCTCTTTTTGCATTGTTTAAGTTTTGATTAAAACAGCTGCGATGTCCGTTACGGTTTTGACTATTGCAATAATTCTTATCGATTTTTATTCGTATTTTTGTTCGTTCTCATTTAGTGAATGATCTTTCTGAAAATTATTTTGTTCTCTCTTAATTTCATCAGCATACAACATAACGTGTTCTCTATACTTATTTAATATTAAAATATATAAAATTTTTGTAAAATAAACCCTTGACGGTCAAGAAGTACAATGGGCCGCTTTATCACTTGATGTGATTTCTACCAGGAAACCGTTGAATGGAAATATATACTTATTGGAAGAATTAAATGAAATACAGTCGACATCACATCGATCTTGACAACCAAAGTCTCAAAATGTTTATTTGATTTAAATTGTTTTCGTCCGAATTAAAGATGTGTATCAAATATCAGAACAATCAATTAGCAGTAAGGGGGAATACCAAGGTATTAAGTACTTTGTTTTTAAGTACTTGTAAGGTATTTTGAGTACTTTGTTACTCAAGATCGATCTGGTGCAGACTGTACTAAAAAGGTTAATTCATTTTTTATTTTCTTCCGTAAATTAGTTTCGGGATGCCAACTTATATTGAGATCTAGATATCGCCCGCCGTTTTGTCTTTCGTAAAATTTTGATCTCGTTCTCGTAATACATGGGAGCATATTCCTGAGATATAATTAGTTGTATATGTGTTATTTCAGATCATAATCTATCCCTGTTCGAAGTTTCAACCAAATTCATTGAGCCGTTAGTGCGTGATTGACTAACAACAAGTCATACATCTTCACAAACCTTCACATTAAAATATTAGTAGAATATCATAACCCCAATTGACCGTTTTTTTCTTTTTATTATATACTATGAACCCGCATAGAATTTTTTTTTATAGATTATTAGAACCGAAATTACTAAAATTCCCTCTAACCCCTCCAGCTAAGTTAAATTGATTATTTTCGGAAGGGTTCACGTCGGTAATGTAACAGCCAGGACTCGGACCCTTGGATCGTTAGGACGTCTCCTTAACCACTAAGCTAACAACGTTTGTGCGTTAAAAAACTCTTGTGTTATTTCAGGCTAAAATTTATTCCTCTACTAAATTTCTTCTGGATCTGTGTAGCCAATGTAGCGTGATTGAGTAACAGACAATTAACAACCAATGAATTATCCCATGGCAGTCGACTGCTGGACATAGGCCTTTTCAAATGTTGGGAGGCTTTGGCCTACTGTTTTTACGCTGGCTACAGGGTATTATTTCGAGATTTCCTTCTCTAGCAGTGATATCGTCTGCGTATTTTTCCGTTGACCACCTCTTACGACACCATTGTAATAGGATGGAGTGGTGATACTAGTATTCTTTCTCCGTCACCACACACACACAACAGCCTCTGTGGCGTGGCGGTAGTGAACGCGACTGCTACGCAGGAGGCGCGGGTTCAATCCCCGCTCAGTGCAAATATTTGTATGCATGAATATGGGTATTTGCATTGGTCTGGGTGTTTCTATGTATAATATGTATGTATTTACAAAAAAAAAAAAAAAGTATTTAAGTATGTTTATCCGCATTCTAGATTACATAACACAAGCTAGTTAAGCTATGCTTACCATGGGTCTAGATAGCGTTGTGTAGAATGTTGTAGAATATTTGTTGTAGAATATTTACATGGATTTTTTGAATTCACAACATCTTCGCTAAGCGTTTACTTGTACTTTTTTTTTTTTTTTTAAGTGCGCAAAATCCCCACGGATACCTCCCCACCGGAGCCGGTGGAGGAGGTTATGTCGGACTCGAACCGACTAAAACGCACGCCGCCTGTGGGTCGCTTTGGTTGCCGAAGGTGAGGTTGACAGGCATATCCCTCGCACCCCGGCCGACCCAGGGCCATCTCTTGTACTTATTACCTGTACTTATTATACTAATAGCAAAAGATAGGATCTGGTGGATCGTAGATAATTAGATATTAATAAGTAAAAGGAGACCGCGAAAAGGTAAACGGAAGGTAGGACACTCCCTAGCCAGATGGTCAGACGACCTGAAAAAGATGGTGTACCAGCCAAACTAGATGTGGAAGGTAGAGGATCAGAAAAAATGGCGCACATTGGGAGAGGCCTATGTCCAGCAGTGGATTGCGGTGGACTAGTTGATTGATTGATTGAAGTAAACATAGACAATATGAATTATAATGGTTAATTTTTTTTACCCAATTTCCAACATATCGGCCATCATCTTTGTTAGTTTACCTTCGACTGATAGTATTCGGCTACTATTATATTCAATAGGTATTATCACTTGAATTCTGTTGGCCTCATGAAATGATAATAATATACCAAAGGAGTTGCTCGTGAGGCACTGCGGCAAAACAATACATCTCAAGTTTGCGTTGGGCTTCGCTTCACGGATGTCTTGGCCACTATGAAAATGCAAAATAAATTTAAACAGTAAATTTGGTAAGTAAGTATTGTTATTGAAATTAAACAATATTTCATCAGTTGTTATAAATTTGCACTTTAAAGCTTGGGGTCTACTTTTAGTTTTTGATCGGTATGTCGGCTCTTTTGGAAGCGACTGCAATCTAACCTCTTAAATCAAAGAGTCAAGTTTGTGCTACAGCCTCGTCCGTTGTTTACTAGGTACACTAGCAGGTGAGAGGGGCTCAAGCCGGTGATTTTTATGGGGTCCAGTGTTTCCTTGAAATAAGCCAATATTATTACAGCTCTCGCTGAAATTCAATTTGTGATACAAATCGTGAACTTACAGATCTTAGAAACTATCAATTTGATTAAGATAGGAAAAAAAATTAATCAGTTCAGCCTGGAATGCTCTGATGGCCACTGAACCTCAACTGAGGCCATCCAAATTGTCTTATATAAGTATGTATATACATCCTTGTGAGGATTTTGCAGGATGGAAAGAAAATTACAAGTTTACTGTTTGACGGTCAGATTTATATTAGGTGAAAATATTCAAATGACAATCGAGTAAATGAATGAATTCTCGAGTGAGTGAGTGAGTGATTGAATCTATCAAGGGAGTAGGCCGATAAGTGTTACTATATTTCATTCAATGCCTAGAATGAAACTCGAGCATTCGTATAGACATCAAATTGTACAGTAAGCAAACATAATTACTTACCCCATTGAGATTTTAGATTAATACCTGCTATTAAAACAAGTTTATTCATAGTACCTACTCAACGAGTTTTAAGTAGTATTCGTGACAGAAGATATCGATTTACTCCATGGGCTATATGTTTATGTCTAGTAATCTATTTTGAATTATTTTAGTTTTGTAAATAATTGTAAACCTTTAAGGATGCTGTAAGGTAAAACCGGTCAAGAGTAATAATAAAAAATACTGTGGAATAAGTACAAGTGTATTTCAGTATATGAATTTGGCTAGCAACTTTCGTCTTGCGACTTTAATTTATCAAAACACATTTTCTTGGAAGTTCAACGAAAATTTCAAGATTACCTATTTAATGATAGTATGTGAAGTTTACGCGTTATTGCTCCATGAAATAAAAACCTTTATCTTATTAAACCAAATAAATTGCAATAGAATCCGCTACAAAAGTAGTTTTATTTCAATTGTATATTATTGTATTCAAGTATTTAAAATACACCAACTAATATTGTAAATTAGAAAGTTTGTGAAAATGTTTGGATGTTTGTGTGTTTATTTGTTATTCAATCGCACTCTAACAGCTGAACGAATCAGACTGGACAAACTTTGGTACAGAAACAGATTTTTTTATGCCGGGAATTGGTTCCTATGGGCAGCGAAAACGGGCACAAAACTCCCCACGGACGAAACTATCAACAGCTACCTTATCATACTATAAGTACCTACTAAAACGCAATTCTTTGGAGTCCAATGAAAATTCCAAAACTTTGTTTTATAAATTCACTGATTCCCTTTCAACCAAGTTAAATCTTGTCTAACTTCCACACGACTTCATAAATAAATAGCTATGCATACTCACATGTTGATATAATTCCCGCCTACGCAGCAAGTACAACAGCATGATATGAATATTATGAATATGCAAGAGTTTATTCTGTGACGTGGCATAAATTTTGTCTCGTATAAAATCCGCGGACTAAGCGGGATATTGTTGTACAGACGTGTCACAACCGGTCTGAAATTATAAAAATAATCCTTTTGAAGTATTTGGTGTCAATTTTTGAGTTTCAATTTTGCTAGCCCATCGCAGTCCAGTGCTGGGCTAGGCCTATGCTGGCTATGGAGCGAAGCAAAACGCGAAGTTCATGTCCGACAGGGATGCTTTTCTATCTTTATATAGGTCACGTCAGTTAGACTTACCTCGCTTGATGGTAAACTGAAGGCAAAGTCTCAGAAAAGAGGGTCACCTTTACTTTTATCATCTTACAATGGTGACACTCAGCTTGATGGCCTCATTATATTATAATTTTTCACTCTCCGCTTTAAGGACCCGAGACTGTAGGAAGAAGGAAACACAAGAGCTGGTAATGAATTCCAGGCCTTAATAGTGCGACAAAAGAAAGAGTCTCCGAACCACTTGGTTCTTGGACGAATATTCTGCACCGTATGCGGGTGACATCTAAGCCCTGCACGTGTTATCCAGTGTAGGAAAGGAGAGGGTGGGTTTAATTGGAAGAGTTCATTAGAACATTCATCGTGGTACAGATGGTAAAATACGCCAAGGACGCAACATTTCTACGCATCTGCAAAGGGTATTGGTGACCTCAGGATAAATAATGCGGATTGCACGTCGCTGCAACCTGTCGAAAGCATCCAGTAAGTACTTAGCAGAGTCATCCTAGAAATGTGAGCAGTGTTCCACACAGGATCAAATTTGTGTCTTCTGGACGCACTGTTTACGCGCTCAGACCTATATGGGAGTCACAAGGCCATAAGTCGTTTCAAGACTTTAGTAGAAAGAGAAAAAGGATAAATAGTGTAGTAGGTCACATGATCCAAGTAATTAAGCTTAGCTGTAGTGGTTAAAAGGCATACACACTAGTTAAATTGTTTACGAGACCTTTTGTTTTATTAAAAATCATCATTTAGTCGAGATGAATAAACATAGAACCAGTAAGTTAATCAAAGATGGTTGATCCTTTTTATATTCTCAATACGTTCAAAAAGCACAAGAAAAAAACCAATGCTTACCTTTTTCTCGAAGCCTTTTTCCAATTTTCGAACCTTCATAGCTTCAACTTCGACAATGTTAGAGAATACGAAGTTCATCTGAAAGATCTTTTGTAGCAGACTTTTGTAAGTCTTATTCGTCTAGTTTTTTGTAGTTTCAATTTAATTAAAACCTTCATTTAGTCCAAGAAAGCTACAAAAGAAACACGATGGTATTAAAAAAATAGCACTTTTACCTTTCCACCTACGTAAATTGCATATTTATTGCTTTAGAATAAAATAAATTCTGAAATTAAGATGTTAGAAGCAAATAACAATTCATTAGATTCATTAGTCTAGCCTTTATAGTTTGTCTCTTATTAAATCTTAAAGTACATCACCTTTTGAAATCTATTCTAATGTTTAGAAAAAGATTATCTGTTCAAAACGGGTTGACCATTTAATTAAATATTATGACATGTATGCGTTTCTTTATATAGACATACAGCAATAAAATTATTCCGAACAATTTCTTACTCAAATCAAATTTAAGCACAGTATGCTTTTTGAAAATGTCTTTTTTTATTTTTTACCACTTAGGTGGCAGACAAGCACACAGCCCACCTGATGGGAAGTGGTTATCGTAGCTTAAGGACGCGTGCAACACCAGGGGCGTCATACTCAGGCTGCCAACAAATAGAACATATAGGTCTGTAAGTTTTACTTTTCTATTTTTTTACTTTGTTTATACCTTCACGAGCACATATAACCGTAGCAGATAAACCTACAATCAAAAATGTATGCTTATTTGTCACCTAAATAGGTTAAAAATATTTGTAAGGTATAAAAATAATTTGGTATTCCATTATTCCTTCCGTTTGTCTAATAAATTTTAAAACACCTTCACTCAACATCACTGTTGCAAAAATAAAAACTGTAAAGGTACGCTACACCACTATTCCTAAAGAGATGCCTCGGAGAACTCCGGGGGTTGTACTTATTGTCTAAAACAAAATACAAAGCCTTTCAGCAGCGATCTGTCTCAAAGTATTCCCGCAGTGTTCTTGTGGTTTTACGTTGAACTCTGCACTTAGCTATTTGGGATAGGTATGGTCTAAAGTTTACACGAATATTAACAGCATTAATATATTCGAGTAAAAAGGATACTATTATGAGCAGTATACTTTTTTTTAGCTAAACTCAGTCGCTTCTCAGCAACCGTGATCAGGAGGAATGGCGGCCAATTTTGTATATCACGTTACAATGGTGACATTCAGCTTGATGGCCTCATCATATGCTTTTTCACGCCCCGCTTAAAGGACTCAGGACTGTAGGAAGAAAGAAACACGTGAGCTGGTAATGAATTCTAGGGCTTAATGGTGCGACAAAGGAAAGAGTCCCCGAACCGATTGGTTCTTGATCGGATATTGGATAAAACCTGAAATATGTCCGACTTAAGAATCCAACTTATCTCATATTATGTATTTATGAGGTCGAAACTATACTACTATTAAAAAGGTAGATCAAGATAACTATCACCAATCGCATCATAAGGGGGTACCGCACGATATCATTCAACGCGGCGAGTCTCCTCGCCGGATCGCCACCATGGATCCTGGAAGCGAGATGCCTTTCGGCGCTATACCGGTTCCGAAGGGCGGCGCGGGAGCGGGGTCACGATCCCGAGCCCGAAGAAATTCGGGCCGTGAGATCCCGGCTCCACAGGGAAATGGTGGCGGAATGGGAGATACGACTTGGGCAACCAGGCGCAGGGCACGCCGTAGTAACGGCGGTAAGACCCATCATGGGGGAGTGGCTAGAGAGGCCACACGGCAGCCTCTCGTACCGTCTGACGCAGATGATCACCGAGCACGGATGCTTCGGAAAGTATCTGCGTCGGATGCAGAAAGAGCCAACGTCCGAGTGCCATCACTGCGACGCGAGCGAGGACTCAGGTCCGCACACGCTCACCGAGTGTCCGGCGTGGGAGACGCCGAGGCGGGAGCTTGTGGCGGCCCTGGGAGTGAGGGTTCTCACGCTCTCCACCTTGCTCGCGGCGATGGTTCGCTGCGCGGATGCGTGGGCGGCCGGCGCCTCCTTCTGCGAGCAAGTAATGCTCGTGAAGGAGGAGGCGGGGCGGGAGCGGCAGCGGGAGCGACGAAGGATCGCAAGACAAGCTGCCCGCGTACGAAGGCAACTCGGGCGTCGGAGGTCGATGAACGACCTCCGCCCCCCATGAGCGCCGGCCTGGGGGTGACAGGTGAAGCCGCCTGTCACCTTGGCAGAAGCAGGCCGCGGTGGTGGCGCGCGTGGCGCGCCTCTCCGTTTCCGGGGACGAGTTGGGGACTCTGTAGTCCCCACACCCGAGAAGAGGGCCAGATCGTGAGAGATGGCCCTGGGTCGGCCGGGGTGCGAGGGATATGCCTGTCAACCTCACCTTCGGCAACCAAAACGACCCACAGGCGGCGTGCGTTTTAGTCGGTTCGAGTCCGACATAACCTCCTCCACCGGCTCCGGGGGGGGAGGTATCCGAGGGGATTTTGCGCACGTTAAAAAAAAAAAAAAAAACTATCACCAATCTCTGTTAATTAAAAATTTTCTTACAGAAATTTGTGATCTGAGACCCGTATTCTAAAATGGGACTCAGTCATGAATCTCGATATTCTCGATTTAACTGAGGACAAATTATATAGACGATATTCTGTCAAATCTGTCAATCTGTCTGTACAATCTCTCCATAGATAAATAAAGATTCAAGACTAAGGCCCGCATTCTAGAACGAAATTCACTTGAATCACGATTTATCTGAGTACATGTTGTATAGACCGAATTGATAGATTTGACAATCATTACAATCTACAATCTATCTATCAATATACAATATCAAGATACAATCTATCCTATATATTTAAGTGAGTGTCATTATAGAATACAGGCCTAAGATTGTTAACTTTACTTTTAGCATTATTTTATCAAGATTGGTTTATACCAATAAATATAAAATAACGCCTTCTTATGAAGGCCGTCACTATGTAAAAGCCTTCTTACAAAGGCTAGAACCTTTACTATGTAAAACTCTTTTTACGAAGGCTAGAACCTTTTCTATGTAAAGGTTAAGAAATGTTCTCTAATACGAGATCATTGATCATCAAATTGCGCTGCTGTACAGTTGGTAATCAATTGATATAAGATCAAATGTTATAGTTCTTGAAGAAAGAATGGTTTCGTTGGTTTACAGATATATTTACATGTGTTCTCACAAAAATATATATATATTTTTTTTTAATGCAGTTATGGTATTTGAGAATTATAGCTCAAAATATTTTTTTTTGTATTTATACTCTTACAAAATTTGAAATAAGTAGTGTACAGCCAGCATCAGATCGACCTCGACTAGATAAACGCAAAATGAATGATTAAAAGTCAAACTGCTTTATTGATATATATTGTATTATTGCCCGAACTAAACGTGTGTATTAAATATCAGAACAATCAGTCAACAGGAAGGGGGGAAACCAATGCATTAAGATAATTTTGAGTACTTTATTCGTCAAGATCGTTCTGTTGCCGACTGTACATAATAGAAATATTTAAAGTTGTTTCTTTGAATTCTCATCTGTTTGTTCATAATTAATGAAAAAAGTACAGATCGTATTTTAGTATTTTTTTTACTATATAGGTAGATTCTGGTTGGGTAAGACTTAAAAGCTTTGATTATAATCTGTTGAATAGAACTGAAGATGTCACCAAAAAATCATCCTCTACCAACCGTCATCGACGCGAGTGGAGAAGCCCCTCTAGACAAATGGCAATATATTTCTAAAATAGAGAACTCTTTATGTAATTTGTGGTCCCTAAATACTACACAAAAATTGTAATATTTTGTTAGAGGAATCTGGGATCGCGGTCCAGGTGCCAAAAAACTTTTTTTTTTATACAACTTAGGTGGCAGACAAGCATACGGCCCACCTGATGGAAAGCGGTTACCATGACAAGTGTGTAACACCAGTGGAGTCACATCCGTGCTGCCGACCCTGTAAGAACAGAGATTTTGTGCCGTCAGTGAAGAGGACAAAGCAGGACAAACCTTCGGTCGTGCCACTGACAGCACAAAACTCTCCAGTGAGCTCTGGCCACCCTACTCACCGCCGGGAACACAACACGAACAAAAACTTCCGACCCAGATTGAACAATTTATGGGATTGACATAAGTTGACAGTGGTATTTTCGCTAAATTGAACAGTCCGACTGGGGAAGTACCTACGCCTTACAAAATACCGTGGTTATAATAACTTCGTGTTGTGTTCCCAGCGGTGAGTAGGGTAGCCAGAGATCGCTGGAGAGTTTGTGCTGTCAGTGGGATGACTAAAGGCTTGTCCTGCTTGGTCCTCTACACTGACGGCAAAGAGACTCTATGCTTACAGGGTCGGCAGCGCGAGTGTGGCTTCTCTGGTGTTACACACGTCCATAGGCCACGGTAACCACTTTCGATCAGGTGGGCCGTGTGCTTGTCTGCCACCTAAGCGGTATAAAAAAAATGAACGTTAAAATACGTAATAATCCCTGCAAGCATCATTCTATTTTACAATATGGCCGGCCGACGAATTGCTTCTTGTCTAGGGGGCAGGGGTCATCAGTTAATATCAAATATTATGAAATAGAAACACAGTCGACTTATAATATTTTTAGTATTCGAGATAAAATGTAACCGACACTTGAAAGCAAATGGAAGTTTAATGAAGTTGATTAATTACTTGACGTTATCGGTGCAGGGGGTGGAAGGGGGTGGTGAGAGGGTTGGGTGGTGCTTTTCAGACCTAATTCATCATAATTACGAAATACGATCGTGTTTCACTGTAATTTTATAGTGTCTATTAAATTTATTGTTCGAAGAACTTCAGTTAATGATTTACTGGAATCTTTTTAATGGAAGGCTTCGTTCTACTGAAGTAATATACTATATTGTTATCGTGTTATTGTATAATGGTAAAAGATAATAGTACATTATGGTGCAAGTGTGTAATGTTGGTGATTACCAATGAGGCGTGATTGAGACCCGAGCCGTTAAGCGCAGGTCTTAGCCGTGGACAGTAATTATCAATGCACACGTATATCATACGACGTTATTCAAAAATTATATTAAAAAACAATTTATCTACTCTCATACTGAAATGTAAGCATTAAAAATTAAAACTTACTTTAATGACATTGTTTAAGCACAGAGTTTCAAAATAAATTAAAAAATTACTTAATGTACCTTCCATTTCGATACAGCTTCAAATGGGCTTATGGAGGTATCAATAATAGGTACATAGTCTGTGGACTCGTATGCGCGATTAGCAAATGGATTGAGGCGTTAAAAATAACTTTGTAATTTTACGCAAATTATATTAATAATTTCATGAGATTAGATAAAATAGTGTATGAAACTGCACATAATTTGGATTTAGAACTCTTATTGTACAAAAGTTTCATAAACTACTATTATATAATGGTAGGTACTATTAGATAAAAACATTATTTAGAGAAAAGGTACAGTTTGTAAAATTATAATGAACTATTTTTAATAGTAGAGTTTTGTTTTTAAACAAGTACAAGTTGAAATTATCTATTTAAATAGGTACAAAGTTACTTAAAATGATTTTTTAACACTTTTTTGTATCGAAACTGTTTTAGGTACAAAACAACTCAACCAATAATAATCAGAAATTTTTTACTACCTTATGAATTATAGAAAGGAAAATTCACAGTTTTATTATATTTATTATGTGCCTAATTATGATGAAATTAGAGCCACTTTATTAGCAAGTGTGTTGAAAAAATATTTATCAGTTGTTTTTGCATTTTAAACTTTATGGCTGTGCAATGTAGCGTTTATTTCATTTACATACAATTAAAATAATTTTACGAAATGTTATAAAATAAAATAAATACTCGGTAAATGTTTCACAAATTAACTGAATATTAAAACAGTCATACCGAGTATGAATATTAAGCGGAACATTCGGCGCATCTCTGCTATAATACGCAGACATAAATATATTCATGCTTTTCTCACTCTGCGGGTATATAGAGATAGCAACGTCATCTACTTCTATCCTTACACTATTTACATACTTTAATTAAACATAACATAACATAACATAAACTCACGTCTGTATCCCCGAAGGGGTAGGCAGAGGTGCTAGCACCTACATTTCGCCAGTTTATGTTTAAGTCCCAATGTAATAGGTGGCGAGCCTATTGCCATTAACCGGGCACTTATAAACCTGCGATAAATACACACATAACTTCGAAATGCATCGAAAAGTCATTGGTGTGTGCCATGGTAAAACCTGGAATCGAACCCGAGACCTCGTCTAAGCAGTTCATTACCCATACCACAAGGCTACCGCGGTACAATATAATTATATGCTAACAAATGACTAATGTGATAAATTGATCGAGTATGAATTTATTCAATTTATTATTTTAAACTTGTGCAATGATCTAAGTGTTTTGTAACACTAAAATTAATACATTTTTTATCCAACTTCTTATTTAATTTATATTGCAATTTGCTTGTCCATGCAGACAGATATCGATTCAGAGCTTCATATTATTCAGTAGAAGCGACTGAATGGTTTCTATTTTCACTTTGACTTACAGCTATTGATCTTAAGAAGGAGAGCATAATAAGATTTCCTGTTCAAAAGAACTACTTGACTGAGAAGTGTGTAGTGAAGTAAAATTAACGCAGTTACGGTGAATTCTGAATAATTTCTGAACCTTTATGATTTGCAATAATATAAGTACATATGTTTAAGACGACAGCCTCTGTGCCGTGAAGGTAGTCAACGTGGCAGCTACACAGGAGGTGCGCGTCCGATCCCGCTTAGGGCATATAATTGTACGGGTATCTGCACAGGTTTGATCGCAAGTCGGAGAGCATGTTAAGCCGTCATCGGTATCGGTTGCCATACGAACATCTATGGTCGTTACGAGTAGTTGAAGCCCTAAAAGTCCACCAAGCCTAACTGCAATGCTTAAATATCGTCATTGGGTTGTGAAGATCAGGTAGCGGGTGGCAGTTGCTTCACGGAAAATACCGAAGTTCAACCAAATCCACAGTTAGACTAGAAAAACGGAATCCAGAATCCAAGCTGAAAGCCGCAGATGCAACTAGGATTAACGGTAGAACAAAAAAAGAGGAAGGTATATTTACAAGGAGAAAATGATACTTAAGAGCTGATCATTACTCAACGAGTATGACAACAGCGTAAAGGGATTTTATAGCATCTGAGTCAGTAGGCTTTGCTACAATCAGATTTCGAAATCCTCAAAACATTTATACATGTCCTAAAAGACGCATAAATCATCTGGGAACACATCCGTTTCGTATCAATCATTCCACAGCCTTTACACTTAATACCGTTCGGGACGTAGAACGAAAAACTCAACATTTACATAGAAGAAAGCCGAGTGGTCCCCTATTATGTAAATCTGATCACGTCGGGACCTTTAAGATATGGTATCCCGGCAGAGATTTCAACTCCTTGATCCTAAGTTACGTTGTTGTAAACACCGCTTATGGAAATCAACCGATACGGAACCCTTGCTCTTTCGTACGTATCATTTTATGCCATCTTTCAGGGCAAATTTGTCGAGAGCATGTAAATAGCTGTATTTAAATTCTGTTGTTGTTTTATTCTCATTTCGTCGAGACCAAATGTTCGGATGCCAGGAATATGATTGTTTTAGTAGGTTTTCATTATGTTAAATTTATATTTTTGTAGGATGTTTCCTGGGTTAATATTGTTTGCTATTGATGGTCAAAACAAAATATATTTTTATTCTTCAGTATTGTAAAACATATTTTTAATTAACCAACTTTTAAACTTTCGATTTCTATGATATTCAATAATTTTTACTGGAATTAACGCGTTCATGCTATAGGTACATACATACCTTCGATTTGGCTGACCAGGGCCGGTATAACTGGTCAAAACGTCTGACAAATCAAAGGTGTGTAACTATACCATGATCGCGTTAATTCTCATAAACATTATTGCATGTTTTTAATAAATTTTGCGTGCATGAGACACTTTTTACATAGCCTTATTTTTCTTCCTCGATTTGCTTGATAGCGTATAGGGTATATTCTTATTAATTTTCAAGAAATACCTTTTTTTTCGCATGAAGTGACTACCATCCTTCATAATTGAAAGGATACAAATATTATGTCACAATATTCAAATATCAGGCAGATATAATATAACCTGTTTGAAAATAACATAAGTAAATATTAATAATTATTCTCTTCTTCTTTGTCGAGTCGCTTGCAACTTTCAGACCAATTAGATGTGTTACTTTAGCCCAAAAATTGGCGACTAAATTTGGCCGCCACTGATGCCTTGTTGGGATTGACCTTGCAGCCCTACCTTGCTGTCGTAAAACGAACTAATAATCTAAAGTAAAATAAACATGCTGCACATTTTAGTGATACAGGTAAAGTATTATTCGCTAACAACCTAATTAGGTCTTATAGACCTATAATTATTATGTACCTATTAATAAGCAGTTCACAACGTAAAATTGTTCTTCATATTTTTGGAGGCCCTAAGTGGTTAACTTATTAAATTTGACCCATCAGTTACAAAATTTCAAAGTTGGTACGGGGAAAAGCGTTGCTGTTTAAAAACAAATTATTTCACGTTATGCGAAAACATTTTATGAGATTCAACTTTTGTTAGTTAAGAAGTAAATTCAACTAATTTGTTGAAGAGACGAGATTTTCTCGGCGTTAAACACGGCTTTTAGATTAAATTCTGACTGTTTTAATTTCACGTCAATTAATCTTGGCCCGTTTTATTTTCCATTAACAAACGAAAAGAACCTTCTCGAATTAAGATTGTTTTTTTTTTATTTTTAGTTATCAGATCAAAGGTTTTTACAGTTATTTGGGTTAATTTATGTGTTAATTTCTCAAACTATTTGTAACTTCTCTTCTCAGTATCTACTTAAACCAAGCTAAAGATTCTTCTCAATTGTGGCAGTAAAACCTGTAATTTTGAAACTAGCTCCTTGAATAAATTAAAGGAATAAGTCCTGCCTCCAAAGATATCCTTAACTTCGTTCTTGACATCCTTGAACCCTAAACTGTGAATGGTTAAAATACAGATGAAATCAAATTTTAGTTCTTATTTGTTGTTCGTAGTTGTTTTAAAATCATATTTGTACAACGTACTTAACGTCGAGAAGAGGGCCAGATCGTGAGAGATGGCCCTGGGTCGGCCGGGGTGCGAGGGATATGCCTGTCAACCTCACCTTCAGCAACCAAAACGACCCACAGGCGGCGTGCGTTTTAGTCAGTTCGAGTCCGACATAACCTCCTCCACCGGCTCCGGTGGGGAGGTATCCGAGGGGATTTTGCGCACGTAAAAAAAAAAAAAAAAAAACGTACTTAACGTGATTGTACAACAAATCAACGTTTGTTAATTTGTGAATAAATCGTATGTTCTGTGCTGTGAATTTTTACCAGAAATTTTCCCAGTTTTTCCAAAGCCTATATTCATATTATAGATTTTGATATAAAATCTGGAAAAATTCTTCTTTTTCTTCGAGTCAATGGCCAGCAAATAATCTTCTGGTTTTTAAATTGTGCACAGTAACAGCTAAATCCGTTTCTCTGCAGAGGTCGTCGGTAGCGCAGGTGCAGAGCTCAATAGATAATTTGCTGCAACGCTTTTTTGGAATTCACATGTTTCATTTGCCACCAGCAAATATTGAACACTATAACAATGATTCTGAAAGTCAGATTTAGAAAAAGCAATCATCAAAATCTTCGCATCTTCAAAGACACACCTCACTGCATATCGTATCACTATGTTTTCATGCATACATACATATAATTATACCTTTATCCCCTGGGGATTAAGCAGAGGTGAATTAACACCGACATTTCACAAATCATTGTATTCGGTCCCACGTATTTGGAGGTGAGCCTATTGCCGTTTTCCACTATTGTTGACTCGAACCATACATAAGTTTTCATTCCGATTTAATTTACGCTGGCACAAAGTCCATTTGAAAACGTCATGTGTGTATAGCAAAGCGCGCTTTTAATTGCCATTCGAGTGTTCTGTTCAAACGTCACATTCAGAACGTTTCTGCAGCGAGCCGCATTCGAAAAGAGTTAGAAACGGGGATGTGCCGGCGTTTCTGTGCCACCTAGATGTGGAACTAATGGATAGGAGTACGGTGTGGGAATTAATAGAAACGGATTGTTGGCGTACGGACTTGTGTGTGCATTGTTTTGTTTTTATTTTATACTAGCTCATGGCCGCGGCTTTACCTGTGTGTTTGTTCGCTTTTGGTTATATTCGGTTCTACTCAACCAATTTGTATAATTTTGGCATGATATGCCTCATTAATTGCTATTCTTCCTACAATTTAATACAATGTAATTCAAAATTCAACACAATATAAAACTTGTTATGAATAAAGAAATAATAATAATAATTGAGTATTTGACTGTCTAGTCAAATTAGTTACTTTTCCTTAATATCAAAACGGTTAGTTATAAGGAAACTTGTATGAAATAATTTATTGTGAAATTGTTTAATAGTCAAATCCTTTACTTTTCTAGGTACGGTGGATGATTAAAAATAAATAAAAAACAGTAAAATAAGAATAGAAGCATTTTTTTTAACTATTAACATAAAAAACAGCTAGATTTTTAGTTAGGCCTTTGTATGATTCAAATTGTGATTCAGTTTTCTCAGAAAGTTTTTTTAAAACTCTACCGTATGTTTATTCGCAATTGGTTAAATATAATTCTGATTCTAGTTAAACAAAAGTTGCTAAAACTAATATCTACTCGGGTACCAACTAGTAGGTATATTGAAATAAAACTTTTTAACAGATTCTATCGCGCTACCACATAAATCGCGATAGACTCTGTTAAAAGTGGTTATATGTCAATGAATGGTATTCACATAAACTGAAAAAAATTTCATTTAGTAGGTTTGTCGAATGTGTAACGTGTTTCACTATGAATAATATTCCAATATGAAAAGCATCTTAACATAATGGTTTGAAATTTACGTACAGGTCGCAGGTGGAACGTTTACGAAAAAGTAAACGTTCCACCTGCGACCTGACACTTACAGGTAAGTGCTGGAACCAACCGAGCTATATGTACACCTGTTGGATATTGGACGATTAAAAAAATCAATAAAGTATAAAATTAACTCTTTGATATGTTTACATAATGTACATGGAAGTTATCTAAATTAAAATATAAAAACAATACAGAATATACTTAAACAATCCTGCAGGTTCAGGCGTCAAAGAATTCCTCCACATGTCAACCGGGAGGGTAGAAGTAGAAATTTGATGCTCCGCAACATTGGTTGTAGTAGAAATTAAATGTTTTCTTACCATATTGCAGAGTGGCACGTCCCATTGTCTCTGGGAAGATAGGTTGGCTGGCAAATCAGCGTTTGGGCAAAACATTTTACAAGCATTTAAAGCTTCGGCCATGCCTGGCACTTCTGAATTAGTAAGGCTAGGGGTTAAGATTTTTCTAACTAATTCATTCGTGCCTTGCACCGAAAATAGAAATGCTGGCAGACTTATGTCAGTAGGAACGTCGAGCCCGCCTAGACGCACAGGCATGGATGCCTGAAGCCAGAATCGGTCGTTCATATCCACATTTAGAATTTTGCATAGTCTGTTTTGAATCACACTATCCATTTTAAATACTTAAACAGTTGAGTTGAGCGGAGAACATGTGTAAATTTAGGAACAAAAAGACAATACCGAGTTATAGTGAAAGCAGAATGGATGATGAATTTGTTGCAATCGGTCCGAAACTTCACAGAAATTTCGAATCTTTTCTTCCAGGAAGGAGTCATATGCTGCCTCTAGGATTGGGGACCTAAGGAGGCGGAGAGAATCTTTTTGAACAATTTTTAAATTTAGAGCCAAATCTTTGTATTTTGATAATGTTGAAATGATGTCTATGTTATCATCAAGAAAAATTATATAGCACTCTTTATAAAGAAACTGTTAGCATATGTATTGTGTGTATGAATATATTTCTTTCAATAGACAGTTCTACCCAAAATACGCAATACAGTTTTCCTTTCATCACATAGAGATATATTACGGGTGATCGATGACATCGGAAGTGTATTATCAATGCGATCAATCATATCACTAAAATAGTAAAGAAATTAATATTAGCAATATGTTGGTAATACATTTATAAGATTAGTATTACAGCCGTGATGACGTACTAGCTGTACACGTGACTTTGTCTGCGTGGACTTTCGATTTAAGATTTTTTGAGTGGAACCCCGTTTCTAAAATTGAAATTACGCTTCATTACATCAGATATCTATAGTATATATCCCATTATGAAATTTTTACTGCAGAGACAGACTTCGGAGATTGCCTGGAATAACCAGGCAGAAGATTTATTTTTATACCACTTGGTTGGCAGACAAGTACATGGCCCACCTGATGGAAAGCTGCCGTGGCCCATGGACGTGTGCTATGCCGAGGGAGTCACATTCGCGCTGTCAAACCTGTAAACTAGAGTTTCTGTGCCGTCACTGTAAAAGACAAAGCAGGACAAGCTTTTGGTCTTCCCACTGACAGCACAAAATCTCTCCAGTGAGCTCTGGCTACCCTACTCACCCTACTTACAGATGGAAAGAAACAGATAAAAAAATATTTAATGTTAACGAGAAATAACGCAGTAATTATTATATATCACATTTACGCACGAACGCGATAGTTGAAAAGTTCGTATAAAAATAATTGTAATTAACTTGTTATAAGTAGAATCATATAATACAATCATTAAAAAGCTATTATTTTAGTATGACAAACAGACACTTCGATATTATTTATTTGTGTAGATATATAGATTGAAAAGGCGACTCTCAATGTCTCTTCAGTTGGAGCTTTATTATTGAGATCGAACTAACGCGAACATAATGAATGGATGGTTTATTGCCGGCATATCTATCATCATTGCCAATGTAATAGAAATCGTTAGATTGAATGCATCTTTCATTTAGGCAAGATTATAGATTATAGAGAGATATTTATCATGTTCCTATTATTCCTTTTACAAATAATGTAATATTCTATGACGCATTACAGAGCATTACTTAGAACCAAAGTGAGGTTATATCAACTAAATTGTTTTATGGATTCATGAATGCGAAAAATACACAGAGAGGCAATCCAAATATCCATATTCATGATTAAACATATAAATTTTCCAATCTACCTTAATAGTAGTACTGAGAGCGACCTCTGACTAAGTAGGCAAACTTAGCTAACTTATTTACAACCTTTATGGCATAGCGACAGAGCGCTACAACCATTTCAATGGCGTAGCGATAGTGTGCTACGACAATTTCAGAGAAGTAGCAGTAGAGTGCTACGCCGCAGATACGGTCGTAGCTATTGAGCTACGATTCCATACTAGGTTAATACTCTTCTTATTATTGTGGAATGGAATTACCCTAGTATGGTATATAGCGCGTTGAATTCAAGCTATACATAAAAAAAGTTAATACCTCAAAAAATAATTTATATTATGTCTCATCCAGTTGACTAAAACGTCAAGGTAAGTACATATTGCAACTGAGGCAGGGAAATGCAAAATGAGTTGCAAGTGACGTGCACGTTAGTTACGCTATGCGAGTGCTTCTAAGAGAATCTTTGGAATTATATACGCGCAGAGACTTTAAGTGTAGCGGCACTGAATAATATGTGTGGAATTATTTACATACATGTTATATGCTCAAGTCTATTTGTAGCTTGGTTGGCAGAGACAACATCCCTGCAACAATCTGCTTCTATCCTTATAGTTTTAACATATCGAATTAATTTTTAAAGCATTTAGTATGCTAACTATTCAAATCGATTAAGGTAGGAAAAATATTGAATCGGTTCAGGCGGGATTCGAATCCGAGATATTTTGCTTACAGGGGATCCCGCCTAAACTGATTCACTTTTACACATATTGATAACTCACTTGTACTTTTCCACATTACTTTATTGCTTATTACACCTGACCGGTTTCGCCTTACGGCATCCCCAACCTTTGAAACCCAAACCTTTGAGGATGCCGTAAGGCGAAACCGGTCAGGTGTAATAAGCAATAAAGTAATGTGGAAAAGCACATGTGAGTTATCAATATGTGTAACAACAAATTCCACCAAGTGCCATCAATCTACAGTATTAATAGTCTGATTCACTTTTTTTCCTATCTAATTGAATCCTTAAATACTTCACGAGCTACTATCAATAAACATTTTGTGGCCATGTTTACTAGATAAAATTATCTAGATACACACATATACATATACTATATGTACGCAGTATGCGTTTATTGGGTGTCTTTAGATGATAGTTTGCCGCATGGTTTCCGGCAGAGTAGAATTGGGACCACCCCTTCTCTTCCTATGCGGTGTCATACAAGGCGACTAAGGGATAGGGCTGCTTAACATCAGATAGAAATATACAGCCCAAACTCAGTCTCAGATACACGGCTAGAGTCAATAATAGTGTCCAAAAGACGGCCTATTATGTGGGACCGAATTCAATGAATGGTGGTAATTCACCTCTGCTTAACCCGGAGATAAAGGCTTGATTATATGTATGTATGTATGTTGAGGACAGCATAGGGTAATTTATTGGAGGAGAAATCCAATCCACTAATTATAGATTATATAAAACCAACTAGCGCGCGTTAAGGTGTCGTATCTCTAGCGCGGGTTCAAGAAATATGCCACCAACTATAACACTATAAATGTAAGAATTTGTGTAGATGTTTAGATTTTAAAATGATTGTTATCCAATCACACTTAAACGACTGAACTGATGTGGATAAAATGCGGTACAGGAAAATATATACTGTTGATAAGTGGAATTTGTTGTTACACATATTGGGAACTCACTTGTACTTTTACACAGTATTGTTATTAGGGCTGACTGGTTTCACCTTACGGGATCCTCGGGAAAGGTTTACACTGACATTTAAGGACTTTCTTTTATTAACATTGCGATAGAAGTACAGGTAAAATGTATACTATTGATTAATGGAATTTGTTGTTACACATGTTGAGAACTCACTTGTACTTTTCCACAGTATTATTTGCACAGTATTGTTATTAGACCTGACCGGTTTCGTCTTACGGCATCCTTAAAGGTTTACACTGACATTTAAGGATATTCTTTTATTACCATTGCGACACTCAGTCATGATATATGACAGTAATGGAAGTACAGGAATAGATTATAATTTCGATTGCGGAAACGGGATCAGATATCCACGCAGGCAAAGCCGTTGGTAACAGCTAGTATAATAATAAAACGCGAGTATCTTACTTTGAACGTTACGTGTTTTATCTTTTTTTATTGGGATTTGTGCCGATGGTTCGGATATGTAGAGGATGGACGAAATAAGATTGACGAAACAGATTTATGAGGCGAGGGCGAATGGGTAAGGGTCGACCTAAGTATACGTATGTCAATCAGATCGAAAACATCTTAACGAGATACTAGGTGCATATATACATTACATCATATATATACTCACGCCTGTAAATCCCCGAAGGTGTAGGCAGAGGTCTGACACGCACTCTTCGTCAATTTTTTTATTTTGTACAACTGAGAACGGCAGACAAGGTGGACCGTGTCCATCTGATAGAAAGTGGTTACCGTTACATATGAACGTGTGCAACATAAGAGGAGTCACATCCATGCTATCGACCATGTAAGAACAAAGAGTTTCTGTGCAGAAGAAACAATCAGGACAAGCCTTTAGTCTTCCCACTGACAGCACAAAACCTTTCCAGTAAGCTCTGGCTACCCTACTCACCGCCGGGAACATAACACGAGGTTATTATAGCCGTGGTATTCTGGCAGAGGTGCACCTTGAGGCGGCGGTGCGCCTCACGCGCCTTCCCGTTTCTGGGGACGAGTTGGGGACTATGTGGTTCCCACACTCACACACTTGGGTGTTACCTGTAATATCTACGTAAAATATTTTTTATTCTGTCACAACATAATATCATTTCTCAGATTTTGTTCGCCCAATCTGAAATCACCTTTAAAGCATTCACAGAGCTACTAACACAATAAAGGAAATGAAAATAATACAAACCTAACACGTATTGTTACAAAAATTTCATGTGAAATATCAAAGATGAGATAAATTTCGTGGCAAACAGTCAATTAAGAAAAACCACAGACCTACCTATTCAAAGGGATCCCTTTTCAAACATTATTAGAAATGTCTTCATATGCAGGCCATACGAGATTTTCTGAAGGAAAAAGGGTTTTTATTTCCGACAGCTATTCGCTAGGGAGCTCTTCGTCACGTAGGGGTGTCGTACGATACGTGCCAAGAACGCGACCAAACCCTAATGCGTCTACTCGAGCGAACATCCTAGTTAGAGAATTTGACTGATAGGGACGTACAGCTTGCGAAATAAAATATTATTACAGGCATTGGCTGTTTTTTTACTGGTTATTAATATTCGGAGAGGTTATTTTTGCTTTGCCATTAGTATGTTTTAAAGTGTTGGGGACTGCGTGGTTCTCCCCACCCAAGGAGGGCCAGATCAAGATACGCGGCCCTGGGTCAGCCGGGGTGCGAAGGATATGCCTGTCATCCTCACCTTCGGCATTCAACAACAACCTACAGGCACCGTGCGTTTTAGTCGGTTCAAGTTCGTCATAACCTTTCCCACCAGCTCCGGCGATTCGTGGGGATTCTTGCACATAAAATAATTATGTTTTAAAGTTCAATAAACAATGATTATAATGTCACTACGGTTATAAATTTTAAAGTCAATGAATGTGTAATTGAACGCATGTTTGTCACCTCAAAATAGTGGAACGAATGTGTATCTGGCAGTTATATAGATAATACTCTGAGATAATACTCCCGAATAGCACAAAGACTATTGGTATTCCGAGAATAGGTGCGCGGAGCAGTGGGTAGCAGCTAGTCATAAATAACTGGCCAGTGTACTTGTACAATAATTTCGTCATTATTCTTATTCACTCAAAATTTTAATAAATGTGCATTTATTCTTATAAAAATATTATTAAAATTTAAAAACAACTTCTTACACTACTACTATTACATTTTAACAAAACCTATTTCAAAAACTAAAACTGAAAACTAATATAATATAAATTACTGAATTCACAGATTTATTGATCTATTAAACTTACTTCTTCTCTATGGCCGGTGCCATAGAGAAGAAGTAAGTTAAAATACATATAATACATGTCAAAACACACATAAATGTTTATAAAATTAAAAGTACTAGTCCAAACCATTTTTTTTTTCTGGGACCAAATGACAGTGTACATAAATAAAAATGGCAATCGAATTGAGTACCTCCTCCTTTTTATAAGTCAGTTGAAAAACTATGAAATGGTTTTATTATTTTTTAGTTATTTTATCAAACGAAACCCTAAGAATACATGTTTTATTTGGCTAGCGCCATTGGATCGGAAACGGCCCGGATCGAGGCACGGATTGACTGAATCTATAATGACTTCGCACGTCAGTTAATATATTAGTCATTGACAATTCTACTGACTTTGATGGTGACATCACAATTCAGTTCAACACCACAATATTGCCAGTTAGAATTCTGGCGACTTAAAAAAATAGTAATAGAAATTACTAATATTTTCCTATTACCTCTCCAGCTAAGCTTTTATAATATATACCACTTAGGCAGACAAGCACATGATCGTCCTGATGAAAAGTGGTTAACGTGTTCTATGGACGTGTACAATACCAAAGGCATCACACTCCCGCTACCGTGCTCCAAAGCTTGTGTCAAAAGTGGGTTCACTTCGTCGCGTCGGTAGTGTAATGATCAGGATTGGAACCCGTATCCTCCTATTTCCTTTTCTTGACTACTAAGCTACCGGCACTCTTTATCTAGATGTATTTTACTGTACTGTTATTTGAATATTCAGTTCTGCCGCTTCACATGCTGTCTCACTGAAAACATGGCTAGGCTATTACAATACACTTCAATAGTTAAATTACATCTTCAAGTTATTTATTTTTTCATTTAAAAATTGTGTGCATGCAAATAAATTTGTCATCCCTGGCATTTTACTTAAACCTTTCCTACCATGTAGCAATAACAAGATAAGGAGAAACTTCTCACACAATATTACAGCAATATTCGCGTACTTACTTCTAAGTAACGCGAATAAGTGTAGCAGAATATAGCAAATAAACTAGGAGGTCGTAACCAGACTAACTTTACGGAGAAGTAACGCAGAAAAATGTGTTACCATTGTAAAGTCCCATAGTGAGTCATTTGCAACGTGTAGTGCGGTGTTACAATATTTTAGAAAGAAATAAAGTTTGCTTTAAAATCGCAATTTTAGCTTCGGGGAGTCAGTATTGCCCGAAGGTAAGCCTGCTTAACCGATAAGAGAAATTGCTGAGCTAAGGATTTAAGGATTTTGACCCACATCGAAAATGTTGCTTTTTATTTAACGGAGATTATAAAATCGTTTGCATTCATGGCTGTGTGTTTACCTGAATTTGATACCGGCTTAACAGGGCTTAGCAATACATTGGTTGAAAAAAATATAAACACATTATCGCGGATTTTTAATTATATGTCTGATAATTACACAAATATTAAATGACAAAAAAAAGAAAAGATCCTGAGTTTGATGGAATTTTATTTTATCTAAAAAGTTTAGTTTGTTGAGCTAGAGGGGTTAGCAAGAATACCAGCAATCGCACCTCTCGTCACATGCATGGAATACATCCTCACAGGTTGCGACTTAAAATAGTATACATAGTCAGGTATGAAAGGAAATTCATCACCCGCACGTTTAAACTGTGGAACTAACGCCCTGCTGTGGATTTTCCAAACGACTAAAATATGGGGTTTTTCAAGAAGATCCTTACAGGGTCAGCAGCGGCGGCGGCGAGTGTGACGTAAACTTTCCATCAGGTTAGACGTAGGTTTATCTGCTACCTAAGTGGTATGAAAAAAATATGTGGCTTATATTTTTTATTAGTTATACAAAACACGTTTTGGTTCCAGCTATTTTTTGGAGAACAAGAAAACCACCTGTCTATGGTATAGGTTACTTTAAGTTTATAAGCATTTAAAATTATTTCATTCTGGTAACTCCATTTTATTGCGAGTTACTTGCGACTCTAAAAAGACTAAAACTAAATTGTAAAATTGTGTTCCCTATAGTAAAACACAGTCCAATGTTACGTGCATCCAACCTAGGTGGTGAATTTGATTGTAGCATTTTATTGCAGCAATTTCGTGAATCAAAATATTTTCTACGTGTAGAACTGGTCATATAAAATACATTGCAGAATATTTGTCTGAAAGCAATATAATATTGCAATAATAATAAATTCTTAAAAGTGTATCTATAGATATATTTGTAAATATCAGTTTAAAGTGTGTTCATTTAGTTGAGCTTATGAACGTCAAGATTTGATTTTACATTTTATATTATATAGATTCGAGAGATTATTCTTGCAATCTGAGTGCAAGATAGGTATAACTTAATCTACCACTTCAGTAATATGCAGCAGTATATATTCATCATCATGTCAGGCACACACAGTCCACTGCTGAACATTGGGCTCTCCCATAGACTTCCAGAATGACCGATCTTTTTTTTTTTTTTCTTTTTGTTTTTTTTTGTTTACGTGGTGGAATGCATTTACGCACTTCGCTCACCCCCCGCGGGGGCAGGGGGCTCACTTCGTGTGGGACTCCTGGCCTCGGACAAAGGCCAGACTACCCACTAAACCACCACGGTGTTCCTCCTTCGCCTAATCCGAGCCGCAGGATAGTCTGCTCACCGCGACTCGGCTAGAGGCGCCCTTGGTAGGCCCGCTACTCAAGACCCCACCATCCCGGTAATCAGGCCGGAATGGTGGGGGTTTTTTCACCTCAAGAATGCACCCCAGGAACACACAGGGGGCGCATTCCGCCACATCAGCATAGGGGCAGCGGGTAACCCGACCCACTGCCCGTGGCCACTCTCATTCGGGGACGCGGGCGAATTGCGTTCGCCGGCGTCCCCTCGCCGGGGGCCTGCGGGGTGGAAGAGTGAGCCCAGTTCGCTCCCGCTCCCGCAGTGCCTCTCTCTTGGCCGCCATCACCTCGCTAGCGAACGAGGCAACGGCGGCCCAACACTGTTCGCTGCCGGCCATAGCTGAAACTACGGCCGACAGCGAGAGGTCCACACCAATGATGCTTGTGAGGGCCGCTCTTTGACCGCCCCACGCGTCACACACGGCCAAGGTGTGGTGTGCCGTGTCGGGGTCACCTCTGGTGCAGTTTTGGCACCGGGGCTCCGCTTCCACCCCCACCACCTCCCACAGGTACTTGGCGAAGCAGCCATTTTCACGCCGGAGCAGCGGTGTCTTCTCTATAAGACACAAATTCGCTCCTGCGTGGAATACTGCTCGCATCTCTGGGATGGCTCCGCGAAATACCTACTAGATGCTCTCGACAGGTTGCAGCGACGCGCGGTCCGAATTATTGGGAACCCTGAGGTCACGAACACCCTCGAGCCTTTGCAGATGCGTAGAGATATTGCTTCCTTGGCTGTATTTTACCGTCTCTACCACGGTGAGTGTTCTGACGAGCTCTTCCAACTAATCCCACCATCTCCTTTCCTACATAGGACAACACGTGCAGGCCTTAGATGTCACCCTCACACTGTGCAGAATATACGAGCAAGAACCAAGCGGTTCGGAGACTCTTTTCTTTGCCGCACCACCAAGACCTGGAATTCATTACCAGCACACGTGTTTCCTTCTTCCTACAGTCCCGGGGCCTTTAAGCGGGGCGTGAAAAAGCATCTGATGAGGCCGCCAAGCTGAGTGCCACCATTGTAGCACTTAGTGTCTGTAATGGTGACCCTCTTTCCTGAGACTTTGCCTTTAGCTTACCATCAGGCGAGGTGAGGTCAAGTTGGCGTGTCCTATATAAAAAAAAAAAAAAAAAAAAAAAAAATGACCCGTGAGAAGTTGGGTGAGGTGATACGTGGGAGCCCCATGACCCCGTTCTACCCACTCACGCAGGACGGGCCGAACGGCCCCCACAAGCAGCAAGCTACTCCTTGTCGTAGCCAGTCTATCGGCCCACTTCCGGAAGAGAACATCGCGAGCCTCCTGTCTCCAGCGATCGATCTCCTCCGGAAGCGGCCGACCTCCTGCAACACGCCGCATCAGGGCACCCTCCTCGTAGACCCTCTTAAGGACGCCAGCCTCGAGATCCCAGGGGATACTGCCCGCAATCAAACACGCCGCCTCATAAGAGACGGTGTGATACGCCCGTGCGGCCCTCTGCGCGATGGCGCGCTGTGGTCGCCGCAGCAGCACGACATTCGTACGGCAGAGGGCCTCCTCCCAAATGGGCGCTCCATAGAGCGCCTTGGAGTGCACCACACCGTCGTAGAGACGGCGGCAGGCAGACCCCGGACCCCCAGTGTTGGGCAGCAATCGCGAGAGCATTCCGGCAAACGCTAGCAGTTTAGGTGCCAGCCGCCGGAAATGCTCCGCGAAACGCCACCGACTGTCGAGAACGAGCCCGAGGTATTTCAGGCTGCTCCCGACAGCGATGGAGGTGCCACCCACCACGATCGCCTGATCCCGAGGTGGCGGCCGCCGACGCCCATAGAAGAAAAGGGCCTCGGACTTTTCGAGGGCCACCTTCAGTCCCAGTGCCCCGATACGGCGCACGACAAGGTCGACACCTGCCGTGGCGAGAACGGCGGCATCGCTAAACGTTGGGGCCCGCGCGGTAACTAGGGTATCATCGGCGTAACAAAGTACGCCGACCCCCCGAAGAGTAGCACCGCGCAGGACCCAATCGTACCCGACGTTCCACAGAAGCAGCCCAAGGACCGACCCCTGCGGAACGCCGCACGCCATAGTTCGGCGGACCACCCCGCATTGGGTCGGGTAGATGATAACCCGGTCCACGAAGTAGTCCGCCAGGATGCGCCTGAGGTACCACGGGACATTGTGGTACCTCAGCGCCTCCGCAATTGTCGCCCAGGGGAGGGTGTTGAAGGCGTTGGCTATATCAAGCGATACAGCCAACAACACCTCCCTCCCGGCGACCGCTTCGTCGATGCCGTCCCGCAGCCGGGATATGGCATCGAGGGTCGACCTCCCGCGACGGAATCCGAACTGGCCGTCACTCAGGTTGGGCCCCGCCCCCTCAAGGTGACCAACGAGACGCGCAGCGAGCACCCGCTCAAACAGCTTGCACATCTCGTCGAGCAAAACTATGGGGCGGTAGGCCGACGGCGACTCGGCTGGGCGCCCGTGCTTCTTGAGAAGCACGAGCTTGCCGGTCTTCCATCGTCGCGGGAACCTCCCCGACGCCACACACTCCGACATGAGGGACAGCGTCTCCTCTTCTAGTGCCGGCATAACTGTGGCAATCACCTTCCCCGGGATGCCGTCCGGGCCCGGGGCGCGGTTCCTGGACTTGAGCGCCAGGATCGCGGCCCCTAACTCGGCCTCGGACACGGGAGGTATTGCCCCTTCGTCTGCCGGCACTTGGCTTGGTGCTACCATCCGCGGCGGGACCCACTCTTCCCTCACCGGGAAGAGGGAGCTGACCACTCGGTCCAGGAGGTTCGGCTCGAGAGTTTGGGTGAGGGGAGGCGCCCAGGGCCGAAGTTTTTGACTCACGACCCTGTACGGGCGCCCCCAAGGGTCTCGGTCGAGACTCTCGAGCCACTCCCTCCAGGACTCCTCCTTGGCGGCTTTGATCGCCGAGCTCAGGGGCCGCGTCGCAGACGCAAGTCAGCGCTCCGACGAGCCACTCGCACCTCGCGTCCACGTCCAGGCCACCGTCAACAGTAGCCCAACGCTCGACGATAGCCGCTTCTTTGGCCAGCTCTCGGTCCAGAGTGCCGAGGCGCCACCGTGGACCTTGCCCCACCAAGGGGCGTTCAAATTCCACTCGAGCCGCCGAGGCGGCGCGGACGACGTCGAACCGGATGTACCGATGATCCGACGCGGTCTCCACCCCCTCGACGACCGCCAATTGTTGACGCATCGGGCCAAGGCAGAACTGGCGAACGACAGGTCAACAATCGAGCTACCCTGCGGCCGCACAAGTGTGTGGACCGCCCCCTGGTTTAGCAGCACCAAGCCTTGGGACACCGCCCACTCTACCATCATCTCCCCCCGGGCATCGGTAGCCGGAGATCCTCACGCCCGTGAATGAGCGTTGAAATCCCCGGCCACGACAGCCGGGGTGGGGTGCACTTCCGCCAGCAGAGCCCCGACCTCTGTGAGCAACTGCTCGAACTCGGCGAGGCTCCAGCTAGGAGGACAGTACACCCCAACCAATGCAGCACCGCCCAGCACAACGAGTACGCACCCACGGCCCCTTCGCACTCTGTCGAAGGGTGGGGTCGCCCGCTGGGCGACGATAGCCACCAAGCCGCTTTGGTCGCCGGCCCAGTTCGGGCCGTCGCGAACGTAGTACGGCTCGGCGACTACTGCCACTGTTGTCTGCCACTGCGCCATGGATTGGGCCAGAAGGTCCTGGGCGATAACGCAGTGGTTGACGTTGGCCTGCAATATGGAGATGGGATGTGCCATTATGATTGGGTGGTGTCCATCTCCTCCTCGCGTTGCTGGGTGGAGGGGGGAGTAGGATTCCCACCACCCGTAACTCTACTCTTTCGGGTGGCCCCCCTTTTTCGGGAGGTCGCCCTGCAGTCGTCCCAGCCGGTGACTCGACGCCAACCCCTCCGCCGCACAGACGGGGCAACTGGGCTCCGCGGAGCAGGTGGCCGATTTATGGCCCGCCTGCCCACATCGAAAGCACAGCGCACTGCGGTCAACACCCGCAGCGCACTTGGCCCCGACGTGCCCCGGCTCCAGGCAGCGGAAGCACCGCGCCTGCCTCGGCTCTAGGGTGGTTAGCCTGACCGCCGACCATCCGACTGCAATTTGTCGGCCGTCGGTCAGGAGCTTGGCCACCTCAATCGGGCACCGCAGCCATGCAGTGCCCTGGCGACCAGGTGGGCGATAAATGTCGCCCACCTTGATGGCGTCGGCAGAGCAGCCCCCCTCTGCTGCCAGAGCTGCCGCCACGCTCTCTTTTGAGGCCGTGTCGCTCAGGCCAGAGATGCGCAGCTCCACGCACCTCTCTGGCCTAGCGACCCGGACCTCCTCCAGTACCTCCTTGAGCTTGGCAGCGAGGATGTCGGCCTTCTGGACTCGGTCGTCGCCAGCCACCTCCAAGATCCGACCTCCGGTAATTGCGGTGCGAAACCGGAGGCTGTTGATGCCCAAGGCCTTGAGGTCAATGACCCCTTCAGCCTTGGACATCACATCACGATACGTGATGCCCTGCTCCTGCGCGCCCGGCTGCAGAGTTAAACACACCGCAGCAGTTTGCGGGACATGCAGTTTTCGAGGCTTGCGGGCACCACGTTTCCTCTTCTTGGGGGCTGGCGTCGCCGGAGCCGCAGCCGTCAAGGGGGAAGCAACCGCCTGGGCCCGAACCGGCCTCGAGGCCTTGGGCCGTGCCGCGACCTTATTCCACCCGCCAAGGGGAGCCGACGACGACGCTGCCGGAGGCGCCGAGGAGGGCAGCTCCCGACTCTTGCGGGCAGCTTCCGCCTCCCTAGCAGCGGCTGATTTCTTCTTGGGCTTCTTCCTCTTCCCCTCACTCCCTTGTCCAGAGAGGAGGGGGGGAGGCAACGGCAGTAGAGCCGGGAGCTCAGAGGTGAGCTGTGGCTGAGGCTCAGGCCGGGTGGCAGATCGGGCCGCATTTCTCCTGTCCACCTCGAGAGGCGGACGGATGCGGGTCTCCGGCAACAGCCGGTCCGCGATCCCCGCGAGCCGCGCGTCAATGAGAAAACCGATCTCATCGCGGCTCATCGGGGTAGGTGCAGATTGCGCCTGCTGCTGCCCGGCCCGCATCTCGGCCCGTACAGCGGCCAGCTCGGTCTGGAGCTGGGCCACCTCCTCCGATTCCGTGCGGGACCGAAGTACGCGCACGTTCTCCAAGATGGAGGAACATGCTAGCTTTAGGTCCCGCACGTACTGCCCCTTTAGGTTCGAGGACTTGGTGGCGACGGTTTGCACCACCGCCACCGCCGCCTCGATCGCACCCGTCAGCCGCTCCGCGCTGAGGGGCTCAGAGGCTGTGGATGTCACTCCTCCCTGAGACTGCTGGCTGGGTCCAGGTAGCGAACTAGGGGAATCTCTTAGGTAGAGGTTCCTCTGTCGCTGCCGCTGCATGGCCTCCGCCATCTCCTTAACTGCGCGGAGCTTGAGTTCCCGCTCTGTGGCCGCATTTAGTTGGGCCCCGCTCTGCGCCAGATCGACGCACTCCCCCGCTATAGCAGGGCGACCACGGGGCTTTTTGGAAGCCTCCGTAGACTCCTTCTCGGGAAGCCGCTTCCTCCACAGCCTCCCAGGGGAAGACGAGCGGGAACTTCCCACACTTGTGCTCGGAGCGTTGGCCTCCAACCGCTCCAGCACTACTACCGCCTCATTGATAGAGCCGTGGGGCCTTGCGACCCCCGTCTCCATCTCCTCCTCCACGTTCTGGTTTAAATTATTGCTATCCATAACTTATCCCACGAGTAGAACCGTTAAAATTACACTCCCCGGGTGACGGCCATTCCGGGAAGCGGGGTACATACTACGGAGGTCCCCTGGTATCCGTAGGTTTTAATCGACTTCGCTGTCGGGTTTTATAGACTTTTCCTTGTCGCGGGCCGGCCAGTTAAGGCAAGCCCCACGTTCTCCAAGATCACGGCTTCCCGAGTGTGGCTAGCACTCAGGTCGTTGTCGATCACTTGAAGGGTACGCGACGCGGGCAGGCAGCCAACCCCCCCAACTCCGACGGTGGCACGAATGCCAGTTAGCCCCCGCGCGAGCAGTGGGCCAACCCGTCACCTGATCCTCTCGGATCCCACCTCGCGGACCTAGCAGGTCCGCCGCACCACGACCCCCCTTCATGGGGTCAACTAGCCCTGAGAAGGGCTGTTGGAGTAGCCCTGAAAAGGGCTTGTCGGTCTCCCTATGGAGGGATTCCTCCTCGCGGGCCTTGCAGGCCTGCCATCCCACGACCCCCTCGTGCAATAGGGTCAGCTAGCCCTGAAGAGGGCTTGCCGGGTTATTAGTCGACGGCTAGCAGAGCTCCTACTCCTTAGAGTCAGAGTCTATTAACCGCCGTCATAGCTCGTTGAGAGACTTTGAGCTTTTTTAGGAGACCTACAGTGAGGAACCACGTTTCAGATCCGTAAGTCATCACTGGTAACACACATTGGTTAAAGACTTTCGTCTTCAGGCACTGAGGTATGTTGGACGAGAAGACATCTCGTAGCTTCCCGAACGTTGCCCAGCCGAGTCAGATTCGTTGATGTACCTCGTCCTCGAAGCTGGAATTTCCTACCTGGATCAATTGACCCAAGTAGACGTACTCGTCAACAGCTTCTAAGACTGAGTTCTCAACATTATGACAACATTAGGACAAGGTTATATCAAATGTCCATGTTGCGCCTCTACCGGTGCATGCTGGGGACTCAGTATATATTATAACTACTAAATTCCGATTGTGTGAATTCCTCCAGATTCTTCCTCTACATCTGTACTTTTAATTGATTTTTAGGGTTCCGTACCCAAAGGATAAAAACCGAACCCTATTATTAAGACGATTGAAAGGCAAATTGAGCTAGTTCGTTCAAAATAAATCAAGTCCGAATTATTGGGAATTCTGAGGACACGAATACCCTCGAACTTTTACAGATTCGTAGAAATATTGCTTCCTTGGCTGTATTTTACCGTCTCTACCATGGTGAGTGATCTGATGAACTCTTCCAACTAATCCCACCCTTTCCTTTCCTACATAGGAAAACACGTGCAGGGCTTAGATGTCACCCTCACACTGTGCAGAATATACGAGCAAGAACCAAGCGGTTCGGAGACTCTTTTCTTTGGCGCACCATCAAGACCTGGAATTCATTACCAGTACACATGTTTCCTTGTTCCTACAGTCCAGGGTCCTATAAGCGGGGCGTAAAAAAGCACCTGATGAGGCCACCAAGCTGAATGCCACCATTGTAACATTACTTAGTGTCTGTAATGGTGACCCTCTTTCCTAAGACTTTGCCTTTAGCTTACCATCAGGCGAGGTGAAGTCCAGTTGTCGTGTCCATGCCAGGCTAAGAAAGGTTAAATAACGGTGCGGAACCATTCGTGCGCGAGTCCGACTCCCACTTGGCTGGTTTTTAAATCCATTGTGTTCAAATTAACTTCGACTGAATTACTGTATGTGCTAACGACAGACCTCGCCAATTCATGTGGTTTTTTTTAAATAATTGAAAGTAACACATCATAATTTTTTATAACCTATAATTATGATGGACATAATCCTGTCTGTCAACATGACATGCATCTTTGAAGTTCGGACACGTAATTGTTTTTAGGCCACGACATGAACACACCTGTGTTGCGAAAAGGCGACAAAACGAGTTCCAGTTATACGTCCCGAGGGTCACAGTATTACGTGACGGTAAATTGTGTGACCGTTTATGAGCACTCTTTATTTTGGAGCGATATTAAGAATGCCCCATACATACATACATACACACGCTCACGTCTATTTCCCTTCGGGGTAGGCAGAGACAACACTCAACAACACACAATTTTCCCCCTGTTTATGCTCCAGTTTAAAGTAAATGAAAATGTCGTGGTTTTCTTAGACACTTTTATGCTAAACTGAAATACAAGATGTGCACCAGAAAAATGACGTAAATTGTTTTGCATTAAAATATTCGTAACGATTATAAAATGTGGCTTATATTTTTTATTGGTTATACAAAACACGTTTTGGTTCCAGCTATTTTTTGGAGAACAAGAAAACCACCCGTCTATGGTATAGGTTACTTTAAGTTTATAAGCATTTAAAATTATTTCATTCTGGTAACTCCATTTTATTGCGAGTTACTTGCGACTCTAAAAAGACTAAAACTAAATTGTAAAATTGTGTTCCCTTATAGTAAAACACAGTCCAATGTTGCGGTCATTCAACCTAGGTGGTGAATTTTATTGTAGCATATTATTGAAGGAATTTCGCACATAAAAATATGTTCTACGTGTAGAACTAGTAATATAAAATACATTGCAGAATATTTGTCTGAAAGCAATATAATATTGCACTTTTATGCTAAACTGAAATACAAGATGTGCACCAGAAAAATGGCGTAAATTGTTTTGCATTAAAATATTCGTAACGATTATAAAATACAAGATATCAAATGTTAAGCGGTCACAGGGTGTGAAGCCAAACTATACCCATGTATAAACACCATGTTTCTTAATTAAGTCACAGCTATGTCTTCTTCATCTCAGCTTTCTTAATCTCAGTTACAGTCGATATCGAAGCATTGCAGCTAGACTTTAAGGCTCCAACAACCCGTAACGACTGCCATAGATGTTCGTATGGCATCCGAGATCAATGGCTTGACGTGCTCTCCGAGGCACAACCATACCGATGAAAAAATAAATACTAAATACAACAAATATAAATAATAGAAGAAGAAGAAGAAGAGGGTAATCTTGTATTTATTATCAGAAATTTGCAAAATTTAACAGTGAACTTATACTAATGTAAATATTTACCATACCACCAGAACACTACTTTACCATTCAATAATAAATTCAACAACACAAGTGGTTGGCTTTTGTTTTGTTTGTTTTTTAAAACAAAAGTATAGTTGAAAGTTCCATAATGAAAACTTAGGAATAAAAATTGTTTTATAAAATTCCCATTCGTATTTTTGTCGTATGAAGTCATACAGCGCTGTGATTATGGCGTTGGACTGACAAACTATTTTGTGGCAGTTGTGTTTTGTTTTATTTTATATAAATTGACCCACTTGCTTAGTTTCAATAATAAGGACATGTTGACGAAGGAAAGGAAATATAAAAGTCAATATTTACCCGCGGGAAAACACACATGACACAAATTAAAAATGCACTAGTAGTAGTTGACCTATTTTAACAAAACACAACTTGGTTTTTAAATTAATAAACCTCATTTTACTGACGTATTTTTTCAGTTCACATAACTCACAAAAAATTTCATAACAGTTAATTAAAAAGTAGCTGGCAGAAATGATACATTATAGGAATTTCATTTTTCATCACGGTATCAATATAAATCTATGTATCGTTATTCAAAATTTCTGTCTTAGAGTTTCAATCATCAAGAGTGGAACTTATTAGATAGGATTACCGAATGGAATGGGTTCAAAAATATGTTTTAGTACTGAAAACTTTCAGTATCTTCATGCAAACAAAATGGCTAAAATAAATAAATATCTCCGACACATATTGATAACTCACTTGTACTTTTCCACATTATTTTTATTTGCTATTAGACCTCTGGATACCGTAAGGCGAAACCGGTTAGACCTAATAACAATTAAAAATAATATGAAAAAGTACAAATGAGTTCTCAATATGTGTAACAACAAATTCCACCAAGTGCATAAATAGTCTAATATCTCCAACATCAAACCTGTGCTGGAAGAGGTAGTTTTCTAAAATGTAAGACTGAGTCAGATTTAGTAAGAATATATTTTTGCAGGGAAATTGTACTTAGAATAATATAATGGCATTAATTTTGTTGGCGCTTGGCAGCGTGCGGTAATGGACTGTATTGCGGGAAGTAGCTAACTGTTCTATTGACGCTTTACACACAAAACAAGACAGGTGGCCGGGCTGCCGCGGATTCGATCCAGGCAGTGAATGCAGCCCGAGAAATTAGGAGAGGATGCACTAACCTTCGCGACACACGTGTTTTCATCGCAGCCGGTACACGGATCTTCTCTTCCTTGCTCAGGAGCTGCCGTCAGCATCACTAGATCGCTTGAGGAACACACGAGAGGCACAATCCGATCGGTAAAGGTCTATGAAGCGGTAAAAATGTAACAAATATTATACATTTCTGAGAGACGCGAGCGCGGTCCGTCCGTCTTTACGCTGGCTAGTTCAAAGCGAGACTGAGTGTCTATATTTCACAAATGGCGGACGGAAGCCACATCTATGGTTAGTGCGGAAGGGGGGACGGGTATAAAAGGAGTGTGTTTCCGTGTCAAAAATACAGTTTCTACTTCGGCGCAACCATTCCCCCCGGCTTGAAGGGTTACCTTCGAAACGACAAATGCGAAACAAATCTAAAGTCTAATCTAAATCTAGGTTTGGGAAATAACAACTAAATATAAACCTAGATTGGAGCTCGTGCCTACTGCTGGCTAGGCAGCGGGCAGAGGCGAACAAACAACACAACGCAACAGTCTCGACCAAGACGAGACGCGATTAGCCAACAACAAAATAAGGGTCTCTTCACGTGGGACCGATACAACAAGCGAGTGCTTCTTCTCCTCGGGTGGTTCGGAAACCGTAGTGGGATTGAATTGACTAACTGGCCACCCATCTAACGCGGCATGAATCCAGGACGGTCCACTAAACCATAACGGGTGATCTAAAATTTGCGAAGGAAGCAATCCACGAGAGAGACAATCGGCTGGGTTGTCGGTGCCAGCAACGTGAAAGAGATTATGTGGCGCCAATTCAGATTGAATTTTTGCCACTCTATTAGCGACGAATGTGTCCCAACGATGGGGCGAAGAGTGGGCCCAACACAAAGCGACTGTTGAGTCCTAAAAGCTAAAAATTACTAATATTAATGCGAAAATTTACAATTATGTCATTAAGCGACACGGAAGTGCTAGTCTTAGCACTGCCATCCAAAACTACACGGAGTTTTAGTAGTAAGCTTATCTTCTCTAATAACTCCGCGGTGCGGGATAATGTACGAAGGCTGGGTCCCGCCAGTGTCCGCAGGCGCAGGTGAGATGTAACCTTTATCTAAATATTCGTTAACAACCTCATCATAGGCCCGCTTCGACTTTGGGGACGCCTGCATCTTTCGTTCCAAACAAAGAAAGCGTTTTTCAGCGGATACACGGGAGCCACCGAGCGAAAACTTGCGGATGGTAGACTCCAGTGGCGGCTCGACGGTGCAACAGAACGAAGCAGTCGAGTGACTAAAACTATCCATAGAAGCGGGTGCGGAACCAATTATAACAAAACCAAGAACTGTTTCCAGTGCGTGCGGAGCGGGGTACGTCGGTCCCCCTTGAACCTTACGTGATAACTGGAGGTGCGGGAGAATCGAAGCGCCGATCAATATATCGACGACTCCAGGAACAGCGTAAGTCTCATCTGCTAAAGGCAAGTCTTTAAATTTCGTTAATAAAGACGTGTCAACCGGGACGGTAGGCAACTGTTCAGCTATTCTATCTATAACGAGCGAATCCATGTCAAACCAAATATTATTATTAAAACGAGATCTAAACCTTGTTTTAACGGTGCCACGAACAGCTGACTGTAAGCTTCCAAAACCCTTCACCACTGAGCGGGTTGAACGCTTATCAACATTGAAACCAAGACGCCGACAACAATCTTGAGTAATAAAATTACTTTGCGAAGCGCCATCTAACAGCGCTCGAACAATGCGCGGCTTACCTAATGCATCAACAATAACAACGCGAGCGGTCGCAAGACACACAGTAGTGAGTGCAGCACTAGCGGAGAACGAACACAAGGTGACGTCATCCGCGGCGGTCACCGGGCGGGCCGGAGCGCGCGCGAGCGCGGGCTGCGGCTGCGGCGCAGGCTGCCGTGTGTCACCGCTCGACGAGCCAACCGTGCTCACATTGGATGCGGCATTACTATTCTCAAAATGAAGCAAAGTGTGGTGTCTCGCTTGACATTTGCGACAACTATTTCTACTATTACATAAAACAACGCGGTGTTTAGTACCGAGACAATTAAAACAAAAATTATTAGCGCGAACAAATTTATAACGATCACTAGGCGACAATTTTAGAAAACCAGGACACCTGTACAGTTGCGAATGATGAGTGCTACACAAAGAGCAAACAGGTGACTGTACACGTGCTGGTGCGGTACTAACATAAGTATGAGTTGACCTCAGTGACTTCGATGACGCATCTACTTTGCGTGCAGAATCAACAACTATCTTCGCGCCTTCATGTTTCGATGAAGAGCGCTGCAATACCTTTATATGCTCGCGAACAAAACTTTCCAAGTCTTCGAACTTAGGAATTTTATTGCCGCGATGATCCGACTCAAACAAACGAATGGTTTCGGAATCTAATTTCCTTAAACCCATATACAAAAATACGAAGTCGCAGAGGTCATCAATCTTTAGGTTCTTTACGGCGCGAACAGCTGACGCGAAAGTATCTAGAAATTTCTCTAAGTTTTGATCGTTACATGCCGTAATAGATTTCAAATCAGACATCTGATCTAAATAGGCGTTAGCTACCGATCTTTTATCCTCATACTTAGCTTTCAAAGTATTTAAAATTAAATTATAATTCCCGGCACTAAACGTAATTCCAGCGCAAGCGGTTATAGCTTTACCAGTCAATTTTTCAACGAGATAATGCAATTTTTCGTGATCTGTCAACGAATCGTTCTTATCTATCGTATTCTCAAAACTATCTATAAATAGACACCAATTGCGAATGTTACCATCAAATTCGGGTATTTGAATTGGTGGCAACTTAGGTCGGTCGCGAGTGGGGTTGGGTAGGTCAGCCGGTTTCTCCAAACTCCTAGCGACGCGTTTGATACGACAATACAAATCGTCAAACGACGACAAGGCTTGATAACTCACTGAGTAATCGGGATTCAAATTCAACTCTAAAACGTTGATGTCATGTACTAAGGTTTCGAAATCCGCGCGTAGACTATCTAAGTTTTCTATAGAACACAAGAACGAATCTCTGATGACCAAATCAGAGGTTTTAAGTGCATTATCATAAATCGATTGTGCGCGAGAGTAAATCATTTCTTTTTTAGCGTTTAAAAGTTTCAATTGAACCTTACCGGTCCTATCAACCTTTGGGGACATGTTTACAATTAAATCTCAAACTAAAGTGCGGTAAATAACAAATATGAAATGACTTAATCTTAGCGGTACAGAGCAGCGAGGCGGCGCGAGCGATAACCGTAGGTAGGTAGGTACTTATGACTGCCAGTGCAAGCTTGAACTAACGCGCATAGCAACAAGGTCGTACCTACGCGATGGTCGCTGTCTAGGTTCAACTATTATTTCAGAGATTAAGTATTGCGTAATATCTATTCAAATTAAAATACTTTCGTATGAATTGGGATGAGATGCGAGCGAGGTAGGTACAGCCACGTGTCCACCCACGCAGGTACTAGGCAAATACGACGCGAGCCGAGAACAACGTAATTGAAAAAAACAAAACAAAGCCAAATGCGTTAGGTATTACACTGTGCCTATGCACTAGGGTGTCTGAGTATACCTAAGATCTAAGCCTAAATGTCTGGATGCGGGGTTTTCTACTAAAATAACCAGGCACTTAGGTGCGATGCGAAAATTGCGAACTACGATTAAGTGTTGATATGATACCTAACCTATTTATGTATTAGGTAGGTACAATGCGAGCCAGCGGCGAACGGACAACAAATCTAATCCTAAGTGTCTGGATGCGGGGTTTTCTACTAAAATAACCAGGCACTTAGGTGCGGTGCGCTCATTCCCATTAGAATAATAACAAAATACGAACTACGGCTAAGAATCCGGCTCGATCCGGACCAAAAATGTTGGCGCTTGGCAGCGTGCGGTAATGGACTGTATTGCGGGAAGTAGCTAACTGTTCTATTGACGCTTTACACACAAAACAAGACAGGTGGCCGGGCTGCCGCGGATTCGATCCAGGCAGTGAATGCAGCCCGAGAAATTAGGAGAGGATGCACTAACCTTCGCGACACACGTGTTTTCATCGCAGCCGGTACACGGATCTTCTCTTCCTTGCTCAGGAGCTGCCGTCAGCATCACTAGATCGCTTGAGGAACACACGAGAGGCACAATCCGATCGGTAAAGGTCTATGAAGCGGTAAAAATGTAACAAATATTATACATTTCTGAGAGACGCGAGCGCGGTCCGTCCGTCTTTACGCTGGCTAGTTCAAAGCGAGACTGAGTGTCTATATTTCACAAATGGCGGACGGAAGCCACATCTATGGTTAGTGCGGAAGGGGGGACGGGTATAAAAGGAGTGTGTTTCCGTGTCAAAAATACAGTTTCTACTTCGGCGCAACCAAATTTTATGCAAATATAAAAGTACCTAACACTTTTTATTATCAAGATTATTGCTTCTACATTTACACTAAGATTCACAAGACAACAAGTAAAGGCTCAGCATACTATAAAACGTACATCGAACTTTTTGTACCAAATCACTAGCAAATTCGTACCATGAAATGCATTAATTCATTCATTTAAACCTATAATTGGACTCAAAAAACAAGTGACACATGACATTTCGTCTGGTCCATATAGTATCAACGGAAACTTAAAGTAACTTCAAGCAACCTTAAAAGCTAACTTGAAGTACCAATCAAGTACTTCAGATACGTGTGTTGTTTGTCTCATACGAGCTAGAAGTTTCATGGCAGCGTGCTATTTTCTGCATATTCATGGGTATTTATTCAAATTGAATTTAAACACTCTTTAGTTACAAGTTTTACCAGTTTTTGACATATCAGCCGATAATAGACAAAACGTCTTGAGGGACATTTACTTTGGAAACAGGAAAGGACCCAAATGACATCATAAACACTTTACAACAGGGCAAGGGTCTTAGCGACAAGGGTCGTCCTCGTTTAGACGCTTTTGCCTTTCAACCATCGATATAGCTACTTAATTAAAACTTATACCAGAAAATTTTGACGTCTAGGGCGTACCTCAGCAATATAAATTCTCAAAATATTGATGAATAAATATAAGTAGTGACGGTCAAAACTATATCGATGATGATAATAATTATATTACATATAAAAGTATACATTAAGTCACAATACATACACGTTTCCATGCTGGATTGCGATGGCCAGCCTTTGCACCAAGAATGCTCCGGAACGGGAGCCACTTGTTGTCTCTATGAGCCTGTTTCTGATATCTTGTACAAGACTTTTGGACTCCTTGCTCCAGCACTCCAAGGTCTCCACCTCTAACAGTATAAAGTGGTACAGTGGCTTTAAATCGGCATATGTAATGTTTTTCTTTCGAGCCCGCGTCTTCCGCTGGCAGACGGAGAGTAAACGGTGCGACCGATGTGGCTGGAGGCTACAGTGTTGACGCAAGTTGCATTCTAAATTAAGCACTTGCCGTTCTTCCAGGGCACCAAAGTCAGACCGCCTGACCTCTTGCCATCAGTCCTGCTCAGATCCAAAGGCTCACAAGAGATATATGAATATCATTCAGAGCGTGGTGTCACGGAAACCTCTCAGTGCATCGCCGACAACTCAAAGCGTGAAATGTAAATGATTCTTATCATTGTCACGAGTCTTTTCAATATTATTTTACCGTATAGTCATAGTTGTATTCGTCTTTTCTCCTCAGGGTCGCTTTTTCGTGTTTTTTTCGCCACTTCGTACCGTTTCGAGCATCCCTGGTAGAGAACATTGGCATGCATTTCATCTTTTACGTCTACCTAACTAAATAAATCCTAACACAAGCAATTTAGCTTAGCAGAAGGGGTTAGAGGGAATATTGGTAATTTCGATTCTAATTTTCAATTTTATATAAAATAAATATGATTTTACTGGATTATCCTTAATTATGCAATGCCTACGGATCAGAGTTAAGATTTAAGTTGACCATCATTCAGCTAGCATTATTAGTTTTTCCATTTAGACTTTATAAGTTCTGAAAAAAAGTAGTTGAAGTTGAACTCTCACATTGTAAACTAAACATTCGACTGTACTTGTTTATATTTTTTGCTCTTATTGACCATTGGCTTTTCTATTAAAATACAGAACATGTTCAATGCCACCTGTACTTATTACTATTCTTATATATTAGACGAGTTTTGTATATGGGAATCGATTAATTTAATACCCGCTTGGTTTTCGGCAGAGTAGAATTCGGACTATCCCATCTCTTCCCATGCGGTATCATACAAAGCGACAGAGAGATAGGGCTGTGCAACAAGGGCCGGTTGGTGACCGGATTTGGGAGCCCGGCGACCATACTCGGGGGGGTACGGGGGCCCTTCCGTTCGGCGCGTCGGCTCTCGCCATGCCTCACATTCATAGATAAAACCAATATCCCGCGCTTTGTCACACGGTGCTGCGGCGGCAATCACTTCTTTTTTCACGCCTTCTCCCACCCAAACTCATGGCAGCGCAATTTACAGAAAAAGGCAACACAGCGGCTCGTCACACTCCCAAAAGCTTGCTATTTGAGGTGGAGTCCACTAACATCTGTGGGCTCCATGCAAACCTCAACGCCGTCCACCAACACCTAGAGACGGCGAAACCTGCCATGTTTTTTCTAACGGAGACGCAAATACACCGCCCTGACGACACCGGGGTGTGCGTGTTTGTTAGGGCGGATGTTTGCTGTCGCCGTTTGCGCTGCCTAGAGGACCCATCCTTCTCCGTCCTTTGGGTACACGTAGACCATGGCCCTACGAGTCAGATCTATGTGTGCCTCTACCGTTCCCATACAGGAGATGCTGAGACAACTCGACTCTTTGAATATCTGAGTCAGGCGGCAGATGATGCGCAGGAGCGATTTCCGAATGCCGAAATGGTATTTTTGGGGGATTTTAACGCCCACCACGAGATCTGGTTGGGCTCCTCCAAAACAGACCATGCGGGAAGAGCCGCCCACGCATTTGCTCTGGCGCACGGCCTGACCCAATTGGTGCACGAGGTCACTAGGATACCAAGAAGGTCGGGCCAAGCACCTTCTCTGCTAGACCTTCTGCTGACGAGTGATCCGGACCGGTACAGTGTATCGGTGCGAGCCGCTTTAGGCAACTCGGACCACTGCCTGGTCTGTTCCACGGTGCCTATTATAGCGCCCCCACGACCCATGCGGGGGAAGCGGCGTCTCTGGCACTACTCGTCAGCGGACTGGGATGGACTTCGTGACTATTTTGCGTTCATCCCGTGGGTTGAGCGCTGCTTTGAAGGTAAGAACCCATCGGATTGTGCTACTGCTGTCACCGGTGAGATCGGTCTGGGTATGGAATACTATATCTCATACACCGATGTCACCGGTGACCGCGGGGTGCGCCCTTGGTTCGGGCGCGAGTGCGCGGAAGCTGTTGAACAAAAACAGTCTGCGTACCGCGCTTGGGTAAGGGCGCGCGCCACGCGCCATCCCAATCTGGGCCACTTCAAGGCGGCGTACAACAGAGCCACAAAGGTCTGTAGAAGGGCCTATGTCAGAGCGGATGCCCTGCGCATAGCGCGGCTTGGTCAAGAGCTAGTGATGCATCCCACGGGAAGCCGTGGCTACTGGCGACTGGCTAAAGCCGTGCCAGCCAACTTCTGTCAGCCTTCGCTGCCTACGCTGCGTAACCCTGATGGATCCCTGGCCCATGAGCCGCAAGAGAAGGCAAATCTGCTGGCTAATCTCTTTGCGGCCAACTCCCGAATCGATGATTGTGGTACGCAGCCACCAACACTACCCGACAGTGACCACGCGATGCCTGATATCCATATCAGGCAACGCGATGTCCGTGCAGTGCTGCAATCACTCGATGTCCGGAAAGCCAGTGGTCCGGATGGTATTCCAGCGGTAGTTTTGAAAAAATGTGCAGCGGAGTTGTCTCCAATGCTTACGCGCCTGTACCGGCTATCCTACAGTTCGGGTACAGTGCCTTTGCCTTGGAAAGAGGCGAATGTTCAGCCGATTCCCAAGAAGGGGGATCGCTCGGAGCCAGCCAACTATCGACCCATAGCCGTCACCTCAGTGCTGTGCAAAGTGTTCGAGCACATAATTAACAAACAGCTCATGTGGCACCTAGAGGATCACTCCTTAATTAATGACCGGCAATATGGCTTCAGACCGAAACGGTCAACGGGTGATCTTCTAGCATACGTTACCCATCTTTGGGGTGAGGCTATGGACAAGCACGGCGAGTCACTGGCAATTAGTCTTGACATCGCCAAAGCTTTCGATAGAGTCTGGCACAAATCGCTTCTTTCTAAGCTACCTGCCTTTGGTCTGCCTTCTAGGCTGTGCAACTGGGTTGCTAGCTTCCTGCAAGGGCGCCGTATTCGCGTCCTTTGTGACGGACGAGCTTCGGAGTTTCTGCAGGTTAATGCTGGCGTGCCCCAGGGGTCCGTCTTATCACCCACTCTCTTTCTTCTGCATATCAACGACATGCTGTCTACCGGCAATGTTCATTGTTATGCAGACGATAGCACTTTACATGGGAGTTATCATGGACATCCAGCGGCCAAGCAGTCAGATATCGCAGAGAAAAGGCAGCTTCTTGTCACTGAGCTTGACGGGGTCCTGAATCACATTTCTCAATGGGGCTCTGAGAACCTGGTTGAGTTCAATGCCAAGAAGACGCAGGCATGTGCGTTTACAGCAAAAGTATCTTCTTTCCTTCCCCTCCCCACTCTTCAGAGCACACCACTGCCGCTGCAGGACAATCTCAATATCCTAGGTATAGATGTTCGCTGCAACCTGAATAACAAAAACTACATCGAAAGTATCATCAAAACAGCCTCACGAAAACTCGGAGTCCTGAACAGAGTGAGACGATTTTTCACGCCGGAGCAGCGGTGTCTTCTATACAAGACACAAATTCGCTCCTGTGTGGAGTACTGCTCGCATCTCTGGGATGGTTCAGCAAAGTACTTACTAGATGCTCTCGACAGGTTGCAGCGACGTGCGGTCCGCATCATTGGGAATCCCGAGATCACGAACACCCTAGAACCTTTACAGCTGCGTAGAGATGTTGCGTCCATGGCTGTATTTTACCGTCTGTACCATGGGGAGTGTTCTGATGAGCTCTTCCAATTAGTCCCACCCTCCCCTTTCCTACACAGGACAACGCGTGCAGGTCTTAGATGTCATCCGCACACGGTGCAAAACATCCGATCAAGAACCAAGCGGTTCGGAGACTCTTTCCTCTGTCGCACCATTAAGGCCTGGAATTCATTACCAGCTCACGTGTTTCCTTCTTCCTACAGTCCCGGGTCCTTTAAGCGGGGCGTGAAAAAGCATATGATAAGGCCGTCAAGCTGAGTGTCACCATTATCACACGGTATGTGTAAGTAATGGTGACCCTCTTTTCTGGGATTTTGCCTTCAGCTTACCATCAGGCAAGGCGAAGTCCAATTGACGTGTCCTATATAAAAAAAAAATAATAATAAAAAAAAAAAAAACATGAGATACATACAGTCCAGACTCAGCCTCAGATGCATGGCTCGAGTCAACAATAGTATGCGGAAGACGGCAATAGAGTATTGCCTCCTCCTAATACGCATGAAATGTGACTGTTAATTCGTGATAATATGTATGTGTTAATAGAGTGGAACTACTATAGCAAATTGTAGAAAAGCTAATTACACTGGTACAGCGTAACAAAGTGGTTATTTACTTTGCTGCTACTCTGTTACACTGTAATTAGTTCATGTTGTTTATTATTCGATCGTGTATAATTGGCTCGTTTATTACAACTGAATATATCAATGCACAATGATGCATGAAATTATTCAGTATCTTTTTGGTATTAGAATTTGATTGCACTTAACTCGATTGGGATCCTACGCTGTCTGTACATAAATAAACATATTAATTCACAAGTAAATATATTTAAAATATAAATTTAGAATGTGAATTCATCCACTATCTAGTATTAAAGTATATATGTACATATATATGTACTAGATTAAATGTATATATGTAATAGATGATGCCACACAGGAGGTGCGGGTTCGCTCTGACCACTGAGCCACTGAACCTCGCCTAAAGTTATCCGAATCTTCTTACATATCCCTCTTGGGGTGACGATGGGACTCATTTACTGATACTCGTACGAACTAAATTTATTTTTATTCCTATCTTAATATATTTGAGCTTTTTTAAAAAAAATTGAATGGGATTTTTTATGTTTGTTCTATCATTTCACTACATCTTCTATTTGTACGGTGAGGCTGATATGATGATATATCGATATAGCTAGTGAAATAAAAGTAAAATAAATGTAATCGAACCAATAAATAACAAAGCAGTTAGAAAATTTAACCAGAGAGACTGTTACTGAGAAATGTAACAGTTGCATAGCAAAGTATTCCTTTGAACTCTTCGATGAAACTTTCATACAAAGTTTATGACTCAGCGAACGGAGCAAAGACCTTGAATCCTTATGCAATAGAAAATGATTTATTAGTTTTTCATGACTTCATTTTACGATCTTCTGGGTTACTTGAGTATAATTATGTTTAGAAGAAGGCATTAGATTGTACTGTAGAGATATCTGAGATATAATTTAATTTGTAGCCGGGTAGTTCCCGCCAGAGTAGAATTTGGACCCCCCATCTCTTCTCATGCAATGTCGTACAAGGCGACTAAGAGATAGGGCTGTTGAACATCAGACAGATATATACAGCTCAGACTCAGCTCCAGATGCATGGCTTGAGTCAACAATAGTGCCGTGAGACGGCGATAGGCTCACTCCCATTACGTTGGACCGAATTCAATGATTAGTGAAATCATCATCATCCTCCTGCCCTTATCTCAAGTTTATTAGGAGTCGGTGCAACATAGTGTACTTTTCCATTCACCTATAGTTGCAGTCATCTCAACGTTCACTCCCTTCTTAACCATAACATCATTCACACAGTTCATCCCTTTCATTTTAGTTCTCCCTCTCCTTGTAAAAAATAAATAAATAAATAAATATTCCACGACATTCTACACAACGCTATCTAGACCCATGGTAAGCATAGCTTAACTAGCTTGTGTTATGGAATCTAGAATACGGATAAACATACTTAAATACTTTTTTTTTTTGTAAATACATACATATTATACATAGAAACACCCAGACCAATGCAAATACCCATATTCATGCATTCAAATATTTGCACTGAGCGGGGATCGAACCCGCGCCTCGTGCGTAGCAGTCGCGTTCACTACCGCCACGCCACAGAGGCTGTCATAGTTAGCCATCCACTTCCATAATTAGTGCCATTACATGTTGGAACCAGGATAAACAATTTCCTCGTAGCTTTTCCATGATCGATGCTACTCTCAAACTTGAGGAAGTTTTATAGTAGAGGTACTATATTAAGTGATCAAACGAACTTACCTGTTGTGAAGTTCGATCATTATTATACGAAGGGCTTCGTTCGAAGATATAAGATTTACAATGCAGCTTCCTCACGCCAGTCGACAACCAAACGCATATTTAGAGCTGAAAGCAAAAAACTAAACGCACTAGTGTCACTATTCCCGTTCTATACGTTACCTGTCATTATTTTAGAGTAAGCTATATGACTCATAACTCAATTTTTCAGGGGTAGGGTAGGGAGGGTCCTTATATCTTCGAACGAAGCCCTTCGTATAATAATGATCGAACTTCACAACAGGTAAGTTCGTTTGATCACTTATTATACTTCAGGCTTCGTTCTCGATATAAGATTTACAATGCAGATGTTAAGAGATTATTGGAAAAATTGAGGTTCCAAACATGAAATTTTAAATAAATAGTATTTCAATAGGAAATTAAAATCTTTTATTTTTTAGACACATGGTATACAATTATATATGGTATAATAGATAAACAGTCTTGTTCATCATAATATTAGACTTGATGTCCAAGTTCTAAATCAAAGTTTAAATCAAATTATAGTGATGGATAAACAATCAAGTTATTCATCTTAACATAAACTTATTTTTCTAATTTATTTTTATAATTATTATGGCACATAAAATTTCTACCATAGGTAACTAATAATCATGAATCTTGTTCAGCGTTAAGCACAGCATGAGCAAATTCACCTGAATTATTTGTAATAACTGGTCTATTATAAAATCTAGCAAAGGTCGAAGAGTTATTTGTCCAACCTGCAGTTTGCCTTATAACATCTAATGACACTCCCTTAGCATTAGCAGAGGATGTTGATGCATGTCTAGTACTATGTCCTGAAAAAATACTAATATCTATATTGCAAACAGATAGAGTATTTTTTATCCATCTACTGATGGTAGAGGCTGAAACTGGTTTGTGGGGCTTATTCAATGAAAGTATTAAGTGAATATTATTTCCCCTAATGCTCTGAGTATAGTTTATGTAATCACGTAATGTATTGGCTGGACAAATTTCATGTTTTCAAAGAAAGGTAAGAAGAGGTTCGGTTGGCAGCGACCAGGGCCAGATGTTTTAATAGTATCTGTAATAGCAATGTGTACACCTGTATGATTTACTGTGATATTAGGTATTTTAATTAGAGACAAGGTCTGTGCTCTTTGGGCTGTGCTTAGTGCTAATAACATTACCAATTTTTTGGACAACTTTTCAAGTTTTAATGAATTATTTGGAGTCCAAGTTTTTAAAACATTAAGGACTTTACTTGGGTCCCAAGTATTTTAATACTTGGCCCGAGGTGGTTTGATGTTATAGAAACCTTTAAGTAGCCTCTTGATGCGGTCATCACCCCCAACTTTTGACCCTATTATTACAGCAAGAGCTGACTTGTGTGAGTTTAAAGACCCATATGAGGCTCCTAAGTTGAATTGCTCGGTTAAAAAATACATAATAATTGGTATTGATGGTGTAAATGGATCAATACTTTGTTTCTGAAAAAAGGCCCACCATATTTTGTAGGTGACATCATATTGTTTCAAAGTATTATTTGAAAGTGAACTTAACATAACCTCTATTGCTGATGGAGGGATGGCTCGACTTAGCCATGCTTTCCTGATAATATCCCGACCATTAGTGTAAGGTGAAGATGTAGGGGGTGATTCTCTCTGAAAGCGGAATGCAATAATTGTTTATTGGGTTTGAAGATTAATAGTTTTGAGACTAACGTTGTTTGCATTAATGGATACCAAGCCTGTGACGGCCAATATGGCATGACCATAATGCCTGTTGGTGGCGCGATTGGCCACGTGCGCTAGTGGACTGTATTGCGGGGATGTAGATAACCGTTCCATTGACGCTTTACACACAAACAAGACAGGTGACCGGGTTGCCGCGGATGTGATCCAGGCAATGAATGCAGCCCGAGAAATTAGGAGAGGATGCACTAACCTTCACGACACCACGTGTTTTCATCGCAGCCGGTACACGGATCTTCTCTTCCTTGCTCGGGAGCTGCCGTCCACATCACTAAATCACTTGAGGGACACACGAGAGGCACAATCCGATCGGTAAAGGTGTATGAAGCGGTTAAAATGCAACAAATATTATTCATTTCTGAGAGACGCGCGCGCGGTCCGCCTTTACGCTGGCTAGTTCAAAAAGGGAGTGAGTGTCTATATATCACAAATGGCGGACGGAAACTATATCTAGTCCTATACTATGGTTAGTGCGGGAGGGGAGATGGGCATAGAAGGAGTGTGTTTCCGCGTCAAAAAACAGATTCTACATCGGCGCAACCATTCCCCCCGGCTTGAAGGGTTACCTTCGAAACGAAAAATGTGGAACAAATCTAATGTCGAATCTAAATCTAGGTTTGGGAAATAACAACTAAAATATAAACATAGATTGGAACTCGTGCCTACTGCTGGCTAGGCAGAGGGCAGAGGCGAACAACCGGGCGCAGATACGATCCGGTTGCAGTTTTAACCCGTACAACACGAGTTATCCCGCGGGCATCGGGAAAAATTTCCTCTACTACTCCTAGAGGCCAATGTAAAGGAGGCGCATTCTCAGTCATAAGGACTACCACCGTACCTACAGTAATTGGGTTGGATGGAGTATTCCATTTTTGACGTGACTGCAGCGTGTGCAAATAATCGGTTCTCCAACGATTCCAAAATGATTGGACCAACTTATCCAAAAGAGCGTGACGAGTTAGAAGGTGCATTCTATCGTCTTCAACATCTATTGCGGGCAAATATTTTAGAGGAGTCGTATTTAAGAAGTGAGCTGGCGTCAGCGCTAATGGCTCTGACGGATCGCTAGATAGAGTCCGACACAGCGGACGCGTGTTCATCACCGCCTCTACTTGAGCAAGTACGGTACTCAACTCCTCGAACGAGAGAATCTGTTCGCCTATGACGCGAAACAGATGCGACTTAAGGCTTTTAATATTCGCTTCCCAATTACCACCAAAATGACTAGCTGCAGGCGTGTTAAAGTACCATTCAATGTGATTTTCGGCTAAGATGTGAGCGAATTCACTTTGGTAGTACTTAGACCGTAAGAATGCGTGCAATTCCGAAATACTACGTCGGGCCCCTACATAGTTTGTACCGTTGTCCGAATACATGCGCTTAACCGGACCCCGACGCGACAAAAAACGTTTAAAAGCGGACATAAAATTTGGCGTACTTAAATCACCGGTCAACTCTATATGAACCGCGCGAGTTGTCATACAAATGAACAAACAAACATAAGCTTTCGTGGAGCGAATGCCACGACCACGAGCAATGGTGACCTTGAAAGGCCCAGCAAAGTCTGTGCCGGTGTGTACGAAAGGTTTTGCGGATTGAACAACACGACAAGAGCGATGATCGGCCATTTCAGGCGCGATAAAACGCGGGCGGAGTTTAAAACAAGGTACACATCTGTGTACTCTAGCGCGAATCAAATTACGAGCGGAAATTATCCAGTATTTCTGTCTCAAAATAGACATTAACAAATCGGGACCAGCGTGACAATTCACCTTATGATGATAATCTACTAACAAATCTAATACGTGGTCCTTACGCGGGAGAACTACTGGGTGCCTTTGTTCAAATCCTAAACCTGAATTTCTCAAACGACCACCTACTCGAATGAGTCCATCTTCCAAAAATGGTTTCAAGTGTCGGAAAGAACGACTACAAGGTTTGTTAAATTCTAAATTTTTAAATTCAGAAGCAAAATAACATTTCTGCAACTCGCGAAGTATGACCAATTCAGCTTTATCTAAATCAGCGGCGGTTATATGACCGCGCGTAGATAAAATTCTCAAAAATCGGCCTACATAAACAACACAACGCAACAGTCTCGACCAAGACGAGACGCGATTAGCCAACAACAAAATAAGGGACTCTTCACGCGGGACCGATACAACAAGCGAGTGCTTCTTTTCCTCGGGTGGTTCGGAAACCGTAGTGGGATTGAATTGACTAACTGGCCACTTATCTAACGCGGCATGAATCCAGGACGGTCCACTAAACCACAACGGGTGCTCCAAAATTTGCGAAGGAAGCAATCCACGAGAGAGACAATCGGCTGGGTTGTCGGTGCCAGCAACGTGAAAGAGATTTTGTGGCGCTAATTCCGATTGAATTTTTGCCACTCTATTAGCGACGAATGTGTCCCAACGATGGGGCGAAGAGTGGGCCCAACACAAAGCGACTGTTGAGTCCGAAAAAGCTAAGATTCTACTAATATTAATGCGAAAATTTACAATTATGTCGAATAAATTACCTTAAAGATTTTGACCACAATACAAAATGTCATTAAGCGACACGGAAGTGCTAGTCTTAGCACTGCCATCCAAAACTACGCGGAGTTTAGTAGTAAGCTTATCCTCTCCAACAACTCCGTGGCGCGGGACAATGTACGAAGGCTGGGTCCCGCCAGTGTCCGCAGGCGCAGGTGAGATGCAACCTTTATCTAAATATTCGTTAACAACCTCATCACAGGCCCGTTTCAACTTTGGAGACGCCTGCATCTTTCGTTCTAAACAAAGAAAGCGTTTTTCAGCGGATACACGGGAGTCACCGAGCGAAAAACTATCTCCCTTGAAAGGGAGCGCGACAACACAACGACCCCGCTCATCACGAGTAGTCGTGCGACAACAAATCTCCTCAGCCATCTTGTCATCAGGGCTTAGGATAGGTGGGACATTGACCTCTTCAATTTCCCAAAACTTGCGGATGGTAGACTCCAGTGGCGGCTCGACGGTGCAACAGAACGAAGCAGTCGAGTGACTAAAACTATCTATAGAAGCGGGTGCGGAACCAATTATAACAAAACCTAGAACTGTTTCCAGTGCGTGCGGAGCGGGGTACGTCGGTCCCCCTTGAACCTTACGTGATAACTGGAGGTGCGGGAGAATCGAAGCGCCGATCAATATATCGACGACTCCAGGAACAGCGTAAGTCTCATCTGCTAAAGGCAAGTCTTTAAATTTCGTTAATAAAGACGTGTCAACCGGGACGGTAGGCAACTGTTCAGTTATTTTATCTATAACGAGCGAATCCATGTCAAACCAAATATTATTATTAAAACGAGATCTAAACCTTGTTTTAACGGTGCCCTGAACAGCTGACCGTAAGCCTCCAAAACCCTTCACCACTGAGCGGGCTGAACGCTTATTAACATTGAAACCAAGATGTTGACAACAATCTTGAGTAATAAAATTACTTTGCGAGCGCGGGCTGCGGCTGCGGCGCAGGCTGCCGTGTGTCACCGCTCGACGAGCTAACTGTGCTCACATTGGATGCGGCATTACTATTCTCAAAATGAAGTAAAGTGTGGTGTCTCGCTTGACATTTGCGACAACCATTTCTACTATTACATAAAACAACGCGGTGTTTAGTACCGAGACAATTAAAACAAAAATTATTAGCGCGAACAAATTTATAACGATCACTAGGCGACAATTTTAGGAAACCAGGACACTTGTACAGTTGCGAATGATGAGTATTACACAAAGAGCAAACAGGTGATTGTACATGTGCTGGTGCGGTATTAACATAAGTATGAGTTGACCTCAGTGACCTCGATGAGGCATCTATTTTGCGTTCAGAAGTAACAACCTTCTTCGCGCCTTCATGTTTCGATGAAGAGCGTTGCAATACTTTTATATGCTCGCGAACAAAACTTTCTAAGTCTTCGAACTTAGGAATTTTATTGCCGCGATGATCCGACTCAAACAAACGAATGGTTTCGGAATCTAATTTCTTTAAACCCATATACAAAAATACGAAGTCGCAGAGGTCATCGATCTTTAGGTTCTTTACGGCGCGAACAGCTGACGCGAAAGTATCTAGAAATTTCTCTAAGTTTTGATCGTTACATGCCGTAATAGATTTCAAATCAAACATCTGATCTAAATAGGCGTTAGCTACCGATCTTTTATCCTCATACTTAGCTTTCAAAGTATTTAAAATTAAATTATAATTCCCGGCACTAAACGTAATTCCAGCGCAAACGGTTATAGCTTTACCAGTCAATTTTTCAACGAGATAATGCAATTTTTCGTGATCTGTCAACGAATCGTTCTTATCTATTGTATTCTCAAAACTATCTATAAATAGACACCAATTGCGAATGTTACCATCAAATTCGGGTATTTGAATTGGTGGCAACTTAGGTCGGTCGCGAGTGGGGTTGGGTCGGTCAGACGGTTTCTCCAAACTCCTAGCGACGCGCTTGATCCGACAATACAAATCGTCAAACGACGACAAGGCTTGATAACTCACTGAGTAATCGGGATCCAAATTCAACTCTAAAACGTTGATGTCATGTACTAAGGTTTCGAAATCCGTGCGCAAACTATCCAAGTTTTCTATAGAACACAAGAACGAATCTCTAATAGCCAAATCAGAGGTTTTAAGTGCATTATCACAAATCGATTGTACGCGAGAGTAAATCATTTCTCTTTTAGCGTATAAAAGTTTCAATTGAACCTTACCGGTCTTATCAACCTTTGGGGACATGTTTACAATTAAATCTCAAACTAAAGTGCGGTAAACAACAAATATGAAATGACTCAATCTTAGCGGTACAGAGCAGCGACGCGACGCGAGCGATACTCTGCAGGTAGGTAGGTATTTACAACTGTGAATGTACGCTTGAACAAAACGCGCCTAGCAACAGCCAGATCGTACCTACGCGAGCCAGACCGCTGTCTAGGTTCAACTATTATTTCAGAGATTAAGTATTGCGTAATATCTATTCAAATTAAAATACTTTCGTATGAATTGGAATGAGATGCGGGCGAGGTAGGTACAACCACGTATCTACCCACGTAGGTATTAGGTAAATACGATGCGAGATAGCGGCGAACGAACAACTTAATTAAAAAAAATAAAACAAAGCCAAATGCGTTAGGTATCACACAGTGCCTATGCACTAGGGTGTCTAGTATACCTAAGATCTAAGCCTAAATGCCTAGATGCGGGGTTTTCTACTAAAATAACTAGGTATTTAGGCGCGGTGCGAAAATTGCGAACTACGACTAAGTGTTGATACGATACCTAACCTATGTATGTACTAGGTAGGTACGATGCGAGCCAGCGGCGAACGGACAACAAAATCTAATCCTAAATGTCTAGATGCGGGGTTTTCTACTAAAATAACCAGGCATTTAGGTGCGGTGCGCTTATTCCCATTAGAATAATAACAAAATACGAACTACGGCTAAGAATCCGGTTCGATCAGGACCAGAGAATGGTGGCGCGATTGGCCACGTGCGCTAGTGGACTGTATTGCGGGGATGTAGATAACCGTTCCATTGACGCTTTACACACAAACAAGACAGGTGACCGGGTTGCCGCGGATGTGATCCAGGCAATGAATGCAGCCCGAGAAATTAGGAGAGGATGCACTAACCTTCACGACACCACGTGTTTTCATCGCAGCCGGTACACGGATCTTCTCTTCCTTGCTCGGGAGCTGCCGTCCACATCACTAAATCACTTGAGGGACACACGAGAGGCACAATCCGATCGGTAAAGGTCTATGAAGCGGTTAAAATGCAACAAATATTATTCATTTCTGAGAGACGCGCGCGCGGTCCGCCTTTACGCTGGCTAGTTCAAAAAGGTAGTGAGTGTCTATATATCACAAATGGCGGACGGAAACTATATCTAGTCCTATACTATGGTTAGTGCGGGAGGGGAGATGGGTATAGAAGGAGTGTGTTTCCGCGTCAAAAAACAGATTCTACATCGGCGCAACCACCTGTAGTTTTGTCATTCTTAATTTTTTGTAAACATCTTAATAATAAACTAAATGGGGGGAAAGCGTAAAAAAAATTGTTTGTCCAAGATACAGTAAAAGCATCTATATTTGATGCATCTGGATCTGGTTTCCAAGAAATGTAAGATTCACATTTTGCATTAGTTCTCGATGCAAATAGATCAATATCAGGTTGGCCAAACTGAGTCACAATGTACTGGAATGTGGAGGTATTCAGTTCCCACTCTATGTCGGGAATGACTCTACGAGATTCTTCATCTGCTTCTTTGTTATCCCTTGATTTTATGTAAGAAGCAAATAGCCAAATTTGTCTATCTTCACACCATTGCCATATACTTCTGGCTAAACTATTTAAATGTGGGTACTGAATACCTCCCATTCGGTTGATATATGATATGGCAGTCTTATTATCAACACGCAATAATATATGTAAATATTGTTTATTTTTAACAAACATTTTTAAGGCTAAAAATATGGCAAGTAGTTCTAGATAATTTATATGATATAGTTTTTCAATGTCTTTCCAGAACCCATGAACCTTATTATCATTACACACGCCCCCCCACCCACTTCTTGATGCATCTGTAAAAATCTCCAAATCATATTTAGAGTATGCTATACTTTTGTGTAAACTACTGATATTATTAGCCCACCACTGTAGGTCTAGTTTAATATCTGGGTGAATGATAATCTTTGTATCATAATTGCCTTCACTTTTAATTAAACCATGATATTTATGGTGTTCTAATAGTTTTGTGTAAAGCCAACCATATGTACTTGCCGGGCATGCAGCAGTCAATGTTCCTATTAATTGAGCAAGGTCTCTTAGACTACAACTTTGTTTATTCAAGTATCTTTCAATGGATTTTTGAATAGTCAATTTTTTGTCAGTGGGTAAAGTTAGTGTCATTGTGTTTGTATCAAATACAAATCCTAAGAATTGACAGGACTGTGATGGTACGATTATGCTTTTTTCATAATTAATAACAAACCCAAGACATTTTAAAATAGCAATTGTTTCATTAACATTTTTCAAACATGATTTATAATCAGAACCAATGCACAAGATGTCATCAAGATATTGTACCGATTTGTAACCTTTTGATCTTAAATGTGTGACCACCACTCTCATAACCTTGGAGAACACTAGAGGTGCGGAAGACAAGCCGTGCGGAAGAGCATTAAATTCATACAACTGATCATAATAAAACCGTAAATACTTCCTATGAGCTGGATTAATATTTATCAATAAATAAGCTTCTTTTAAATCAATTTTTGCCATAAATTCTCCTGGAGAAATTAGAGCTACTGCAGTTCTGTGATCTTCCATTTTAAAATGGCATGTGTCAACAAATTTATTAAGAGGCTTAAGGTTTAGTATAAATCTTTTGCTACCATTTGGTTTTTGAATCAAAAATACTTTAGATATGAATTGTTCTTTACATGGTATACAAGGAGAGACTGCACCTAAATTCAGTAAGTTATTAATGGCTGCATGCATATTAGGGTCATTTAAAATATCAACTTGTAACAACTGTTGAGATTGTGACTGACAAGGTGTGTCAGTAAAAGGTATTGAGTATCCATTGACATGGTTCAATATTGAAACATCGTCACAGATCCTTTGCCAACAAGGTAAGAAATGATTTAATCTCCCAGCATGACTAACCTCTAGTGTCGAGCACGCGTCTTGTCCTGTGGTGGTGGTGGGGCTCTGGGTTTCCTCACAGTGTGCTGTGGCTGGTACTGATTGTATTGTTGTGCTGGTTGATGCTTCCTTGCTTGGTAAGAGGACAATGGTTTTTTGTGTCCCGGCCTCAGATTTGTCCTCTGTTGGTTGAAACGAGGTGGACCACTCAAGTTTCCCTGACGGGTAGTGGTAAATGTAGTTGGCTTCTTTATAGATTGGCCTGTTCTTTGGCAAGCTTGTAGGATTTTTATCTTTTCCGATAGGTTGTTACCATAAAGGTAATCATCTCTTTTTACTTCTTTGACAATATCTAAGAATTTTTTGTCCAGGACAGGGAAAATAAGGCTTTTACGTGACTTTGTTTGTGAAAAATGTAAGTCTGTTAAAATCCTTCCAGCATCGCTGAGCTGAGAGATCAGTTTGAGCCTGTCAATATTGTTGTTGTTGATTATCACAGATAATGCATCACCTAATATGGTGAGTCCCATTCCTAATTGGTTTTGTTCTGATTCTATCTTTTTATCCCGGTTAATTATTGTATCATTCACTGTAGCAATGATTTCCGGATTGAGTATAGGGGCTTTGAGCAGGCAACAGTTTTCTGGTATATTTTTCTCCAGTTTCAGTTTATTTTCCCTTGTGAGTCCATTCTTCAAAATGGCTCACAATGGAAAAAACCCGCGCCTCGTGCGTAGCAGTCGCGTTCACTACCGCCACGCCACAGAGGCTGTCATAGTTAGCCATCCACTTCCATAATTAGTGCCATTACATGTTGGAACCAGGATAAACAATTTCCTCGTAGCTTTTCCGTGATCGATGCTACTCTCAAACTTGAGGAAGTTTTATAGTAGAGGTACTATATTAGTGAAATGTGGGTGTTAATTTACCTCTGCCTCCTCCGTGGATAATGTCGTGATTATATGTATGTATGTAATTTATATTACTGAGGTAGCAAAAAATGACATAAAAACTCAAAGCGTTTGTCGTGGCCTATATGCTGCTGTTGCTCTCTCCCGATGAAGTTCGGCCACAGTGACTGGTGACTGGCTGCTTCTGATTTATGAGAGCTTCGTTGGTGTGCTCTCAGGGGACTGACGTAGTGTAAGGTTGGGATTAAGACGGAATGAAACGCTCTGACTGCTGAACTAGTACTAATCATTTATTGGATGAACATCGGTATTTATATTCGTATACTACAGTAGCTTAAATATACGTTTGTGACATATTTATTATTATACTTAGCACGTTGCTACTGGTTGTAACAATGGGGGAGAATTCAATGAAACTTTAAAATAATTAGTATGCTAAAGGTACTGCTCGCGGGTTCAGATCCCATCTTGGTTAATCACTTCTTCCAAAATTAATCAATTTTAGTAAGGGACAATTTATTGTGGAGCCGCCTGTGGAGTGGAGCCGCCTGTCACCCTGGTAGAAGCAGGCCGCGGCGGTGGCGCGCGTGGCGCGCCTCCCCGTTTCCGGGGACGAGTTGGGGACTCAGTGGTCCCCACACCCGAGAAGAGGGCCAGATCGTGAGAGATGTGCATGTGAGGATGTGCGAGGGATATGCCTGTCAACCTCACCTTCGGCAACCAAAGCGACCCACAGGCGGCGTGCGTTTTAGTCGGTTCGGGTCCGACATAACCTCCTCCACCGGCTCCGGTGGGGAGGTATCCGTGGGGATTTTGCGCACGTAAAAAAAAAAGGGACAATTTATTAATTGAAGAGATTGAAATGAAATTTACTTATTTGAAAGAAACACCTTGTATTATTCGTTTCACTTGATACGATTTGTACAATACATAAATAATAATACCTAAAGTAAATTTGTTTTTTTTTTGTTTTGTACCACTTGTCTGGCAGACAAGCACACGACCCTCCTGATGGAAACGTTACCGTGGCCTATGGACGTGTGCTACGCCAAGGGAATCACACTCGCACTGCCAATTTCCCTATATGTATCCCTATATGTATTCGCTTGATTGAATATTAAATGTTCGTCTCCAACCTTTTTGATAGTATTATTTCTGTACGAGAAAAAGTGTAGACAAGTTTTGAAATATTTCTAGCACTTTTGTATTGACAAGAATACATTTGAAATATCAATAGGAATACTAAAGTGGCATGCAATACCAAATTGGTTCAATTTGGCCAGACGTATATTCGAAAACTTTGAAAGGAACGGAGAACGGAGACATTTGACCAAGAATAGTTGTAGGTAACCGAACAGTGGAAGATTGTAAATTTGTTGAAGGTGAAATATTGTATTTTTATGATGATTATTGCAATCGAAACACTAATCCAAACTATTTAAAAATATTTTGACGTAAGAAATATCTTGAAAGTATGTACTTTTTAGGCTCCCCCTGTTTGGTTCAGAAAGGCTGCTTGGTTCGGAATATTCAATTTAATTCATTTTTTTTTATTTAATTTAATGCGATATATGGGTACAAAGATGTTACAAGGACTACATTTGACTTCCATCATATTTCAGCAAGATTGGCATGCAATAATGTCACATATTATGACAATAAAAACAAGATTAACAATTTTTAATTAGGAGTATAAATAGATGAAATTACAAAAACAAATATTTACAATAACTTTGATTTACAATAACAAATATTTACCTATATAATAAGAAAGTCAGAGTTATAATTGAATTTTATAATTTACTTCACATCTAGTATTTTGTCATTTAAATAATCATTTATCGTGTAATAACATTCGCTTAATAAAATATTCTTAATTTCTTTTTTAAACACACTGAGTTTCGCAATCTCCATAATTCTTTTCGGTAATTTATTGTTAATTCGTGGAGCCATACTTAAAAAACTACCATTCATTAAAGTCTTGTTTGATGGTATGCTTAAAGTTAAATTTTTTCTCTTACTATTTGATGTTGTAAACAGATGCATATTTTTACAAACAAATAGTATCACTTCCAGAATTTATATACATGTTAGTGTTATATACGCAGTGTACCTTGGGCAACGGAGATGGCAGCACCTCTCTACCGCGCGGGGGAGACACTGAAGCTTACGACAAATACCAGCCGTGACGAGAGCAATCCTGTAAACCCTATGCCTAGTACACTAATGCTAGGGAAATACCTTATTAGGTAATCTTACCTACTGGTATATAAGACTGCGTGCGGTTGTAGTCGGTCCTAGTACAACATAACTATGGGGATGAAAGAGAGCCAGATACATCCTGAGGATATTTCTTCCTTTGCTCGATTTTCTTATAAACTGCTCTCCTCTATAAATGAGGACATATGAGTGACGCTTCTAGGGACGCAATTGTTAATAAACCTTAAAATCGCTAACAAACACCTGGGCCGTTGGATTATTTTCTAAGCCACAAAAAAATAGTAACCTCTTGTGAGATCTCGCTAAGCCTTTCCGCCTCAAAATCTAAATAATTAACGTTCTAAGGTTTTCAGCGTCCCTTAGACGTTATTTTCCCATATAAACATATTCGTTTACTAAAGTAACTCTAATGTAGTTGTCATCAGGGAATATATGAATTAGAATTTACGGTAATGGAGGACTCGACTGTAAACTCTGTACCAGTAAAACAAGACAATATACTTTACGTGAGTGCATTTAGATTAGACCATATTTTTGTTCTTACTTTAATGTTTTATCTCATTTTCAACGTCTCTCGTGAGACATTTTAAACCTTTTAGTATAGAAGAACAAATTTAACAGAATGACTTCCGAGCTATAATTTTTGTTGGAATAAGCTAGGGACCTAGAGGGCTACCACCTTTTAAGTTAATATCGACTTTATATGTACAGGATTGCACACAGTTTAATCAGTTAAATGTACATACTACGTTTGCAACTGTTATAAACTAATGAAAAAAACAAACATTAAAAAAAAACTAGTACGTGACAGTACTATGTGGCAGACAAACATACGGCCAATGAGCTTACAGTGGCCTATGGACGTTTGTAACATCAGAGGATCCACACTCGCGTTGCCGACCGTGTAAGCACAGAGTCTCTGTGCCGTCAGTGTAGAAGACATTGCAGGACAAGCCTTTAGTCTCCCCAATGACAGCGCAAATTCCTCAGGGACTGGGATTCCCACCGCTGGGAACACAACACGAAGTTATTATGTCCGCAGTATTCTATAGCGCAGAGGTACTTCCCCAGTCGGACTGCTCGATTGGGCGGAAAGACCACCGTATCCTACCTGTGTTGGTAAGGCGAAACCGAAAAGGTTTAATATAACAAATGAAAAAATTCTGTGGAAAAATACAAGTGTGTTCTCAATATGTGTTTGACAGACATTATTTTAAAGATGTTTGCAAAAAAGGATGACAGAATGAGTGTACAGTGAATTACACCCAGTAAATAAGGCACAGGTGAAGCCAGAGACGACCACGTGAAACATACACAAAAATACATAAATTGTTATTCAAATCGTATCGCTAGTTCCAGAGATATGAGCACGTTAAATAAACAAACCATATCATCAGCATTATTAGTACGGATTATGCGATGAAACAAACGCTGCGACGAGACATTAAAGCAGTCATAAATCATAAACTCAACGCAAGTGAATCTGTATGATACAACTAGTAAACCAGAAACGATGTTACAGTAATGTTATGTACGAATATGATACGGACTTCTCTAACATTCCATTTCCAGATATTATTACCGTGCATTTGAAATGGTGCCGTATGTTTATGGATCGCTTCCAGTTTCCGTCTGCCATAAAAGAAGAGTGCCAGGAATTCATAAGTAAGTACGTGCAACTAGTGAATTTAATATCATCTTACAAATTTTAAATTATTCAGTCTACTATTATTATAAGTGTTAAGTCTACTGTTAAGTGATAAGTATAACCGAGTACGTGTGTACGTATCACTAAACTACACACTACGTACTAGCCAGGTCTGTTTTAGTATGGGTGACCAATCTTAACACCTTGAGACCCCTCCATACCTCATAGAGCATATTAAGCCGTTGTTTTCGTTTGCCATACTAACATCAATGATAGTTGTACGGGTGGTTGGAGCTTTAAAAGTCCTGTAAACTTCTCTTTTTATAGAATTTTGATATCGCTAATGTGTTGTACAGTCAGCGTCAGGTATGTAAGGTAGCAAGGTAAGACAATACCAAAGTTTTAAGAGCAAATCAAAATGTTTTATTAATTTTAATTGTATTTTTGTCGATCTAAAAGTGTGTACCTAATATCAGAATAATGAAGAAGGGGATACGACCAAGGCATTATGATCTTGGCTTGCGATCCTCTTTGGCAGAGGGAGCGAAGGAGGATCGCAAGCCAAGCTGCACACGTACTGAGGCAACTCGAGCGTCAGCGGTCCACCTCAATGAGCGCAAGCCTAGGAGTGACGGGTGGAGCCGCATGTCACCCTGGCAGTGGCAGACCGCGGCGGCGCAGTCGCGCTTGGTGCACCTTCTCGTTTCCGGGGACGAGTTGGGGAGTCTGTAGTCCCCACACCCAAGCAAGGCCAGAACGAGAGAGATAGCCCTGGGTCGACCCGGGTGCGAGGGATATGCCTATCATTTCAGGAACCAAAAAATTATAGACGCCGTGCGTTTTAGTCGGTCCGAGTCCGACATAACCTCTCCCACCGGCTCCGGCGAGCCGTACGGTATCCGTGGGGATTTTTCGCATGTAAAAAAGGCATTAAGATCATTTTGAGTACTTTGTTCGTTAAGATCGTTGACTGTAAGTAAGAATATAGTAGTCACTTCATAGCCTCCTTAGAGTAAGCATCGTAGGAGCAAGTAATGCTCGTGAAGGAGGAGGCGGGGCAGGAGCCCTAAAAAGTCTAGCAACTGGTCTAGCTGCAAAGCTTTGATATCCCCTTTACGTTGTGGAGGTCAAATGGCAGTCGCTTCACGGAAAATATCAAACTTTAGCCAAATCCGAATTTAGACTGGAAGCGGACCCCAGACTCTGAGGTGAAAACTTTGGATGCGACTGGAGGCGATGCTAGGATGAAAAAGAAGATGTATGTTGAGGCTTACTGGGATTGAGAGATTGAATCAGTTCAGACAGGATTCGAACCCGTGATATTCTCCTTACAGGGGAATGCTCTGACCACTGAGCCACTGAACCACGCCTGAAATCATCCAAATCTTCCTTTATACATCCGTTTCTGAAGCTGTAATCTTACCGGAGAGAAACAGAAAATATAGGTAGCTGTTATAAAAATCATCAGTTGGACTTTTACTCTTCCCTAGTACCTGTATATTTGCATGCCTTTGACATAGGTGTCCAGAAATTGCCAGTTCAATATTTTTTTTTTATATAGGACACGTCAATTGGACTTCGCCTTGCCCGATGGTAAGCTGAAGGCAAAGTCTCAGAAAAGAGGGTCACCATTACTTACACATACCGTGTGACAATGGTGACACTCAGCTTGACGGCCTCATCATATGCTTTTTCATGCCCCGCTTAAAGGACCCGGTTAAAGGAATATATGTTGTTTATATTTTTTTTTTATTAAAAATAAAGTTGTTGTTCAAATCATAAAAACAAGTACAAGTTGAATTCACCACAGATTAATCATGTAAACGAAAAAAACAAACGCTGTAGGCATATCCCGAATTCAAATAATGTACAATAATGGATATGTCCAAAAGTCAAAGCAGGGCAGCTTAAACATATTGTTTTGATGTATGGCTTTAAATTAATATCGCTGGAACGTTTCTCTTTGTTGGCTGGATCGTATATCGTCGGGGAAAATGCATGGTGTTTAGTACAAAGGAATTAATTTCATTGTATAGAGTTAATCCCATGTTTCTTTCGGTGGCAGGTGATGAGTTTATGCTAATAAAAGGTACAAATATAAGAGATATGACTCTTAAGGTGTGATTCCGAGCCCAACCGCAGACAGCAGCAGCAGACGCAGAGCGTTCCAAGAAATAGACTTGAATGTGATATATTTGTTTCTAGTTTTTAATTCATTACGGCTTCTCAATGGCGCCGTTTATCCGTATCGAAGTTTAACAAGTAATGTATGCGAAGAGACGCCACATCATCCGAGCAACGATCTGACTGATAAATGTTCTATAGCAATAAAGGAAAACCAATGCCGAAATCCGCTCATTTGTCTAAATACATTTACTTTTTTTTCACATACGTCACTTGTGTTGTGCTGCGTGCTGCAGAATTCCAGATCGTACCTTAAATTTGATTATTTATTGCAATTTTAAAGCAATTAGGCTTACTACTCATATTGACTTAGATTGCTCCAAAGCGTGACGTCGAAACTTGGCCCCCGATTCTGCTAATTTTATCATACCAAAACCACTATTATACTACTGATTCTGCATAAAATAACATTTAGACTGCATTGATATACGTTCTTAGTCCGAAATTCTTCATTAAATTTCGAATTATATCTTTTCATTCACTCCACAAAATGGCATCGTTTGCAGTGTCAGTGGTTTGAAAATGGTTGTATCATGACAAAATTAGCAGAATCAGGGGGCAAATTTCGACTTCACGCTTTAGAGCGAGCTAAATCGATAGGACTAATAAGCATACTAATAGCTTTAAAATTACATTAAATAGTCTCAAATTTCATGTTGTTCATTATTCATTGCGACTTTTCAATGGCGCTGTAGTTCATAGTGTTCATGTACCTCAGTTATTCAGAGCATTCTCCCTGTAAGTGACTGGTAGTAGGTTGCTGTAAGTTCCGTTTTACACAAATTTTTTTTTCATCTTAATCGATACGGTAAGTCTAATTGCTCTTAAAGTAAAGTTTAGTTTCAGTATAAACAATTTATTAGCTAGTTACAGAGATGGTTCTTTCCTTTTATAATGTCTTCTTCATCGACGAGGTTCTGGTTCTAATCATGGCTATTAAATTACTGAAATGAAACCAACCCTTAATTACTTTTTTAAAATTATTCAGAAGCACATGATATTTCTAAGGACAGTTAGGAGGTAGAGTTAGATATATATATTTATAAAGAGCTGCCCGCGTACGAAGGCAACTCGGGCGTCGGAGGTCGATGAATGACCTCAACCTCTTCCACCGGCTTCGGTGGGGGGTTTCCGTGGGGATTTTGCACATGTAAAAAAAAAGTTACATATAAAGAATATAGATTGCGATTGTTCTCACCTAGATAGATAGATATTTTTATTGTACAATAATAGATTTACAATAAAGATTAGAGATTAGTTTTTAGTGCTAAGTATTCAAATGTTAACATGATTTAGTTGTTGTTGTTCAAGTTGTTCACTAGATGGCGTTGTACAATATGTTAGGATTTGTAGATTGCGGTATAAAAAGTATCCGGAACCATGATAGAAGCTTGAGCGAATAAAGTTGTTTTTGTTCTCGCTGAGAATGTGTGTTGGTTATTTAAACTCCATTCTAACTGTGATTTTTGGGACTGCGGTCCAGAAGATATTAAATATAATTTAGTAAATAATTTATTCATATATTAATTACCATAACATAAAATATTGGGAATATTATTATTAATTTTCTAATATTGTCGTTCTTCATTAATACAGCAACAAAACTCCCTTAATTTAATTAATGTTTACTCCCTTCCATCTCAGTGGATGGCTTCGTACTATTGTTCTCGAATGTCTATTAAGCATTTCATAATTGACGCCCAAGTTGAGCGTCTTCGTTAAAACCAGATTATAACTCAGATCGGTTTCGTGTTAAAAACATAAGGAATATAACTATTGTTTAAATAAAAGTCGATAAAATTATTTAAAAGCGGACGCAGTATCTAATCGTCAATTCTGCTTTATAATACCAAAGTCTGGCCTTACTCCTCATTTTATAATAATTAATTGTAACTTAATTTATAATTATACACTTCCACATTCCACGTTTCTTCTTTCTCGGCCATCAATTAGTAACTGTACCGGCTTGCAAGTGGGGTTAGTTTAGGCGTCGAAGATCTCAGTGGCACCCAATTCCCCCAAGAAAGTATCATTTCAGTAGGCATAGTAACACTCCATTCAAATAATATATAAAGTGATTTGTATTCGAAATATTCAAATCGATTCAGTTTGGAAAAAGAGAAACGATTTAAACGGTATTTGATCCCACGACCAGTCCCTTTCAGGGGAATGCTCTGACCACTCATCTATATGAAGACGTATTTTCCTGATAACATCCGAGGTCAAGGTGACCTTGGAGCTCAGGTTCCGCCTTCCAGCTCCTCCTCCTCCATTTCACACGATCTTGACCCTTCACGACGTCAAGGTTTAAATCCTATCTAAATCGTTTCTCTTTGTCCAATCTTAATCGATATAAAATGGTAAAATGTGCAAAAATTAGTGACCAAGAATATTGATTTCGATAGAACGTCCAATACTGGATTTGCATCCACGACGGTCTCTTACTGGGGGAATATTCTGACCAACTTACTGACCCACATAGACGACGTTTAGGATACTCGAAAATTTCCAATACAATCGTCTTTGCGGTGATGGAGGAGTCATCTACCGATTGTCGTATGAACCATCAAAAACGATGAACGATGTTACAATCTTTTTAACATTGTTTTTGATTACTCCGACTAATGAATTTTATAAGAACATTGCTGTAGCTATAAATGACAGCATGTTTTGCGGATTTACAAGCGTAATTACACCAAAGCGCTTCATTATTTTCACATTGATATAAGGACTTTTAAAACGCACTCGAAGAAGATCAATGATTCACCTAAAGATCAGGATCTGTAAGTAAAATTTAATTAGAAAAGTTGAACAATTAGCTGCTTTGCTACCTCAGCTGCTGGTATTCGAGCCAGATAAATTGGAATTGTTTAATTGCTACCTCTGCATTCTACAGCCATCGTTAATCTTTGTCGTCCAAATGTGCTAATGAATTAGAAAAAAGTCACAGTACTTTGGAAGTTTTGTTGCAAATTTACAATTGTGTGCAATTGAAAGAATGCAAAACAAAATGTAGGAAATTTGCTTTGACGATTACAAACGTGTAACAACCAACGGCTCAGTGGGATTATACTCAGATAGTTCAAAAAGTAGAGAGTGATGAAACGTACATTAAAACTTTAATAATAAGTATTCTATTATTTTGTGTTTTATTTTTAAACACTCAGCAGTAAAGAAAGAAAGAAAGAAGTTACGTTTTATGTATACCTGTAAGGATTTACATACATATAATCCCACCTTGGTCCCAGGAGGGCTAGGCAGAGGTGAATTAACACCCACATTTCACTAGTCATTGTACTCGATCCCACGTAATAGGGGGTGAGCCTATTGCCGTCTTCCGGGCATTATTGTTGACTCAAGCAATGCATTTGAGGCTGAATCTACGCTGTATAAATCTGTCTGATGCTAAGCAATCCTATCCCTTAGTTGCCTTTTACGACACCACATGGGTAGAGATGGGAGAATGGTCCAAATTCTACTCTGCCGAAAACCATGGAAGGAAGGAAGAAAATAATATGTGTATTCTTGTTTATACATAGTTAAGTCTTATTCCATTCTATTATTAAACTTTAAGATTAATTAAATAAAATGTAAGTAAAAAGGAAAACTGCATTTCCTCCATAAATTGGAGAAAATGTCCTGCTACAAAAAACACCCTAATAGTAAATACATAATGTTACTTAGTCTGAAGCAGGAATTGAAAAGTTATGGATAACTTTGGGTATCGTAAGTTAGTAGTACTATTACACGATAGCATTACGCATACCCACACACTCGGACTCGGTTGTATCTAAGATTCACGGACTCCAAAGTGTAAGTATACGCTACAACCAGCTACAGCTACTATGACGTACCATGCGTATGTGTCCTCGGTGCTCCGCTATGGCATTGTCGTATGGGGCAACTCAGTGGATGCGGATAGGGCATTCATAGTACAAAAGAAATGTGTCCGTGCAATGTGTGGGGTTGATGGCCTAACCAATTGCAAGCCTCTTTTTAAGCGTCATAGAATTCTCCCGCTAACGTGCTTATACGTGGGGCGCACTATAAGTTTCGGGAATGAATATGAAAAAATACTATTAAAGGTACAAAATTAATTTATTGTTTTTCAAAATAATCTCCCTTGGCGTCTATGCACTTTTTCATTCGATCAAACCAGTTTTGAAAACTTTTGTGCCACTCCTCAGTGGTGACCTCTGAAACGTGTTTTTCGTACTCCTCGACAGCCTCTTCTGGTGATGAAAATCGTTGGCCGCGTAATTGGTTCGTAATTTTTGGGAACAGATAAAAGTCACAAGGTGCCAGGTCGGGACTGTATGCAGGATGACTCATGAGTTCTACATTTTTCGCCTTCAAAAAGTCGTTTGTCTGTCTGGCCGTGTGAGAACTAGCATTGTCGTGGTGCAGGATGATACGGCGTTTACTGTTATTTTTACGGAGTTCGTCAATAACTTCCGGCAAACAAATGGTCGTGTATCAGTCACTATTCACAGTACGACGATTTTCTAAAGCAACAGTAGCCACGTGTCCAGTTTTATTAAAAAAAGAAGCAATCATCCGCTTAGATGCACTTTTCACGCGTGCCACTTTGGTTGGTTTCGGCTCATCTTGAAAGACCCATACGCTCGATTGCTGCTTTGTTTTGGGATCGTAGCAATAAATCCATGTTTCGTTACCTGTTACTATGTCCCACACCAAATTTGACGCACCTTCGTTGAATCTGGTAAGCATGGCACTGCACCAAGTGACGTGGTCCGTTTTTTGATCCTCGGTCAAGTTATGAGGGATCCACCGCGAGCACAGCTTTCTCACACCCAAATGTTTGTGTAGGATTGATTGTATTTGACTCATGCCTATTTCTAAGGATGCGCGAATTTTATGGTAGGTCACATGCCTGTCTGTTTCAATCATACGGCGCACAGCATCGATGGTTTTGTTGGTCACAGCGGTGGACGGCCGACCATCGCGAGATTCGTCACTGAGATTGATACGACCACGCTTGAATTCTGCAAACCAGCTATAAACAGTCGTCTTGCATGGAGCTTCATCGCCAAAAGCTGTTTCAAGCTCTATTTGCAATGCTCTGTTGAGCCGTCAAATTACACTAAAAATTGTAGAAAATCATACTACGAAAATTTTCCCGAGTTAAATCCATGTTGATGCAGACACACAATTTTTTAAATGGCGCCACAAGGTAAAAACAAAAGATAGTCAGATGAAACAAACTGTATTCTACAGCCAAAGAGTTCTATTTGCAAATGTTGTAATAAATTTTGTAATTTGTTTATGTAAGTGGCCAGTTCCGGAAACTTTTAGTGTAACCTATGTATATACTGAAAATGTGCATCTTTTTTAAAAAACACCCAAATCTATTCATTAAATTGGGAGACATGCCGAACAGCCGCACAAGGCATAAGAATAGACTGCAGATCCCAAGGTATACTTTAGAATTGTCCAAAAGAAATTCTTTCAGTATGTGCATAACACTTTATAATCATCTGCTAATTGATATTGCTGAACTGCCTCTACGACGGTTTAAAAGGACATTAACTAATATATTATCAAATAAAAATTATTATGACGTGCACGAATATATAAATGACAAACTTATAGAATGATAATTTTATATAATTAAATAAGTCGTGCCCCATAGCAAGCTGTATTCCGTATGTCCATATTGGTTTTATTATACTCTTATATAACAAAAGTTTGTTTTCCATTGAGAGTTGACTGTTTTTATTCATCAGCCAATACATCTTGCGCACTTGTTGACCCATTGCTAGGCGTTTGGTAAATATATGTTTTCTCCATGTTAAGCGTCGATCCAGGTACATTCCAAGATACTTCGCTTCATCAGATTGTGGAAGCTCAACAGCGTTCAATGTTACTGGAGGACAAGTCTGTCGTCGGGTTGTAAATGTTACCTGAACATATTTTGTTTCGTTGGCTTGCCAACTCTAACCTAGAAATTCTACAAAGGTTTCAATCAAAAATGCTAAGGATGATAGTAAACGCACCATGGTATGTCACTAATGAAAGACTTCACCGAGAACTTGGCATCAAAACCGTAAAAGAAGAATTAAAGGAGAGAGCTACAAAATACAAAGAAAGACTGCAACTGCACCCTAACATATTGGCTCATCAACTTATGGAGGAAATATTCTCATGAGTGAAAAGACTAAAAAAAGAGTCACTCAAGACCTCCTATAAAATAAAAATAACAAATTAGAGGGCGAGTCATAGGACTTGTACCTCACAGAACATCCATCACTACTTAAATATTGCTGAATGTCTCCTAGACAGATCGCAATAATAATAATTAAAAAAAAAAAATAAGTAATATCAATAATAATAATAATAATTATGAAATTAACGATATTAATGTAAAATTTGACTATACATATTATGTACCTACTATATTTGCACGCCATTATAAGGCAGAATATGAATGATAAATTTAAGTCATTGACATTTTGTTTTTATCTATTGTAACCTACTGACATTATTAATATTACTTTTGAAATTGATATTACTAATATTGACTTGCATTGTACTCTATTTTTTACTGTCGCACTGCTGTCATGTATAATCATAATCACTGAGGAACCTACTTAATAACCTACACTAAACCTACAATAAGGAATTAATGACCTAATGTTTGCACGCTCCATGGAGCAGAATATGTTGTACTTACTAATTTTAAGACAAGATATTTGTAACCATATTTGAAGCAAATAAACGTTTGAATTGAATTAATTGAATTGAACCAATATAAAAAACAGCCAAGTGCGAGTCGAACTCGTGCACGATAAATTCCGCATTATTATGTAGCCCCCTTACTTATGGTATAGAAGTGTCTGACGACTTTCCTACAGCTCGGGCACAGTGCGATCGACTTAGAATGAGGTGAATGTACAGCCGCTCCCCAAGATGATCATCAAAAAACAGGTCAAGCGTCACCAAGAGGATCACTCTTTAATTAATGACCGGCAATTGAGCAACGGGTGATCTTCTAGCATACGTTACCCAAATTGGTCCATACAAGCACGGTAAGTCACTAGAAATTAGCTTTGACATAGCCAAAGCCTGCATAAATCGCTTCTTTACAAGCTACTCGCTTTTAGTACAACTGGACTGTACAACTGGGTTGCTAGCTTCCTAAAGGGGCGCCTATTCACGGCCTTTGTGACGGATGAGCTATGGAGTTTCTGCTGGCAAATGCTGACATGCCGCAGGTGTCCGTCTTATCACCCACTCTTTTTCTGCTGCATATCAACGACATGCTGTCCACCGACAGTATTCATTGCTTTGTAGACGATAGCACCTTACACGGGAGTTAGGGTTTTCTCAATGAGATCTAAGAACCTGGTTGAGTTCAATGCCTAGAAGACGCAGGCATGTAGATTCACAGCAAAGGTATTTTCTTTCCGCTTCCCAGTCTTCAGAGCATACCACTGTGACTACAGGACAATCTCAATATTCTAGGTATGTTCGCTGAAACCAGAATAACAAAAACTACATCGAGAGTATCATCAAAACAGCCTCGCGTAAACTTGGAATCGTGAACAGAGTGAGACGTTTTTTTTTACGTCGGAGCAGTGGTATTTTTTCTACAAGACAAATTCGCTCTTCTATGGAATACTGCTCTAGGATGGCTCTGCAAGTTATTTATTCATTGGATACTCTCGACAGGTTGCAGCGACACACGATCCGCAATATTCGGACTCCTTCGGTCACGAACACCCTAGAACCTTTGCAGATACGTAGAGATATTGCTTCCTTAACAGTATTATACCGTCTGTCCAAATAGTCCCGCCCTCCCCTTTCCTACGCAGGAAACAACACGTGCGAGACTTTGATGTCCGATGATCCGATCAAGAACCAAGCAGTTCAAAGATTATTTTCTTTGTCGCACCATGAAGGCCTGGTATTCATTACTAGCTCACGTGTTTCCTTCTTCCTACAGTCCTGGGTCAATTAAGCGAGGCATGAAAAAGCATATGATGAGGCCGTCTAAGTCTATTTGACGTGTCCTACTTAAAAAAAAACTAAGAAATACTATAAATTATCCTCCAAGATTGCTGATTCATAATATACATAGCATATCTCGGAGATAAGTAACCCTTTACAACCCACGTGCAAAATTAATTGATAATTCTGTCCGCGGTAGTTTGCTGTTCTAAGAAATAAACAGTATGATGAAAGGCTAGATAGTAAATCTTTAGACTGATAGTTTACAGAGATTGGATATCCATTTAACATGATTATGAAGGTACTAGCTGTTGCTCATGCTCATGGCTTCATCAGCGTAGAATTCTGATCTCGTTTCCGCTGTTGAATCCGCTGTTCAGCTGATCATACCTCTCCTGCTTCACTTGTGACACACTACGAACCCCCGTTGTACCTCTGATACATATATTATATCTACCGAATTTGTTAATAGGTATCCGCTCCGCTCCTTTGAATAGTAGTTTGATGATATTATAGTCTATGCCAGTCACAAATAATGCGACTTTCTGTCGGTGAAAGAGTTTTTCAAATCGGTAGAGTAGTTTTGGAGCCTATTCAATCCAATTTTTTTTTTCTCTTAATAATGATATTGGTAAATATATAAATAATCTACAAATATAAATATATAATATAAATAATCATACGGCTGAATAAATAAATAAAATTAAATAACCATTTATTTCAGTCAGTTTTAGTCCATAGTGTTAGGCTAAAAATGTGGTTAAAATTATGTTAGTAGTGTAAGTATTAATAACATTAATTAAATATTGCCATTAACTACCCTGATCCAATTTTTCTAGATAGGGTAGTCAAACCTATGAGCAATGACTTTCAGAATGCTGTTGTTTGCATTTGCTGCAGCAATATATAGGGCAGAGGTATTTCCCTAGTTGGACTACTCAATTGGACGGAAATAATTGTTTTATTAAATGTTTTGTTAAATTTTAGATGAAATATGTAACAATAATTAAGTTTCAACATAGTTTTATTAAATGTTAATAAATACTGTGAAGAATGATGGATGTCACAGAGATATAATCACGGTCTTACAATTATTTGACCGCGTGGTTTCCGGCAGAGTAGAATTGGGCCACCCCATCTCTTCTCATGCGGTGTCGTACAAGGCGACTAAGGGATAGGGCTGTTTAACATCAGACAGATATATACAGCCCAGACTCAGCTTCAGATGCATGGCTCGAGTCAACAATAGTGTCCGGAAGTCTATTGCCGTAGGCTCACCCCCTATTACGTGGGACCGAATACAATTATTGGTGAAATGTGGGTGTTAATTCACCTCTGCCTAACCCTCCAGGGATAAAGACATGATTATGTGTAAATGTATGTACAATTATTTTGAAATGTACATAAAAATTGAATAAGAATATCTAAATTCACACGCCCTGAATGATAAATCTTTAGGAAACTCGTTTCATTGAATTAATTACAAATTTCTTTGCACCTCGTACAAAACTTTTCACCAATTAACTTGTCGATAATTTCAACAGAATTTATGAATTGCGGTCTCAATAACTTGTTGCTTCCACAATGGTTATTTGTCGTCAAGAGGAAATTAAAATGGTTTTCTAAGGGTTCCAGCAATTTGCAGTATCGCGTGATTGTTGAATGTAACGAAGTGTCCATTAAAGTTAGCGTGGAGGGATCATTAAGGATTGAAGTTGCTTCCGGGTTATTTATACACACATATCACGCTGAAGCGTGGTGCAATTGGTTCATCGTTGAATTTAGATGTTTATCAAAGATGGCTTTTGATAAGTATTCCGTGATATGTAATTTGATGAAATAAAATTAGAATATGTGTTAAGAGTTCTGTATTATAGTTAGCGCCTCGGAGTAGTGCATTATGACGTTGCTTCTATTTGCCATACGAACTATGGAAGACGTTACGGGTAGTTGATATCGTCGATGAATTATGGATATCAGATCAGAGGAAAACGGAACACGTCTATATTCAGCCGAGTCTCAATTAGATCAAAAAAAGTATCCACTTTTTTCCAGGACTCCGAAATAAAGGTCTCTGATGCGACTGGCACTAACGCAAGGATTAATTATATTTACATTTGAGTTTAAAACGTTATCTTCATGACCTGCAGGAATATGCTGTAAACTTTTTGAACAATCCAACGGATTTTACAATTGATTTCGCGGCGAGATTTCAATTGTGCATGCTCTAACTTTTGGTGACGTCACGATAGAGCATGCGCAATAGATATCTCAACCTGAATTCAGCTGCCAAGTTCATTCGGTGGTTCTTTTTTTATATAGAACACGTCAATTAGACTTTGCCTTGCCTGATGGTAAGCTGAAGGCAAAGTCCTAGAAAAGTGGGTCACCATCACTTACACATACCATGTAACAATGGTGACACTCAGCTTGACGGCCTCATCATATGCTTTTTCACGGCCCGGATAAAATAACCCGGGACTGTGAGAAGAAGGAAACACGTCACTGAGAATTAGTGCTGTCAGTGGGAAGACCAAAGGCTTGTTCTGCTTTGTGTTCTACATTGACGGCACAGAAACTCTGTACTTACAGGGCTGGTAGCGCGACTGTGACTCTAATGGTGTTGCAAACGTCCATAGGCCACGGTATCCACTTTCCATCAGGCGGGCCGTGTGCTTGTCTGCCACCTAAGTGGTATAAAAAAAAGTGAGCTAGAATGATTTTCTGGGCTTAATGGTATGACAGAGGAAAGAGTCACCGAACCGCTTGGTTCTTGATCGGATGTTCTGCACCGTGTGCGGGTGACATCTAAGACCTGCACGTGTTGTCCTGTGTAGGAAAGTGGAGAGTGGCACTAATTAGAAGAGCTCATCAGAGGACTCGCCATGGTACAGACGGTAAAATACAGCCATGGACGCAACATCTCTACGCATCTGTAAATGTTCTAGGGTGTTCGTGACCTTTGGATTCCCAATGATGACGACCGCACGTCACTGCAACCAGTCGAGAGCATCCAATAAGTACTTTGCTGAACCATCCCAGAGATGCAAGCAGTATTCCACACAAGAGCGAATTTGTGTCTTGTATAGAAGACACTGCTGCTCCGGCGTGAAAAATCGTCTCACTCTGTTCAGGACACAGAGTTTACGCGAGACTGTTTTGATGATACTTTCAATGTAATTTTTATTATTCAGGTTGCAGCAAACATCCATACCTAGGATATTGAGATTGTCCTGCTCTGACAGTGGCGTGCTCCGAAGAGTGGGGAGGGAAGGAAAGAAGATACTTTTGCTGTAAACGCACATGCCTGCGTCTTCTTGGCACTGAGCTCGACCAGTTTCACAGAGCCCCATTGAGAAATGTGAATCACGATCCTGTCAAGCTCAGTGACAAGAAACTGCCTTTTCTCTGCGCTATCTGACTGCTTGGTCGCATGATGTCCATGATAACTCCCATGTAAGGTGCTATCGTCTGCATAACAATGAATACTGCCAGTGGACAGTATGTCTTTGATATGCAGAAGAATGAGAGTGGGTGATAAGACGGACCCCTGCGGCAAGCCAGCATTTACCTTCCTAAACTCCAAAGTTCGTCCGCGGCACATGGCCTGACCCAATTGGTACACGAGGTCACTAGAATACCAAGAAGGTCGGGCCTAGCACCCTCTCTGCTAGACCTTCTGCTGACGAGTCACCCAGACCTGTACAGTGTTTCGGTACAAGCCGCTTTAGGCAATTCCGACCACTGTCTGGTCTGCTCCAAGGTGCCAATTATAGCGCCTTCACGACCCGTGCAGGGGAAGCGGCGTCTCTGGCACTATTCGTCAGCAGATTGGGATGGGCTGCGCAACTATTTTGCGTCCATCCCGTGGGTTGAACGCTGCTTTGAAGGTAAGAAACCCTCGGATTGTGCTACTGCTGTTGCCGGTGAGATCGGTCTGGGTATGGAATACTATATCCCGTACACTGATGTCACCGGTGCCCGAGGAGTGCGCCCTTGGTTCGGGCGTGAGTGTGCGAGGGCTGTTGATCAAAAGCAGTCCGCGTATCGCGCTTGGGTAAGGGCGCGTGCCACGCACGATCCCAATGTGAGCCATTTCAAGGCGGCGTACAACAGAGCCACAAAGGTCTGCAAGAGGGCTTACGTCAAAGCGGATGCCCTGCGCATTGCGCGGCTTGGTCAAGAGCTAGTGGCACATCACACGGGCAGCCGTGGATACTGGCGACTGGCTAAAGCCGTGCAGGCCAACTTCTGTCAGCCTTCGCTGCCACCGCTGCGCTACCCTGATGGATCCCTGGCCCATGGACCGCAAGAGAAAGCCAATATGCTAGTAAATCTCTTTGCGGCCAATTCCCGAGTCGATGATTGCGGTATACAGCCGCCGACACTACCCAATGGTGACCACGTAATGCCTGAAATACGTATCAGGCAATGCGATGTTCGTGCGGTGCTTCAATCACTCGATGTCCGGAAAGCCAGTGGCCCGGATGGTATTCCAACGGTGGTCTTAAAAAATGTGCAGCGGAGTTGTCTTCGATGCTTACGCGGCTGTACCGACTGTCCTACAGCTCGGGTACAGTGCCTTCGGCTTGGAAAGAGGCGAATGTACAGCCGATCCCCAAGAAGGGGGATCGCTCAGAGCCAGCCAACTATCGACCCATAGCCGTCACCTTAGTGCTGTGCAAGGTCTTCGAGCACATCATTAACAAACAGCTCATGCGTCATCTAGAGGATCACTCCTTAATTAATGACCGGCAATATGGCTTCAGGCCGAAACGGTCAACGGGTGATCTTCTAGCATACGTTACCCATCTTTGGGGTGAGGCTATGGACAAGCACGGCGAGTCACTGGCAATTAGTCTTGATATCGCCAAAGCTTTCGATAGAGTCTGGCACAAATCGCTTCTCTCCAAGCTACCAGCCTTTGGTCTGCCTCCTAGACTGTGCAACTGGATTACTAGTTTCCTGCGGGAGCGCCGTATCCACGTCCTCTGTGATGGACGGGCTTCGGAGTTCTTGCAAATAAATGCTGGCGTACCGCAGGGGTCTGTATTATCTTCCACTCTCTTTCTTCTGCATATCAACGACATGCTGTCCACCGGCAGCATACATTGCTATGCAGACGATAGCACCTTACACGGGAGTTATCACGGACAACCTGCGGCCAAACAGTCTGATATCGTGGAAAAAAGACAGCTTCTTGTCACTGAACTGAACCGGATCTTGAATCACATTTCTCAATGGGGCTCCGAGAACATGGTCGAGTTCAATGCCAAGAAGACGCAGGCTTGTGCGTTCACAGCAAAGGTATCTTCTTTCCTTCCCCTTCCCACTCTTCAGAGCACGGCACTTTCACTGCAGGACAATCTCTATATCCTAGGCATGGATATTCGCTGCAAACTGAATAACAGAAATTACATCGAGAGCATCATCAAAACAGCCTCGCGGAAACTCGGACTCCTAAACAAAGTGAGACGTTTTTTCACGCCGGAGCAGCGGTGTCTTCTCTATAAGACACAAATTCGCTCCTGCGTGGAATACTGCTCGCATCTCTGGGATGGCTCCGCGAAATACCTACTAGATGCTCTCGACAGGTTGCAGCGACGCGCGGTCCGAATTATTGGGAACCCTGAGGTCACGAACACCCTCAAGCCTTTGCAGATGCGTAGAGATATTGCTTCCTTGGCTGTATTTTACCGTCTCTACCACGGTGAGTGTTCTGACGAGCTCTTCCAACTAATCCCACCATCTCCTTTCCTACATAGGACAACACGTGCAGGCCTTAGATGTCACCCTCACACTGTGCAGAATATACGAGCAAGAACCAAGCGGTTCGGAGACTCTTTTCTTTGCCGCACCACCAAGACCTGGAATTCATTACCAGCACACGTGTTTCCTTCTTCCTACAGTCCCGGGGCCTTTAAGCGGGGCGTGAAAAAGCATCTGATGAGGCCGCCAAGCTGAGTGCCACCATTGTAGCACTTAGTGTCTGTAATGTTGAACCTCTTTCCTGAGACTTTGCCTTTAGCTTACCATCAGGCGAGGTGAGGTCAAGTTGGCGTGTCCTATATATAAAAAAATAAAAAATACCATCTGGACCACTGACTTTCCGGACATCGAGTGATCGCAGCATTGCACGGATTTCGCGTTGCCTGATATGGATACATTCTGACGGCATGTGCCTGCTGGACTTGGACTCCAAGTTCGCAGTACGTGGAATGCATGAGTCACATGTGAATATGCATTAGGAAAATCAAGGAATCAAGGGCTTCACACTCGTGCTGACGACAATGTAACAATCTTCTGTTGACCTTCTTGAAGATTCAAACAAAATATTTCGTTTGACTTTTAATTTTTAACCACATTGTAACAAAATAATACCATGATGTTTACATTGGTCTAGGAAACTTTTGTAAAATACAGTTAAGATTAATATTAATCATGGAAATAAATAAGTAAACTAACCAGCTGGTACGCTGCTAAACTAGCAAAACTAACTTTATTATAACAAAGTTCAGAGCTTGGTCATACAACGTAATTATTAGACAAACTGGAATAATTTAAACCTGGCCCACAGAATTGTTTATATAGTTAGCTTTTTACTGCCAACTTGAAATTTTGTGCCAACTTCAACTTGTACTCAGAATTTTGATGCCTAACTTTAGTCAACACAACGATACAACTATTTTTTAAACCATTGGTTGACGGACATGCACATGGTCCACCTGATGGAAAGCGGTTACCGCGGCCTATGGACGTGTGCAACACCAAGGGAGTCACAATCGCGCACAAGAGTTTCTGTTCCGTCAGTGTAAAAGACAAAGCAGAACAAGCTTTTGCACTTCCCATTGACAGCACAAAAACTGCCCAGTGAGCTCTGGCTACCCTATTCACCACCGGGGACACTACATGAGGTTATTATGGATTGTGTAGGGTGGAGGTACCTCCCCAGTCGGACTGCTCAATTGGACGGAAATACCGTCGTGTCCTACCTCCTAAATCAGACGTTTGAAATCATTCAGGTGCATTTTTTATCAGTACTTGATAGTATCAAACTGAATTATAACGTGAGTAGATGGCAGATTTAAATGGGTTAGCATTTAAGATACAACTGGCGTAAAACTAAACCAATATGAATGATTCGGATAATATGAACGTACGTAGTTACGCAACTGATAGTCTAGCTTAACAAGGGCCCGGGCTAAATTTTAACAGTGTAAATCTTAAAACGGTTAACTTAACTGAGTTTTCACGAGTCATTGAGTAAAATATGTTGACGTAATTCAAATTGAATATAAGGCGCTTTTTCTCATTGGCGTAGATAAAAAAGCTTAATCACATAAGAATTTTCAGTAATGTATGGTAATTTGAGATAGTACTTAGAAGCTTTTGAATATTTAAATCAACTAAAGTAATGATTTACTTAGATTTTTTTGTATAATATATACATACATACATATAATCACGCCTTCATCCCCGGAGGGTTAGGCAGAGGTGAATTAACACCCACATTTCACCGTAATAGGGGGTGAGCCTATTGCCGATAATATAATCTGATTTGAAAAATGCGTTGTTACTATAATTTCCATAAAGTAATGTCTCCTCTCTGATTATATCCGATAATTAAACATTCTATCATTACATAACATTATCTCAATCATCATTATCCTCCTAGTGTGAATCCTTCACCTCAGATTCCGGAGTTCATTTTTCCGGGCTAACTGCGACGCATGTTAACTTCGAAATTTTCCTTGCAGCGTCTGCTATCAGACCTGCTCAACACATTGGCAACATCGAAGTACTGCCAATGTGTTTTCTGGGTATTGATGGGGCTGCTTCGGTATTGCAGCGCTTCAGGGATGTTGCGGAGTCACGTGTCGACTGCTTTTTGCGCATCCCTGGTGCGTCGTATGTGAATCAGCCCCAAGTGCATCCTGGCGAGTTTAGCCAGTAGAATTGACTGTACATATATCAATCACTGCTGCAGGCTCTCCACATCGCTTTTGAGCCTGTACTGGTGATTGATAATATACATGGATTACTTACTAAACCTTTCACACTTAATTTGTACTCACTAACATAGAATAAGATAATTGTGACTAACATAAAAATGAATATGTGTTACTTAAATAAACAAACATTTAATTATTAATTAATTTCCGTTACACCAGTAGTAGGACTTTTTAAGGCTCTAATTACCCATAACGACTGCCATAAATGTTCGCATGACAACCGAGACTGATGACCTGACGGGCTCTCCGAGAATTCTTGCAGGGGTATGGTAGGTTAAAGTTGTAGACTTTCACGAATCTCATTTGGAATATTATCGTGAATCTATTCCTAACACGCCTAAAAACCTTTAGTTTAATTGGAGGAAGTGGGACACGACGGTATTTCCATCCCAATTGAGCAGTCCGACTGGGGAAGTACCTGCACCCTACAGAATACCACGGCGAATCCCGACGGTAAGTAGGGTAGCCAGAGGACACTAGAGAGTTTTTGTGCTGTCAGAGGGAAGACCAAAGGCTTGACCTGATTTGGTGTTCTGCACTGACGGCACAGAAACTCTGTTTTTTCAGAGCTTTTTTTATTATTTACCGTGAGCTTGTCTGCCACCTAAGTTGAAATAAAAAAAGCTGAAGGAAGTACTCGTTATATAGATACTTATTGATCAATAGGTATTTATTCTAATAAATAAATTACTGTAATAATCTTCAGATGATATTTCCGAAAATTACCATTCCTTTGGGACAATTTCAACATCATTACATATTCATATATTTAAATTGTTATAAAGAATCAGATCTCATTAACTGAACAAAGCAAGAAACATTATAATACTTCTGTTTGACTGTTCTTATTGTACAATAAAATTTCTCTATTAACCGTTCAAAATTATTTTAATATTTACTCACAGGTCGTTATGTGGATACAGTATACTCTGTTATATTTGAGAATACGTTGAAATGGTTTTGTTATTTGCTTCAGTCTGTCAAAATGTTTGAGTATCGTAATTATAATAGCTACAGCGATATTGTGGCTACAAAATTAAATGTTGACTGGACATTTATGCTTGGAAAGTTCTAGTTTATTGTACAGTCAACAGCGAAAGTTGCTTTACATACACAGACGACAAATACTAAAGTTATGAAAACATTTTGTTTAGCTTTTTTGTGCCAACAAAACAATTATGAAAGTAGAAGAAACCAATCGGTATGCCAGGATCGTGTCAAGTGGTAAACTGCAGTCTCTGCCTACCCCACTGGGAAAAAGGCGTGACTGTATATATGTATGTACGACAAATATTGTTCCTTGTCGGTCAGGTTTAGTAGTTTAGGAGTCGATACTTAGATAGAGAGATTTTATGTTTGAATCCTGGTTAATACTATTGTACGAGTCATATATCGTACATGGCACGCGCGCATCATTCACATCAGCACTTTTTGGTCGCCTTACATAAATTGTATATTTTCGCGACAGTACGCATTCACAGTTCATAATAAGCGGTACTCATCAATCCATTTTAGCATTAGTTACGGGATAGATTAGACCGACCTTAACCATCTCCTAACATAAGTTATTCAGCTTAGGAGGGAGTTCATTGAGCAGTCCGACTGGGGAAGTACCTCTGCCCTACCGAATACTACGGCCATAATAACCTAGCGTTGATTAGGGTAGACAGCGCTCACTGGAGAGATTTTGTGCTGTCAGTGGGAAGATCAAAAACTTGTTTGTCTTCTGCACTGACGGCACAGAAACTTCTGCTCTGCATGCGTGTGACGCCGCTGTTGTCGCACACATCCTTTGGCTATGGTAACCACTTTCCATGGGATGTCAAAAAATGCCACCTTTTGTATAAAAAATGGATTAACGGTTATCACTAAAAAGTTACAATAGTTATCTTCAGCTTGACGGCTTCATCAGATGACTGATCTCACTCACGCAACATTATTGTCGTGGGCATTCATTCTAGGCAAGAAAAACAGAATTAATAATTTACTACACATCCAAATCCCAAGTACATAATTTATTGAAGATATACCGAACAGCCTAATAAGTTCTGAAACATCTACCCGTAGCAATAAATGAATTGCTTCAATAGCCATTGAGGTTGGTAACAGTGTTGCTTTCCCCAAGCTTGATATTCTAAATGAAATTTGATTCAATAAATTTCTAACTTTCTTTGTTTAAGTGTGTATTGCTTAACTGCCATTTCAAAGGTATTTTACAAGTTGTAAGTTACCATTCTTTATTGTCTACAAATAAGACGAAACATTCGAATTATTCGTAGTTCTTAGTTATATAGTTAAATAGAACTACATATATCTGTGTATATACACATTTTCAAAATCTCTGTTCTTACAGGGTCGGCAGCACGGATGTGACTCCACTGGTGTTATACACGTTCATAGCTCATGGTAATCACTTTCCATCACGTAGGCCGTGTGCTTGACTGCCACCTAAGTTGTAGAAAAAAAAAAACAGCGATGACCGTTTTTTTTCCCAATGTATATTTTCAATCGCGGTAGCCTAGTGGTATGGGTAATGGACTGCTGAGACGAGGTCTCGGGTTAAATCCCAGGTTTGACCATGGCACACACCAATGACTTTTCGATGCTTTTCGAAGCATTGAAAAGTCATTGGTTAATGTTAATAGGCTCGCCACCTATTACATTGGGACCTAAACATAAACTGGCGAAATGTGGGTGCTAGCACCTGTGCCGACCCCTTTGGGGATATAGGCGTGAGTTTATGTTATGTTATGTTTTGTATATTTTAATGATTTTTTGTTTTTTATGATAATGCAAAAATATATTTAGTTACAAGTCAGTCGATCCCTTTTCATTTTCTATATCTATATCTCAAAAAATCAAAATAAAGCTCCGTATAAGCAATCGCGATTATTTTGCTAGCAGTTATTGCTGTTTTATTGACTGTTTTCTTTTGAACCCATCATCGGATATGGAAAGTCACATGAGATCATATGGGAATTAACTTTTGAACAAAAAAAAAATGAAAAGCGGTCTACGCGTATGACGTAGTAAGACTTGAATATAGGTATGTAAAAATATTCCTAAACAAACGATTTGAGAGCCTCCTCCTTTTTAACAATAGCCAAAAAAGCAGATTAAAAGTCGGAGTGAGTTTAAAAATTTCAATGAGTTTTAGAGGGATAAATACGGAACAACCAAACTAGCATCGTCAGTTGACCTAAGCAGCGTTATCACACAGCTCACAATGAACACACTTACAACATAATCCCCACTACTCGTGCTCTCAGGACGGTCGTAGGTATTCCGTGATCTAACACAGTGATAGCATTATGTAAATAAGGGCTGACGGTAAATTAATTTATCTTCATTGCGTAGTACGCGGCACGTTGTTTAGTTTTGTCTTATGAAGCTATTTTAGGGGGTGCTGTAGCTTCGCAGCTCAGAATATAATTAATTATCATTATATTCTCGTTCTGCGTCGTTTGCAAGAGGTACACTGGTTGAAGAGTATCTACTTGGTGCTTTTTTGTTGTGGGTTTGCATAATATCCTGAAAATTTTAAATGCGTTTTGAGAACAGCATTGAAAAAAATTCCTAAAGGAAGTTTTTCAAAAAGTTGAAGTGCGGTCTGATAATCTTGTCTATATCCTAAATTAAAAAAAAAAAAACTAATTAAAAAAATAACCTAGATTAAAAATAAAATAGACTAGGAGCCAAGAAGATCAAACGTCAATCAAAGGATGCACCGGCCTACCTGCCTTGTAACGTTGACTTGAACTCAAAACATCTCGGTAGAGAAGATTACGTATTTCCTAGCAAAAAATATTTTTGCCTACATTTTTCCCTCCAACAGAAAAGAAACTGGTTGTTTAATTATACAACCAGTTTCTTTTCTTATTTTTATATTTACTAGCAAAAAATATTTTTGCCTACATTTTTCTCTACAGCAGAAAAATAAGTGCATACGTAATCTTCTCTACCGAGATATATTTTGAATTCAAGTCAACGTCACCAGGCAGGTAGCCCAGGTAGGTACATATTTAGCAAAATCAATTGATTTCGCTAAATATATCACTCGAGAGTTCTAGCGTTGAAACGTTCTTGTTGTTGAGCATGTCCAGGTGGTTTGGTAACGTTCTATTCCAGGTATTGCCTCAGAACTAAATATAAGTGTTTACAATAATACAGATTCATCGAAATCCGAACACCAGTCTATGTATTTCTCAATAAAGTTATGAAAACAAGTTGTGTTTACCTCGCTGAGAACATAAATAGAGCTTATAAATACATCGTGCAAGCGAAATATTATTACAAGGTCTGCGTAAGAAACCAGTGAAGATTAGGTTATATATAATATAGGTATGTATGTATTCCTTAATTCAGTAGAATAATATCTTCACAAATATGCATTTAAGTATAGTAAAGATAGATAACAATTATTCTTGTGTATTTTTGTACTGTTGAGTTCTCCAAAATTCTACGCAATTTTCATCGTTTAACTTTCGCTAAACTTCTGTCTGGTCTTCTGTCTTTCTTTAGCCGTAGAACGTTTTGTATGTACTCTCTTGATATAACCTTACTTAGCTCAATGGTTTAGCAATTAGTCTTAAGATTACGAGGTCCCGGATCCGATTATTGAATCCATTTGATCCCATTCTTAACTATGAAATTAGCCTAAATAGAGAAGTTAACTGGAAAATTTGTAATTTAGATTCAAATTCAAATTCATTTATTGTTTGTCACAGGTATTACTTCGTAGATGTAGTTATCATTTACATAGTTTAGGTAGGTATCTCTGTAACATGTCAGGTATGACGTACAGTAGCGTTCATAAATGCAGTAGCAATCTGACGAAACTATTGCGCGTCAACACTAGTCGTACTTATTACCTTATTCTTTGAAGACAATTCACACACACACACACACATTAACATTAACATTGTTCACTCGTTGATTGATATTGTTAATTTCAAGAACATACGTAAATTGTTTCGTGGCTTAGTGGTTTAAGGTGCGGGCTGGCGAAAAATAATAGTCCGATAGTTCGAACCTGATATCTGAGTAAACTTTTTGTGTTTTATATTTGAAAGTTATGATTTATAAATGTTGATACGAAATATAAAAATGTTTCTCAAGTAGAATTTTAAACTTCGTGAAAAATAATTATTTGAGGGTGGATTTGAAATAAAATGGATTTATTGGCTAGGAGATCTATACTAAATGAGTGAGGTTGTTGGTTGGTGAAGTCAGTTACGACTGTTTGTGTTAATCACTATTATTGCGATTAGATTTGTTCTACAATAAATCAATATGTCAAATATAAGTATTGAAGCAAAAGCTAATATTGTGGCCCTATATTCGAATGGTCTGAATATATCTCAAATTTCTAACGAGACGCTCACATCTGTAAGTTAATTAAGTAGATAATATTGTTGTAATGCAATTTTGTTTATTAGTTGCAATTGTGTAATATAGTTGTTGTTTTTTAGAGGAATACTGTGAGTCGTTAGGTGAAACGATTTGAGGAAGAAGGTAACTTGCAGAGTCGGAGGAGAAGTGGAAGACCTGCTATTATTAACAGGGCTCAGCGACGTTATATGGTAGCGGAATATGAAATGAATGGTTTTATACCCACCAAACGTTTTGCCGATGAGTTTCAAACATCATTACTCACCGTTCGCCGTGCACTTCATGCTGAAGGTTTACATCACCGAACGCCGGCGATAAAACCCTTTTTGACTGAAAGACATAAACAGGAGCGGTTACGTTTTGCACGAGAGTATTTGGACTTTAACTGGGAATCAACAATATTTTCTGATGAAAAAACATTTAAATCATCTCAAAAAGGAAGATTACATTTATGGCGTGAAGATAACACTCGGTGGTGTGAAAACAACATAGTACCGAACACTGAATCTGGTAGAATAAGTGTAAATATGTGGGGGAGGATTAGTGCACAAGGGCCGGGTGAATTAGAATTTATACCTACGCGTGCAAATAGTGCAAATTATGTAGACGTGTTAGAAGATATAATGTTGCCCACAGTCCGAAATGTCTATCCCGATATAAATAATATAAGTTTTGTGCACGATAATTGTCCCATCCATCGAGCCACCATAGTTCGCGAATGGTTTAGTGAACATCCGGATATCAAAGTTATTCCTTGGCCAGCACGATCCCCTGATTTGAACCCGATTGAGAATGTATGGGGTTTAATGGTGTAAAGATGGGTAGCACAGGACGAAAGATGTCCTGAGCGGCTCAAGACCCACTGCATGCAGTTGTGGGACAGTTTGCGTGGCACAGATATCTGTGCAAATATTGTGGCCTCCATGCGTAGACGTCTTCTCAGTTGTATTGAGAATAACAGAGGTCACACAAAATATTAAATAACATATATAACATTATATATATTATATATTTATATAACTATAATTATTAAAGTTATTTCTACTTACTTCGCGCTAAGCTATTCTGTTTAAATATTTTTATTATTAAATTTCAGTTGAGCCTATTGACACTACTGAGACTATCAAGGGACGTGCTGGCCTGTAATTAGTATAACACTGTACGGTTGAGGTTAAGGTTTCAATCCTCTTTTCCTCGAGAAAACGAATAATTAAGCTATAACCTCAATATGCAATATTAATTATAAGAAAGTATATTTTTTGAATGAAAATATTATAACCACAAATTAAGATTGGATGTTTCTTTAATTTCCAAATTGAAATATATATTTTTTGTAAACTTTTGTTTTACTTATAATTAAATTAAAGAAAAAAATCAGAAAAATGTTAAACAAAGTAAATTAAGTATAACATTTTTCTATTTGTATTTAAATAATTATTGCTAATTCCGTTAACTTGTTCCTAAGATTTAAAATGAAAACAACACAAAAAGTGGACAAAACTAAGATCCGAACCCACAACTTCCAATTTACAACATTATCCGTGGTAGCCTCGTTACCAACCCCGCTACGCACTACCTTACGCAAAATGGCAAATTTTTGCATCACTTATAAAGTGATTCAGCGCAGTGTATACTTCGAACAATAGTAAGAAAAGACGAGCATAATGTTATCTTTGTTACGCACACACACATTTATATTTTCTCATATTGATACTGTAAGACGAATCAATGTATGCGTTGAAATATGACAAACACATAGATACGCGTTTAACCGAACAAGTCATTATAAACATTAAGGTGCTAACGCACTTTTGAACGTTGATTGTACAATAAGATTATTACAATCACAGACTTAAAATTAATTTGAAAATAAAACTATTTGGATAAATCATTATAAAATTTGAGTTATAATATCATTGTACTAGCCAAAGAATACAATTAACACATGAATTTATTAGATTAGTTAGATTAATGTCAAATTGTTTCATCGTTGCTAATAATGTTCATAGGAACGTAGCTATAGCTACTCTTGCTCTTGAAATAACATTATTACATTCACACATAACAGTAAACACAAATTATTTAACTACGTGATCTTTGTCCATAAGTAAATAAATTAGGCAGCTTAGTAGGTAAGATAAAACGGACTAAAAAGATTAAGAAAACCAAAAGGATATTCAGTGGAAAACAGTAGCAGAATGGCGTAATTACGGCAGAAGGCTCCTTAAAAATAATTGCAAGAGGATCTTTTATCATCCCTCCAAATTTGAGACGGCTGTAAAATTTATGCCAATTGAATTTTGCGGACACGTTTCTTCCTCTTAGAGTTATATATTTTTTAATGGTTTTATTATGGTAGAACGTATATTTACTGCTGAATAATTTTAATACTATTAATATCGTATTAAGGTTTTTTTGATATTTCACATGAGGTATTTATAATATAGATAGATAGATAGATAATTTATTGTACACCAATACATTTACAGCTGAGACAAGTAGGTAGCATGCATATACAGTTTAATGTACAATGGGCGGCCTTATCGCTGAAAGCGATTTCTTTCAGGCAACCTTGGGATGGATAGTAATGTGACAAGACAAAAGATATATGGTGTAGTTATCATATAAAACTACATAAAAGATGAACTAAAATAAAGAGAAAATCACAAATAAAGGCAAATAAAATAAAATATACAGCTTTGCGTAAAGTATTATAAACATAATCGCACAACCATAATACAAATAGATATATAAAATAAACTAGAAAATAAAAAAAATATAAAATAAATAATACATCCACAATGAAGGGAAAATAAAAAGTAGCATAATTTCAGGATATTTTTGAGGAGAATATTTGTTTTTACCTATGGAACTCTCATCGTGGCAAAGACGAACTGGTTATATAAGTGTTGAAAACTACATGGATCTCCAACTTTGGATCTGTTGACGAATGACATAGTTTACCGGGGATCAGAATACCCATCGGTCTTGTTAGCGCTTGCCTGCCACCATTATCAGCATTTTCCCCTTGTCAGGCCACCACTAACAGGAAATTCATGAGAGATTAAATTGCACCACCTGCTTTGACCCGGTCTTAAACCAAACCTACCACTGTCAGGTCGTCTTCGGTATGCTAGTCAGGGTTACATCTTGGTTGACTTGCAATCTGTGCCCAACAATACCCATCACTATGTAGATAAAAAAATGTGGTGAACCCGCCTTCCCCATACCTACTTGTAGCTTGCTGCCAATTTGTATATCACACACTAAACCAGCATGATAAGGATATTATAATCAAACTAAAAGTACAGTACTTTACCTTACTGCTGCCATAATCACTCCATATTAATCTCAAACAAAATTTTGTTTATGTGCACATCCTACACACAACATTTTGCAAAAGAAATGTTTTGCAGAAACAACTCACTCTCATTAGGAGTTTTACGAACTTTGTTACACCATAATTATTATTTCAAAGCTACAACGTACACTTGTTACTTCTAAGTATAACAAATTGCATTTTCTCATACATTCCTGTTTCGAGAGTGGAATAACGTAGGATATGATTTTCCAGTGTTGTCACGGAGTTGAATGTCCACAATTGTGTTTGGAGCAAGTTCTCGGGCGCTCTTTATTATATGGGAAATGTTAAGAGCTTCTACATAGTTTACGGGTTAACAGGGAATTTACTCAAAGCTAATACTGTATTATGTTTATGAATTAAATTAAATATTTTAACTGTGACAAATATTGGCGATTTAGATTGTTGTTGCAATCTAACCCCTCGTTTTCACCACGAAACCAGTTGTACACTTGTTTGATACAAAACTTGTTGAAGACTTGTAGAAGACTAATCAAAACGCGATACTTGTTTTATACATGTATCTCAGATACTTTTTCGTTCACATAGCATGTTAGCCAATAAGTTGTAAACAAGTATAAACACATTTGCGTTCACATTGTAGCCTGTGACATAATTAGTACAACTTGTCAAATACATGTTTTATATTTATGTGAAAACGAGGGGTTATAATGAAAAATGTAAAGAAGCAAGCTCATGTTAATAGATACATAGTTGTTTTTTTTTTGTATATAATTATACTTCGCCTCTTCTGATGGTAAGGTGAAGGCAAAGTCTCAGAAAAGAGGGTCATCTTATGTATGTGATCATACATATAGTTGAGAAACAAAAATCATTAATAGTGTGTAGTGAATCCTGCAAAAAATCTAAGCTTTATTTATACCTGTGCTCGTGATAAATTGTCATAAAATCGTAATTAAATTAATTTCAAACCAGTCATAAATGAACATTTTTCACTAAATTTAATGAAAATGATTTTGAATAATGACTTTTGTACTTGCATACTTTCTACTGAAAAGACTTTGTTAAGATCCCTTTCTGCTCGTGCCTTTTGAGTGACAAAAGCCGATTGTTCTATTATATTGTTTTTGAGAATGAAAAAATCTTGTCTCATCAATCTTAAACTTCAAATTAATGCAAATAAATGATCCCTCAGAATTTGTATAACCAATCTTGATGGTTACAATTTACGAACTTATAAACTACTAGCTTTTGCCCGCGGCTCCGCCCGCGTAGATGTCGGTTATCGCGACAAAACATAGCCTATGTCCTTTCCCAAGATCTAATCTACCCCTGTACCAAATTTCAGCAAAATCGGTTCAGTGGTTTAGGCGTGAAAGCGTAACAGACAGACAGACAGACAGACAGACAGAGTTACTTTCACATTTATAATATTAGTAAGGATTCAAACCCTTACAAGTTTGGTTTGAATTATAATTATGAGTTCAAAGACTTTAGAAAAGGTGCAGTCAGCGTGCTTCTGAAACCTTTTTGTTTTTATAGGACATGTCAACTAGTCCTCGCCTCGCCTGATGGTAAGCTGAAGGCATAGTCTCAGAAAAGAGGGTCACTATATTACATATATATTGTTACAATGGCAATACCTACATTTTTGGACAGGATATGGTTTTTTAGTATTAAAAAAATAATCGGAACACATATTGATTTTTTTTACTGTTAAGTCTCTATAAAGGGATCGAATATTAAATAATTTTTAAAAGCTTTTTTTTAGATCACTACCTTATTCTCTAACAAAATATTTCATGCACTGTAAGTTTACTTTAAGACTAAGATTAAGACTGTTAAGTTCATAAAGTTTTCACTGTTAAAAACTTTCCAGATCTCATCGAGAGCCTTTACTTTAGTGAGGTAGGCAGATAGTATATAAGCGAGATAATAAAAAGTTGTACCAAGCGGTTTTCCTTTAGGAATTTGAATAAGTTCTTTCATTCATATATTAAATAACTCTAAATTGCACTGACATTGATGAACCACAAAACTATTACATACACAAACTTGAAACTTGGCAGGCAGGTTTCTCCGCAGTACTGTATTGTTCTATGCTATATATCTCTTTAAATTCTATGATTCGTATAACTAATTGACCAGAAAAATAATGGGAGATTAATTATCGTCATTGTAATGAACGCTCATAGAATTTACGTGTCGGATTAACTAACTAACTAACTATTAATATAACTAACTATTACTGATCACGTGCTTCATAAATTCATCAGGCTTTAAGTTGTGAATATATTTTCATAGAAACTTGCAAATTAGCAATCAACTCTGAAGAATAACGATATCAATAGATTTATCTGCTACAATCTTGTTTAATAGATTAAGAAAAAGAGCAGCCTTATCAAATAGCCTGTCTATTGTTGAGTGAGCATAAAGAATTTTATCGTGCGAACGAAGCGTTACAAGAGTTATTCATTCAAAAATTGTTACTTTCGAGAAAAGCAGGCCGCCTTTGTAAAACATTTGTCATTTTAATCACCTAAAGCTGCCGTCTGCGGTAATAAAATTATTTCACAGTAAACATTTTGAAAATTAAATTTTAAAGACTTCTCACTTGGAGTAATGGCCCGTTTTAAGTAGGGACGTGACGTAATAAGTTAACCTTCCAAAACTTTGTATAGGTTTTTCTTTGTAGCGAAGGCTGCAAGATTTCAATTAAGATTAAAGAGTTCTATCGCGATACATTATGTGTTAAGAGTGACCACTTGTAGTGTTACATGGCTAGATGAATCGGCAACCTTGGAAAGGTTGTAGTGGCACTTTTATGTTCAGAATTGTTAATTTAACATAGCCCAAGTATTTTTTAAGGATCTTCAATGTACAGCATTATTTATTTACAATTTTGTAACATTGTCCAGATATATTTGTTTACAACTTTTTTTTTATACTAATTAGGTGACAAACAAGCACACGACCCACCTGCTGTGAAGTGGTTACCGTAGCCTAGGATGTATGCAACACCAGATGAGTTAAACTCGTGCTGCCAACCCAGAAAAAACCTAATACCCCTCTTGATGGACACCTTATTGTAGTCGCTTGGGAAAAAAGTCCTTTTTATCAAAGTTATTCCCAACATCATGAATCACTCAAAGTTTATTAAGTAGTAACGTCCACTTTTAGCAATATCAAAGAGTAAATAAATGAAAAAACATAAGTTAGTAAAAAAGTAAAAAGTAATACTATACTAATAGTAGTGCAAGAATACATAACATTATGTAAGCGGTCACATTATAAACTCTAAAACACGTTCACCTAATTTTGTAAATTGAGTAAAAGCTTCGTTAATATCAATACGACTAAATTAAAATAAACTGCCACGGATGAAACACCCTTCTCTCTACTACAATGTTATACAAGGTTCGAAACACAAAACCTTACTTCGTTTCGTCCCCTATTCGTTTTACCTGCTAAAGTGAAAATATATTAGAAGTTAGGGTTGTCACTTTTTTCTAATGACTGACTCCGTTTAATTTATTTCATAGTAGGACCGAATTCAATGATTCGTGAAATGTGGGTGTTAATTCACCTCTGCCTAACCCTTCAGGAATAAAAGCGTGATTATGTGTATGTATGTTTGTATGTAGTGTATGTAGTTTTACATGTAAATCTTTACATGTAAAAATATATGTAAAGATGTATACTTATTTTATATCGTTAAAGCTGCTGGTCTGTTATCTTAATTTTTAAGGTTCCGTACCTCAAAAGGTAAAAAACGGAACCCTTATAGGATTATTTCGTTGTCTGCCTGTCCGCCTGTCCATCTGTCCGTCTGTCTGTCTGTCAAGACCTTTTTCTCAGGAATGCGTGGAGATATCAAGATGAAATCCATACCACATACTCAGGTCTATAACGTCTAGAGACTGTGCAAAAATCAAAGTTCTAAATCAACGTATTCTAAATATATTACTATTGTAGCGTAAATGTAGAAAACGCACTTAACCAGCTTTTTGCTATGTTTGACTACATTTGACGTATGTACCTACACGATCAAAAGTGGTTTGAATTGGAAAAACAATGTTAAACGTAAAATAATGTACAATGCTTGATATGATAATAATTGACTGAATTGATTGTGAGTTTCGTCGAGTAAATGATAACACGCTTTTTTGATTGTTGCATGATTTTATTTGTACTGAAGTGAAATAATAATAAAATGTACAATATGTTAACACAATATGCACGTGGTGTTAGCGCACCATAAATTATTATTGTAAAATTATGTGCTTAAACATGAATTGTGAATTTGAAATTACTTTTTTACTACATGGATCACTAATTGGACTGATTATTACGTAGGTTTGTTTGGTAGCCAGCAAAATGTGTACGCACCTAAGGAGAAAGTATTTTTTGTATGTGTACATGCCACTACTGAGGATTACTTCTTTTATCGTTTATGTTATGTATTGGGACAGCTACATATTTCTATTTTATAATACATTACTGTATAATTTCACATATCTACGCAAATAAAAAACCAATGTATATTTATCATTGTATAATATTGTTGAAAAATAAATAAATAAAAAAAGCACTCAAACATTGCTTGAAAAATATATTCATTTTAATAAAACTAAAGAATAAATTTAAATGAGTAGGTATATAAAAATATCGAAGTTTTAATTTTTTTCCTACATAAGTATCAACCCTAGACCAATACGAAAGTTACAGTTCGCCTAATGCGTACTTGATGCGTAGTTATTTATAACCTGTGCGATTCTAAGGGTTATACGAATTTTATTGTTATGCAATTACTTAAATACGCTTCCGCTTTGATGTCAATAATAGCAAATGTCACAACTTTCAACCCTCTCGGATAAAAGATAAAATAATAAATATAGGCCTCTCCCAATGTTAGGAGGCTTTGGCAATATCTTTTACAAATATTCTTTAAAGTAACACCACATCGTTGGCAATTGGTACACCTGTTAAACAGCCGTGGAGGCTCTGGGACAAGCTTTCTTCTCAGAATTGGGATTGCTCAGACACCTTTCTCATTTTTTTATATGGGACACGTCAATTTGATTTCACCTCGTTTGATGGTGAGATAAAGGCAAAGTCTCAGGAAAGAGGGTCACCATTACAGGCTAGTATTTTACAATGGTGGCACTCAGTTTGATGGCCTCATCAGATATTTTTTCACGCCCCGCTTAAAGGACCCGGGACTGTATAAGGAAACATATAAGCTCGTAAGGAATTCCAGCTCTTAATTGTGGAACAGAGGAAAGAGTTGATAAAGTTAACCGACCATTCAATAGTAATATACTTTGAACCCAGCCGGCAAATCGCTAGGAGAATGATGAAAATGTTTTCATTACTTTACTTTTTTAATATCATGGCTCATTATGACGTCACAAACGTCTATTTTCTCATTGAATACGATGACTAAATATTTCGACCAAACTTGTACCTTTGTTACAAAATACCGGCAGTATTCAATCGCTGATAACTACGAGACCAATAATACATTAACAATGGCTGAACAATAGCTGAATAGGCAGTGCATATCGGTGCGTATTGGTGTTAGGTTGTACAGGTTATATGTAGAGGTAGAAATGCGGGCGAGTTAGGGTTAAGTCGAATTAGAAATTAGTGTAATATGAAAATGCGTGCCTCTGAGATTCAAAGTTGTTAACCTTCAAATTTGTGGCAAAAAAAAAACACCAAAATATTGTTTAAATATGGTTTTAATAAGAAACTTTAAAAAGAAACTAAATTTTTTTATCAAGAAAAAATTTGGGCATATACGCAAAATACATGTTACCTACGTAATTTTTTGAGGTAGGTAACATTGTTAAATTGGATACGGGGAAACATTATATTGGGAGGTTTTTTATCGAACAAAATAAATGTCAAAAAACGTCAGGCGATGATTAATCTAATAGATAACATCTTCATGTCTCAGTGTTGGTCTGCAAACTCTTCCGAAATGGTTTGACCGATTCTTATGACATTTTTTGAGCATTATATTTCGTAAGGGCACTTTTGAGCATCGAGGCGGAGCTGCAGGCAACAGTTCAATAAAATCAAACGATTTTGTTTTTAACATGGAGTGATTTCATACAAATTATACTAACCGAACTACGTACCTGCAAATTTAATATTTAGAGGCAAGACTGTATGTGATTGGATCATATGGATGCTTGGAACATGAAATATACGCTTGACATAACAGCTACTCAATTGCGAATATTCAATAGAACGTTAATGGATCACAGTATATGGACCTCAAAACGCATAGATGGTGAATGTTTCATTTAGTACTGGGTCGATAAAAGTATTGTTTTAGTGATAACATTATTAAAATAGTATCATGTTATTTTTGTATTTGTGTTTTTTTTTAACGTGCGAAAAGTCATCACGGGTACCCCTCCCCGCCGGAGCTGCTTAGAGCAGTTATGTCGAACTTGAACCGACTAAAACGCATGCTCATCTCTAGCAACCAACAACAACCCTCAGACGTCATGGCGTTTGGGGGTCGTTGTTGGTTACTAGAGGTGAGGTTGGCAGGCATACCCCTTGCACCCTGGCCGACTCAGGGCTATCTCTCTAAATCTAGACCTCCTCGGGTGTAGGGGTATTTGCCCACTTTAATATTTAACGTATAGTATAGGTAGTAGATAGATAGATAGATAATACTTTCCTGTACACCAATACATTTATAGCTGAGACAAGTAGGTAGCGTATATATCTATACAGCTTAATGTACAATGGGCGGCCTTTTCTCTGAAAGCGATTTCTTCCAGGCAACCTTGGGATGGACAGTAATGTGACAAGACAAAGGATATATGGTGTAGTTATCACATAAAACTAGATAAAAGGTAAACTAAAAAAAGAAAGAAAGAGAAATACACCAATAAAGAACAATACAAAGGATAAAGTTAAGTAATGTTAACTACATTGTGGGTAAAAACAATAGGCGAACTTATCACACAGTGGCAATCTCTTACAGGCATCCATTGGATGGAGAAAAGGGTCAAATCAGTGCTTAAGTAGTATGATAACTACCGGTAGAATTTGGAACAAAAACCGGTTGAAAACCGAAAAAATGTTCATCAGTAGAAAACTTACCGGTTGAAAACGAAAGAACCTACAATAGTGCTTCTCTCTTACTAAATTAATAACAGTAAATAATTTTCCTTTTTACGTTAGTAACATATGGTTAGTAAATTTTTTTTTTGTCCTCTTAGCGTTAGTCCCAGTTGCATCCGAAGCTTTTCACCTCGGAGTCTGGGGTCCGCCTTACCAGTCTAACTGCGGATTTGGCTAAACTTCAAAACAATTACCATCTAACCTCCGCAACCCAAAGGCGATATGCGGGGTGCGGGTTGGGTAACCTCCACGTTGGCTTACCTGTTTCTTTTCCCTCTGGACCGCGGTCCTGGGGAACGGAAGCGGGGAGGCTGGTGCACCCTGGACGACGGTTAGTAGACTCTGACTCCAAGGAGAAGGAGCTCTGCTAGCTGTCGACAAATAACCCGACAAGCCCTTTCTAGGGCTAGCTGACCCTGAGGGGGTCGTGGTATGGCGGACCTGCAAGGCTCGCGGGAAGGGATTCGTAGAATCCCTTCCATCCCAAACAGCCCTTTTTAGGGCTAGCCTGTCGCTCCCGGTATCCCTCTGCTTTCAGAGGGGACATGGGGGCGAAATAAGGATCCATGGGATCCAGGGACGGGCCGGCCTACTGCTCGCGCAGAGGCTGGCAGGCATTCGTGCCACCGTCGGTGTTGGGAGAGTTGGCTGCTCTCCCGCGTCGCGTAACCTCCAGGATATCGACAACGACCTGAGTGCTAGCCACACTTGGGAAGCCGATATTCTGAAGGCCGCGGGGCTTGCCTTAACTGGCCGGCCCGCGACAAGGAAAAGTCTGAAAAACCCGACAGCGAAGTCGATTAAAACCTGTGGACACCTGGGGAAATCCACAGTATTTACCCCGCTTCTCGGAATGAGCGTCACCCGGGAAGTGTATCTTAGATCGTCTCTACTCGTGGGATATGGATATGGATACTGAAACTTTAAAACCAAAACAACCAACACCAAGCGAAACAGTCTGCGCGGAGGTCGCGCAGCACCACGACGCGGAGGTCGCGTCCCAAGCAGGGACGGTGTCGGAGGACTTCGACACTGCCACTGAGAGGAGCAGGGCGAACAGCCCGGTGGGTCTGCAGACCCGGAAATCTGCACCACGGCGAAAACGAAACCGGAAGAAGAAGATGATTCCGGCACCAAAAACTGACTCGGATCTCGAGCTCACCCTGACTGACTCGTCGTCGGCGAGCAGTCATGATGGAGACGAGACGATGCGCCCCCCCCCCACCCAAACAGTTTGCGGTGAGCCGCCGAAAACTGCAGGGCGGGAGCACTAAAGTCGCCCCCTCACGGGCCTCAGCCGGGGAAGATGTGAGGGCGCCGCCGAGTCCCTCCGTCTCGGCGGCGCAGGCGCTTCGTACCGACGGCTCCACGTCCAGGGACGTGATGGAGGCCCTGGAGAGACTGGCTGGGGCTCGCTCTGGACCTCTAACGCCGGAGGAGGACCGGGTCCGGCTGGCTGCGACGCGCCTCGTTGAGCAGTTTGAGCTGCTCAAGGCGGAGCTGGCCGAGTCCCGGAACGAGCGAGCTCAACTTGGCAGGAGGCAAGTTGAGCTCCTCAACAGCGTGGAGCGTACAGCGGCTGAGCACCGCAAGAAGATGGACAGGATGGCGGCCGAAGTGGCGAACCTCCGTCAGGTCGTCGCCGGGCTGCCCGCGGAGCGCGTGACGCGGTCGGCGCGGCGGCGACTAGCGGTGCAGCCGGAGCGGCCGGTGCCGTCGGCGCCGCAGCTGTCACCGGTGCGGTCGAGGTCACCGGTGCGGTCGGAGGCACCGGTACGGCCGGAGACACCGGTGCGGTCAAGGCCGCCGGTGCGACCGGTGCGGCCGGAGACACCGGTGCGGCCGGAGACACCGGTGCGGCCGGTGTCACTGGCGCAACCCGCTCGGCTGGAGTCGCCGGTGCTGCAGCCGGCTAGGCCCGCGGATCCACTGGCGGCATGCATGGCGGCAATGGCCGCCATGGAAAAGCGGCAGGAGGCGGCGCTGGCTGAGCAGCGGAGGTGGCAGGTGACGCAGGAGGAGCGCACCCGGAGGTTCATGGAGGCGGTCATGGACTCCAGCCGCCGCCCGCCCTTGGCGCCGCTGATGGGGTATGCCGGAGCGGTTAGAAGAGGTCCCACCAGTCCGGCGGTCGCAGGGGCCCTGCAGGAGTCGGCCCGCAGCCCGTCCGCTGCGCCTGCCGCTCCTGCCACTCCGGTCACTCGAGCCACTGTCGCTCTCGACGTGGGAGCTGGGAGCTCCCAGGGTGCCCGGGCCATGGGCAAGGGGAAGGGGAAAGGCAAGGGGAAGAAGTCCCCGGCCCTAGCCTCAGCCCCAGCGCCGGCCCGGACCCCGGTGGGGATTGCCTCCACAAGTTCCCCGCCGGAGGGAGGCTGGGAGGTGGCCGGAGCCTCCAAGAAGCGGCGCAAGGCCAAGAGGAAGGCAGCCAAAAATGCCAAGAAGGCTGAGGCTGCTGCGAGGGGAGTGCCGGGGAGGCTGCGCGTCCCCCTCTCAACCGCCGTCGTGCTAACGATGACGGCGGAAGCAGCGGAGAGGGGCGTGCAGTACGCCCAGATTGTCACGCAGGCGAGAGCCTGCGTTGACATGAGGGCTCTCGACATGTCGGGCCCCATCCGGGTGAAACCCACTCGGACGGGTGCTCGGCTACTGGAGATCCCCGGCGCTTCAAGCGGTCCCCAGGCCGATGCCCTAGCGGCTAGGCTTCGGGACACGCTAGACGCAGCCGACGTCCGGGTGTCCAGGCCCAACAAATGCGCAGAAATGCGCATTTCGGACCTGGACGACTCCATCACGGCGGAGCAAATCCGCCTCACCGTGGCGGAGGCCGGGGGCTGCCCCCTAGAGGCGGTGAAGGTCGGAGCAATCCGCTTCGGCCGCCGTGGACTGGGGGCGGCAGTTGTCGGCTGCCCCATCGCAGCAGCCAAAAAGGCTGCCGACCGGGGGTTCCTCGCCGTTGGAGGCGTGGTGCGGGTGCAGGTCCGGCTCCTGCAGGCTCGACCGACCAGGTGCTTTAGGTGCCTGTCGGTCGGCCACGTGGGGGTGCAGTGCACGGCGGCGGTGACGGTCGGTGACCGCTGCTTCCGCTGTGGCCAACCCGGCCATACGGCCGGTGGATGCGAAGCTCCGCTGCACTGTTTCAGGTGTGCAGCGGGGGGCAAACCGGCCGACCATAGGGTTGGCAGCAAGGCCTGCACCGGGGGGGAGCCGAAGCCGCAAGGCGGGAGCTCCACCCAAAGTTCGCGGCGGGATGCGGAGATGGTTCCATAATGGATCCTCAGCTCCGCATCCTGCAGGCGAACGTGGGCCACGGTGCCGATGCTCAGGGTCTTCTGCTCCAGAGCATGGCACAGTGGTCCATACACGTCGCCGCTGTCGCCGATCCGTACACTCACCGGCCCCTTGGGCCTGCCTGGGTGGTCGACCTGGACGGGTCGGCGGCACTGGTGTACAACGCCGCTATGGGTGCCCCCCCCCCTGTTGTCGTGGCAAGGGAGCATGGCATCGTAGCGGCGCGTGTGGGAGAGATTGCGGTCGTGGCTGTCTACTTCACGCCGAGCTTACACCGACGCATAGGGGAGTACCGGCGGTCGCTGGAGCGACTGACCGACGTCGTCAACGCCTGTCACCCTCATCCGGTTCTTGTGCTCGGGGACTTCAACGCCTGGTCAGTGACCTGGGGGTCCCGGCACACGAACCCACGAGGTAGGGCTCTGGAGAGCTGGGCCGCTAATCACGGTCTAGTTCTCCAGAATCGCGGGGCCGAAGCCACGTTTGTGGCCGCGGAGCGCAGTTCGATTATTGACCTTTCGTTCGCAGGCGCTTCGCTGTCGCACCGTGTGCGGGACTGGCGTGTTGTTGTGGGGGTGGAGACACTGGCGGATCACCGATACGTTCGGTTTGATGTCTCCCCTCCCGCGGGTGATGCGCCGGTCATACCGGCCCCACGCGAGCCACGCTGGGTGCTTGGGAGATTGAATCGGGAGGTCCTCCTGGAGGCCGCCATCGTACAGGCCTGGGCCATTGCGCCGGACGGGCCTGTCGATATTGACGATGAGGCGGTGTGGTTCCGGGAGGCCATGACTCGTGTCTGCGATGCGGGTATGCCTAGGGCTCCACCCTATAGTCCGAGGCGTCGGGTCTACTGGTGGTCTGCGGAGATCGCGAGGCTACGGCAAGCCTGCGTGATCGCGCACCGCCGGTGGACCAGACTCCGTAGGAGGCGTAGCCGAACCGCAGATACGGAGCCCCGAGTGACGGAGCTTCATGTGGGATACAGGGAGGCCAGAGATGCCCTCCGAGCGGAGATTAAGCGGGCGAAAGCCGCGGCTTATAAGGAGCTCATGGAGACGCTGGAGCGGGACCCATGGGGGCGGCCTTACCTTATGGTAAGAGGAAAGCTGCGCCCCCGGGCCCCGCCGTTGACCCGGGTTCTCCAGCCAGCTCTGCTCGGTGGAGTGGTCGAGTCCCTGTTCCCGGCGCGAGCGGAACACGTTCCGCCGCAGATGACTCCGCCACCTCGGTCGCCTATGGCGCCCAGTGTGGTAGTTGACGACGAAGTCCCCGAGGTTACTTGGGTAGAACTGGAGCTGGCGGTGCGAAGGCTTAGAGCCAAGAAGAGCACCGCCCCGGGACCCGACGGCATTCCAGGCCGCGCGTGGGTCCTAGCTCTGGGAGAAGACGGTCTCGAACCCCGACTGAGAGGGTTCCTCAGCGCATGCTTGGAGCGGGGCCAGTTTCCGAAGATGTGGAAGACGGGGAAACTGGTCCTCATCCGAAAGGAGGGTCGCCCGGCGGACGAACCGTCCGGCTACCGGCCCATTGTGTTGCTCGACGAGGTGGGCAAGCTCTTTGAAAGAGTTATTGCGAAGCGCCTCGTCGAGCACCTCTCTGGTAGGGGGCCGGACCTGGCGGATGCCCAATATGGCTTCCGCCGGTGGCGGTCCACCGTGGATGCCATCATGCGCGTGAGGACTTTGGCGGAGGAGGCAGTCGCCCGGGGCGAGGTGACGTTGGCGGTGTCCTTGGACATCTCCAACGCGTTCAACACCTTGCCCTGGAGTTGCATCAGGGAGGCACTCGTGTACCACGGTGTGCCTCTCTACCTCCGCCGCATAGTCGGGGCGTACCTGACGGAGAGAGCCGTCATCTACCCAAGTGCGACCGGCGTCGGTCGGCGTGAGATGTCGTGCGGTGTTCCACAGGGATCGGTTCTTGGGCCGCTCCTGTGGAACATCGGATACGACTGGGTGCTTCGCGGTGAGCTCGCGGACGGTGCCGACGTCACGTGCTATGCGGACGACACGCTAGTGACGGCGAGCGGGGCTACATACCGCGAAGCGACCCTGAGGGCCACGACCGCGGTTGCTCAAGTCGTGGAACGGATCCGGCGGCTGGGCCTTGAGGTGGCTCTGCATAAATCCGAGGCCATGTTCTTTCATGGACCTCGGCGCACGCCACCACCTGGTTCCAGTCTCACAGTGGGAGGCACTCTCATCGGCATCAAGCCCCAGATGAAATATCTGGGGCTCGTGCTCGACGGCCGGTGGGACTTCGAGAAGCACTTCCGAAGTCTAGGCCCCAAATTGGTGGGCACAGCCAACGCTCTGGCGCGGCTACTGCCTAACCTGAGGGGCCCAGAGGACTCCTGCAGGAGACTCTACGCGGGTGTCGTGCGGTCCATGGCCCTGTACGGGTGTCCCGTGTGGGCGGACACCCTGAATGATCGGCACATGCCCCTGCTGCAGCGTCCGCAGCAGAAGTTGGCGTGCCGCATCATAAGGGGGTACCGCACGATATCCTTCAACGCGGCGAGTCTCCTCGCCGGATCGCCACCATGGATCCTGGAAGCGAGATCCCTTTCGGCGCTATACCGGTTCCGAAAGGCGGCGCGGGAGCGGGGTCACGATCCCGAGCCCGAAGAAATTCGGGCCGTGAGATCCCGGCTCCACAGGGAAATGGTGGCGGAATGGGAGCTACGACTTGGGCGACCAGGCGCAGGGCGCGCCGTAGTAGCGGCGGTAAGACCCATCATGGGGGAGTGGCTAGAGAGGCCACACGGCAGCCTCTCGTACCGTCTGACGCAGATGATCACTGAGCACGGATGCTTCGGCAAGTATCTGCGTCGGATGGAGAAAGAGCCAACGTCCGAGTGCCATCACTGCGACGCGAGCGAGGACTCAGGTCCGCACACGCTCACCGAGTGTCCGGCGTGGGAGACGCCGAGGCGGGAGCTTGTGGCGGCCCTGGGAGTGAGAGTTCTCACGCTCTCCACCTTGCTCGCGGCGATGGTCCGCTGCGCGGATGCGTGGGCGGCCGGCGCCTCCTTCTGCGAGCAAGTAATGCTCGTGAAGGAGGAGGCGGGGCGGGAGCGGCAGCGGGAGCGACGAAGGATCGCAAGCCAAGCTGCCCGCGTACGAAGGCAACTCGGGCGTCGGAGGTCGATGAACGACCTCCGCCCCCCATGAGCGCCGGCCTGGGGGTGACAGGTGGAGCCGCCTGTTACCCTGGCAGAAGCAGGCCGCGGCGGTGGCGCGCCTAGCGCGCCTCCCCGTTTCCGGGGTCGAGTTGGGGACTCTGTAGTCCCCACACCCGAGACGAGGGCCAGATCGTGAGAGATGGCCCTGGGTCGGCCGGGGTGCGAGGGATATGCCTGTCAACCTCACCTTCGGCAACCAAAACGACCCACAGGCGGCGTGCGTTTTAGTCGGTTCGAGTCCGACATAACCTCCTCCACCGGCTCCGGTGGGGAGGTATCCGTGGGGATTTTGCGCACGTAAAAAAAAAAAAAAAAAAAGGCGATATGAAAGCATTGCAGCTAGAACAGTTGTTGAACTTTTTAGTGCTCCAACTACCAATCAGGACTGCCATAAATGTTGGTATGGCAACAGGGAACGACAGCTTAACGTGCTCTCTGAAGCACGACCAGAATAATGCAAATACCTAAATTTATGCGTACAAATATTGGCACTGAGCGGAGATCGAACCCGCGCCTCCTGCGTAGCGTCCGTGTTCACTACCGGCACGCCACGGATGCTGTCAAAGGTTAATTAAAACGACCCATAAAAAAGTTTTAATAAGCAAGTTTGTCTGGAAGCAGTCGTTGATCTATGCGTCATATCGTTGAATCGGTATAATTTACACGACAGCTGTACGTGCCTTTTGAAACATAATATCTTCCAACATTTTTACATTAAATTTTACATTACAACATGTATTCTGTCCGACGTCGGAAATATTATTCCAAAGTCCATTTATAACCTTATTGTCGTAATTAAATGACTTTTTTAACCAGCTATAACTTTATTGAGTAATTTAAGCTACAAGGAATTTTGTGTAGCGAACATTAGGTTTAGAATATACGTATTACGTGACTATATGCATTAACATTCTAGAACCACAACAGCTTATTTGCAGTTCTGGTGCTAAGGGATCCTGTCTCTTCTGATACAGGATCACCTAGTATAAGAAGTAGAGTTTAGTCATGTAATTGTGTAATTTTATTTTAACACTAGCTGACCCACCCCAGCTTCGCCCGGGGTATATTTTGAAGCTTCATATCCCTTTGAGCCCGTATGTTTTAGTCTTCAAAATATGAATGAAAAATTGCCGGATTTGTTAACATTTATTATCAATGCTACGCTCCCTTAAGTAGTAGCGTGATGATATATAGCCTAAAACCTTCCTCGATAAACGGACTACCCAACACTGAAAGAATAATTCAAATCGGACCAGTAGTTCCAGATATTAGTGCGTCCAAACAAACAAACAAACAAACTCTGCAGCTTTATAATATTAGTATAGATTAAGTTCTTATCAGCTTATAAATGTCTTAAATATATTAAATTCCTTATCTAATTAACATCAATATTTATTACCTATAACAATATATATTTATTTTTTAGTGTAAAAAATCACACTTATTGTAGCAACGCTTATGAACTTCAGAATGTCAAGGATAGCCATTGTCGTATGTCATTAAACTTAGTCTAACAAAACAATACTTTCTAGGCAAAGTGGCAAACGTCCACGGCTTCCTTATCCTTGATATTTTCTTGTTTAACACTTTTTAGAACGTTATTTTTCAATAGTCGGGTTTTAGTTAAAACTTTTTTTTTTGTCAATATCATTGAATTTGATAACAAGTTACTTGATTTTGATGTCTAAAATTTTTATACGTATTTTATTTATTTATACTTTATGCACGATGTATATTGGCGGACTTAATGCCGTAGGCATACTCTGCCAGTCTACCATAGGGTGGTGCAGAGCTAGTATGAGGTAGGCGCATATTAACAAGAGATGCGTTTGGTTGTATAAAGACTATAGATTAATTATGTATAGGTTCTTAAACATAAACAGTACATATACCTACTTGTCATATTTAAAATAAATCAGAATAGTTATACATACATACATACATGGTGAGTGTTCTGATGAGCTCTTCCAATTAGTCCCACCCTCCGCTTTCCTACACAGGACAACACGTGCAGGTCTTAGATGTCATCCGCACACGGTGCAGAACATCCGATCAAGAACCAAGCGGTTCGGCGACTCTTTGCTCTGTCGCACCATTAAGGCCTGGAATTCATTACCAGCTCACGTGTTTCCTTCTTCCTACAGTTCCGGGTCCTTTAAGCTAAACGTGAAAAAGCATATAATGAGGCCGTCAAGCTGAGTATCACCATTGTCACACTCTTTTCTGAGACTTTGCCTTCAGCCTACCATCAGGCAAGGTGAAGTCTAATTGACGTGTTCTATATAAAAAAATACATGAAATATAACATATATAACATAAAAATAATACATAAATTACTTACATTTTATGAAATGACTTTACATTCATTAATTTATTAATACACACTTTCACGGTGGTTTAAACTCGTATATCACAAATTGGATTACGTATGCGCGAGTATGGGCGAAATCACTTGAAAGTTGGAGTTTACTCACTGACGAACGTGTCTCTTTTGACATTAATTATTTTATAATCCCCAAGTTTATAATTCTCGTAATAATATTTACGAGAATTAAGAACTTTGTATACAACCGAGATTTAACGCTGTGTTGATGTAGATATAAATATTCACATTTAATAAGTTTAATTATAGACGCGTGTTACCCGGTAGAGTAGAATTTAGACCACCCCGTCTCTTCCCATGCGGTGTCGTACAAGGCGACTAAGGGATAGGGCTGCTTAATATCGTACAGATATATAAAGCTCAGACTTAGCCTCAGATGCATGGCTAGAGTCAATAATAGTGCCCTATTACGTGGGACCGTAACCACTTCCCATCAGCTGGACCGTGTGCTTGTCTGTCACCTAAGTGGTATAAAAAAATCGAATTTAATGATTGGTGAAATGTGGGTGTTAATTCACCTCTGCCTAACCCTCCGGGGATGAAGACGTGATTATAAATATGTGTGTATGTAATGTATTGAATACATTTTACTACTCGAAAACTTTACTGAATAGATAAATAGATAGACGTGTGGTTTTTTGTAACTTAATCACGCCAAATTACGTTTATTAATATTTTTTTTAAACCTTTCTGTAATGATAGTGTAAGATGTGTGTAATAAATAAATAGATCTGGATGTTTTTGGTTAAGTTATAGCCCACTGTTCACTTCTTCATTACATTCATAAGATGTAAATGGAAAAAAAAAGATTGACGTCAGTCATTCACATTAATAGCGTAAAACTCGCCGGGATATTTACCATAATTATTATTTTCGCTGAGTAACCGAAATTTCGGCGCTGTTACAAGCGCCATGATCACGGTGAGTATAATAGTTTATGTGGAATTTAAATAAACAATCCAAATAATGTTACCACTACAAAAAATTCAGTTTGCCCGCTGCGACTGAAATCACACCGTTCGCATTTGTGGTAAACTGATATCAGCTTATGAAGACATATAAGTGAACCCAGATTAGACTAGCAACACAAAAATAACATGAGGAAATATGGTACGTATTGGAATCCAATTGGAATGTTTATTTAGAGTGTTAGTGGCGCAGTGGTAGTGACTAGAACTGAAGTTCCAGGTTCGATATACTTGTATAAAGTTTTGTCGACCTCTGTGGCGTAGCGGTAGAGCATTCGACTGCTATGCAGGGAGCGTGGGTTCGATTCATGAATATTTATATTTACATTGGTCTGGGTGTTTCTATGTATAATATGTATATATTTACAAAAAAAAGTATCTAAGTATGTTTATCCGCATTCTAGATACCATAACACAAGCTAGTTAAGCTATGCTTACTATGTGTCTAGATAGCGTTGTGTGGAATGTCGTGGCATATTTATTATTTATTTATTTATTTAAAGTTGGATTTTACGCTATTGAAAGAGAACAAACCAGATGCCAATTCACACCCTTTTAGTGCTACTAACAGAACAATAATGTACAAGCACTTTATGTAGAAATAAATAATTTAATAAGAATTACAATGTGAATTCTGAGTCTATTATTATTATTTTTTACAACACTTAGGTGGCAGACTAGCACACAGCCCACCTGATGGAAAGTGGTTACCACCATCAGGGGAGTCTCTTGCGATACCGACTTACTAGGCACAGAGAGTTATTGTGCCGTCAGTGCAGAAGACAAAGAAGGACAAACATTTGGTCTTCCCACTTCCCACTGACAGAACAAAAACTCTCTGTTCTTAGAGAGTCGGTATCGCAAGTGAGATAATTGTCGGTATCACAATATTCAATCAATCAATTAATTTGCCCACCACAGTTCACTGCTGGACATAGGCCTCTCCCAATGTGCGCCATTTTTTCCGATCTTCTGCCTTCCGCATCCAGTCTGTCCTAGCCAACTTTTTCAGGTCGTCCGTCCATCTGGCTAGGGGGCGTCCCACCTTGCGTTTACCTTCTCGCGGTCTCCACTCTAGGACTCGTTTGCTCCAACAGCCATCGGTCCTTCGACAAACGTGGCCAGCTCACTGCCACTTCAGCTTGCTTACTCTCTGACCTATGTCGGTAACTTTAGTTCTCTGTCGGATAACGAAATTCCGAATTCTACCCTTCAGAGAAACTCCAAGCATAGCTCGCCCCATAGCCCGCTGCGCGACTTTTAAGCTATGGACTAGCCCCACTGTAATTGTCCACGTTTCAGCATCGTAAGTCATAACAGGTAGGACGCACTGTTCAAAGACCTTTGTTTTTCACAACATTAAGGATTACTTTATTTATTATTATTAATAAAAGCGTATTCTTGTACGACGCTCAGTCCTCAATCTCAATTTACATAAGGACAGATGTAAAGACAGATTGACAGATTTGACAGATCGTGTGTACAATTTTTCCTCATTTAAAGCTGCTTTTGATACCATTAAAGTACGAAACAATTACAGACAGCAGGTTGCGACGTTTTTGCATTTCAACTGACTTTATTCAGCAAAGTACGCAAATTATACTAAACTTTTATGGTGTCAGTACGCTTAGTATGACCTCTCGTACTAGAGTACGAAGACAGCTGTTCAGTACAGACAATCAGGTTTTAGTATAAGTGGCATAGTAAAGAAAATTTTTCATATTAGCCGCGCTATGCACCGCCTTGTATTTAGTTCAATAATCTCAATAATACATTTTTGATATTTTGTATTATGTAAAAAATATTATATAACCCATCTAGATGAAAAAAAACGTAAAATACTTATTTTTCGTAAGTTATTAGATAAAGTGCAGTAACTTATATGCAAAAATTGAATGAAATTTTAAAGCATTTAGTATTCAAATCGATTAAGATATCGAAAAAAATGGATCGATTCAAACAGGATTGAAACCCGCGTAGGGGGGACGGTCTGACCACTAAGCCACAGGACCTTTGCCCGAAACCATCCAAATTCTTCTATACATATTATATCCGTCCTTCGGCGATGGCACATATATCCGTCTTACGGCGACCGATCCAATTTTTCTATATCTTAAACGATTTATATGCAATAAGTCGTATTATGCTTAACTTCAACAAAATAATATAGTGAGTACTAACATAACATAACATAAACTCAGGCCTATATCCCCGAAGGGGTAGACAGAGTTGCTAGCACCCACTTTTCGCCAGTTTATGTTTAGGTCCCAATGTAAATAGGTGGCGAGCCTATTGCCATGGATCGGGCACTTATAAACCTGCGATAAATACACACATAACTTGGAAAAGCATCGAAAAGTCATTGATGTGTGCCATGGTAAAACTTGGGATCAAACCCAAGACCTCATCTCAGCAGTCCATTACCCATACCACTAGGCTACCGCGGTTAGGGTAGGTAATAAATAACAGTTAGTACTATTATTTATTATCTGTTATAATGTTTGATATAATGTGGAATACTATTTATACTGCTGATTGATGGCACTTGGTGAAATTTGTTCTTACACATATGGAGAACGCACTTGTACATTTCCACATTATGTCGTTGCATACAATGTTATTGTAAACCTTTGAGAATGCTGTAAGGCCAAACCAGTCAAATCTATTAACTATGAAAAATAATGTGGAAAAGTGGAAGTGAGTTCTCAGTATGTGTAATAATAATAATTATATCTACACAAATGTTATAAAGCTGAAGAATTTGTTAGTTTGTTTGAACGCGATAATCTGAAGAACTACCGGTTCAAAGTGTAAAAGTTTTTTTCTATTAAATAGTCCATTTATTGACGGAGGTTATGGGCTATATAACATCACGCTACAAAAGAGAGCGGAGCAGTGATCATAAATGTTAACAAATTTACCATATTTCCAGAAAATATATTCGAATAAACTCAGAAACTATTATATCGATTTCAAACATTCTTTCACCACTAGCAGCTAAGTCCAATAATGCAACCCAAGGTGTAAAAAATGACCAATAATATCCTGCGATGTGAAAACTATTAACGATTGAACAAAATAATGTACTGCGGAAATGGATAACTTTAAAAGTTCTACATAAAAGTCCACGACAGCATTTTTTTTATACATTTATAGAACACGTCAATTAGACTTCGTCTTGCCTGATGGTAAGCTGAAGGCAAAGTTTCAGAAATCAGGGTCACCATTACTTACACATACCATGTTACAATGGTGACACTCAGCTAGACGACCTCCTCATATGCTTTTTCACGCCCCGCTTAAAGGACCCGGGACTATAGGAAGAAGGAAACACGTGAGCTGGCAATGAATTCCAGGCCTTAATGGTGCGACTGAGGAAAGAGTCACCGAACTGCTTGGTTCTTGATCGGATGTTCTTCACCGTGTGCATGTGACATCTAAGACCTGCACGTGTTGTCCTGTGTAGGAAAGGGGAGGGTGGGACTAAGAGAAAATATGTCTATCATTTAATGAGAACCCACAGTAACTATTTTTATCCTATACAAATTATAAAAAAAATAGTATGTCATTTTCTAAGCTACTTTCAACAATACAGTATTATTCCTTAACTAATTAAATACGTTAAATAAATTCTGCGTTTAAAATTGATCTAAATTTGCCATTTAAACTATATAATTACAATGAATATTTTAAGGGATATGGCAATGTGAAAATTATCCGGAACAAAATAAATTGAAGAGAAATGCTGATAAAAGTCAAACCATGAAATCTATATCTTTGTATTGATTGTTTTATAAATATTTATTTTCATATTCAAGATTCTTTCAATACCTGTTAATTACTTTTTGAATTATTGAAATCAGACGTTCACCACTCCTGATAGCCGACGGGGTTGGTATCCAAGGGGACTTCCGCACGAAATAAAAATGGAACGGAATCCGAATTCTACGCGGACATCGTGCCGCGGGCATCAGCTAAAAAATCTAGTGCAAAAATAAATTTTAATAGGATATGCAAATCCTACATAAAACCGTCCATATGAGGCAAACATAGCAAATGTATCCTTCAATACAATGTTTCTATTACGTTTAGACTTGGCCCATTTAGATACGGTACTGAATATCTGTGGAGTGGAGTACGATGTAGTTCGTATATAGTTTAGCACCAACTAGCAAGTGAGGTTGGTTTGGACCCCAAAGACGTTTGGTCTCCTTTACATACTCCCACATTAAATTTTTTTTAAACCTAGAACACACCAATTTGACTTCACCTCGTCTGATGGTAAGCTAAAGGCAAAGTCTCAGGAAAGAGGGTCACCATTGAATACACTAAGTAATGTTACAATGGATGCATTCAGCCTGACGGCCTCATCAAATGCTTTTTAACGCCGTGCTTAAAGGACCCGGGACTGTAGGAAGAACGAAACACGTGAGCTGGTAATGAATTCCAGGCTTTAATGGTGCGACAGAGGAAAGAGTCACCGAACCGCTTGGGTCTTGATCGGATATTGTGCACCGTGTGCGGGTAACATCTAAGACCTGTACGTGTTGTCCTGTGTAGGAAAGGGGAGGGTGGGACTAATTGGGAGAGCTCATCAGAACACTCACCCATGGTACAGATGGTAAAATACAGCCATGGACGAAACATTTCTTCGCATCTGTTAAGGTTCTAGGTGTTCGATATAAAATCAAATGGAACCCTTATCACTAAGGGGTAAGAAAAATAGACGTTGGCCGATTCTCAGACCTACTCAAAATGCTCACAAAATTTCATGAGAATCGGTCAAGCCGTTTCGGAGGAATACGGAAACGAACATTGTGACACGAGAATTTTATATATAAGATATAATTATTACTCATTGCAATACTTGCGTGCTGACGCATCTACAAGGACAAAATACAACAATTGTGTTTGTCCTGCGACTTACAATACACGCTATACTGAACTATAATTTGTAGAAAGTGGTACTCACTCAACAACGTTTGTCATCCAACGATCAACAGCTAATAAATCATTCGAAGAAAACAATAAGGGCTCATTAATAAAATACGTTTGTTAAACAGGCTCGAGGGAAGGTAAGGGAGGGCTTTGTGTGTTGGTGTTTATTTACTGAAATATATATTACAAGAAATGCATGATAGGTAATTTTAAGATAGTTTGAGAAAGAAGGAGACAGGCAGGTGCATTTAGTATTTTTAGAAACAGATCTAATTTCTTACTTTTTCACATAGGTAATAGCTAACTCTACTTAAGTAATTTATTTCAGGGGCATTATCATCATCATCATCTGAGAGAAATATCCGATTTCATCAAAAGCCTTAGCTTCAGAGCCCGAAGTTCACCATTTGAAGGCGTCTGTGGCGTAACGGTTTGAACGTTCGACTGCTACGCAGGGGGCGCGGCTTCAAATTCCGTTCAAAGCAAATATTTTTATGCATGAATATGTATATTTTCATTGGTCTAGGTGTTTCTATGTATAATATGTATGTATTTACAACAAAAGAAGTATCTAATTTTGACTATTCGCATTCTAGATTTCATAACACAAGTTTGATAAGATATGCTTATCATGTGTCTAGATAGTGCTGTTTTCAATGTTGTAGAATATTTTATTCTTTATTTATTTACCATCTCCTCCTAATATTAAGTTAGTTTTAGGAGCGACTACTATACGACTCGTCTGTCAATCAGTAGGCATATATAAATATATTGTTTATACCACTTAGGTAGTAGACAAGCACACGGCCCTGATGGAAAGTGGATACCGTGGCCTAAGGGCGTGTTTAACACCAGAGTGTTCACACTGGCGCTGCCGGCACTGTAAGCACAGTCTTTCTGTACCGTTAGTGTAGAAGACAAAGCAGGGCATGCCTTTAGTCTTCCTATTGACAGCACAAATTCTCCAGTGAGCTCTGGCTACCCTACTCACCGCTGGGAACACAACACGAAGTTTTTATGACCACGGGATTCTGCATATTGCAAGTGATCTTGGTTTGGTCCCGAAGACCCTATTCTCACAAAAACTTATTTAGATGGGAAGTATGTTTTGAATTTCTTTCGTCTAATAAAAATAACAGTCCCAAATATCATAAATTTTATCAAGTAACTTTCAAAGGAAATCTGCTTTCCTTCTAAACATTTTATCACTTTTAAATTGTAGAGCTTTTCAGTCGCAAGGTGCTATTAATTACGTGAGATTATCTTATCGCCAGCCTTTATTGCTCGACCTATGTCTCAGCGAGTTAACACCAATTGAAGTGTCAAATGGCTTTAACCGGACCATTTGTGGAATTGCCGCAAAGGCATGCTTGTCCAGACATGATCCTTTTAAATTCCGATGACGTTACATTTTTTTTATTGAAATTAATATAGTGCAGAAATCGTTTCGGTGTCACTATTGTAGTTTTTACTAAGAGTTTATATGACACCAAGTCACAAAAGAAACGAGACCGCGTAATGGTTTTATATTATTGAGAGGCCCAAACAAAATGTTCCCTGCATACCTCCTCACGATCGCAAACCAGTCAAGTCGTGACCACGGTGCTGCAACGCATTCGAAACGCGGGCAAGAATAGTAAGTGTCATGATTTAATTGCAAAAAGTCCCAAACCGTTGTATAATTATGAATTCATACCACGATATCGATTAAGATAAAAAAATACTGATACGGTCCAAGTGGGATTCGAACCCGCGATATTTCCCTAACAGGGGGTACGCTCTGACCACTAAGGCTATCAGGACTTTTGCACTAAGCACCATGATCACGGAGAAACTGGAGTAGTGGCGGTGAACAGAGAAAAAGTTCACTCCTAGGAAAAAACTTTTTCTCTGTTCACCGCCACTACTCCAGTTCCTCCGTGATCATGGTGCTTGCAACAGTGCCGAAATATCGGAAACTCAAAACAATGAAACATGGTAAATATCCCGTTTATTGTGATACTGATGTGAGTGACCATGATAGTTTAAATACCTAAATCTACCAGGATAGTTTAAAATAACGTTGGAACTAATGTTTTTTGATTTAAAAAAAGCTTTTTTTGATACGAGGTTAATAAATAGGGTAGAAAAAATGAATGTTTGGCTGAAAAAGATGATATCTTGCAGGTTGTTGTTCGAAATCATGCCTCGTAAATGTGACTTTTGTTATAAAAAAACAGATGAGAATAAGGTGGGAGTTTGATATAGTGTTCTTTTAAGGACGGTTTGCGGATTTTTTAGGACACGTCGGTATTTCCGCCAAATAGAGCAGTACGACTGGAGAAGTAACTCCGCCCTACAGAATACCGCGGCCATAATAGCTTCGTATTGTGTTCCCAGCGGTGAGCAGGGTAGCCAGAGCTCACTGGAGAATTTGTGCTGTTATTGGGATGACTAAAGGCTTGTCCTACTGTCTTCTACACTGACGGAACAGGAACTCTGTGCTTACAGGGTCAGCAGCGCGAGTGTGATTCTTCTGATGGGCCGTGTCTTAGTCTGCCACTTAAGTGGTATAAAAAAAAAAGAAAAATATGGCTAGGGAGTTCGTGAGGTCTACTATTTACGGAACTATTAAAATATGTACATTCCTCAAAAGACACCCAAAAATGCGTACTGCACATATACATTTTATGACGTGGCTGGAGTCAAAATAAATGTCAGTAACTGTGTTCAGATGTTAGGAAGTTTGTAATCACGTTCAAGTGGCTGACATGATCTAAAATAATATAAACCTAAGCTAGATTTCATCCCTGGTATAGGTTGCTATGGGTTATGAGAATGGAAGCAGAAATGTATAAGTAATGGTGACCCTCTTTTCTGGGACTTTGCCTTCAGCTTACCATCAGGCAAGGCGAAGTCTAATTGACGTGTTCTATATAAAAAAAAATGTTTAAATGATTTTTTTTACATACACAAATGTATGTATGTAACATACATACATAATCACGCCTTTATATTTAATCATATGAATCAATGCGTTCGAAATAAAATATATTTTATTTTATTTATTTTTATTTTTATCCCCGGAGGGTTAGACTGTGGTGAATTAACGGGTCGGGGAGGCACTCATCAGATTCCTTATCTCACCAATTTCTGTAACTGGTCACTTTACCTACATTTCACCAATCATTGTATTGGTCCCACGTAATAGGGAGTGAGCCTATTGCCATTTTCGGGGCACAATTATGGACTGGAGCCATGTTTTTACTTGTACATTAAGTCGCATTGTTTAAGTTTTAAAAGTATTTACACTAAAATAACTTTAAAATAAAAGCTTTTAATGAATAGAGACGGCTTTAAACTTAATACTAGAGTTTATTTCAGTCTTCTTTTAAGTAGTTAATGAAATTCTATCTTTTATTTTGAAAACCTTATAAATATTAACTTTTTTCTTGTTAGCTCAATTTAATTAATTTTGTGAATTAGCTCACATTGTTTTATGTTTAAAATGCGTTTTTAATAATATGATTTCAAATTGAAAACTTAAGTTTTATTAGGTACTAGTATTATTTATCTTTCTTTGAAATACTATTCTAATTTTTAAATTGTATCTACCTAATGCCGTCTCAGCTGATGTTTATTAATACTTTCCATGACTTTTAACTAGTAAATATTAGTTACTTGAACTATTAGTACTAAAAGTCACACTTAGGTTAACGAATGTTGAAAGTCGAACCATTCGTACCGATGTCAAAAGTTGCTCACTTCGCAACTTTACTTTGAAACTCCTCTCAATGCTTCAGTTAAATATCTTCACATTCATTTTCTCCTGTCGCATTATTCTACTTGACAACGAATTTTAAACGCAGACTAAGACTGTGAATTTCAATTGATTGATAAGAAAGATGAAATTGGAGTAAAACTAACCAAACTTAATTGACTCGGATAATACGAACGTTGAAGTTGTTGTTACGTTACGATTGGTCAAGCCCAATAAGAGTCCTGGTCGGTACTCCTAGATTAATATGTTCATCCTACAAGCTCCAAAAGGTATCTTCAGAGATTTGTTACATCCTAAGTAAATTATGCTTTGGAAACCAATGATGCCAATGATCTAATAGCCTGTATTAGATGTGATGTGATAATGTAAGATGTGGTGAGTTACTGACTTTTCCATATGATTTTGAATGTGTAGTTTTTACAAACATACATGCTCTATATAAAAATAAGTTCTTTAGTACTGACTATGTAGGGCACGTCTATACCCTTTGGCTGCATACGAAATTGTAAGTTCGTCACCAGTAACGTTAGAGGAAAAAAAACTATTCATATACATATACAAGTTACAGTACATTTCATCATTCGTTTATTTGTTTTACGAAGACTTACAGCAATTTATACATACACATAGCAATATAGCTAATACATCCTCAACCGGATAATATGAAGCTGTAAGTGAAATTTATAGAATCAAAACTGTCATTATAAACGGCAATTATGAATAAAATTATGAAGGTGGTGGTCTTAAGCTTGACGAATTAATTCTAACCACCAAGTCAGTAATACCACAGTACAATGATCCCTTTGCTACTAAGGTGGTATTAAAAGGTTCGGAATATAAAATCAACGGAATTTCCTCTCAGATTCACTAACCCGACTACATTTTACTCGGACACTGTGTTTTTAAAAATCCTTTACTCAGTACATTGGCTTTGAATGTTGAATGAAGCTGCGAGCAGAATCACATATTATGTTACTTAGTTGGAAACAGTAGTAGACACATTGCTCTTTAGGCATTGTGCTCACGACTGCAACCAGAGAAGCAAGTAAAACTCACACATGTAACTAATATTAATGTTTCACAGTTAGATGATGTTAATTTTGTAATAGTAGTTTGGATACAAAAGCAGGAGCTGCATCTCACGGAGATAATAATGCTGCAGTGGATGTTTTGAGTCACGCGTAAAGATTGCATGCAGAACACTCGCATCTGCGGCAGCCTTCTTGGCAGTGTCTATGCAAATAAAATGCATGAGAGCTGCCTTCTCTGGTGCACCACATCTTGTGGCAACCATCAAGCTACGTGGTTAACAAATACCTAGCTATGGCGCTCCCACCGAGTCGTGGTAGAGAGTGTAGGCCCAAAAAATTCTAGTGTAACGTCGTGGAAGGTGACATGCGTGTGAATGGTATCACTACCATGGACCCTTTTTTTTTTTTACGTGCGCAAAATCCCCACGGATACCTCCCCACCGGAGCCGGTGGGAGAGGTTATGTCGGACTCGAACCGACTAAAACGGTAGTAAACCTGGTGCGCCTCCCCGTTTACTACCATGGGCCCTGAAGATAGTGAGAGAAAATAGAAGACGAACCCTGAGTTCTAGCTACCTTAGCCTCGGATACTATCAAATAGTTGGGTAGGTAGGTAGAAGATGCTTGCGTGAAACAAGAAATCATTCGATAGACTTTTAACAATGGAAATATCAAATTCAAGTAATAAACAGATTTTCTGTTTCATCTAGGTATCAATGTATCTTTTTTCATTCCAACTATGGCTGGGTGAAGGATAACCAAAACTTTGGGTTGTAACAAATTAAGCTTAATATTATTACTTCACATTTTAGATATGAATATTTCTGTTTTTGGTCCTTAAATTCTTTACCTGTCAATTTCTTGCTGTGTCATACGTTTTTAATTATATTGGTGCACTAGCTTCTGCTTCCGATCTTTTATCTATAGTTTAACCGCTACCTAACCGCTGTACAGCGCCCTAGGTATGTGCGGTGAGGCGGGGGACGGGTAAGAAAGAGCATGAGTTCACACGAGATTGACATTGTCGGTCGGATCTTACGATATCATTTGACAGTTTTAATGTACGACTAGTGTGTAAAGCCTAAGATTATTAAAATTCGCTAAAAAATATTTATGACTTTACACGCCACTCCTACGTATTTAATTATTAAATTTAATAGGGAATTGTCATATTGAATGAAATGTCATATTAATTGTAAATATTTATTTGTTTAGATATTTAATGTTATTCTGACATAGATTCTGTTTCGCCATCGGAACTGGAGTCGGAGTCATTCTGCAAATTTATTATGAAAGGGTCGCTAATATCGTCGAATCTACTATCACGATCCCAATAAGTATTTTCATTTTTTTGGACATGATCATCACATTTCTTCCATTTTTCTGCCGTAAACTCCGAAAACAATTTGGTCATTATGCTTATCTTTTCATCTAGTGAAGAATTGATATGGTTTTGGGCTACATTGTTTTTAATATCAGCCCAAACCAACTCAATGGGATTTAAATCAGGATGGTACGGCGGTAAACGGAGAACAGTATGGCCATGGGTTTTCAGCAGTTCGTCAATTCTGTACAGGAGTTCTTTTTGTGTATCATTGATAAGAAGTTGCAGTTGACCTTTTGTCATGGTCTCTGAAAATTCAACATTGTGGCGCCGTAACCAGTCCTGCATTTCAATTTTGAGGCTAGCTATGGTTGGTTTCTTCTCAACTTGAACGCTGTGGTATGACGCGTTATCCATTACCACAACAGAATTCGGCAGCAACTTATTTTTTAATTTTTCATCCACCCACTTGTAAAAAGTAGACCCGTTCATGTCTCCATGATAGTCGCCAGTCTTAGCGTCTGATTTGAATATCGTTAATGCACCATCAACCAAGCCATTGCGACAGCCAGCGTGTAAAATTTACTATACGCCGTCTTTTCCCAATATCAGCATGAATTCCAGGTTCAGACGATGATTGCCAACATTTACTCACATTATGAGTGGCGTTTATATACGTTTCATCGAGGAAATATATGTTGCGGTTTTGCATTCTGTAGTTTCGGATTTGTGTCAGGTATTTTTTCCGCCACTCTGTAATGTTAGACTGCTCTTTAAGAAGATGTCTCTTTGATTTGCATTTTTTGAAACTATAACCCATTGTGTGTAAAAGCTTTCTAAGGTATTCTCGTCCACAATCCAGTATGCCATCTTTTCTCAAACTTGATAGTAACTTACGGATACTTGGAACTTGTTTTTCGATTTCGTAAAACTGATGAATTTTTCTTCTGATAACTCCTAAATCAAAATCATCAACAACATATTTCTTCTTTATAACTTTTGGTTTTTTTGGAGAATTAAATTTTAATCGGCCCAAATTTTCCGTTGATGAATTACCCACCTTTACTATATTACTTACGGTTTTTTCGCAATGTCCCGTAGCATCCGCTACAATTTTAGCACTGTTTGCATCACTTTTAAATTCAAAACTTTCTTTGTCTGCTTTTCTTTTCTTAAAATACTCGGCTACCTTAAAAATTATGTTCTTCACATCACGAGATAACGCACGACCCATCTTGCAATACTAATCACTTGTGCATCCGACACACAGAGTCCGCTACAAGTGACACTAGCTACCGCCGTAAGCGTTGGCAGCCGACTGACACAACGGAATGGTCGGTACTCTCCCCCGCCTCGCCGCGCACATACCTAAGGCGCGGTACAGCGGTTGTGGTCAAGCTATAGCTAGTTGAGAATTAAATTAAAATGCGTAGTAGTTTCCCCAAATGATTTTTTCAGAAGCAGAAAAAGTAAGGTGATGTCCAATAGAAGGCATTAGTCTGCTACGCGAGATCAAAAATATTTTATTTGTTTTAACTTTTATACTCTATAATTATCTCTTCATATAGCCAAGACTTTCTTATTACTTACTGTTGTTTTAATTAACATTTCTTTGAGTTTCCAGTTGGAACGTATGAATGATTATTAGCTTAACAACAAAACGCTCTTCAGGCTTATTGTGTAGGCTCACAGAACCTAGATCCGCCACTTGCTTTAATAAATTCAATTTCCGCTACACGTAGCCACATAGCGCTATTTCATTGTGGATTACGCTAAACAACTACTGAATGGAGTTGTGACATCATACAAAAATATATACACAACTTTAGATGTTAACCAGATAACATAAAGCTGAAAATCCTATGACCATTTTCTGATAGGGTTACACGCTGTGTGGCCGACTGTGAAAGTAAATTCCGACAAATTTAGGGAATGCGTATAATGAATCTGTGAGATAGTCTTGATAACAATATGTATGAATATTTTATGTCGCGCTCTACTTTGTCTGACTTACTCATCTAGATCAGCTGGTATTGTTAATACAGAAGCAAAACCGAGGCTAATTAGCATTACGTTTTAATCTGGTAAGTCCTTTAAACCATGTTGTGATTCTATTTTTGAAATACATACATACATACATATAATCACGCCTTTATCCCTCGAGGGTTAGGCAGAGGTGAATTAACACACACATTTCACCAGTAATTGTATTCAGTCCCACGTAACAGGGGGTGAGCTTATTGCCGTATTCCGGGCACTATTGTTGACTCGAGTCATACATCTGAGGCTGAGTCTGGGCTGTATATAGGTATATCTGTCTGATGTAAAACAGCCCTATCTCTTAGTCACCTTGTACGACACCGCATGGGATGAGATGGGGTGGCCCTAATTCTACTTTGCCGGAAAGCACGCCGCAAATTTTTAAAATATTGTTTTAGTTTTAGTTGCATGTTAAATAAAAGTACAGTCGTTGTCTATACTTAAATCTAGAAATGATTGGAATTGCTATAAATTCCAATCATTTCTAGATTTAAAACCTACATGTACAATTTTGTATACCTACGGCTATAACGTCCTTCAATATATAGTGAAGACAGGATGATGTTACATATCCCAAGTAGAAATGGCACTCGAGTTTTAGTTACGAAATTTATTGGTAAACAAGGCTTACAAAGTTTAAGTGATTAAATCAACAACGATTTACATCGTACGTTGAATACAGAATACTACTTTAATTATATTGTATTATCGGACATACAAACAAAATATTATCCTATTCTGAACCGTTATTACCAGCACTTTTCAGGTTCCAATAATATAGTACGATAACATTGTAATATTTTGGTTCAATTTTCCTGATTTCTGTTAGGTTTTTTTTAATAGACGCAAATAAAACATTTCCAGGTTATAGCAAACTGTCCCAACGAAATTCCTCTAATAATCTATCTCTCTTAATTTATTGAAGTTTAGACTTTATAAGTAAATTACTTTTGTTTTTGTGCATTTTGAAGCATTTAGTGGAAGCTTGCCGTGTGAATTTCAAACCAAGATACGGAGGTCTTCACCAGAATCTCGTATCTGATGGCGTATAGGTGCTTGTAGAGGGGACAGTGCCCCCCCGATAAGCGCAAGTCTGGGAGTGACCCTGGTAGAAGCAGACCGCGGCGATGGAGCGCTTGGCGCGCCTCCCCGTTTCCGGAACGAGTTGGAGACTCTGTGGTCCCCACACCCGAGGAAGACCAGATCAATAAAGATGGTCCTGGGACGAGGTATATACCTGTTAACTTCATCATCGGCAAAAAAACGACTCACAGGCGCCGTGCGTTTTAGTCGGTTGGAGTACGACATAACCTCTCCTACCGGCACCGGGTATTCGTGGGGATGTCTCACACGTAAAAAAAAGAAAAGGGACAGTGGCCTGTTATCGTCCTCATAATTGTTCTTAGGCTTATTCTGTCTAATTTTAGCAGACGTGAGATTGAATTGGGTCCTAAAGACCAGTTAGCCCTCCACGCGCCGTAGAGCCTCCCGCGAAGGGGTTTTGTCCTGGTGTGTCTTGGCATCGTCCAATCAGAAGACGGACCCACACCGTACCTTGCGGTTCAGCGCTTGGGTGATCCTCCGACGAATGCGTAGTATTTCCAACGGTTCACTCACTATGTCTCGGCGTATGGCACACTGCAGATTGTTTTAATGTGGTGAGAGCCCCACTGCCTTTGTATACACAGGAACTGGCAACCCTTTGCCGATGTCAACATCGTTACGTATTTTAATTTCGTAAAAAATAGTAATTTATCGTTGTTCTTTATGAATTACTTTAAAAATAGTGTATAAGTGCATAATAAATAACATGTAATGTTCGCAGAAGTGTAAAATTAGTATATAGTATATTACATCCAGCGGCCAAGCAGTCAGATATCGCAGAGAAAAGGCAGCTTCTTGTCACTGAGCTTGACGGGGTCCTGAATCACATTTCTCAATGGGGCTCTGAGAACCTGGTTGAGTTCAATGCCAAGAAGACGCAGGCATGTGCGTTTACAGCAAAAGTATCTTCTTTCCTTCCCCTCCCCACTCTTCAGAGCACGCCACTGCCGCTGCAGGACAATCTCAATATCCTAGGTATGGATGTTCGCTGCAACCTGAATAACAAAAACTACATCGAAAGCATCATCAAAACAGCCTCACGAAAACTCGGAGTCCTGAACAGAGTGAGACGATTTTTCACGCCGGAGCAGCGGTGTCTTCTATACAAGACACAAATTCGCTCCTGTGTGGAGTACTGCTCGCATCTCTGGGATGGTTCAGCAAAGTACTTACTAGATGCTCTCGACAGGTTGCAGCGACGTGCGATCCGCATCATTGGGAATCCCGAGATCACGAACACCCTAGAACCTTTACAGCTGCGTAGAGATGTTGCGTCCATGGCTGTATTTTACCGTCTGTACCATGGGGAGTGTTCTGATGAGCTCTTCCAATTAGTCCCACCTTCCCCTTTCCTACACAGGACAACGCGTGCAGGTCTTAGATGTCATCCGCACACGGTGCAAAACATCCGATCAAGAACCAAGCGGTTCGGAGACTCTTTCCTCTGTCGCACCATTAAGGCCTGGAATTCATTACCAGCTCACGTGTTTCCTTCTTCCTACAGTCCCGGGTCCTTTAAGCGGGGCGTGAAAAAGCATATGATAAGGCCGTCAAGCTGAGTGTCACCATTGTCACACGGTATGTGTATGTAATGGTGACCCTCTTTTCTGGGATTTTGCCTTCAGCTTACCATCAGGCAAGGCGAAGTCCAATTGACGTGTCCTATATAAAAAAAAAAAAAAAAAAAAATGAAGACAAAATTAATCATCTACAATATTTTCATAAAATTATACTAATAAGTGTTATAGTGGCAGTGTTTGCACGTTACTAGCCTAAAAATACGCCAAAAACGTTATCAGTGTTAATTCGCTACATTACAGTGACATTAAAAATGAATAATATTAAATCTAAGTAAAATAAAACCGTTTGAAAAAAATTTCAATTCAAATTGTCGCCAAAATTGATCTTTGGACCAAAACAAATACCGTAGACAAGAAACTATATCAAAGACAATAATAGTGATGTGCAGTCAATGAACGAATGATTAATAAATTAGTAAGTAACCAAAGACAATATAGAGGATCATTTTATGAGATTTTGCAAGTTACAGTGTTGCTATAAGAATTAAAACATTACAAAAATTGGGAAATTTATAACGAGTGGTTCTTCATACATAAAATAAATATAAATAAAATTGAAACTGTTTCCGTAACTGAATGCTATAATTGACGAGTCAGAATTTTGTGAGATTTACGAATTGGACGATACTTGAAATTGACAAACAAAAAATAGACTGAATTAACCAATCGAAATTGGACTTTACTTAGAACTGACAAGAGGTTATTTCAACAATTGAATTATTCATCAACTTTATACCGCGAAAACATCAAAGAGCGTTAAAAATGAATTCGGAATGCAATGTAACTATAAGAAAACCGGTAACAAGATCAAAATCTTTAGAAAACGTAGATATGAGTGTTTTCCTTAATTCATCAGACTCGGGTGAATTAATGGGTAAAAGTCTGGATATATCTACCCATGTCTTCTCGCTTTACCGCGAAGAAATGAGGGAAGAAATAAATAGTTTAAAGTCAGCTTTGCAAAGTACTCAAAATGAATTAGAAAACGTAATACTTGAGAATACAGACCTAAAAAAACAAGTCGCTCATCTACATCAAGAGCTAGGAGTACTGAAACAAATCTGCAAAAGTCCTTTGTCTTCAGTTCGTAAACTGCAGATATCAACCAAAAAAACTAAGGCCAAACGTCGACTCACGGACTTATTTATAAACACTCCATCCAAAACTCAGGATGAGGTAAACCAGGCTCCCTTTAACATAACTTTGGATGAAAATAATAGTAACCTAAGGGAACATAGCAGTACTAGAAAAAATATTTCATCGGTGAAGAATAAAAATAGTACCGCACCGACTCAAGATCGACGTCAAGAAATAACTCACAAAAAAGCTTATATTTTCGGAGGACAAGAGTATTCGGGAATTACTGAACATTTAACTAAGTCTAGGGCTCATACTCATTACTCGAAATATCAAATCACATCTTTTCTCAAACCATACGCCAGTACAGCAAACATTTTAAATAGTTGTAAGCTTTTTGATATAAAGAAAGAGGACAGAATTATATTATTTATAGGTCAAAATGATTCAAATCCTTTTGAGATTGAAGCTGAACTATGTGCATTTCTCAAATCTGTCAAATGTCATGTTTTTATAGTAAAGGTGCACAAAAACAAATATTTAAATGAGCGTAAATTAAATTCTATGCTGTATTTCATTTCAAAGCAATATACCAAATGTACTTATATAGATGTTGATTATGAAAAGTCGTATAACTGGTATTCATTATGTAAAATAATAAATTCTGTGTTAGACCAAACTGACTATAATGAAAAATACCTAACACAAAAAAGTCATTCAGTCTACCGGCTTCGCACTGGAAGACGGAGTGATCGACTCGATAATACTGGTTGTAAAATAAACTGCTGTAAACGAATTGTAACGTCAACTAATGATCAACATACTCAAACGGAACCTGAAATTGTAGTTGTAGAAAGTCCTACTTCTGTGCAACAGCTTTTTCGTATGTGATGATTCAAAGGATTTTTGTATGGTTAGGATCTTGCACCAGAATGTTGCTAGTATATTCAGTAAACGTAGATTTCTAGAAATACACCTAAGAGATCTTGTACAAAGTAACAAAGAAGTAGATATACTATGCCTAACAGAAACTTTTATACAAAGAGGGCATGAACAAACAGTACATATCTCCGGTTTTGACTTAGCAGCTTCTTACTGTAGGCTAAATAAAAAACGTGGTGGTTCTTGTGTATTAGTCAAACGAGGTCTACGTTTCAGGCAATTAAATTTTTGTTTCGACTACTCTGTGGATAGACATTTTGAGTGTTGCGGAATTGAAGTACTTTCACAGAATATGGTTGTAATTTGTTTATATCGAACACCAGACTCGAACTGTGACCTGTTTCTAAACAAGCTTCAAGTACTTCTGCATAAATTAACTCACAGATCCAATAAAAAAAATATTGTTATAACTGGGGACATTAACATTGATACATTACAATCACAATCCAAAGAATGTAGACATCTTACTGACCTTATAAAAAACTATAATCTAGTACTACATATAGACCAACCAACCCGACAGCTAACGTGTATCGACCACTTCATAAGCAATATGCCATATGCGTCTGGAGAACTTTTGCATCTGGATATATCCGACCATAACACAGCTCAGTTGCTAAGCATCCCAACGGAAACTAAAGTAAAACCTCTTATAGAGTACTATCTTTACAAAAGACTTTATAACAATGAGTATTTACAAAAGTTTCGGGAATGTCTGTCTAGTCTTTCGTTTAAGGAAATATATGAGGGGGACAATTTTGAATCTGCATTTCAATTGTTTCATGAGACCTTTGCCTTATTTTATAAGTTATGTTTTCCAAGAGTGAGGGTAAAAATATCAAACAAGGGTCGTAAAGTTAGATGGGTTACAAAAGGGTTAAGAATAAGTTGCAAAACCAAACGTTCGTTACGCTACAAATACTATAGTGGTAGATGTAGCATAATCAGACATAAATATAAAAAATACTCGAAACTATTACGTAATTGCATCGATCAATCCATCAAAAATCACAATCGTAATTAGATTCTGAAGTCAAAAAATGTGTGCAAAACATCCTGGGAATTAATAAAGCAGGAATCAGAATCCAGAAAGCAAATGGAGACTATTACTAGTGTGTATGAAAATGAAATGTTGCTTGAGGAACCGCTCGCTATAGCTAGGGCATTTAATGAATATTTTGTAAATTCGACATACAATGAAACCATTTCATTACAAAATACATCTAAGGGGTGCATTTGTAGTAGTATTTTCCTGAGCCCATACATTTGTGATGAAATACATTCTATTATTATGTCTCTGAATAATAGTAATGCGGAGGGATATGATGAAATATCAACAAAGGTTATTAAAGCGAGTGCGATAGAAATAACTCATGTTTTGACCCATCTAGTCAACTTATCATTTAGGGATGGGTATTTCCCCAATGAGCTCAAAACTTCCATAGTGAAACCTCTATATAAAAAGGGGGAAAGAACTTCTCTAGAAAATTATAGGCCAATATCTCTGATACCTATTTTGTCAAAGGTCTTTGAGGTGGCAATGCATAAGCGTTTAACTGGTTTCATCCAAAAACATAATATTATACGCAGTGAACAATACGGCTTCCAAAAGGGTAAATCTACGACTTCGGCATGTTTTGATTTGGTGACCAAAGTCGTAGGGAATATTGACAATAACAAAATAGTAACTGTAATTTTTTTTGACATGTCCAAAGCATTTGATCGAGTTTCTCATGAAGTGTTACTAGAGAAACTTGACAGGTATGGTATAAGAGGGCCGGCACTAAATTGGATTAGGACTTATTTAAAAGACAGAAAGCAATGTGTCGAGATCCATAATATTAATGACAGCAAAGAGCTTACACCCTACAAATCCGATTTTATCGGCAATAATCTAGGCGTTCCTCAGGGCAGCATCCTAGGACCTTTATTATTCTTGTTATACATTAATGATCTTCCTGACATTACTTCAAATCCTTGTATATTATATGCTGACGACATTTCTTTAATTATGACTTGTGATAAACATGCGGACATTGAAAAATTCTCAAATGACATAAATAAGACAATAAATAATATAATTAAATGGCTCAATGATAACAATTTACAGGTAAATCTGAATAAAACCAATTTCATCCAATTTAACACAAGTCCGATATTACACAAAAATCTATTAGTAAATTATAAAGAATATGAATTAAAGGAAGTAACAGAAACTTCATTTTTAGGTATAACTCTAGATGGACATCTAAATTGGAAACACCATGTAAACAAAGTGTGTAGCAAAATAAATAGATTTGTATATGTCCTTTACACACTGCGTAAGACTTCTAACCAAAAAACAGTGTTAGCAGCGTACCACGGTTACATATCATCTGTCTTAAACTACGGCCTAATCTTATGGGGGAATTCCACAGAAGTACAAAGGGCATTTATAGCTCAAAAGAAGTGTGTAAGAGCTATTGCTGGTATACCACCTTGGGAATCATGCAAACCATTTTTCAAAGAGTACCGTATACTTACCTTGGCCTGTATGTACATATTAGAAGCTGCTAAATTTGTAAAACTGCACCCACACCTGTTCAAAAAGGCCAAAGATCTGTATCCCAGAAATACTAGACATCCAGACAGAATCGTGTTGACAAAGATACCAAGAACCACAATGTATCTCAAAAATTGTACAGCAATGTGTGGCCGTATTTATAACGCAGTACCAAGCGAATTTAAACATTTACCCACAAATAGGTTTTGTAGAAAATTTAAATTATGGCTTTTAGAAAAATCGTTTTACTCATTAGACGACTACTTTAAAATTGAAATTAATTGATTGAAATAAAAATGTAAATACCTATTGTAGACATTATTGATGAATTTGTTTTGGACACTGAATTATCTTGGACATTATGACTATATTATTATTATTCTGACTATTATTATTCTATGTTATTATATGTTAATCTAATTCTCATAATCTTAGTTCTAATTGTATTCCAATTCTGTTTTGAATACCCAAGCATGCAAATGTAATTTAATGAAAGAAGTATTAAATAGAGCCTAAGCGAATATTTGCATGCCATTGAATGGTAGATGTGCTGAACTGTATATAATCTTACTGAACACCATGTATGACCACATTACTGCAAATAAATGAATTTTGATTTTTTGATTTTTTGATTTACCCGCGCGTTTTCCCTGAGCCCGCGGAATGCGGAAGGTATATTTTTTCCGGGCTAAACAAAAAAAAGGTCATAAAGACACTGGTGGGACCACACCCAACCATACTCAAGTTCTAGTAATCAAAGCAAATGATGTAAAACGTAACTTGATTTTCAAGTTAATTTATCCAGTTAATGTACTGAATGCGTCTTCTCAAGCGGATTCAACCACAGACAGGTTGATATATAGATTGATCACACAAGTGAAGTGAGACAGTACAGTACATGCTTTGCGGTTAGGTACTACGTAATTATTAAGTTAATCAAGTAACAAGAGTATAGAGTAATAATAAACAGTAGGCATATATAAGTAGGTACCTTTTGGTACTCATCGGTTTCAGTTGTAACATACTTCGAATCATTGTTGCACTTCTCCAACACATAATTTATACACGTAATTTATTATATTTCATAGAGTTATGGGAATTTGTTGACATTCCTCCTGCTTTGTCTTTTACACTGACGGCACAGAAACTCTTGTGCTTATAGGGTTGGCAACGCAATTGTGACTCCCTTGGCACACGTCCATAGGCCATGGTAACCACTTTCCATCAGGTGGGCCGTGTGCTTGTCTACCAACCAACTGGTATATAAAAAACAACATTTATGATCACCGTTCAGCAGAACAGTGATCATATCATTACACTACTATTCAAGGTACCCTTATTTTATAGATAATACCTGTTATTATCTATAAAATAAGGGTACCTTGAATAGTATATATATTGATATACTAGTATATAGTATAATAGTAGTGAAAATAGGTAATTTGATTTGAAGAATGTCATGCAAAGAGCCCTGGCTCTTTGCATGACATTCTTCAAATCAAATTACCTATTTTCATGATTAATTCTATTTAATTCTTATTTATTTTACTGAAATGTAACAATTTCTACATGCGTTAAAAAGTTGTATTATTTATTTAAAATTTTGTAGTAAATTTATAGGTTAATATTTTCAAACACAATGTAATATGTTTATGGAATAAATAAATCAACCTTCTCTGAGATTAGTGTATACAGTCAAAAAATAAATAAACAAACTCTTCAGATTTTCAATATTAAAATGTTTAAGATATAAATGTGTATTCATATAAGCCTAAAAGCCCGACTTGTTGGCTCACTCCAATCCGACTGCAGAGTGCACATCCGCGGTACATGTTAAGCCTTTCTTCAATACGTACCCTCGAGTTACATTTATTTTAACAGTATCTACTATAGTTTCCAAAGCTCTATAAAGATCTTCTACGATAGTCATGAGCACAGTCAGCGCAAGAACGATCTTGACTACAAAGTCTCAAATTTATCTTAATATCAAGGTACTAAGAGCAAATCACACTATTTTAATGAATTAAATTGTGTTATGCATCTAATCACGCCTATATCCTTAGAGCGTTAAGCAGAGGTGAATTAACACCCACATTTTACCAATAATTGTATTCGGTCCCACATAATAGGGGGTGGGCCGGGCCTATTGCCGTATTCCGGGCACTATTCTTGACTCGAGGCATGCATGTGAGGCAGAGTCTATACAGGGTGTATTTTTGAAACGGGGCAGTAAGGGCAAGTACCTTAACCGTTGCAGTTACAGCAAAACGTTCTTAAAAGACCTTCCCTAACTTTTTGGGACATTTTGAACTGCATTCACAGTTTTGTAAAAAACTTACAGTTAGCAAAAAAAATGCAAAAAGTTCAATTTTTTTTTTATGCCCATCGATTCTATTTCATGTGGGGATCAAAAAACTCTATGGGACCATTTTAGCTTTCAGTACTAGAAAAGACAGAAATCGCCAAAAACGTTTCCCATACATTTCGTACGGAAATATGATAAATCAACTCGAAACTCATAGGTCAGGTAAAATTTAGAACTTTTTTAAATAAAAAAACATCATTTGAACATTTAAGAAATTGGTTTATGAAATAAATTGCTCAAAATGATTTCCATTTTCACGAATACATAAGTCTATCCTTTTTTGCACTGAACGAATGGCGGCTAATAATGTTCTGGGATGAATATTACGTAAAATGGTCATTCATGCATCCTTGAGCTCTTGAACACTGGCGTACGTCGTCTTATACACCTAGTTTTTCACGAAGCCCCATAAAAAAAAATCAAGTGGTGTTAGATCGGGGCTACGAGGTGGCCACTGTGTTGGACCATGTGTACCTATCCACTGTGTACCGAATAGGCGGCTCAAATTGGAACGTGAAAGGTGACTGTTATGTGGCGGAGCACCATCTTGTTGAAAATGAACTTTTCGCAATTCCGACAGGGGCCATTCGTCCATCTCGTTTTCAAGATGGTGTAAAATGACTTCATTATACATGGCAGAATTCAGTTTCCCTTCATAAAATTCCACCATTATGACTCGATTGGACATTATATCACACCAACAGTTGAATGAGAAGCGAACCTGATTATGACTTGCCGTAACTCTTATGTAGTGGATTTTCTTTGGACCAATAGTGGTGATTTTTTCTGTTGTACATACCGTTATTGGAAAAATTCGTTTCGTCTGACCACAGTATGTAATTTAAAAATTCATGATCTCTGCTTATTTTTCCTCTTAGCCATCTGCAAAAAGTAAGCCTTCGAACATCATCACCCGGATGTAACACTTGAACTATGCGCCCATATCGATAGCACTTGTAGCCGTATTTCTTCCATATCTTTATCACAAGGGAGTGGGATACACCTACTTCAAGGGCGACTTGCCTGGACGATACCTCTGGATATGCTTCGACATAAGTCAGAACCGCAATCTCCGTGTCCATGTCCACACGAGGCTGCCGCTTTCTTTTGAAAGAACCCTGCAATTCCAGGTTTTTCAAAAGATTTGTAATAACCTTTCTTGTTGGCACATGCCGCAACGGATACTTATTGCGGTACCACACTAATGCAGCTCCCGCATTTCGATTATTGACAAAATACGCTTCTAATAAGTCAATTTTTTCACGATTAGAAGACATTTTAGCGAAAATCCTTAATTAATAACTCATACGAAGTTTCTCAGCTGAAACTAAGTATAACACACAGATTTTCAAATCAAATTCGAAATTTGAGGGTAAAAATTCTTTTTATTTACTTTACAGTCAATTCTACCCACTTCCTGGCCATAACAAAAAGTTAGACCATCGTAGAAATTTGTTTCTGTTGCCGAAATGTATGGGAAACGTTTTTGGCGATTTCTGTCTTTCCTAGTACTGAAAGCTAAAATGGTCTCATAGAGTTTTTTGATCCCCACATGAAATAGAATCGAATGGCATAAAAAAAAATTTTTGAACTTTTTGCATTTTTCTTGCCAACTGTAAGTTTTTTACAAAATCTGTGAATGCAGTTCAAAATATGTCAAAAAGTTAGGGAAGGTCTTCTAAGAACGTTTTGCTGTAACTGCAACGGTTAAGGTACTTGCCCTTACTGCCCCGTTTCAAAAATACACCCTGTATATATCTGTCTTTTTTTTTTTTTTTTTTTTTTATATAGGACACGTCAATTGGACTTCGCCTTGCCTGATGGTAAGCTGAAGGCAAAATCCCAGAAAAGAGGGTCACCATTACTTACACATACCGTGTGACAATGGTGACACTCAGCTTGACGGCCTTATCATATGCTTTTTCACGCCCCGCTTAAAGGACCCGGGACTGTAGGAAGAAGGAAACACGTGAGCTGGTAATGAATTCCAGGCCTTAATGGTGCGACAGAGGAAAGAGTCTCCGAACCGCTTGGTTCTTGATCGGATGTTTTGCACCGTGTGCGGATGACATCTAAGACCTGCACGCGTTGTCCTGTGTAGGAAAGGGGAGGGTGGGACTAATTGGAAGAGCTCATCAGAACACTCCCCATGGTACAGACGGTAAAATACAGCCATGGACGCAACATCTCTACGCAGCTGTAAAGGTTCTAGGGTGTTCGTGATCTCGGGATTCCCAATGATGCGGATCGCACGTCGCTGCAACCTGTCGAGAGCATCTAGTAAGTACTTTGCTGAACCATCCCAGAGATGCGAGCAGTACTCCACACAGGAGCGAATTTGTGTCTTGTATAGAAGACACCGCTGCTCCGGCGTGAAAAATCGTCTCACTCTGTTCAGGACTCCGAGTTTTCGTGAGGCTGTTTTGATGATGCTTTCGATGTAGTTTTTGTTATTTAGGTTGCAGCGAACATCCATACCTAGGATATTGAGATTGTCCTGCAGCGGCAGTGGCGTGCTCTGAAGAGTGGGGAGGGGAAGGAAAGAAGATACTTTTGCTGTAAACGCACATGCCTGCGTCTTCTTGGCATTGAACTCAACCAGGTTCTCAGAGCCCCATTGAGAAATGTGATTCAGGACCCCGTCAAGCTCAGTGACAAGAAGCTGCCTTTTCTCTGCGATATCTGACTGCTTGGCCGCTGGATGTCCATGATAACTCCCATGTAAAGTGCTATCGTCTGCATAACAATGAACATTGCCGGTAGACAGCATGTCGTTGATATGCAGAAGAAAGAGAGTGGGTGATAAGACGGACCCCTGGGGCACGCCAGCATTAACCTGCAGAAACTCTGAAGCTCGTCCGTCACAAAGGACGCGAATACGGCGCCCCTGCAGGAAGCTAGCAACCCAGTTGCACAGCCTAGAAGGCAGACCAAAGGCAGGTAGCTTAGAAAGAAGCGATTTGTGCCAGACTCTATCGAAAGCTTTGGCGATGTCAAGACTAATTGCCAGTGACTCGCCGTGCTTGTCCATAGCCTCACCCCAAAGATGGGTAACGTATGCTAGAAGATCACCCGTTGACCGTTTCGGTCTGAAGCCATATTGCCGGTCATTAATTAAGGAGTGATCCTCTAGGTGCCGCATGAGCTGTTTGTTAATTATGTGCTCAAACACTTTGCACAGCACTGAGGTGACGGCTATGGGTCGATAGTTGGCTGGCTCCGAGCGATCCCCCTTCTTGGGAATCGGCTGAACATTCGCCTCTTTCCAAGGCAAAGGCACTGTACCCGAACTGTAGGATAGCCGGTACAGGCGCGTAAGCATTGGAGACAACTCCGCTGCACATTTTTTCAAAACTACCGCTGGAATACCATCCGGACCACTGGCTTTCCGGACATCGAGTGATTGCAGCACTGCACGGACATCGCGTTGCCTGATATGGATATCAGGCATCGCGTGGTCACTGTCGGGTAGTGTTGGTGGCTGCGTACCACAATCATCGATTCGGGAGTTGGCCGCAAAGAGATTAGCCAGCAGATTTGCCTTCTCTTGCGACTCATGGGCCAGGGATCCATCAGGGTTACGCAGCGGAGGCAGCGAAGGCTGACAGAAGTTGGCTTGCACGGCTTTAGCCAGTCGCCAGTAGCCACGGCTTCCCGTGGGATGCATCACTAGCTCTTGACCAAGCCGCGCTATGCGCAGGGCATCCGCTCTGACATAGGCCCTTCTACAGACCTTTGTGGCTCTGTTGTACGCTGCCTTGAAGTGGCCCAGATTGGGATGGCGCGTGGCGCGCGCCCTTACCCAAGCGCGGTACGCAGACTGTTTTTGTTCAACAGCTTCCGCGCACTCGCGCCCGAACCAAGGGCGCACCCCGCGGTCACCGGTGACATCGGTGTATGAGATATAGTATTCCATACCCAGACCGATCTCACCGGCGACAGCAGTAGCACAATCCGATGGGTTCTTACCTTCAAGGCAGCGCTCAACCCACGGGATGGACGCAAAATAGTCACGAAGTCCATCCCAGTCCGCTGACGAGTAGTGCCAGAGACGCCGCTTCCCCTGCACGGGTCGTGGGGGCGCCATAATAGGCACCGTGGAACAGACCAGGCAGTGGTCAGAGTTGCCTAACGCGGCTCGCACCGATACACTGTACCGGTCCGGATCACTCGTCAGCAGAAGGTCTAGCAGAGAAGGTGCTTGGCCCGACCTTCTTGGTATCCTAGTGACCTCGTGCACCAATTGGGTCAGGCCGTGCGCCAGAGCAAATGCGTGGGCGGCTCTTCCCGCATGGTCTGTTTTGGAGGAGCCCAACCAGATCTCGTGGTGGGCGTTAAAATCCCCCAAAAATACCATTTCGGCATTCGGAAATCGCTCCTGCGCATCATCTGCCGCCTGACTCAGATATTCAAAGAGTCGAGTTGTCTCAGCATCTCCTTTATGGGAACGGTAGAGGCACACATAGATCTGACTCGTAGGGCCATGATCTACGTGTACCCAAAGGACGGAGAAGGATGGGTCCTCTAGGCAGCGCAAACGGCGACAGCAAACATCCGCCCTAACAAACACGCACACCCCGGCTTTTGCACGAAAACTTTCCTCAAGAACATAGCCAGGGTAGAGCAAGTAGGTCGTGTCGTCAGGGCGGTGTATTTGCGTCTCCGTTAGAAAAAACATGGCAGGTTTCGCCGTCTCTAGGTGTTGGTGGACGGCGTTGAGGTTTGCATGGAGCCCACAGATGTTAGTGGACTCCACCTCAAATAGCATGCTTTTGGGAGTGTGACGAGCCGCTGTGTTGCCTTTTTCTATAAATTGCGCTGCCATGAGTTTGGGTGGGAGAAGGCGTGAAAAAAAGAAGTGATTGCCGCCGCAGCACCGTGTGACAAAGCGCGGGATATTGGTTTTATCTATGAATGTGAGGCATGGCGAGAGCCGACGCGCCGAACGGAAGGGCCCCCGTACCCCCCCGAGTATGGTCGCCGGGCTCCCAAATCCGGTCACCAACCGGCACGACGAACCATATCGGGATTATGCGCGGCCTGGTGAGGCAGCCTCCCAAGGTGGTTAACCCCAGTTGGGCCCCTGTACTATACCGCGGGCGGCCAGCGGCACCACCGTTTCTACAGGTCTCCCTGTTCGGCGCATCGCCCCGCGCCATCCCCACTAGACTACGCCAAGACCCACTGGTCCCACTAGTGCTGCGACAACCACCACCTCTGCCCGGCTATGCACATGCTGACCCCTGAACACAATCCAACCGAGATTGAATTGCTATGGAGGGTTTTTCGCAATAGTGCACGGTGGTACCTACCCGGTCGAAACTTGAGACAAATTTGTGCCACCAAGTTTCTACCACCAGTCTGATGATAAACAGCCCTATCCCTTAGTCGCCTTGTACGACACCAAATGGGAAGAGATGGGGTGGTCCAAATTCTACTCTGCCGAGAACCACGCGGCCTTCTCACAAATTCAATGATTTAAATTGTGTTATTGCCCGAACTAAAGGTGTCTACTAAATTTCAGAACAACAGGCATTCTGGTGCTGACTGTATCTGCTCGTCGTCAGACTGTGTAAAAATAACAATATATCTAACTATACGTATTTTGAGTACAAATATAATAAAGTTATTATGTACTTACAAACATATTATTTTGCTAGAGTTTGTACTCCCACGGTATAAAACTGTTTTATTATGTTTCCTCTTGTATATTTTGATAGGTGGAGTAATATCCTAACTAATATTGTACATCTGAATGTGAGTTTATTTATTAGTTTGTTTGTTTTATTAAAATAATATATAATATAAGTATACGTTGACAAACAATGCAAGTCAAGTAAACCATGCATGCAAAATTTCATGATGCACAAAAAAATAAGGATGCCTTTTGTTTAGACAAAAAAAAACTGTAGCTTAGGGGTCAAAAACTAAATCTTAGAAAGTTTTTTTTTTGTACGTGCGCAAAATCCCCACGGATACCTCCCCACAGGAGCCGGTGGAGAAGGTTATGTCGGACTCGAACCGACTAAAACGCACGCCGCCTGTGGGTCTTTTTGGTTGCCGAAGGTGAGGTTGACAGGCATATCCCTCGCACCCCGGCCGACCCACGGTCATCTCTAACGATCTGGCCCACTTCTCGGGTGTGGGGACTACAGAGTAGCCAACTCGTCCCCGGAAACGGGGAGGCGCGCCAGGATCTTAGAAGGTCGTTAACCTGCCAAATTTAGTTTGATTATCCATACTTACGCAGTAACTATCCAAAAAATCAGTCAAGTACAAGTCGGGCCGGCATATTCAGGATACCGTAAACTTCTAGTAGTATTCAAACTACTAACACAGATTGTATAGGTAGATTAATTTCTGCTAAGTTACACTCTCACACAAGCTACACTCCCAATAATAACGATAAATCTACTGCATAAGTTTACTCTGTGTAAAATCCGGTTACTGTATGCCAAATTATTTATAGCGAAAGTCCAATTTATTATTTACGTTGGACAGGTATATCCGTAAATAATTTTAAATTGAGACTCAAGTTTGCAACTCAAAATGAAACATTGCTCAAAGTGTAAGAAATATAAGCAACAAGTAAAATTCGGAATCTCGAAGAAATCTATTTGAAAAGTTCTCTTGAGACTATAAATTTATTTTCAAACAGTCAGCATATATTGTCTTCTAACATTCTTGAAATTCCAGATACCTGTCGAATATTTTGATAGTTAATACTAAACCAGTATGTTTTAATGTATTCAACTTATTATTTATTACGTATTCTAATGGTACCTTTTAAAATCGATTAAGACGGTCCACGCGGGATTGGAACCCGCGTTCTTTTCCCTTACAGGGGGAACTACCCATGGGTTATTATTATTAAGACAATATTCAAAACATCTCCATTTAAAGGTTGCCTGGAAGAGATCGCTTGTAGCGATAAGACCTCCATTTGTACATTTTTCATAATGTTGTCCGTACATGTACTGTGTAATGTGTTGGTGTACAATAAAGCTTATCTTATCGTATATTATCTTAACGGGCCACCCAAATTCTTCTATATATTGATCTGATAGAAGAATTTGGATGGATTCAGGCTTAGATTTGGTTGGTGGCTTAGTAGTGGTCAGAGCGTTCCTCCTTGTGCTTAAAATTTCATTCAATACCTTTTAAAGTTAAGGATACTAACTAGGTTGGAGAGTTTCCTTGAGAAATTAAGGCAATTTAGATCTCTAAGTACTTTTTATTCACCAATACTTAATTACAGACATGCTATGTACAACAGCCCTTTTGTGTGAAGAGCCATCACCTACACCAGTGTTTAATACTGAGTAATCAATTTATAAGATTAACATAAATATACTTATAACTGTCATAATCGTAATAATATGCCATTTCCAAACCGCGCTAGCCTAGTGGTATGGGTAATGGACTGCTGAGACGAGGTCTCGGGTTCGATCCCAGGTTTTACCATGGCACACACCAATGACTTTTCGATGCTTTTCGAAGTTATGTGTGTATTTATCACAGGTTTATAAGTGCCTGGTTAATGGCAATAGGCTCGCCACCTATTACATTCGGACCTAAACATAAACTGATGAAAAGTGTGTTCTAGCACCTCGGCCTACCCCTTCGGGAATATAGGCGTGAGTTTATGTTATGTTATGTCAAACCTTGATTATTCCATTATGTTCTACTAACATTGTGCCACTTGTCTAAGTGGTAAGTGGTGACACCCACGTGTTGCCATCTGCAGGAGGGAGTAACGAGGCGATGAATAAGCCTACACTCCACCTAGTCATAATTATGCTTAGGTGAACTCCCGGTAGTCACAAAATTAGGAGTAGGTATGTGAATTAGACGCTATATAAAAAACATTTTACCCTGCATAATTTTCTTTATCATGTCAGTTGTTCCCGGCTGATGTAATAACAACGTACAACCTAACGTAATTTTAGATCCTAACCAAACATTTCAACATGAAGGAAAAGTGTATAATTATGTTTAAGCTTAAAAACAGAAAAAAGGGCATTTCGAAAACATTAAAATTTAAGTTAATTTTACTTTCAAAAGAGGCGGCAAATGCCCATTTTAAGTATAATAAATACTACAACCAATTACTAATGAATATAAATTTAGATAATGTAAATTGTGCCAGAATGGCTATTATAAAATCCAAGAATACTTAGATGATAAACAAGCTTGGAAATGAGCTGTTCGCTCAACCATAGTACTTAAGTAAATTTTCGTATTTAGACTAAATAGACTAAGTAATATGTTTGTAATAGACCTAAAATAAAGAAATGTTGGCTGAATTACTTGCCGGAGTCTTCACAGGTCGGAGCCGCATCTCGAACCGGTAGTCCATTTACTAAACTAATCTTTCATATTTCTGTTTGTATTGACGTTTTGTAAGTTCCTATTGAATGGTCTGCGCAGATCAAATGATTTTTGACTTTGACTTAGATAAACACCAAGTTCAGAAGACACAGTCTATTCTAACAGAATGCATGATTATAATCGGCATGAAAAAAACATTTTCTGAGAGGTTTTTTTTTATACCACTAAGTTGGCGGCAGACAAGCACACGGCCCACCTGATGGGAAGCGGTTACCGTGGCCTATGGACGTATGCAACACCAGGGGCGTCACACTCGCGCTGCCGACCATGAAGAAACCTTCTGATGCCCCTCTTGAAGAACCCCATATATTGTATAGGCGCTTGGGAAAACCGCAGCAGAGTAAGCTAATGTCAATATCGATAGAAAAATTGAATCGGTTTAGACGGGATTTGAACTTTGTCCGTCTTGCAGCGACCGTAGGAGCCATCTACGGATACTTGAATCCGAAGATGGCTCCCACGGTCGCCACGATGGAAAAAAATTGGATGGTTTCAGGCAAGGTTCGGTTGCTCAATAGTTAGAGCATTCCATCTGTAAAGGAAAGATCACGGGTTCGAGTCTCGCCTTTACCAATTCAATTTTTCAATAGTTAGCATACTAAATGCTTTAAAATTGTATTCAAATAATATCAATATCGTTCTTTAAACTGTTAATGTGTGTATGTCTTGGGATGTATGAATTTTACGCCGTGTTGTAATGCCACTTGCTGCATCTAGATATAGAGTTTGTATATTTAATACACCTTACACCAACTTTCCAACAGCAATAGTGAACGTTAGCGGAAATGTAGCAATAACCAAGTTATTTTTTGACTATAGCGTGAAAGGTTTTTAAAAAAATACCAAGCTAATTAAGTATTGTAATCGGTGATATTTGCACCACATAAACACTAATTAGTAAAAGATAACCGTTATTAATTAACGTTGGCTAACACTAATTTATAACTGTGAGTAAAAGTGAACATAATAAATAAATATTCCATAACATTCTACACAACACTATCTAGACCCATGGTAAGCATAGCTAACTTGTATAACGGATTCTAGAATATGGATAAACATACTTAGATACTTTTTTTTTTGTAAACACATACATATCATACATGGAAACACCCAGACCAATATAAATATACGTATTTATGCATACAAATATTTGCGTAGCAGTCAAACAATCTACCGCCCCGCCACCAGAGAGACCGTAAAAAAAATATTGTGTTGCAAATCCAAGCTTCACCTAGTGCCGTCTATTAATAGTATAAACAGTCTTTATGCATTTCATTCTATTAGAATGCAGATGGAGATGAATTTCTATACTTATTTCCTATTTAGGGTCCACATACTACATTTAGGGTTTAGTGACAAAATACGTACGTAAGTGCTGTGTAAAAAGGATAAAATTGATTTTTCCTCAACAGAAACTAGCTGTTACCTGCGGTTTCACCTGCACGGATTTTTTATCTCGCTCCAGCAATCCATCGGAGCCAATTCCAGGTATAAAATGTAGCTTATATACTATTCCAAACTGTAATGTATCCCTGTACTAAATTCTAATTAGATCCGTTAAGCCGTTAGACATTGATTAAGTAAGAAATGATTTATAATATCACTAGCTGTTGACCGCGACTCCGCACGCGTGGATGTCGTTTATTTCGACAAACCCTATGTCTAATCTATCCCTATACTAAATTTCATAAAAATTGAATCCCCAGTTTAGGCGTTAAAGCGTAATATACAGACAGACAGACTGACAGAATTGTTTTTCCATCCCGGAACCTCTTCATTAACACTTAAACTTTATAGTGTGGTTTTAAAGTTCAAATTTACTTTTAAGTATTAATACGAATATTTTTTACGGGAGTATAATATAAAAGCGTTGTTTTTAGTCTTTTTTTTGGCAAATTTTCAATTTTTTTTCTCAAAAAAAACCATCCTCGCACTTCAGGGATGATTCTAAAAAATTAATTAGCGATATCGGTTCAGCTGCTCTCAAGATTTGCGTTTAGCAACATATTCAGCGATTCATTTTTATATTATAAAAGTAGGAAGTAGCATGGTACGATATAAGGAAAAATATGCTACCATAGATGACTGTTACTAGATAAACCAAATTAAAGCGTTGTTAGAACGAGTTCATTGTGATGTGTATGTGCCTCTTTGATCCTAAGTGATAGACACGTACATAGAGCACTCCTTAAGATCAAAGCAAGCCAAGTTTAATGTGTTAAGCGTACTTCAGAAGCCGCATCAGTTGATATACTAACTTTTTTATCAATTTGGTATTTATTATATATATTGCAGTATTTAAATTTATTTTAATTTCTATTTAATTTTGGAAATTTCTAATTGAATGAAATGCATAAAGACTGTTGATAGATGGCACTAGATGCTTGCTCTTGCTTTTCTTTTGTAAAGAATATTAGTTCCGAAATTACTAATATTTCCCCTAACCCCTTCGACTAAGCTAAATGCTGGTGTTAGGAGTGGGTTCACGTTGGTAGTGTAATGGCCAGGATTTGAACCTGGGAATTTCCATCGTAGGGCCGACTCCTTAACCACTAAGCTACGGACACTAATACATATTTAATAGGACACTTGTACAAATCTAAGTTATTTTTTACATAGGTAGGTCATAATAGAAGTTCGAACGACTTAAAGTTTACAGAAATTTCTTCAAGAGGTTCTTCAAGAGGGGCATCAGAAGGTTTCTTCATGGTCAGCAGCGCGAGTGTAACACCCCTGGTGTTGCATAATAGGCCACGGTAACCGCTTCCCATCAGGTGGGCCGTGTGCTTGTCTGCCAACTAAGTAAAACAAAAATAGGATCAGTATTCCACCAGAATGACGCCACGAGTGACATCTAGTGTTATTAAAATAAAACCCATATATATACAATACAATCATATCCACAGAAAATTATAATAAATTATGTAACCAACGTGTCTGGAAGCACGAACCCCTTTCCTATAAAAACATTGGCAAAACGGGTTGAACGGTTATATTATATCTCCGTATCAAAATATCCAACACAATATTTAGAGAGAAAACAGCAAAGAGAAATCAAACTGCCTTCCCAACAACAAAGTTATCTTTAAAAAAATAATATAGCGTCGGAATGATCTCAAAATCCCGGGCGATGTATGCAAATTAGTTAGGCAACTTCTGCGCTCTCCCACGGGACTGGCCGGTCCACTGAATTCATCCATGCTTTATTTAAACGCACCTCGACAAGGTAAATTTCAAACACTTCAAATAAATATCAACCTTAAGTCAACAGCTTTAGGAACAATAGTAAAATTTACAACGGGCAATGGACTGTATAGTTATAACAATACTACGAAACTATCTCAAGGAATTCGTAACTGCATTTAATAAAGAAGGAGTATTTTTCCGAGTAAAAGCTAATGACGGCTGTATGAAATATTAGCTGATAAACTATTGTTATCACCGGCACGCTACAGCCTCTGTGGTGTGGCTGTAGTGATCGCAGCAGCTACGCAGGAGGCGAGGGTTCACTATTAAATATTTGTAAACATGTATTTGGGTATGTATGTGTATTGGTCTGGCCGTGACTTTTTTTTTTTTTACGTGCGCAAAATCCCCACGGATACCTCCCCACCGGAGCCGGTGGAGGAGGTTATGTCGGACTCGAACCGACTAAAACGCACGCCGCCTGTGGGTCGCTTTGGTTGCCGAAGGTGAGGTTGACAGGCATATCCCTCGCACCCCGGCCGACCCAGGGCCATCTCTCACGATCTGGCCCTCTTCTCGGGTGTGGGGACTACAGAGGCCCCAACTCGTCTGTCTGGCCGTGACTCGGAGAGTACGTTAAGCTGACGGTCCCGGTTGCCATGCAAAATTCTATGGCAGTCATTACAGGTAGTTGAAGCCCAAAAATTCCACAACTGATCTAACTGTAATGCTTTGATATCACCTTTAGGTTGTGGAGGTCAGATGACAGTCTTTTCATGTATAAAATCCAAAGGTAAACTGGTAAAGGTGACCCCAGAATCCGAGGTGAAAGCTTCGGACACAAATGAGTTTTATAACATAGGTCCACTCTACTACTCATCCCTTGCAATATTTGGTTTACTCCCATCTTATTCTCAAAGCCGCGGGCCTAGGATCGCAAGCTACGCTGCCCGAGTATAGAGTCAGCTCAAGCATCGGAGATTGATGAATGACCTCCACCCCCCATGAGCGCAGGCCTGGGGATAACGGGTGGAGCCGCCTGTCACTCCGGCAGAAGCAGGTCACGGTGGCGGCGCGCATTGCTCTCCTCTCCGTTTGCGGGGACGAATTGGAAACTATATGGTACCCACACCCGAGGAGGGCCAGATCGAGAGAGATGGCTCTGGGTCAGCCGGGTTGCGAGGGATATGTCTATCTATCTCACGTTCACCAACCAACTACGACTCACAGGTACCGAACGTTTTAGTCGATTCGAGTCCGACATAACCTCTCCCAACGGCTCCGGCATGGGGGTAAAAAAAAAGTCCCGGGGCCTAGAAAATAACTAGCCAGAACCTTATTCATCAATGAGCAGGTATACTAACTTACATAGCATAATCTTAGCAGAGGCTCACACACCTCATAAAAACAAATATATTTACCATACATTCAAATATAGAAACATTACACGATTCAAGTAACTTTGAACAGATGAATAGGCATTAAACATTAGTATTGGCAGCAGTTAGGGTCCTTACGTACGACTACGGAGTATTATTCCACGTAAAAGCCGGTCTCGGGTGTAGAAAGCTTAGCAAACATCATAGTCAAACAAAACATTCTGTACATAGTGAGAATTCCCAGACGGCGTTAAAGTAGCAGACTGTGACGTATATTCCAATTGCCAACGATTTATGCCCTTACTCCCTATAGTGTTGTGAAAAGAAGGAAAATTAATTCTCTTGCAATTTGCATATTTCTCATGAGTCACTGAGCGTATAATCACCTATTATATCATATACAAGACCATGCAATTTCAACTAATAAGCAAACATCTTAGGCGTAAAATATTTTTGTATTCCGAATTATGTATTAATATTTTCATGTTGTTTTTTTTAAACTTTCGCGTTAGATGATATATAATAATGATTATGGGAATTAACGCGATCATGGTAAAGGTACATACATAACTTTGGTTTGCCTGAAGTAATGACCAGGTTACATCGGCTGTGGTCACATGCTGACTGGCTCCGTGGTGCACGCCCGTCGTTTTCGAGTCAGTGAGGTAATAGGTTTTCATCTACCCGCACATTCTATCCATTGTTTTTAATTTTCTTTTCGCCATGTTCTGTTGTTCCAAACTGTCAGGTGTTAATCCGACTGCGCAGAAAAGTGAAGTTGGATGTTTTACCTGTACCATGATCGTGTTAATTCCGGTATATTTTGAGATTAAAGTAATTCCTAAACTAAACCTTCACGTGGATATATTTTTGTTTATACATTCAGTACTCTCGTTTAACATAACAGATATATCTTTTCTTCCCTGAATATAATACATTATTAATTGACTTCGTTTGCAATTCGAATATAAACTACACAGCAACTTAAGTTGTTTATCTACCCTTGATAATAATGATTAGAATTCTTTACATTTTAGTAAAATTTGATCCGATACGTCAGCACACTGCTGAAATACTTAGAATAAACAGCACCCACATTCCCACCTGTATCTTGTTTACCGTTAATGAAACAAAATTCCTAACCGGAGTCTGCACTTCCATATATATTCAGTACAATTGCGATGTAGTTAAGCCCTGAGTGAATAGCTATGTTCTAGCGAGAATACTTCGTTATTGAGATAACCGCAGAAATAGAATTTAGAGAGAGGGAGGGTGATAATAAATAAAATAATACCTTCAAGTAGTGCGTTGTGCATTGCGCGTAATCGTATGCAGCAACCAAACGGATGGATGGCTGCCCGCGTGGTTTCCACATACGGTTGGTTGTCATACAAAAGTAGACATAGGTACTGGCAAGTGCGTTAGCGAGCCTTAAGGTAGAATTCGGGTTCCGGCGTCCGGCTACCACGTCCCGGAATCACTGCTGCGCTATCTGAAGCTTTTCGATAGCTGCAACCCGAGCTGCACGGTGGCTGGCTTCGGAAACTATTGCCTACAAATGCTTACAAAGCGGTGAGGCGCAATCACACTGTGGGTACTGGGCCGCGGCTTCCGGGCTTGCTACTGCCAAGATCGGAATCATACCTTTAGAAGAAATAATGGAAGAGTAGTACTACGACGTGAAGGGTACTCTTTCCAAACCGTTTGTAATGCTGTAAATCAAAGTCAATATTAAACTCGGTACTCAAATACAAGGTTGAAGACTTATCGGGCTTGAGAGGTTAGACAACAGTCGTTCACATGAAATCCAAAATAAGCTAAATAGTGAGGTTTTAGGCAGCGGTCCCTAAGTTGTAAATTGCAAGCTTTTGCAACCGGGTTTTTTGGATGAAGAGCGGGTAAACATTGAATAAAACAGTAACTTATAAATTTTATATTCAAAGAACTAAAGATAACCTTGGGTAGAGTAGTTTAATCGCTTCACTACAGTTAACGATAGATGATAAATTGGAAACGTGTTCAAGAAACCTGGAAACGTACAATTATTCTTTCATTTATGCCTTTTGAGGTTAGGATTTGACAGGTCCGTAATCATTAATATTACTGTGTTCTGTGATTCTAATTCTGTGTATAATGGTGTTTTTACACAAAAACTTATATCTATACAAATAAATAAAATTGAAGTGTTTGTTTATCACGTTAAGATTTTTGATAAATGCTTAAGTGTAATACGATGTTTATAACATTAATAAATTGATTATCTGTCTGTCTTTATCCATTTATTCAAAATATCTCCAAATTGATATAACTTGTTAGCAGATTTTATTAGGTGTAATTTAGATTAATTTAATTGTGTAAAAAAACTTAGATTTACTGTGTTAAAAGACTTAGATATTTTAAAGTATTGTGTGTAAAAAAAACTTAGATTTATGTCGCCAGCAGTTAGTTGTAAGTACTAAAATAGCAGTTATTGAATTACTTTGCCACAATTTCAATAGATCTTGATTGAAATAAAAATAAGTGAATTTAAATCTGGAACAGATGAAGGCTGGTTGAAAGTCGTCAACCAACGATAGTTTTCTACTCTTTATAAAAAAATCGATTGTTGGTTTTTTAGTTCATTCATAATATTTTTTGATTAGGCAATATTGTAACAATAAATTGACAATACTGCAGTGTGATATCACACTTTTTGTTTTATTCAAGTTTTTACAGAACTTGAACTTTTGATAAAAGGGGACTGTTTTGATTTGACAGCAAGTACCCAATGTTTGCCAATATTGTAATCATGGGTTTAAATGCATGTGTATGTGCATATATATATTCACGACTGTAAACCCCCGAAGTGGTAGTATTTTTTTTTCATCATCATCATCAATATATCCCCACGGATACCCCCCCCTTACCGGAGCCGGTGGAAGAGATTATGTCGGACTCGAAACGCGCAAAACGCACGCCGCCTGTGGGTCGTTTTTGGTTGCTGAAGGTGAGGTTAACAGGCATATCCTTCGCACCCCGGCTGAACCAGGGCCATTTTTTTATACCACTTAGTTGTCAGACAAGCACACGGCCCACCTGATGTGAAGCGGTTACCGTGGCCTATGGACGTATGCAACACCAGGGGTGTCACATTCGCGCTGCCGACCATGAAGAAACCTTCTGATGACCCTCTTGAAGAACCCCATATTGTAGGCACTTGGGAAAACCGCAGCGCGGAGGTCATTCCACGACTTGAGTGTGCGTGGGATGAAGTTTCTTTCATACCGCACAGTGCGCACCGTCTCAGGTCGCAATATGTGAGGACAAATTCCCTGCCTATGGCGAGAGGCGTGATGATAGAATGTAGCTACGGGCATCATGTCAAACAATTCATCTGAGCACAAACCATTGTATAGGCGGTAGAACACACACAGTGAGGCAAAATCCCTCCTAAGACTAAGAGGTTCCACACTTCCTGTGAGTATGGGATTGTCAACCAGCCTCAATGCCCGTCTTTGAACTGAGTCGAAGGGGTCAAGCTGGTATGCAGGTGCTCCAGCAAAAAGGTGACAGCTGTACTCCATGTGAGGCCGGACCTGTGCTTCATAAATATTTTTTTGTTTTTATTTTCTTGATGCCAACTTAACCTTGTCCTGCAAATGACTTCGGTATTGGACGTCGCTGGAGATATCGACATCATGGATCCCGATACTCGAGGAGATGGTAAGCGGTGTGCCCAAGAATTGCGGCGCTACAATGAATGGGGTTATCTTAGCGGTGAATACACATACTTGTGTCTTAGTGGGGTTGAATTGGACTAGGTTTAGTCGTCCCCAATCGTATACTCCAGAGAGAGTAGTCTCAATTTCAGACACAAGTTATTCGCGACTCTTCTCCACCTCGGAATGAGGGATATTTGCACGGCCCGTGTAACACGTGTCTCCGGTACTGTCGTCCGCATAACAATGAATGGAGCCATCAGACAGCATGTCATTGATATGCAGCAGAAACAGCGTCGGAGACAACACGGAGCCTTGTGGGGCACCAGCGTTTATGTGCATGCAGTCCGAGCAGCTGCCGTTGACGACGGCTTGGATGCTTCTGTTGGACAAAAAACTGGAGATCCATTCGCACAGTCCCTCGGGGAGTTCATAATATGGCAACTTCGCAAGAAGACCTTTGTGCCAGACCTGATCGAAGGCCTTCGGTATATCGAGGCTGACTGCTAGTGCCTCACCCCGACTCTCAATGGGTTGCGCCAACCGGTTTTTGAGATACACAAGAAGGTCACCGGTATAGCGACGGTGGTGAAAGCCGTACTGTCGATCGCTCAGTAGATCGTTTCCATCAAGGTATCTCAGGAGCTGTATTATAATAACACGCTCCATTACCTTCGAGAGAAGGGAGGTGATTCATCTATCTCTATCTATCTCCATCTATATCTATCTCGATCTGGCCCTCTCCTCAGGTGTGGGGACCTCAGAGTCCCCAACTCGTCCCCGGAAGTGGAGAGGCGCGCGAGGCGAGCCGCCGCCCGCCGATACCCGAAGTCTGAAGTATATTAACACCCACGTCAACTCTGATTTTCGGTCCCACGTAAAAGGAAGCGCGCTCTTTGTCAGCTGTGCTGTGAGCTGTACGCTTACTATATTGGATGTCAGTTTTATATGGATTATAGATGATGTATTTAAAAACCATAAGTAACAAATAATGGACAAACAAACTTTATTTTTGTACGGCTATTGAACTCCATGAAATAACTATTATAACTTTGAAGTCCTCATGTTATTTCTTGACTGTTTAAATATTCATACTGTAATGAAATAACTTTCCCTTAAATAACAATTTGTGTGTAAAACTGAAAATTACAGTTTTATTTCAGAGGTCAATAACCATCTTTTATTTCCTCGAATTCGAATCACTCGTATTTTTACCAACCACCATTACAACAAAAAAATCCACCATTACATTTCACAGTGGATCTCATTCAATATTATTCTTCTGAGAACTTACAGTACATTTTTTTAAAACACCTAAAGAATTTGAATTTTTGAAATTAAAATACACTTAACTTTATTCTTGTAACAAAGCTTAGTTAGTCTGACTTGGTTTTATGATGGAAATGGATCCTTGAATATCGTTAACACGAGGAAATTCTTCCAAATTTAAAAGAAACTAATCATTTTATTAAGAAATTACCGTACCTTCATGCAATATTAATAACCATGTTCCTAAAATAATTTCTAATTGAATATCTATCTATCTGGAATGAAAGGGGCGATTGCGCGTGCTACTCTCGTACATATAAAAATACATAGAGAAAGTACTTTGATTTTTAATATGCGTAAAACAATCATAATAAAATTTCCATTCAAGACAAATGCTTTCATTAAATCCTTGAAATTAGTTTAACATTTGTAAGATAACATAATAATCACACATCCAAATACATGTGAAAAAATGTCTTCCTTAGCAAGTTATTAAGAGGAACAAAATTTAATGACGATATTTTTCAGTCTTATGATGTTCTCCCTAATATTATTAGCGAATTCCGTGCCTAGTGTGCGGCTTAAATCAGCTAATCTGGATAACTGTCTCACGCTCTACAAGTTTTGGACATTTGTAAGTACGAGTACAATTCTGCCTTTGAACCTTAAGATAAAATGCCAACAAAATTCCTAGTATGCAAAGGAAGATAAAGTTAATCCTTATACTGAGTTTTTGCGTTAAAAAATATAACAGTAGCCATTGCGCTTAATGCCATTTTCAACTTGCTAAGAGTAACGGTGTGAACAGTTTCATAACCAGCCATATTTTGTTTCATAATTTACAAACGATATAACTTTCGGAATACTTCCTGTAGTATCTCAACCATTATTTCAGTTTCCTCGTCAACATAGCTAGATATTTCTAGTGTTGCTAAACGATTAAAGTTTAAGTTAAGACTTCAGAGCCTTAGAGCGGTGTAGGTCTGAGAGTATATATTCCGACTGCGTGGGAAATGACTTATGGGCTATCTTCAAACCAGGCATCTGAAGACTCAAGATAGTGTGCGATTTTAATCGGCTAGAGTTTTACATAACCGCCTCTACACATATTCTGGACTCCAAGGCAAGAACTCCGAATGCAACTGTTACAAATGCTATGATATTGAGGATGAACCTTGAAATTAATGTTAAAGCTTCTGCGAGGCTATCAATACCTAGCCTGTAACATTACCAAGGCATCACCCAGTCCACGAAAAAGTTCATTAAGATAAGGTCTTGTGATTTTAAACATTTTCTGCGCACCATTCTTATTCTTTGGCATCATAATGGTATCATATTTGATCTTGACTATATCCTCATACAAAGTCTCAAAGGGACTTCGTCAAAGTGAGTAAAGTTTGGCGCTCACTGAAGCCAAGGTGTTATGCCGCTAAAATTGACTAAATACATAGTAGTATAATAAACGTTGCCATCGTTTATTACATACATTATACCTTAATTTGGCTACAGCGTCCTCCTAATGTACTTATTGCTTTCTTCAATTCAAAGTTTTTCATCGTCCGATAGTTACAGTGTGTAATTGTATCAAAGCGTATATATTTTTGAATTATTTTTTTCAAAACCTGAACTTTTTAAGCTTTCATTGCCTAGAATCAGATTATAAGTAATTACAATGTTGTACTTCATTTTGGTCTCATTTTCATCCGTCTGACCAGTGTAGAAACAGTAGGCCAAGGCCTCTAAACATTGGGAGAGGCCTGTGTCCAGCAGTGAACTGCGATGGAATGGGATCACTGCCACTGCGGTGAAGCTGTTGACAGTCTTGAGCACCATGTCTTTTCATGCAGCAGAAGCGCTGTGCGTATACCGCGACACGCCTGAATCAACTACATTATCCGCCGTGTTCTTGCCACCGCTGGTGTGTCAGCCATACGTGAACCTAATGGGCTGGTGCGTGACGATAGCAGGAGACCAGATGGTATGTCTTGGAAGACGGGTAGGCCTTTGGTTTAGGACGCTACGTGAGTCGCCACCCTTGCACCTTCACATCTTTAAAGCACAGCAGGATGTGCCGGCGCTGTTGCTGCATCTGCGGAAAACCTCAAACGACGCGAATACTGTAACTTGACAGGTGATTATGTTTTTAGCCGTTTGGGGTTCGAACGTTGGAGACGTGGATTCCAAGTGCCCGTTCTCTATGCAAAGACTTGGAAGGCTGCTGATCGACGCTACGCTTGACCAGAAGGCTGGTTATTACTTTGCACAGAGGATAAGCATTACCATTCAACGTGGCAATACTGCCAGCCTTCTGGGAGCATTATCGGCCGGATCGGACACATTATGTGTGTAATTTTTTTATTTTAGTAAATTTAATACCTTTTTTTATTTAATTTTTCCGTGCAAAAAGTTCCCACGGATATTCCCCGCCAGAGCCGGTGAGAAAGGTTATGTCGGATTCGCACTGACTAAAATACATGGCGCCTGAGGGTCGTTGTTCGTTGCTGAAAGTGAAGTTGACAGACATAAATCTCGCACCCCGGCCGATCCAGGGCCATCTCTCTCGAACTGGCTCTCCTCGGGTGTGGGGACCACAAAGTTTCCGGGAACGAACTGGGTCGTTCCCGGAAACAGGGAGACGTGCAACGTGCGCCGCCTGCTTCTGCTAGGGTGACAGGTGGTTCCACCCGTCACCTCCCGGCCTGAGCTCATGGTGGATGGAGGTCATTAATTGACCTCCGACGCCCAAGTTGCCTCAGTACGCGAGCAGCTTGGCTGGCGATCCTTCTCCTTCACGAGCATTACTTGCTCGCAGTAGGAGTTATTTTAGTACCTAATAATAACATAACATAACATAAACTCACGCCTATATCCCCGTAGGGGTAGGCAGAGGTGCTAGCACACACCCACATTTCGTCAGTTTATTTTTAGGTCCCTATGTGATAGGTGGCGAGCCTATTGCCATTAACCGGGTACTTATAAACCTGCTATAAATACACACATAACTGTGTGCCATGGTAAAACCTGGGATCGAACCCGAGACCTCGTCTCAGCAGTCCATTACCCATACCACTAGGCTACCGCGGTTTTACCTAATAATAGTTTTTAGTTTAAAATTTAATTTCATGGTTGTAGAGTATAATACATACTTGAGTTTAATAAACAAATCAAGAAATAATTTATAAATATTAAATACAATAAAAATATCGGAGATTATGAATTTGTGCCGTTTGGAGTCGAGACTTTGGGGTCATGGGGTCCGAGCGCTCGCAACCTCTTCCGTGAGATTGCGAAGCGAATGTTGGACGCTTCTCGTGACCAGAAGGCTGGCCTCTTTTTAGGACAGAGAATAAGCATTGCCATACAACGTGGCAATGCTGCCAGTCTTCTGGGAACGCTACCACAAGAGGCATGCGATGCGGAGGAATTCTACGACGCATTTTAATTGTTCTTAGCTATAAGTTGTTTAAAATTTAATTTAAGTATTATTATTTATGTATTATACAAATCTTATTGAATTCCTATAGACAATAATAATATAATAGCAATGTAATATAATATTAGTTTATTTGGTTGGTAAAAAGAATATACTTCTTAGCATTGAATTTGAGTGAGAAACAAAAAACAGTTTACAGGTGGACGATTAATAATTTCTAGTACGGCTATCATAACTACAAATTAGTAAGCTTTTAATCTCCGTACATTATCCAGAGGTAAAGCATACATCATACGACCGAATTAGATCACCCGGGTTAGCTTAGGTCAATACAATTACATCTAATTGGTCGAACGGGAGGGTATCATTAAGCTCATTCTTACTGGCTATGTGTCATCAGTATACATATTCGGGTCTCGTCTTAGTGTCGTCCGTATATCTAAAATTAATGTGAGTGTTCGTGTTTTGTGAATTGGATGTGGTCCTAACTCAGTTTGCGTTAGTTTGTGAGAGGTAAGAAAAATTGTCTGAACAATTTTGTCGATGAAATTACATAATATATGATAAAGGTCTACTTTCGTAATGTTATTTATTTTGGTATGGAAGCATGAAAGCCATGTATTTTATATAGAAAGGTGTAGAAGTCATGTATTTGAAAACGTTGATAGACAAAATATTTGTCATTATTGGTATTTATTTATTGTAATTCTTTTGTTGATTATTACAGCAATTATTCTGTGAAAGTAGAATTAAATAAGACTGTTAAAAAATCAATATCTAAATTCGTAGCTATATTAAATCATACACTGTTTACAAGTATACAATAAATTAAAATTCAATCACCTTCATTTTATTAAAATATTTAAGACATTTATTTTCTCAAAGGGACATCAAAGGGTGTTTTTCAGATTTATTTGCATATTTGACTTGCCATGTGCGAGGGTAAATACTACAAAATTTCAAATATTGGGGTAATTTGTCAATACGCCCCGACGTTTTAATATAAATTGATTTAAGCAAACAAGTGCAAAAGATGTAAAGTTAATAATCATTAGGCCATGATTCTGATGTTGTTTTACTTACGGCGTGATACCCAACAAACAATTCTGAATACAAAATCTGAAAGGCTCTTTACATTAAATTCATCAAGTTCACCGAAGTCCTGTCGAAAAGTAAAGAAAATCTATAAAGAGATTACAAAGTGCTGTCACATCGATCAATGAAAGTAAAAACATAAATTACACTCCCCTAAAGTAATTAAAGTAAAACCTTTGCGATGGTTTATTTTAAAACTTTTCAATTGCAGGATGAGAATGATTGTATGTACCTACTTTGTTGTGTCTGCCGGTGGATGAGAACAAAATAAATGTGAGGACAAAAACCTCGTTTTCGAATTCATTACATGTATTATGATTATTACACGGCATTAAATAAAGTTTGTTACTGTTTATTTTTCATGAACTTTTTCTAGAACGTGCCGAATTTTGATACCGTTTCACTGTCTTTTAAATATTATTAAGGAAGTTTTACATAATTCATTTTAAATTAAACATAGAACAAAATATAACATAAACTCATGCCTATATCCCTGAAGGGGGGTAGGCAGAGGTGCTAGCACCCACATTTTGCCAGTTTATGTTTAGGTCCCAATGTAACAGGTGGTGAGCCTATTGCCATTAACCGGGCACTTATAAACCTGTGATAAATCCAATATTTATCGCAGGTATAGAAACAAATTTCAGGATATATATTTATTTATGGTACCGTTCTTTCACTTTATAAATACGTCAATTTCACTAAATAAAAGCTAAAAATACAATAAAAATACATTTACAAAATTGCATTGAAATCGTTGTCATCTAACATTATTGTAACCTGTGACATTAAACAGAGGTCTAGGCATGTAGTACTATTTTTTCTGTGGTCTAGGTAATTCGGCGGCTGTACATCCTCTCAGAAATTTACGAAAGTGTCCCAAGCAAACAAAACCGCATGCCGTAGAAACGGATTACCGACAGTTTAATACAGCCTTGCGGTTAGAGGCGGCTATGCACGAAGTTCTCTTGTTCGAAGAATACCTATAATAAGAGCGAAAAGTCAAAGATATATACCTACGGATAATGAGAATGATTGCTTAATAGATTGTTTCTTTCTCAATCGCTTTCACTATAGGACCGTGATTCCGTGGTGAAGAGTATTATACTATATACTTTCACGTAAAATTTTTGGTTTATACGAACTACCTAAGATTCAATTTAATTCAGAAAATTTTTATTGTAGTGAAATAAGAATTTATTCGAATTTCATAGTTCATAATACATTGCCTAACCCTGCGGGGACAAAGGCGTGATTATATGTATGTATTGTATTGACTGTATTGTAATAGATACACAAAGTACAGATGTTAAGTCATTCATAATGACGAAGCCAAAAGAGTTCTAGAAAATTAACAAAAATGTTAATTAATAAAATTTAGGTTTGGTTTAAACATAGCTGATTTTGTATAGGTATGTACTTAGACCTGTATATCCACAAAGGAGAAGGTACAAGGTACAGTATCCTACACAAACCCTATCTGGGTTTACAGGATAATACTGAATTTGTGTAAATATTGTAATAACAATTACGGCATTTAAAAAAAATAACTATAGCGTAAAGCGTTTTAATGTATTGTGCGCATATTCTCCAGAATTTTTTTTTTGATTCATTAACATAAATATCAATTGTTACAAATCAATTTTCTAACATTGCATGTAAGGTTCACATCAGCTTATACCTGAAAGGTAGCTAATTTAATTAGACTACAAAGTTTATTCAAGCGAATTTTCAATTCAGTTTTATTCTATTCAGTTGAGTTTTGCTCAGAAACTTACACTTTTGTATTTCAGAACTTTACAAATGAATGAATAAATTTAAGTTTATTTCAAGCGAATCGTAATTATTTATATGGCCTAACATTTACAGTAGAATGTAGGTTTTTGTTTGCAATTTGTTTTAATTTTATAAAATTCAGTAGGTATAATTAAAATTTATTTAAAGTCATTACGAACATTCAGTTTTAACAAGTATATAATACGCTGGAATGCGCTTCCTCTCGAAATCAGCATGACCGCCAACCGTGCTACGTTCAAGTAGGTACAAAGTACGTCAGCTCTATAGTGGCCTTTAGTCCTCATTATGGATATAAATGGAATTTTATATTTTATGATTGTGTATCTATGCTTGATTATATGTAAGTATATAAGTATGTATAATATAGATATACCTAGGTATAAGTAGTTTATGTAAATGTGTATATGTATTATAGTTGTGTATGTATAATATATCCTAAGGTAGACTGTCAGATAATGTCTTTGGCATTAAGTCCGCCTTTGTACAATAAACTGTGCATAAGGTTAAAAATAAATAAATAAATAATAGCAGATTGTTTTTTGAATTTGAGTTTTTTCAACTACTTAAACGTCAACAACACGTCACATATATCATTAGGAAGCTCCCAAAGCCATTGGCTTTTGACTGATTTCCACTTAGAACCAGCTGGCGAGCGCTCGCGTGCTGAAAGTTGTGATAAGTAACTTTTCTCATATCAAGCTGTAAATTTGCGCTTAGTGTCGCCATTTTTGAATTCTGTGGAACGTGTGTATTTCAATAACATACTTTATTTTAAAAACGTAGCACTTGATTTATTTTTTGATAACGTTTTTTAAAAAAGCATTTCTAAAACCTCTCATAAACTATCAGTGCGGGATTCTGGATGCGATGGACAGTACATCTATCTTGTCCATTACGTGGAATATAGAGAGAAGATTAATAACTTCAACAGACATTGGGTCTTGCAACCTATTCCTTATAACTCGTCAGTAGTCATCTAAACTACGTTAATTTTTAACTACTTTAAAGTTACAAAGTAAAAATAGGGATACCTATGTTCTAATTTTTTTATACCATTTAGGTTGCAGAAAAGCACATGACCCACCTGACGACAAGAGGTTACCGTGACCTATGGATGTATAACACCAGGCACGTTACACTCGTGCTGTCGACCACTGCCCTTCTTGAAGAACTCCTTATTCTAGTTACTCGGGAAAACCACAGCAAGGAGTTCTTCCCACAGCTTGAGTGTGCGTGGGTTTAAGTTCCTTTCATAGCGCACAGTACCTACCGTTTCTGGTTTCAATGTGTGAGGATGAATTCCCAGCCAATGGCGAGTGGTGCGATGGTAGAAGTTTCTTTTGTTGAAAATGTATATGGAAAGTCATCAAATACATTTTATTAGTGTTCATTGAAGACAAAATTATCGTAATTGCACCAAGAATTTTGTGACATCGTCAAAATTGAATTAAATATTTTACTATTCCAAACGTACAGCCAGAATTTGAACTTCATTACGGGACACTAATATTTTAATTCTCTTTGAAAACTTTTGTCTGTTCTGTAATTACACAATTCGTGTTATTATAATTTCAGTAGCGATTCAACTCGGCGACAAGCGGAATATATCTTTTGCTAACTTTCTTAAGGATAGAAGGTAATGTATGCAAATTAGTTTAACTTTATTCCCTTAGAGCTATTAGGGCGGCTTTGACCGTTTGATAAGTGGGGAACTCAACTTTTCATTGGGTTAGATTTTCAAAGGAATATTCAGATGCTTATGTAATACTTAAAGTTTACTCCTTAAATTTTATATTTTAATGTTGTTTAGATAGATAGATAATTCTTTATTGTACACCAACATATGTACAGTAGGACAAGTAAGTAGCATGTATACAGTTCAATGTACAATAGGCGGCCTTATCGCTGAAGCGATTTTTTTCAGGTAACCTTTATTTATTTATTTATTTATTTATTTATTTAGTACATGGAAAACTTACAGCATAAAAACATGAATAGCGTTGGACTAGGTCATAGAAAGCCAATAACAAGTTTTCACTAATAGTCGCTGCGTAGGTAAAACATTGTAAACAAAAACACGCATTGCACAAACCTTATGGAAGAAAAAAATAGAAAAACTACACAATTGATCTACATAGTCAATACCATGAACATAGTACATCAATTTCTGGGTTTGAAAAATGTTAAACTCAAGCACCTTCTCGCCGCGGGCACACTAGTTGAGAAAGGGTCAATATCGTGCTGCTTACATAGCCTGTTAAAGTTACGAGTAGCCCTCACTATGTAGCTGTTTTGCCTGTAATTTGTAGAAGCATTCGGAATTCGTAGCGGTGGATTAAATCGAATTGACTTACATGGTACATTGAATGAAAGTTTTGATAACAACTCGGGACAATTGATATCATTATTAATTATTCGGAGAATGAAGGTGAAATCATTTATCTCACGACGGTTGATAAGAGGTAAGAGATGAAATCTCCGACAGAGCTTTAAGTAATTACTAGCTTTATATGAAATGCCCTGATGGTAGGAGAGGTATTTGATAAAGCGCTTTTGGATATTTTCAATACGGTCGATATATTTGTCGTAACAGGGGTTCCATATCTGACATGCGCATTCCAGATGGCTCCTGACAAAAGTACAGTATAAGATTTTAAGTGTCTTGGCTTCAGTGAAGTTTTTCGACAGTCTCATAATAAATCCAAGTGATTTCGAAGCTTTTTTTATTATAGCATCCACATGCATTTCAAAGGAAAGTTTAGCGTCGTGGTATACGCCTAAGTCTCGTACAGTGTTACTCGTGGGTAGCGATGTGCCTCCAAGCGCATAAGTGGTTGATAAAGGCAATAGCTTCCTAGTATATGTGAGGACTGAGCATTTTGAAGGGTTCAGGTCTAATTTATTAGTCCGACAGTAGTCCTCAAGTTGGCAGAGGTCTTTTTGAAGTGCTATAGTATCATTAGGAGATGATATAGACTTAAAAATTTTCATATCATCTGCAAAACAGAGAAGTGAGGATGACTGTAGACATAGGTCAATATCGTTCACATAGATGATGATTAATAATGGAGCCAGCAAAGAACCCTGTGGAACGCCACTTGGCAAAGGAACCCAGCCAGATATACAGTTGTTAAGTACAACTGCTTGTGACCTGTTATGCACATATGAGGAGAACCATCTCAGTAGATCCCCGTGTATTCCGATGTCATATAATTTGTTTAACAGGATACTATGTTCAATTCTATCAAACGCCTTACTGTAGTCCGTATACACAACATCAATCTGCCTACCACCATCCATAGCTTCGGTGAGGTAGTCGTTGAATAGAACTAAGTTGGTTACTGTGGATCGGCTCTTTAAAAACCCGTGCTGGTAAGGGCTTAGAGATTTTACGACGGCTGAGTATAGTTGTTTGAAAATGATCCTCTCAAAAACTTTCGCAATTATACATAATTTTGAAATTGGCCTATAATTTGTGATATCGGTTCTTTAACCTTTTTTATGGACGGGTGTTATATAAGCCGATTTCCATAATCTTGGGACTATACATGAGGATAATGACTTCCTGAACAAAATAGTTAAGGGACGGGATATAGCATGTGCACACTCAACAAGGAACCTTGAAGTAATATTGTCAGGGCCTGCGCCCTTTGATACGTCTAAATTCCTGAGTAGGTTAAATACTTCATCAACTTCTACCTTAATACAGGATATATCGGTCACTGCGCTATGTGGTGAATAAGAATTGTGTAAAGTTAAGGATGGGCTAAGGGAATCGTTGTTGATGCGAGCGAGAAAAGTAGAATTAAAATAAGAACTGAATGCATTACAAATAGAGTTCCCAGTTTGTAAAGATTCATTTTTATATACTAAATTACTAGGTAATACATTTAAATTATAACGGCTTTTTACAAATGCCCAAAAGAATTTTGGGTTGTTTTTTATTGACTGCTCTGTGCGAATAATATAATTTCTGTAACAGAGATCTTCCATGGACTTAACTCTCTCACGTAACAAATTAAACGTCAATTTGTCAGATAGATTTCCGTAGTTTTTGAATTTTTTATGGTACTTAAGCTTTTCTTTTATTGATTTAATAAGTGATGAATTATACCAAATAGGATAAGATTTATTACGGATAAGTTTCTTAGGTATGTATTTATTTTGTATATTAGCCACATATTCATTAAAAAAGTCAACGGAATCGTCTATTGATCCTTCCAGGAATTCATTCTCCCAATCCTTGTCATTCATATCTCTAATAATCGACTCAAAGTCCCCTTTATTAAATACAAACCGTGAGCGCGGTGCATACTCGAGAGTAGATACTTCCAGATCATGAATTTTTATTAATAATGCTGGATGATAGGAATCGATACGCACCAAAGGGTCGCTACACTCAGATACATTCACTATTATATTTGAGAGAACCAAGTCCAAGAGTTTACCCTGTGAATTGGCTACACCGTTGTACTGTGACAGTCCTAGCGTACATAATTCGTCTGTCAATAAATATTCATTATTGGAGCATACATTAGTCGGGCAATACGAATGGTTGTCAATAGGCATCCACACAATATCACTCATGTTGAAATCACCGGCAACCAAAAATGTATGAGTTGGATTATTCATAATCAATTGAGTTAGTTTCGTAATAAAATTATACAATTGAGAAGAAAAAGACAGACCATTATTCTGGTCGCATAAATAAATTACACAAATATCTAGATTGACGGGTTTCCTCGAGTGGGTCACTTTGAGCTGTATATTTACCCAAAGGTCTTCAGCCGTTGAGTGTAATAGTGGCTGAGAGGTGACCGCCATTCGTCTATTAGTCGCAATAAGAACGCCACCACCCCGTTCTTGATCTGTTAGATTGTAGTCTCGGTCTCGTCGCCATACGACGTAACGATCGTCAAAATACTCAGTGTCGAGGAAGCCGTCATTGAGCCACGTCACAGTTAGAATAATAATATCGTACGAATTGGAAGACATCTGACGGTAAAATTTGTCACTTTTTGTACGTAGACCTCTTACGTTCTGGTAGTAGATATCAAGTCCATTACATTTATGTATAATCATTGTTTATGTATACAACACCATAATAAGTAGCACTATAACAAATTACCTTGGGCTTATTATGAGCCGATGAGTAAATGAAAGCAGAGAATTCAACTGAGCTACAAGTTATACCCATGTCGCGTCGGAGGTCGATGAACGACCTCCGCCCCCCATGAGCGCCGGCCTGGGGGTGACAGGTGGAGCCGCCTGTCACCCTGGCAGAAGCAGGCCGCGGCGGCGGCGCGCCTGGCGCGCCTCCCCGTTTCCGGGGTCGAGTTGGGGACTGTAGTCCCCACAACCCGAGAAGAGGGCCAGATCGTGAGAGATGGCCCTGGGTCGGCCGGGGTGCGAGGGATATGCCTGTCAACCTCACCTTCGGCAACCAAAACGACCCACAGGCGGCGTGCGTTTTAGTCGGTTCGAGTCCGACATAACCTCCTCCACCGGCTCCGGTGGGGAGGTATCCGTGGGGATTTTGCGCACGTAAAAAAAAAAAAAAAAGTTATACCCATGTCACAATCCCATACTGAACACGTCGGGCATTCTAGAATGGTAACACTGCATTGCAATATACAATATACTAGCTGATTCTTTCCGAAGGAGTCATTTAAAAGTATCATGGTAGTTATTATGTTTGGCGTGTAATGTGGGTATAAATAATATAATACAGCGAGGTACCATAGATTGTAAGATATTAAGTCATACTTCAATACGGAATTCGTCGAATATTCTAAAATAGTAGTTTTGCATAGCAATATATAATTTACTAGTTTATTCTTTAAGGAAATTATTTTTAATTGAATCGTATTAATTACTATATTTGGAGGGTAATGCAAGCATAAATGGTAAACATTATACGACACTGAGTTGATACAAGTAGGTTCCGAGTGCGAAAGCACGCAATAGATCACACTGTTCATAGGTGCATATTGAAGACAAAGCGAGATAGGCATATTTTTACAAGCTGGAGTAAGATAATAAACAGCGCGATAAGACCACACAAAAAGCTCATTAGCGTAACAAAAAAGAGGTGCCGGGCTCAAAAGCGGTGCAGAGGTGATAAACATTTTACATGTTATGACAATAAATGGTACATTTTTTATATTGATGTCATGTGTCATTACACTAGGCAGGCATGCAATTATGTGACAATAATGAAAGAACGTAAACAAAATTAGGATTAAATAACATTTTAGATGATTTTGTTTAAATCTATGTCATTTTTTATTATGAGGGTTTTACAAGTGGCATCTTTTCTGACATGTATTTTAGCATGTTTAACCCATACAAAACTATACTTTCTCTCGTTGGCGATAATTTTAACTTTGCTTAGTAGTTTTTTAGAATCGGTGCTAAGGTGGTCATTGATATAGATACGCCGCGACGTACCCTGGTATCCCAGGTCAGTGGTGGATAGTTCCTTATCAGCTCTTGCAGCAGCAATAAAATCCTCCTTGACATAGCGATTAAGAAAACTTACAATAATTAATTTGTCCTTTGAGTTAAAGACGGGGACTCTTGATATATAGTTTATTTGAGTCTTCAGTACACTATGGTTCACTTTGCGACTAATAGCATCAACGATAGAGTAAAGGTTTTCATCCTTCTTAAGAGGGACGCCCTTAATTTCCACATTATTTAATCGTGAGCGCTGTTCCTGTGATGATAACTCCGATTTTATACTAGCCATTTCAGCCTGTAGCGAGTCCGCCAAGTTTTGGATTTTCTCAATATTTGTCCCTTTTTCCTAAAGAAATTGAGTCTCGTACTAAATTCATCGAGTTTGGCATTGGAGAATTCGCAAGACGCTTTAAGTTCCACCAGCTCCATCTTAATTGCACGCATATCGTCGACCAATGCCGGCAAGTTCATAAGTTGCTTCTTCATATCACGAATTTCGCTAAGGATGGTATCTATAGTAGCGGGTGAATCAACCGACAAACCTGGCGAGGAAATTCTGCACTGCGGACATTTCCATTGCGTTCTCCGCTCGACACCCAGTTTTCTCCAGCCTGACTCGGATATATTGGCACAGCTGAAATCCAGATGTTTCTTACAGCCCGCACACTGCACACCATCGGTGAATTGCACGCCGCACATTCCGCACTTCTTCATTATAATAGTTAATAACGGGGTATATAGATCAGTTATGGAAACGACAAAAGGTTGACGATATATTTTTTCGATCCTGCGGTGGTATGCGTGTCGCGTCGCAAGGAGTTCACAACGAGACTGATTAGTTACAGGTTTAATTATTTTTATATGTTCACAATTATAAAATATCCAATTATATAATATCCTATTCTTAGACGTAAGTTCTTATATTAGTCGCGTGGTTCCCGGCAGAGTAGAATTTGGACCACCCCATCTCTTCCCATGCTGTGTCGTACAAGGCGACTAAGGGATAGGGCTGCTTAACATCAGACAGATATATACAACCCAGACTCAGATGCATGGCTCAAGTTAATAATAGTGCCCGGAAAACGGCATTAGACTCACCCCCTATTACGTATGACCGAATACAATGATTGGTGAAATGTGGGTGTTAATGCACCTCTGCCTAATCCTCCGGAGATAAAGGCGTGATTTTATGTATAGATGTATGTAAGTTCTTACAGACTGACCCCATAATTTTTTATTTAAAAAACAAATATGAAAATCTGCCGGATTTGTTGACATTTATGATCACTGCTCTGCTTCCTTAAGTAATAGCGTGATGATATATATCTTAAAACTTTTGTCCATAAACGGACTATTCAATACAAAAAGGTTTTTTTTAATTTTAATCAGTAGTTGTTCAGATTACCGCATTCAAACAAAGAAAAAATTTTACAACATTCTACACAACGCTAAGGTAAGCAAAGCTTAACTTGTGTTATGAAATCTAGAATACTGATAAACATACTTAGATACTTTTTTTATAAATACATATATATTATACATAGAAACACCCAGACCAATGCACATATACATATTCGTGCATACAAATATTAGTATAGAATTTAAATTTCAAGGAAAAAATATACTACTATCATATTTTTTTAGCTGTACTCTATTTCGATCGATTTCGAGAAAATTTATTCACACATTGCAGAGAAATTGCTGGATATACATAGACGATGAACGTTTTATAATTATATATAACCTCCACCATTTTGAAATCAAATAACAATGCTGCTCGTAGCGAACAGCATCTACGCATCTTTTTTTTTTTTTACGTGCGCAAAATCCCCACGGATACCTCCCCACCGGAGCCGGTGGAGGAGGTTATGTCGGACTCGAACCGACTAAAACGCACGCCGCCTGTGGGTCGTTTTGGTTGCCGAAGGTGAGGTTGACAGGCATATCCCTCGCACCCCGACCGACCCAGGGCCATCTCTAACGATCTGGCCCTCTTCTCGGGTGTGGGGACTACAGAGTCCCCAACTCGTCCCCGGAAACGGGGAGGCGCGCCAGGTGCGCCACCGCCGCGGAGCATCTACGCATCTACACTACACAATTATTAGATAATAACTAGCTGACCCGGCAAACGTTGCCATATGAATTGTTTCTAGGTCAGCTCGATACCAGAGTTAAAAAATATAAAATACTATCAAAACATAGGGGTAGGTGGTAGGAGGGTAATTCTTGAGGTGAACCACCCTTAATACTTAGGGTGTACAAATTAGTTATAAATCTATTCTCATACATACTGAATATTTATATAAAATTTCATCAAAACCGGTCAAGCCTTTTCAGAGCAGAAACACAAACTATGACACAAGAATATTATATATTAGATAAATCAGCAATGAGTAAACAATGATCGTCGAATCACTTACTGTACAATCTACATACTTATCACAACTCAATTCAAAATCATTGAAGCACTTGCGCGACAAAATAACCATTACTCATGATGTCAGTGAGTCATGAACACTAAATGCCATGTTTACAATCGTGTTTTGATTAAAGATATCAATCAATTGTGATTAAAGACATCTTTGAGGGCTCACGAAGCAATGAACAACCTGTAACCCCTTTTTAAAAACATCGTTGATAGAGCCGCGATAGCCTAGTGGTATGGGTAATGGACTGCTGAGACATGATCTCGGGTTCGATCCCCGGTTTTACCATGGCACACACCAATGACTTTTCGATGCTTTTCGAAGTTATGTGTGTATTTATCGCAGGTTTATTAGTACCATTAGGCAATAGGCTCGCCACCTATTACATTGGAACCTAAACATAAACTGGCGAAATGTGGGTGCTAGCACTACCTTCGGGGATATAGGCGTGTGTTTATGTTATGTTATGTTCATTGATAGAGCCAAAATAATAACATTACATATAATTGCGCCTTTATCCCCGGAGGGTTAGGGAGAGGTGAATTAACACCCACATTTCACCAATCATTGAATTCCGTCCAACGTAACAGGGAGTAAACCTATTGCCGTCTTCCGCACACTATTCTTAAGTCGACCCATGCATCTGAGGCTGAGTCTAGGTGGGCTGTATATATCTGTCTGATGTTAAACAGCCCTATCCCTTAGTCGCCTTGTGCAACACCGCATGGGAAGAGATAGGGTGGTCCAAATTCTACTCTTCCAGGAACCATGCGGCAATATCAAAAAAATTAATCTGAAAATAAATAGAATGTGGTTTTACCGCACTCTGTGTCTACGCGACTGTTCAAGATTTAAGAGTGTTGGTGATTGGTTCCTGAGCAGTATCAAGCTGGTCTGTTTATTTTGCGACTATGATTTGAAATAATTAACGTATCATACGAGTACATACGTTATATTCACGCCTGTAATCCTCGAAGGGGTAGGCAGAGGTGAATTAAAATTCACATTTCATGAACTATGATTTGCGGTCCCATTTAATAGGGAGCAAGTGTATTACCGTCAACCGGGCACTTTCTTATGGGCGGTGTGTTTACTGTTATATGTAGAAAAAGCCTTAGTCGTCTTTTGCGACACTCAGATGAGGTGAAAAGCAGAAAATAAACATTAACTTCAATAGCTATTTAAACTGTCATGGTCACTCATATTACTATTAAAGCTATCGAAATATTAACCCTATTGTATTGCTTCGAGTTTCCGATATTTCGGCGCTGTTGAAAGCACCATGGTACTCTGTAATCATGGTGCAATAGCGCCGAAAACTCGAAACAATACAAAATGGTAAATATCCCGCTCGCTCTAATATCAACTTCAATAGTGTTTAATTTGAATTAAAAGCAAGTTTGTAATACGTAAATGAATATAAAAGCTTTCATAAAATTTTCAAACGGTCGAGCTCAATAACTCATTACTTGGAAAGCTTTTCCCAATACATTTACAATTGGTAAGCGAATAGCATAAAAATTAAATATGATACTAAATGGACTTTAATTAACCACTCACTGACGTTGAATAAAAACATGAAAGAAATGAGATTACGAATAATATTGCTTATTTCAAGGAAAAACGAATATTTTCTGTTTTTAATTTATAATGAACTAGTTTGTGCTAACGGTTCTGCCGACGCAGACGTAATTATATTTTTTTTTTCAGTTTATTTCCATTCAATTTATGATGAAAATTGGTACCGCCTGCTATCAAACTCGTTTCAATCTTTTAGACCGCAGTCGGGTTATTTATTTTTTAATAGTTTTTTTTTTTTTTTACGTGCGCAAAATCCCCACGGATACCTCCCCACCGGAGCCGGAGGGAGAGGTTATGTCGGACTCGAACCGACTAAAACGCACGCCGCCTGCGGGTCGCTTTGGTTGCCGAAGGTGAGATTGACAGGCATATCCCTCGCACCCCGGCCGACCCAGGGCCATCTCTGACGATCTGGCCCTCTTCTCGGGTGTGTGGGGACTACAGAGTCCCCAACTCGTTCCCGGTAAACGGGGTGGCGCGTCAGGCGCGCCGCCGCCGCGGCCTGCTTCTGCTAGGGTGACAGGCGGCTCCACCTGTCACCCCCAGGCCGGCGCTCATGGGGGGCGGAGGTCGTTCATCGACCTCCGACGCCCGAGTTGCCTTCGTACGCGGGCAGCTTGTCTTGCGATCCGTCGCTCCCGCTGCCGCTCCCGCCCCGCCTCCTCCTTCCCGAGTATTTTTTTAATAGTTATTGTTTTGGGTCTATCGCGAACAAACAGAATCTAAAGAAATGTTATATTGTTAATATATCATAATCAAGTTTTTTTTTATATCTCCTATGTACAGACATAGGTTTTTTACGATTATATAATACTATAAATGACTATTAATAATAATATACCTATTGATTTGCATAGTAAAGCAAAAGCCTACAGGTTCAAACTAACTTGTGTGTAACTTTTGCGTAAGGATAAGCTAGTTGACAAGTTTCATTTTTTTTATATTGTACACGTCAATTAGACTTCGCTTCGCCTGTTGGTAAATGTTAAAATGGTGGCACTTAGCTTGACGTACTCTTCACATGCTTTTTCATGCCCCGGTTATAGGGACTGTAGGAAGAAGAAAACACGTGAGCTGGTAATGAATTCCTGGCCTAAATGGTGCGACAAAGGAAATAGTCTCCAAACCGCTTGGTTCTCGATCGGCAATTCTGTTCCGTAAGCGGGTGACATCTAAGCCCTGCACATGTTGTCCTGTGTAGAAAAGGAGAGGGTAGGACTAATTGGAAGAGCTCATCAGAGTATTCGCTATATCGGATCAATGGTACAGCAGCATATGATATTTATATATATATATACGCTTTAATAGCAGTAAGATCATGAGTAATTATAAGGACAGACGCACTGCTATAGATGTGCCTGTCAATAAAGTATGATATTATCTAATGACACATTTTTATCTTGCGAGCACATCATTAATAAACAGCTCATGTGTCACCTATAAGATAGACTGTGCAGTTACTAGCTTTCTGCAGAAGCGCCGTTTTCACGTCCTCTGTGATGGACGGGTTTCGGAGTTCTTGCAGGTAATTGCTGGCGTACCGCACGGGTCCGTATTATCTCCCACTTTCTTTCTTCTGCATATAAACGACATACTGTTCCCCGACAGCGTACATTGCTATGCAGACGATAGCACCTTACACGGGAGTTATCATGGACATCCTGCGGCCAAACAGTCTGATATCGCGGAAAAAAGACAGCTTCCTGTCGCTGAACTGGATCGGATCTTGAATCACATTTCTGAATGGGCTCTGAATACCTTGTCGAGTTTAATGCCAAGAAGACGCAGAGGCACGTGCGTTCACAGCAAAGGAATCTTCTTTCCATCCCCTTTACGCGGGGCGTGAAAAAGCATCTGATGAGGCCGCCAAGCTGAGCTAAAATCGATAAATCATACTTTACAAACCTATAATATACAGTCAATAAACTGATGTTATGATAAACATCTGTATATTTTATTTACATAGATGAACAAATAAAGAAACATTGGTTTTTATAAGCTTTCATTTAACTTATCTAGTGTATATAAATCAAATATTGGAATACAGAATATCGACATTTAATGGAATTTTTAACGTACTGAACTTAAATTACTAATATACTCATCGATATTTATACCTATATTCATAAATATACTTAATTTATTAACCGTTTAACCTTAATAACTCCACCTAAATATTAAACTTTAAACATCTTTACGTAATAAAACTTAAGTATTACCTTATAAAATGAACGACAACTAAACCGAGTACATGTCGAATACTTTAATGATACACCGGCCCAACAATATTAGGTACAATGTTAACAAATATTCAATAGGTACATCTCAGTAACGTACCGGCGTGTACCTTTGTGAAATGAATATTAAACGATAATTTCATTACATGGTGATACCGACAGCGTAGCCGGGTTTTAATTCAATTAATACTGTTTCCCTCAGAATAGATAATAGCCCCGTCTAGGGTTATTAGAATTTGGACACGTCATACGGTGTTTCTGTTTCGACCATTACCTAATGGATTATTTTTAAATTTCTATAATTTTTTTTTTACCTCTTAGGTGGCAGACAAGCCCACCTGATGAGAAGTGGTCACCGTGGCCTATGGACGCGTACAAAACCAAGAGAGTCACACTCGCGCTGCCAAGTCTACAAGCATTGAGAGTTTCTGTGCCGTCAGTGTAAAATACAAAGCAGAACAAGCTTTTGATTTTTCCACTGATAGCACAAAAACCCTCCAGTGAGCTCTGGCTACCCTTGTCACCGCCGACACATGAGGTTATTATGTCCACGGTATTCTGTATGGCAAAGGTAGTTCCCCAGTCGGCTTGCTCAATTGGAAATACTGTCGTATCCTACCCCTCATGCCTCTTTCCTCCTCAGGTTCATGGGTGGTAACCGAGAGGGTTAACACATTTCAATGTTAAGTAACACTAGCCATGAATCCACGGAATCCTGAGACCTCTCTCACCGTGATGTGCACATTGAACTGTCGAACCTGGCTGGCCTACAGACAATGGGGGGTCAAATAAATAACAGTCGAATTTTTTATATTTTGTTCACTGAAGTGTAACGTGATTCATTGATAAAATAGAAATTGATTCCACTATTAGAATGTTACTTTTTCTTCAGGCCCTGGTATTGTAACTCTTTTGCTGATTTCTCTCAGGTTATCAAATTGCTTGTTCCTATGAAAATAATAATAATAATCAATCAATCAATTAGCCCACCGCAGTCCACTGCTGGACGTAGGCCTCTCCCAATGTGTGCCATTTTTTCCGATGCTCCATAAATAATAAAAATAATTATAAATATTCTACAACATTCTACACAATATAGGTATTTAAACTATCATGGTCACTCAAAAAAAAAAAAAAAAAACAGTATCAAAATAAACGGGATATTTACCATGTTTCATTGTTTTGAGTTTCCGATATTTATAACAGCGCCGAAATATCGAAAACTCAAAACAATGAAACATGGTAAATATCCCGTTTATTTTGATACTGATTTTACACAATATTATCTAGACCCATACTAACCATAGCATAGCTTGTGTTTATTTATGTAGTAATAAATAAGATGTTCATGTTGTATATAAAAAAAAGCTTGTGCAAGTTAAGTTTGACTTCGTCTCTTTGAATAAAAGATATCATATCTCTTGAACCGAACTGCTACGTAGGGCCATAGAATAAGTAAAGGCATTCAGTTACTTGCGCGTTATAATAACACAAGCATATCTATAAAATTGACTGCATTAGTCTCAGAAGCTAGATAAAAATATATTTATGGAGTGAAAAAATGCAAGTATCGTTCTGTTGTGAAATAAACATGAACAATAACAAAGAAGTCATCAGTCTCTCCTGGGACACACGCGTCCTTTGACGGAACACACCCGCATGGCTAATAAATTATTAATAGATTAATTTAAACACGTTACTTCTGTTATGAATACTACCGGTTAAATGTTACTCCTATGTCACTTTTAAATGATCGGTTAGAAATAAAATGGGTATATTCATATTTTGTGTTTAACAAAAGCTTTTGATCCCCTTTTTTTTTTTTTTTTTTTTTTTACGTGCGCAAAATCCCCACGGATACCTCCCCACCGGAGCCGGCGAAGTAGGTTATGTCGGACTCGAACCGACTAAAACGCACGCCGCCTGTGGGTCGCTTTGGTTGCCGAAGGTGAGGTTGACAGGCATATCCCTCGCACCCCGGCCGACCCAGGGCCATCTCTCACGATCTGGCCCTCTTCTCGGGTGTGGGGACTACAGAGTCCCCAACTCGTCCCCGGAAACGGGGAGGCGCGCCACGCGCGCCACCGCCGCGGCCTGCTTCTGCCAGGGCTTTTGATCCCCTGAAGTGCGTGAAATTTTAATATTGTCAGAATCAATGGGGGACGGATAGAGCTGTTATCATATCATAATATCACAAGGCATGGCTCGAGTAAACAATAGTTTCCGGAATACGGCAAAAGGCTCCCTCCCTGTTACGTGGGACCGAATACAATTATTGGTGAAATGTGGGTGTTAATTTACCTCTGTCTAACCCTCCAGGGATAAAGGCATGATTATATGTATGTATGTATGTATGGAGATTGTTTTGCGATCTCGGCAGCCCACCCGGTGTGCCATCTATGGCCCAGATGAGTACCAAACCTCTTCCGTATGCCAGGGTCTGCTAAGTGAAGTTGCTGTAGTCAGAATGCTATGACGATGGCAGCTTTATGACACGGTGCTGCTCTGCCTACTCTGTATATATAAAAAGCTATGTGTCCATGGAAGGCAGAGGATCGGATGAAATGGCGCCCATTGGGGGATGTCTATATCCGGTAGAGGACTGCGTTGGACTAATTGGTTGTCTATGGAACTTTCCCGTCAGTTGTGACACTCGGTCGGATAAATACAAGCAAAATTGCTTACGCGCTGATGTAATCGAAAGTTTGCCGTGATAGTTTTGTTTATAGTTTTAATTTTAAATAGATAAATATGCGAAAGTGTTATACTAGAGTAGTATAACGCCAGAACAAATTCATGAGCAATGGGAACTAGCCCGTCTGAATTAAAAATGAGGCCACTCAACCCTGTGGTCTTAAAATATCACAAAATAGATCGCAGTTCTGAGTATTATATAAATAGGGATCAAGTCGCTTTACAAAACTGTACGCTAGTTTTTAGAGAATAGGCATAAACTATTTAAGGTTAATGAAAGGTGAATGAAAATATGACAGAATCAAATGTCCTAGCAATCTTTTTGTCGAATTAGATTATTAAGTGTTTGAATCTCAGAAGTGATTTCACAAGAAACAGGCTCTGTGATTGTAAGCTGTCTTAGTATATATATATGTAATAGAAATGTTATCATCTGGAGTCGTAATTTATATTCACATAATAATATACATACATTTGTTGTAACGCCTATAAATCCCCATAGTCTATAGAGGTCTATTAACACTCACATTTCGTCAACTATGTTTTTCGGTAGCGAGCCTGTTACCGCCAAGCGGACACTTTGTCATGAGCTTTATATTCACTATCGGATGAAGTCGCCTTTTACGATACTCACAAGACAAATGGTGAAATAGATTATTACCCAATAACTAGATCAAGAACCAAGCGCTTCGGAGACTCTTTCCTCTGTCGCACCATTAAGGCCTGGAATTCATTACCAGCTCACGTGTTTCCATCTTACTACAGTCCCGGGTTCTTAAAGCGGGGCGTGAAAAAACTAGATCAAGAACCAAGCGGTTCGGAGACTCTTTCCTCTGTCGCACCATTAAGGCCTGGCATTCATTACCAGCTCACGTGTTTCCATCTTCCTACAGTCCCGGGTCCTTTAAGCGGGGCGTGAAAAAACTAGATCAAGAACCAAGCGGTTCGGAGACTCTTTCCTCTGTCGCACCATTAAGGCCTGGAATTCATTACCAGCTCACGTGTTTCCATCTTACTACAGTCCCGGGTTCTTAAAGCGGGGCGTGAAAAAACTAGATCAAGAACCAAGCGGTTCGGAGACTCTTTCCTCTGTCGCACCATTAAGGCCTGGCATTCATTACCAGCTCACGTGTTTCCATCTTCCTACAGTCCCGGGTCCTTTAAGCGGGGTGTGAAAAAGCATATGATGAGGCCGTCAAGCTGAGTGTCACCATTGTCACACGGTATGTGTAAGTAATGGTGACCCTCTTTTCTGGGAGTTTGCAGCTTACCATCAGGCAAGGCGAAGTCCAATTGACGTGTCCTATATAAAAAAAAAAAGTTTAAGTTCCCTAGAACTAAAACTAAACATAGCTTATAAATATAATATAATTTGTAGAATCCAAATAAGCATTCATTTTTATAGGAACACGTGTATTATTTATATAAATAAATGTTCACATTATAACTAATAGATGAATTTCTGCACACAAATATTTGCACTGAGAAGAAATCAAACGAAACGAAGTAGGTGAGCGAAAAGGTAAATTTAACGGATTCTGTATGTACCTTTGGATGTTTCTGTACTACCTCCCACCGTTTCGGTTGCTTTTCAGCGGCCATGATTATGGTTAGAATACTAAAAAGCCTCCAAAACATCTGGAGGTACTTAGTATTCTTTCTTTCTTAGTCTAAATTTAAAGCGGTAGCCCAGTTGTATGGGTAATGGACTGCTGAGACAAGGTCTTGGGTTCGATCCCAGGTTTTACCAAGGCACACACCAATGACTTTTCGATGCTTTCGAAGTTATGTGTGTATTTATCGCAGGTTTATAAGTGCCCGGTTAATGGCTATAGGCTTGCTTGCTTGGGACCTAAACATAAACTGGCGAAATATGGGTGCTAGCACCTCTGCCTACCCCTTCGGGGATATAGGCGTGTGTTTATGTTATGTTATGTTAAATATAAAAATAATACAAAATAAAACTTTTGAAACTAATTTTATATTGATGAATAATACTCGCAGAAACGTCTATAATAAGATGAAAGATTTCAGCGGCACTCACACTTAAGATATGAAGTACATAATCACTAAGTCCATAAGAACTATATTAAATCTGTTCCCACACTACTATATTTATAGCAGACAAAATAATATCGTACAATATAGAGGAAAACGCTCACTTTATCTGTAACGATATTGTTTACTTTTCTGGCTTCCCTTTTACTAACTACAGATCAGCAATATTCGTAAATTAACTCCGAAACTTTAATTAGCGTAAAAGTCCGCAATACGGCGTCAAGTCAGCGGACGCGGTATATTAATTTATTAGTCCTCTAATTGTCTTAAATTTCCTTCGCAGTGTCAGTACCAATTTCATTGCAAAATTGAGAGTGTCAAACTCCGCCCATCAGAGGGAAAGACACTAAGCCAAAATATTTTATTAAAGGTGACAGTTAATATAGGGAGACCGAGAAAAGTTGATATAATAATTAACTCGTGAATAAGTCCGTCAGGGAGAAGAGTCACTTTGTTTCACGCAGGCGCATTGAGAATTCGTTTAGTTACGCCCTTACGTAGTGTAGACGCGGCATTCGTAGCGTGCACACGAATATCCTGTAAAGCCTACTAACGGACGATGTTTCATTAACCTACTATCGAAAATAAATGTAGTCGGTGACGGATCTAAATGATGATGAATTAAAAAGTTTTTGTGATGATGATTTAGTGATGAGCGAGTATTTAGAAGGAATTTTCGAACAGGTTCGCGTGTGTTTAGTAAACTATTATGATATTTAAAGAGTTTTTTCTTTTCGCAGTTGTGTTTATAGTTGTGTTTGTGAACGATGTGTCCGATGGTAATACAAGATTATTTATTCCGCTTTACCGTAAGTTGTGTTTTATTACTAATTACGTAAAGTTTATATTTTATTATTTATTTTGTTTAACTGTTTTGATAATGAATATGATATCAATAATATAATATTTATAAGATACGGTGTCGTTTAAAAACACAGAACATTATAAGGGTCAAAATAATTTTATATATTATACAAATTCGTGTATTTCACATTTATAAACTTTTGCGTATGTTTATAATAAGGAACGTGCTCAAATATAAACATATTTATACTCGACTGCTATGACTAAGTTATGTTTTTGTGTCTGTATTGAGATTTAATTGCCTATTCTTGGTTTAAATTTATTCAAGAATATAATACAATATATTATGCACTTTAAATTAGTATTTAATATTTACATAATGTACATGGAAGTTATCTAAATTAAATAAGTTAAACATAAGTGACAAAATAGTAATTTCAAATAAGATTTGATATATTGCGCTGGTTTTTTTATTATTATAATTTAGGTAGGTACATATTATGTTTAAGTAATTTACGTGAAGTCTTACGTTTGATATCCACGACGGGCAAAACTCTTATTAAAGAAATTATATCCTAATAAGTGCTGAGAAGGTTATCCCACATTAACGAATTTACCGTATAGCATGAATATTAGAAAATACGGACCGAAAGTTTATATTTTCAGTTTCGGCAAAATATATTGTTTGTAAATTACACAAAATTTTCACCCGTTAAGGGATTGACCCACTATATTCAATATAGTTTTTGATCTGACCCCTTTTTTTTACGTGTGCAAAATCCCCACGGATACCTTCCCACCGGAGAAGTGGAAGAGCTTATGTCGGACTCGAACCGACTAAAACGCATGCCGCCTGTGGGTCGCTTTGGTTGCCGAAGGTGAGGTTGACCGGCATATACCTCGGACCCCGGCCGACCCAGGGCCATCTCTCACGAGATCTGACCCCTTACATCTCTACACGTAGGTTCTGTTTATAGAATTCTTCACTCATAAAATCTGTTTCGTTTTGATTTTGTATGCAAATATTTTATTAAAGCTTTAACTTTTTGTGGCGTGCTATGCAGTTTTCGTAGGAATATTTTTGGGAGAACTGAAATTATAGAACTCGCTCCAACGTCACGTCACGTCTCATATTATCTCGGAGTGTAGCATTTTTTATTTGGTAAACATACATATATAATCACGCCTTTATCCCCGGAGAGATAGGCAGAGGTGAATTGAAATCCACATTTCAATAATCATTGAATTCGGTTCCACGTAATGGTTGACGTATTGTTGACTCAAGCCATGCATCGGAGGCTGAGTCTGAAGCTGAATGTATCTGTCTGATGTTAAACAGTCTTATCCCTTAGTCGCCTTGTACGACACCGCATGGGAAGAGATGGTGTGGTCCAAATTTTACTCTGCCGGGAACCATGTGGTATACAAATAATAAATTATTTTTTAAAGGACCGCAGTCTTTAAACAATATTGTATTCTGGTGTATAGGAAGATATTTACAATACATTAATTGTCTTCACTTCCTAAATATCTGTCTAGGGGCGACAGTAGGAGTCATCTACTGATACTCATACGGTCCAGTAGTCAGAGCATTCCTCATGTAAGAGAAAGATCGTGGGTTCGAGTCCCGCCTAAGATGATTCGCTTTTTCCTATCTTAATTTATTTGAATAATTAGCATCTTAGAGTAAATCTAGTCTAATTGCTTCAAAATTTCATTCAAATATATTGTACGAGTAAATAGACATATTTTTGAGATGGTTGTTCATTATTTACGATTACGTAACCTGGTGTCTGCATTATAATGTACATTATAGAATGCAAGTATAGTCCTCAATCGAGAACTTTTTTATGTCAGAGTTAAGTTCATACATGATGATGAAATCATTTGTTCTATATTAGATCATTATAACGGTACTTAAAACATTAAAACATTGAAATGAAAGAAAGAAACTTATTTAGCAAATGGACCACCGGTTTTTTATTTTTTTTTATTTTTTTTTTTAAAACGCAGCTCTGTCTCGAGAAGACTGTGGCAATAAAATCATCGGGAAATTTTTTGGCCTATTTACAAACATGTTCACTTATTATAAATACATTTTTTTAGTAACATAATTGAGTAAATACCTCATTTCCAAGCTGTTTGTCATCTAAATACCCTTTAATATTATAATAACCTTTTTGGTAAATTTAATTCTACTTTAGATGCTTTGCTCAAGTCAACAATAGTGCCCAGAAGTCAGCAATAGGCTCACTCTCTATTACGTGGGACTGAATTCAATGATTGGTGAAAAGTGGGTGTTAATGCCTCTGCCTAACCCTCCGGGGATAAAGGCGTGATTGTATGTATGTATGTAATTCTACTTTCCCGTATTCTCAGATATGTTATTGTATATTTATATATGACTATGTTATATATATGTGAATACATACCTTGGCACTACTTGGAATTTCGATAGATTAAATGGATCGTGATGGACATAATTGAATCCTACACGAGATCATTGTTTCACGCGGTTTGGAGCCGCGCACAAAAGCTAGTTTATTCTATTATAAAATTGTTAATTGATCGTGTCTGTTCATTGGGCATATTTATAAAAAAATCTTGCCGATTTGCCCGCGATGGACCCAAAAGCTACTAAATATATTTAGATGCGTTGTTTTCTTCTTAGAACTTGAACTAAGAGAGTCCGCTTTAAAATATAACTGTGTGATTGATCGCGAGTAGAACCATACATAACATAAACTTACGCCTATATCCCCGAAGGGGTAGGCACAGGTGTTAGCACCCACATTTCGCCAGTTTATGTTTAGGTCCCAATGTAATAGGTGGCGAGCCTATTGCCATATTGCCATTAACCTGAACTTATAAACCTGCGATAAATACACACATAACTTCGAAAAGCAGCGAAAAGTCATTTGTGTGTGCCATGGTAAAACCTGGGATCGAACCCGAGACGTCGTCTCAGCAGTCCAGTACCAATACCACTATGCTACCGCGGTTATAACCTGAGTAAATAAATGATTATAAGTCGTGAAAACCGACATTCACGCGGTCCTCTCGGGCCGCAGGCATCAAATAATATATATATTTTGTTAATTTATTTAGATACAGAATAAATTACAATCAATCATAACATTAACACCAAATTAGCAACCATCAAACTTTTTGAACTGCATTGTAACTCAGAACAGTGTATACAAATGAAAAACAGAAAGGGTTATCGAAACGAGTTAAAAATTACAACATGCAAACATTTAATGGTACGAAATTGATAGTGGTACAAGAAACAATGGGATTGTTCACCAGGACACCGTGTGTCTTCTATGTCCTAATCAACCTGTTCAGAATTGAAGGATACCCTTGATATGACCCCAATGTAACTATTAAAATTTGATTCAAAAATGTCAATGTCGACATTATATAATGATTAAGTATCTTACCGTGTGAAATAGGATCGATCATTGGGTATGGATCTGAAATATCAGCAACATCTGTAGGCATCTTCGCAAACTTCCAATTTTATAATATTAGTAGGATATTACCTACGTAATATTCATCGATTTCATTTTCAGAGTACACATACTTCAATTTCAAGGACATGTTTTAAATTCGAATCTTTATTCATTTATGTCACAAAGAGATGCTTTTGAACGTCAAGATTAATGCTTGTACATTTTCCTTTTATAGCCAGATTTACAGGCCTATGAGGAAAGATTTTGCCAATAAAAACTCACCGTCACTCTTATTCAATCGGCTGATGT